>CM038793.1:45111734-45831277 GCA_021764765.1 Vicia sativa | reverse complement strand
TTTAGGCAGGAAAGATAACCTAAATCTATAAATAGAGGTAACCTATTTTGCATAATGAATTCATTCACGTTATTTTGCGATTTGCAAAGTGAATAATAAAGTTTTCCACATTTGTGGGCGGAAGAAACTCAGTAGAAAATGGTTATTTCTTCTTCTTTTTCTTTAATTATTCATCGTTGTTGTGTGTGATATCAATCTTGTTCATCAAGATTGATAGAAATCATCATAGATTTTGGTGGATTTCCACGGGCTTAACGTCTTACCATTTAATTATTCAAATCAAAACTTAATCTAAAACAACTAACCAATCATCAAAATTGTGTTTACTAACATAATCAAAATTCAGACTTTATTTCAATAAAAAGTTGTTCGATGTCTTTCTATATGGACATCAAAACTTCGCCTACCATCACTCAAAATAGTACTTATGATTTGAAAAACCAAAGCGAGTCCACTAACTTAAAAAAATATATGTTTTTCCCTCTATTTGATTCCCTTTTATAGATATGATAATAAAGATATACTCTCATAAGTCCTATAGCTAAAAAGGTCCCTTGAGTACAAAGAGATAAAGGGTGCCTAACACATTCCCTTTATCTATTTAACTCACGAATCCAATAATCTCTACAAAAATTAGGGTTTTTTAGTTTCCTTTCCGTCCTTAGGACAAAAGTAGAGTGACAACTCATAGTTTTTGTCGGAAAATCAAAACCAAGGAGAACCATTTGACAACCACACTTGATAGAATAATCATGTCTTAACCTCCATCAACATCGAAATTCTAGGCGGAATGTCGATGTTCCATGATCTGAGCCCATGGAACATCAGGAAGCAACCTCTTTAAAGAAAAGCATCCTTGAGCAAGAGATTACCGACACATTTTACTCCCACACGGCGATATGGAAAAGTGATGTGAGGAGAAGGAATAGCAGACGAATTGACCTATATCGAAAACAACAATCCCATGGTGAAGGAAATCCACTACTGTCGTTGATGAATTCTTAAACTTTGGAGTTCAACTTGATGCCTTTAGCCTTGGTAAATCAAGAGTAAAGTTTATCAATGGTTTAACGCACCAAGAGTCGACCATAAGTTGATATTAGCTTTTGTTTAAGACCCAACATGTTCGGTTTGTGAGCGATGTGGAACACTTTTGAAGTTCCGGAATCGTATTTGAATTATTTTTTGTTTCAGGTGGAAATTTGATCGGTTGCCAAAAAATGAGTCTCCATAGATACCTGAATGTATTCACTACACACGAAACATTCGTTACACGAGAAGATGCTACAAGTTGGATCAAAGAAGTTGGATTAAGAAATAAAATCACCGTTATTATCAATACGAGACACTAAAGCTAAGAGAGGAAGGAGTAACAAAATAATTTTATGGGTGTGATAAAGGGAAAATGCAAGGATAAAAGTGGAACTTAAAGTGCAAGTAAGAGATGGATGCGTTCAAAATTAGATCGACTAAAGTCGAATGGGTTTGGATGGAAGGTAGATGTAAAGTGTGGAGTTCATAATCATGGATTACTGATGGATTGAAGGTCATGCGTTTGTTGTGATTGACCTCGGATGAAAAGCAACATGTTTTTGATTTAACAAGATTCATGTTCCTCCTAGACATCTTGACTTTCCGCAGATCCTAAAATATCACTGGATCACTCAAATATATACGCATAGAGGTGTGATACAAAGAGATAAGGGTCCATAGTTGAGATCTGCATTTGCTAAAACTAATTGAGGATCGGGGTATATCTACTGGAGTAGAAAGGAGATAAGCTCGGATATTGTGAGAGATATTTTTAGAGCATCGGACTCCATCAAGTTCTTGAATATTTTTCCCATTGTCTTAGTTATGGATAGGCGTATAAGAAAAATAAATATAAACATCTCTTTGAAATTGTTGGCATGACATCGACCAAGTTGACTTCTTTGTTGTTGCTATATAGGTGGCAGACAGGATAGTTTTTGTTTGGTCCTAGAAAATTGAAGGATAGTTTGTGCGGAAGGATTTGCGTCCAAAAGTGATTTTGGCGGATATAGATCTAGCATTGATGAAAATTTGTGGAAATTGTGTTCCCTACACTAAATTTGCTATGTCATTTCTGATAACAAAATGTTGGGATGCGATGCAAGAAATATGGTGAAAAATGCAAGAGACTATTGACATTATGGAAGGAAGTTGCATGGGCTAGTGATGAGGTTGAGTATGCTCAAAAGTTGGAACAACAGGCAGGCATATTTAATGTGACTTTATTGATTATGAAAGACACATGGTTGACTCCATAGACATAGATTTGTTGGAGCATGGATTGATCGAGTACTTCATTTAGGCCTTCCCACGACTGCCGTATGTCTTTTATTTTATTTTTAATTATTTTTATATATATTATGCATTAATATTTACAATGTTTTTATATATATTAAGCATTAATATTAGGGTTTTATATATATTATGCATTAATATTTTTATATACATTATGATAATATTTACCTATTTTACTATGTTATATATTTATTATGCATTCATTTCTAGGGTTGAATCAACTCATTGGAAGCTAAAGCGGATGTTGGGAAATAGTCTCATTGACATGGTCAAATGTTGGGAAGCTATGAACAACAACACGAGGATACAAATAAGCAACATTCGTGCCGTTCCAAAAAGTTTTATGAAGTTGAGCATGCACATGTTAGTCCATTGTATGGTAACCTGCGTAGTTTTGTTTCTAGTGCTTTGAGGCGCATGCACAAGAGTTAAATAGGGTTGATTATGTTGGAACTTATAGAAATATGTGGTTGTACTATAGAACAAATTATGGGTTACCTTGTGCTATGAGTTAGGTAGATATGTTCTTAATGGTGTACCTATACCTATTGAGAGTGTTCATGTTCATTGGAGGAAGTTAAGTATGAAAGGTGAGTTGTAGGCGAAGGAGAAGATGGATCGGAGATTGACATGAATAATGTAATGGAAGAAATATGGAAAAGTATAGATCATCGGATATTGTTGGGAAAAGAGCATTAAAAAGTAGGTGTAGTGAAATTGCCTTGTTAACTTCTTTATATCCACCACAGAAAATAAAAACCAAGGAGGAGTCAAGAAGAAAGGAAGAAACCGGTTGGGTATGATGTTTACAAGGACCCTTCACAGCATGATTATGTTGAACAAACATCTCAAACTTCACAAAAGTTGTCTAAATCACAATCAAAGAGAATCAAAATCAAAAAAGCTTTCCAACAAGACTACACTCTTGATTTCCAAGTCATATCGGTCATATATATTTATTATGCATTAATATTTATAATGTTAATTATTTTAAGTTTATTATTATTATTTTAAGACTAAACTCTTTAGTACTTATTATGCACTAATATTTATAATGTTAATTACTTAGTCATATATTAGGATTGTGGATGTTGAATCGATGGTAATTGTGGATTTAAATTCATGCATCGTTGCAGGTATAGTCGGGATGGTTGGGAAATGGTTTGTCGAGAGTTAGACATGGAAATAAGGGACAAGAAGAGTTTGTATGAGAAGTTATTGAGATAGACTATCAAGTGGGAAGCGGGTTGATGATACAATCCTTGGTACCTGCCGAGAGGAGAAATGGTTGACACTACGGACATGGGTTACTTGATAGAGAACCGCTATAATGTCATTCTTGTTCATTTAGGCAATCCTTGACTTTTCCATATGACATCATCACCCACATAATCCTACTATTTGGTGTATAGGTTAAGTCAACGTTAACCATTGAGTTCGAGTAATAATTATATACCGATAATACTATTTTCAATTATTATTTACTATACAAGGTGTTGGATTAATTGTTTTTATACTCGGTAAACATGAAAGATGTATTCCACTTACCCCGTGCCTACAAATTGGAAGAAGTTCCGTCACCCGGATGCAATGCATGGATGGTATCATTGCGGACGTTGCAACTATTCTACATCTTCGCCGATTTTACCTTCTTATATTACGCTTAGAATAAGCTTATCATAAAATTATATTTTGTGTAATGTAGAATTAAATTGTTATGAAATGTAGCAAACATTACAACAACGCACCGACATTATTTTTATTCATCCAAAATAATTAAAAACAACATGACTCTTTTCTATAGCACTTTTGATTTATTCTAGACCATTCAAAGTGTCGGTCCAATCAAAGTCATTCAAAGTGTCGGTCAATCAAATCCATTCAAAGTGTCGGTCCAATCAAAGCCACTCAAATGTCGGTCCAATCACGACCATTCAAACTTAAAATAACACATAAATCCAATGATAACATAAATCATACAAATAATTCATACAAATATTCAAAGACAAATATTCAAAGTTACTAAAATATTACATAAATCATAAAACTTAACATAAAATCACTCTTCATGACATAAATGCAACGCGGAAAATAAATCATATTAACTGATCATCCTCTTGTGACAAATTTTTGGAGGTGACGATGAATTAAAGCGGAGATACGAGCCAGTTAGGATTGGATGGCCTGCTGCAAATTGAGGAAGCGCACCTCTGTTAGTTCATCCACCGGCGGTGGTACCAATCGAGGTGTGACACGATAATACCGATCAAATAATTTGCCAGCATCTGGGAGGAAATGTGACAATTCTTGTGTTACCAACCACATACAACACTACGTAAGTAACCGATTAGGTGGTATATCTTGAATCGAGACCAACGTAATAAGCAATTTGTCGATAAAATATAAAACATATGTACCTCCCACAATAGTCCTCCTCGAAATAAGTAAGCTCGTCGAATGCGCGAAATTGCCTATGATCCTCAAATGGGCGTCCACCCGTCCACCGGTGTCGGTCAAGGATAGCTATGGCATCCACCTTTAATTCTCACAACATAGGACCATCTCATCGCTCTCGTTTCCAAAGTTCTCATTTGGATGCCGTTTTCTACTCTTCCAATTCTAGGAAAATACTCATGGATCCGATTGTTTCAATAAAAATTATAAATAACATTTTAATAATATTTTAGATTACTAAACAATTAATAATAATTAAAAATTATCTAAACAATTAATAATAACATAAATAATAAATGAAATAAGAAGAGAGTTGGATAACCGACAAGTTGTTTGGTGACAAACACATACATCTCAGGAAGAATCATAAAGGGTTACCATGTAGCTTATTTGTATCTTCCAAGACCCTCCAAGTTCCCAAAAAGATACATATTTTGCATCGACAATGTCGCCTTATCGGCAAAAATGGTACAAACCTAACATCATCAAGTAAGCCTTGGTCGCATATGCCCGATTACTAAGCATTTCTGGGCAACAAAAATATCATACAACCACTCAACTTGTGTAGACACCTCTATTTCCACGAACTGAGTCATGGCTACACGTGACACTCTAAATATGTCACGGCAAGCTGTGTGGCACGCCGGTGGCGTGTTGGGGATTCAAAAATACCCATATAGGTAGGTGAAGAAAAAGATACATCATCTAGGTAATCGTCATTTCACTAAATGGCATGTGAAATAGCGACGATGTCTCAAATGTCATCTCTCTAATGCATTGATCAAATTCAGTCTCTTTGTGAGCGCACCTTTACAGCAACGATAAGACCCGAATTTGTCACCCATATCTATCTCTGAGTTGTTGGGGAACTCACTCCTTAAGTTTTGGACATATCGGCACATTTTAGTTGTTTTTAGGTCCTCTTTCACGAGAAAAAAGCGTATATTAATAAACTACGACAAAAGGAACAATTAATTCATTTCACATTACGTTTTCATTTAGCTCTCCGAATAAGAAGTGTCGAGCATAGTGTTGCTCGTATTCTAACTAAAGGATAAGTCGATGGTCCCCGGATATCCCTAGACTCCTCAGGAGGATTTGAGCCAGGATCCGGATGCACCATCGTTTCTATAAGGAAGGCGTTCGTCACGGCCTAATCTTGAGGCATCGCAAAAATAAATAAATAAATAAAAGGCAACAAAACACTTTGAAAAGTGTTTGATTTATATTTTCAATAATTTGAACACTTTGCAAAGTGTGTCAAATGTAAATTACAAAACGAATAGATTTTAAAGCATTTGGTGCATTTTGTTCAAACGAGACACTTTAAAAATTCGAAACACTTTGCAAAGTGTGTCAAAATGTAAATTACAAAACCGAATAGATTTCAAAACATTTGATTTTGTTCAAAGAGACACTTTAAAAATTGTTCACTGCTTTTTGCTCAAACCGTCTGTGTTTTTGCTCAAACCAAAACACTTTAAAAAATTGTTCCAAAAAAAAAAACCAAAAATCACCCAAACCGGAACACTTTTGAATAGTGTTTCGGTGCTTCTTTTTCAAAACACTCCCTTAACTATTTCGTGTGTGTTTTGTAAATCGAACTTATGTAAATTGTTCCAAAATGCTAGAGAATGAGAGAATTTCTAAACACTTTTTAACAAAATGTGAGAAATAAAAGTGGAGATACAAAGTACAATTTTCTAAGATAAGACAGCGCAAAACCTTCACTAAAAGGAAGAACTAAACGAAGAAAAATGTCTCTCATCACAGCATTTAACCACAAAGAACGGCCTCTAATTCAAATGATTAGAGTTTCAAATTGCTTCACTAGGATTATACGCTATCTTGCTCAGGCAAATATCAATAACCTCGTGGAGCTATTATGATTGACACATAATTTGAGTTTTCCTTGTAATTTGAACTTACTGTTCATTCGTTTCATTTCCTCAAACTTAGTTACCATTCACAATTCTCTAAAATGCATGAGAACAGAACACAAAGCAAACATATTAGAAGGGAATATAAATAATGAAACAGCTGACTGTTGAAAATATTTATTAGGTACAGATTCATCCAAATGCACCTAAATATAATTGAAAACTTAAAAGGGCTAGAAGTCAGTAGCACTTCGACAGAAACCAAACAAGTGCAGAGCAATGCAGTATCATTTTCAAACAAAAATTATGGCAGTATGAAATGATGCCATTTACATCATTGACAGCATATTTATTTTGCATAAATATTACAAAAACAGGCCTATAACAAATAAATGAAAATGACGGCCAAAGCAGCCATCCAGAGGCACATGTGAGGTAAATTTGAACAAAACAGTATGCCGGACCTTCCAGGAAGTTTAGATTAAGCACAAAACTAAAATGAACTAATAACGGTTCCAGTAGGTTCTACGTCTGAGACCAGTTGTAGTCAGGCAATCGTTGAATAGGTCCCATAGCAGCAATTGCAACATCCTGCAAGATATAGACATGACAATAGCTTAAAATTATGAATAAGTGGTGTCTCTACTCCAGAGTAAGATTTCATTTATTATTTTATTACCTTGTCATAAATAAATCGGTTTGCAACACGTTTAATTGTACTGGCATCAACAGCGTCAATTCTGGCAAACAATTCAGCAAATGGGATTCTTCGACCATAAGTGAGTAGCTGAAAAAACAAGCAGAAATGAGTAATGAAAAATTTGACTGGTAGCATAGCATAGTTTGCACAATCATGTAAGAATGCTAATAATATTGTATAGAAGTTTCACTTTCTAAAAATTTTAGCTAATGAACTTGCATGCCACTATTTTCTTTAATTGTGAAATGTACAATCTACTGTGGCCTGACGACCAATATCTTCAGCAACAGGGCTTGTTCCATCAATGTGAAGCAGGCGAATTTTAACTGTAAATTAAACATTTATAAGTGAGTTAGTGACACTAAGAGCGGGATAAAATTAATTACAAGTAAAATAACAAAAATAATTTAAGATAAAAAAACTGTAAAAAAAAAAAATAACTGAAAAACAATATGGACAATTGAGTGTGAAGAAAAGTTGTACAATCAAATGAAACTTCTAACAGATGTTTGTGTTGTAGAGAATGTGAACACATTCCAACACAAACCATCACATTCTTAACATAATCTTTTGGGCAAAAACTAACTGCACAAATTTCGTTTGAATGCACTACAAATATAGAGCATTGAAAAGACTAATTCAACTAAACATGGGGTTGATAAATTTGGTAAACATTTTCACTATATTTGAAAACAATTCAGTTTAATGCCAGCAACAATAATGAAAAATGGAAAGGCCGTGACAAGAGAATAAAATGCTGAGGCACAATTGAGCGTGTGGTAATTGTACAGATGATGCAATATGCCATAATTATAAACTAATCAAATGCCAAAACAAAATTAACTTTGGTTGTTTCTTTGACAAAGAATACAGCCAAAGCTTTGTAATAGAGATCATAAGCCAAATCTGTTGTCACCTTCAAATATCAAGACAGAAATCATTAAATCAAAGTAGAAGCCTACCTGATTACGAGCACGTGTAACATCATCTTCTGAAACCTGATAAGCCAACTTGGTTGTATTGTACATTATGGCATAGGCCAGATCATCCAGGCAATCGGCTGAAAGCACAACAAAATAAAGGAAAAGCTTTATCCTAGCAGTAACTGAAGTCATCATAATTTTATTGAATGTAAGTACATTAGGTTTAAAAGTTTTACAGAGTTCTTATACTTCTCATAACTTTTAATGTTCTAATCACTAACCAGACCTATATATAAACATAAACATCTAAAAAGTTCATAATAGGCTATTTAAAAATTTCAGTGATGCTATATTATACACAATATAAGGAATTTATAACCAAAACATGGACATTTACAAAATTAAAAAATAAGGAATTTATTTTTAAAAATTAATATAGGATCATTTGACAAATTCAATAGAACAGACCTAGAGAATAATTCCACTGTATACCTATGAAAAACTACAAGAGGAATGTTCATTTGGCAGTAGAAATTCCATATATTTTTCACATATTTGCATGCCAGCTTTAAAAGAAGTACTCATGTGCTACTTTGATTAAAACAATACTCTACAAGAGAACCACATTAAGGTCTACCTTAGCAACGGCGTAAACACCAAAAAGACCCGTGTCCTTGTAATTGGTGTTAAAAGCCATTGTACTTTCTGCAATTTCATTAATGCCAATTCGTTGTGCTAGCTCCGAACTGTTCACAGATAAAACTCACTTAGCTAAGCATGTATAATGAAGGGTATTTTTCTTTGGGTTTGGGGAAGGAGAGAATGTTCAAGTTGCATACCCCATGTGCTTTCCACCTCCGGCTGTCTTGTTCCAAGAACCCAACATTGCTTGCATGACCATCAAAGCAATTGAATCTGGATCTTTCCAAGATGCACCTTCAAAAGCTACAGCAAATTGTGCAAGGGGAATATCATCATCAAGCATTCGGACCTGTTTTCAGAACAAGTGGATTAACATAGTTAATAAATTAACTTAAGTAACTGGCTCAAATCTGCTCAATATTAATATTCTTACCTCAGAACCAGTAAAACTGCTGGCTCTTTTCAACCAACTGAGATGCTGTGAGGATTTGTTGACAACTTAGTAAACAATTTTTTCACTTGTCCAACAAAATCTTCATGCTTTACAGCTCAGATGCAGCTATCACCTGGAAAAGTAGACCCACACAAAAACAGCCATCAGGCTAACTTCCATATCTAAATGTTACTCCCACCATCACAAAATAATTGATTCAGTTAACCAGTTCAAAAGATTTAAAAAAAAAAAAGTACCCTTATCATGTATTGGTGTATTCACCTTTACCATAAATACAAAATGGAAGATACTCAAGTGTGAGTGATTTACCATAAATACAAAATGGGAGATACTTAATTGTGAGTGATGCAAGTATATTAATTAATGTGTACAATAAAGTGAGTACCATAGTAATGAAAATTGAAAGGATCAGTCATTTTGGAACATTTTTTCCCGGAAAGGGTATTTGGAGCGGAGGAGTCTTAAAAGAAAATGTATATACTAATTACAAGTCAGAAAATGACTGGTTTCAGAGATATGGACACTATGCATACATCAGTAACAATATGTATGAGATACAGCTACATCAGTAACAATATGCACAAGATACAACTAAATCAGTTATCTACATACCATCCTAGGAGCAGTGTAATGTGTCTGAATGTAGTCCTGCAGATGAGCTTTGGTAATTGTCTTAATGTTCTGAGCAGGACCCAAAATGGTTCTGCCAAGGGAGTATACTGGAAGCAGTTGCGTGGAGATGATCAAAGATCACTTCCTCTATTTGACCCTCAACCTACAAACAAGCAATATCATTAAAAGGCCTTTTAAGCAGAGAATGAGAATCAAACATATTACAAAAACAACAACAAAAACAAACACATTCTCACAAGTCACAATAAAACTATGGTTGGATAAAGGAGTGAGCTTAATAAGAAAAGAAAGATAAAAACTTAATTTCATCAAACTCAAAGTCCTAATACAATCCCTTCTTCGGGTCATTGAATCCCCTCTAACTTAACTTTAACTATAGGACTGTCCTTATCTAACTCTACATATGTTTTCTAAGGCAAAAATTTACCATACATTCAATAAGAGATTCTTCCTCAACAATTCCAGTTTTTTTAACAACAAACAAATATCGGTTCATTGGTTGTATACTATTACAAAACATGATCACATAACTAAACCTGTAAACTATTCTCAGCAAATTCCCCCCAAACACTCACAACAAAGTCTTAATCAAATATTAAACACATCCATACAACAATACAACAGATAATTTCCATTTCATGTATAACACAATTCAAAACCAAATTGTATACAACAAAAGCCATCAATACCTCTTCCATTTCCCGAAGAATAACATCACGCTCCCGGCTAATCCGATTCTCATCAAACTTCGAATTCTGAAGAATATCAGCCAGAATATCAAGCGCAACCGGGACATCATTCTACGAAACCTTCGCATAATAAGTAGTCTGCTCCTCGTATACGCATTAAGATGTCCGCCCATATTCTCGATCTCCTCCTCGAGCTCCCTAGCGTTGCGTCTTTCCGTCCTTGAAAATCATATGCTCCAAAAATGAGCCGTTCCGTTAGTCTCCTCGGTCAAATCTAGATCCCGCATCGATCCAAACACCAACCGTCGCCGTTCTTCCACTGAGATTCGACTCAGTCGCGACACGGAGTCCGTTATCGAGTCGTTACGCGTGTTTCCGGGGAGAGGATCTGCGTATGGTCACGGATTTCAGGCTTCGGTGAACCGTATTGAGGAATCTTGGATCTGGATTCTCTAAGCGTTGGAGCTTGTTTGACCGATTCGGCTAATCGATCATAGACCATAACGTGGGGAGGAGGAGGGAGGGAGGTGGGGGTGGAGCGCGGTGACAGGAGCGGCGGCGGAGGTGGAGAGGAGAGGATCGGAGGGAGGAGGGATGGTAGTCCGCCGAGATGAACGGCGGACTAGGGTGAAGTTTATTGATCGTCATGGCGGAGCACGAGTGGGGCCCTTGTGCTAGGGTTTGGGTGTGGAGAATGAATAAGCCAAGTTGTGTGAAGTGTTGAAATCTGCCTATGTGAGGAAAGGGAGTAAGAGAAAAAAATAGAGTGATTCGGAGAATACTGTGTACTATAATTATACTATAGACTTTGTCAAAACAAAACAGATTGAACGTGGATTCTTTTTTAATGGTGTAGAATTTTGGGTTGGAGTATGTCACACATTCAAGCATTTCATTTACTTGTAAATTGTAACCATTAGATTGAAATCGGACAATTTAGATTTAATATAAATTTTATTAATATTTAAAATAATAATAATATACTAATAGATACTATCTCCGTTTTTTATAAGTTTTTGGAAACAAAAATGTATACTATAATATTGTTGTTGGCGTAATTATGTTTGAGCAACACACGTGTAGAGACACATCCTTGTCACCTAAAACTTTAAGGTGATAGGTGAGTAGGTTCTCCCACTTATAAATGCTTCAAGTCACTACATTATTATCTAATGGGACTATTTCCCCAACTCACATAATATTTTCAATACTCCCTTCTCCCTCACCTTATCGTCGTTGACTCTCTTCAACGGACACTCTACCTACATGCGGGACTTTTACCCTTGCATGTGAAGATTCCTTTCGATAAATGTAGTTGATTCTTATCTAAAATCAAAGGCTCGTGATACTAGTTGTTCTGCTGACAATCGGGGAAGGTCGGCGAAATATGCACACTTTGTAGGGACTTTCTGTTGAGCCTTTTTTGTGGAAGACACATACTCGTCACCTAAGACCTGGGTTTTAGGTGGATATGTATATCTCCTGGTATGTCTCATAAAATGCTCCTCTTGGAATTTCCTCCTAACAAATATGAATTAGGTTTACAATTTTAATGAATATTTAATGATATTTTCTATTATATCCTTTTTCTTTTCAATTATGTAAGTATCTTCCACTATGTCATTAATGAATGACAATTTTGTAAAACACTCATAATTTTTTAATGTGTGTGAAAAGTATAAACAACTTATACTAAAAAGCAGCTAGTACAAATTTATTTAATGTGCAAAATTAAGTGCATGGAATTGTGGGTCAATTTATTCGGATAAATAGAAATTTTAAGAGAACCTTTCAATTATAATTGTACCTCTTGTATTATTTAATTTCATATATTACTTTCATACCATACACATGAAATCGTAGATAGTATCTGAGCAATTTTAAATATTTATTTAAAATTTGATATTTCGTTTATATTTTAATGACAATTTAAAAAATATGTGTTATACCTTATTCTTAAATATACAAATTTTAGTAATATGAAAGTTTAGACATATCTCATTGTGTAACATAGTGTATAAGATGGTATGAAAACTACTTGCAAGCGAGTTGAAATATTATTTATCGGTGTGTATTAGAGAAGCGTTGTTTATGAAAGGAATGTCTATACTTGATAACGCTCTTTTAATTATCAAGATCATTCATACTTTGAAATATTAGACAAGCGGTATTAAAGGGTTGGATCTAAATATTGATATATATAAGTAAAGTCATGATAAAAGTGGAATGAGTTTTTTTATATGTATTATAACACTAATTTAACCTTGTAATTACAACCGTCGGAATAAATCAAATCTTAAAACATAATTAGGATGTCATCTTACAAAACATGCGGCTTCCTAGAAAATATAAATGATATGTAACACCATCATAAGATGAGCAAGAAACTTGATCTATTGATCGACTTGAAATTTTATTAAGCAGTGAATGAAAATAAGTAATTTAGAATATAAAATTTTCAACAACAATAACAATCATAACTTTCTCGAACATTAAGAGTTCTTAAACTGCAGCACAATTAAAATCAACAAAGGAAAGTAGCATTCGTCCCAGGTGTTACATATCGAGCCACAATCTTTGACTCGGACTAAATAGACGAGTAACTCGAATCTCTTATGGACCACATCATGTACTCACATAGAGGTAACATTCAAACATCATGGATGAAATGAATGCATAATAATAAATATAGTAATTTATTATGCATGAGTAAATTATCCTTAGTCTCAAACTCATCATTTTACCACAATCGATCATAATATCAATATACAACATCAACATAATACAACATGAAAATACATCATCTACATAACACAACATCAAGTTGAAATTAATAATAACGATATATGCAATAAAGTGACACTAACTCGATGCACGTGGTACAGCGGGGCATAAGCCTTCTCCATGTCTTTGAATAGGGCATCAATAGGGCACAAGCCTCACCTTGGCCTTCCACTACAAGCTAGGAACAAGACATATATCTCATCAATGGATAAGGCAACACAAACATGCAACAATATAATTATATGTCAAAATAGAGCAAAGCCTCAACATTACATATGCACTCCATCATGAAATAAGATTGTCATCTTTTGGTCGAGAAGTTGAAAGGTTGTAGGACCTTACATTGGATGTTTCATTTGACTATGAGACAATGCTTCAAATGTGGTGATACTTGTTGATAGTCAAGCCACTTTGGTTGGAACATACATCAAAGTGTATGATGAAAATTCTAGGCACATGAGTATTATACATTATTTACGTTGAGAAAATTGATTAAGGATGAATCATTTCATTGACATATATACATTCAAGTTATAATTTAGATGATCTATTTACTAAATCTGGGCTAGATATTTAGTAAAGACTATCACCATAGGTTATTTTCACGTGGATTATATTTAAACATTTGGGATTATGGCCCATTAACACATAGTTTGCTTATGTCGATAGCCCATGTGTGTTTTATAAACACTTGTTTTGTTTACGGGTAAACTATGTGGGACGATATGGAAATTTGGAAAATGCTTATTACATACTTGCAACCATACATCTATGAAACATCGAAACAGACACCCGTAACATTAAACATGCCTCCTTATCATGTAAATACACAATCAAATAATTCAAATGTATCATCTTCTTGATGTTACCAAATACGTTGCAACAACTCCATGTCTTACAAATCTTACTAAATACTTGCATATTGAAACTAATGCCAATGAAATACAACCATGAAATGAATATAGATGGGTTTGCAATCTAGAATGATTACTCATGGTTGTCGGCGAGCTAGGACTGATTCGTCACAGTGCTATCATATGTCTATTAGATTTACATATAAGGTGAGTCATTGGAAACAGATTCACAGGGAAATCATAAATGGTTGTATGGTTTGGTTGTGGGTTGTTTTTACAAGTTGTTTTATTATACAGATTTGATGTTACAATTTGCAAAGATGGTTTGAATTTGCAGGTCTCAATGAGTGATATTGTATGGTAAAAAACACAAAAACAAAAAATAAGTATAGATGTTATATTGTTTTTGTATTGATATTGAAACAAAAGTAGTTTTTTATTGATAAAAATATGTAATGTGAATATGAACATGTTTGTAATTGGTAAAAGTAGATATGGAGTTTCTAAAATAAAACTTGAAAGGAACAAAAAGTGGAAGGTGGAGTATATACTTTTGGCTTATTTACAACATATTTTTTTTTTGTAAAAAGGTTAGAGAAACTATGTTAGTATGAAATTGTGAATGAAATTGGCCATAGTACAAAATTGATCTAGTTCGATTTACTTCAATCAATTTAATGCATGAGGTTAGGTTCATTAGTTAGTTTTGCAGTCAATTAAGTATGATATCGATTGACAACATGAGCAATAATTATAACACGAGAACTCAACTCTTCATTTTCTTTTCATTATATTTCTACTAACATTTAGATATTTCTATAAACTAAATATCGCCCCCATTCTTGTGAGTTCTTGAGAAAACATTAAACTAAACATTAGACTAAACTTTTAGTGGAGAAAACATTTCTACAGAACGCTGTTCTTCATCATTAAACTCATTCAATGCCAATTTTTCAAGAGGATAATCTGAGATAGATAAATTTTTAGTCCATGTCGTTGCGATACAACAAAAGTTTCTCTGCAGAAATCCAACACCTAAAACAAAACGAAAACGCATGCATGAGAATGGAAGATACAACAATATTGGTTAGAGGTTCGGTATTGAAACAAGTGATATGAAATGATAGTCCCACATCGTTTGGTATTGAAAAAATTAGTGTTTATAAACCAATGAAATTTATAGGCTAATGAATTGAAAATAGTCTAAAGGTAAATGGTGCTCTTGAACTTAATAGGGCTAAGGTCCAAATATAATATTTTGATAATTTAAATAAATAATTTCTAAAAATATTATTAATGAAAAAATTATTAATTAAAAATTATAAATAAATAAATAAGAAAAAAATGTAAAAAAAAAAAAAATTAAGCGTGGAAAATGAAAAATTATTAATTAAAAATTTAAAACAATCACGTGGATTTAAAAATAATTAAAAATAAAAATGTACCACAGTTACTTTCTGTTGGCGATGAAGGAATCTTTAGTGAAATGTGGCGATGCAGAGGGTATCGATGGAATCTGAAAATTGTGAAGGGTTTTTAAAAAACTTTATCGAGGGCTAAAAGCAAAATTCGCTAACATTACAAGGGAGTTTGTATATTTAACTTGATTAAAACTTCTTTAATAAGAGTTCCAACAATGGTAGAAACTTAATTAGAAGTTGATAAAACCTTAACCTAAGATTCATCGAGTAACAACAAGTCGTTGATTTGGATGTTTGTGAGACATTATGTAATATGTTGACTATTGCATATTGAGGGTTGAGTTTTTCAAACTCCTAATGAAATTCAATGTCGAGAATATGTATCTCAAGAAAATAGATACAATATGAACTTCACCTATGTGAATTTTGAGATGGTGTCAATAAAGTGAAGTAGAGTTTCTCTCAAAAATTCATAAAACAAGAAAAACACATGCCCATAAACAATGCCATGCGAGAGATGTAGGTGAATAATCATTAAAGAGTGGTAATGTCGATCTAATCACAAGGGATAATGGTTCAAAGTATTGCTTCCTAAAATTCCGAATTGGCTTTTTGTTATTCTTATAAAGGTTAAACTCAAATTGAAACAAGTGGGACATTGTTGTAATTAGCAATAATTAATCATCATGGAGGTATTCGAATGACACAAAAAAATGCAATTGAAGGCTATTTTTTAATTGAGAAATAAACACGAAGTGTTGCGTTAGATAATTGTATTTTGAATTCGGAAATATATAAAGCTTTGTGAAGTGTTGCGATGGGTAGTTTGTATTTTAAATTCGAAAATAGACAATGCTTCGTGAAGTGTTGAAGAATGCAATCGAATTATGAAGTGTTGCAATAGGCGTAGGTTGCAACATTCAACAAAAGTTATTCTTTGAAATGGTGTGTTTCATCAAGGGTGACAACTTTGTGAAACAACACTTGACTATAAATTGAGCATTTGAATTTAGAAAAATACATTAAAAATTCTATCATCTTCACATAAAATTTCAAATTTTATCTTTTCTATATTCGAATTTTCATTGATCTTGTATAAACTTGAAATAGATTGAATTATCTTGGATATTTCTACATGTTCAACCAAAATAATTTGAAAGTACTTAAAAATATTCTATAAGAAAATAATTTGTTCAGATTATAATATCGATCCATTTATTTTACAATTAATTTTCAAACATAAATGGCAAAAACACAATCTACTAAAAAGTAAAAGTATTTTTAAATTAATGTAAAACGAATTAATGTTTGTAGTTGAACGTAGGAGATACTTCAATTTAAATCAAATTAATTTAATACCTGAACAACTTTAATCTTTAATATGCCACCAAAGGTTAGTTTGTACTATAAATATGGTGCGGTAAGGCCTGATTTATATCAAATACAAACACAGGCTATTGCTACCTCCCCTTTCTACTTGGTTGTTTGTAATTATGGAAAAAAGTGATCAGTTTGGTGCAAAAGGTTCATTTGTCTCCTTTGGTCAGCACTTTTAATTTTCAGGTACTGTTTGTTGGTTGAAAAGCAACTAATTTCTCTAAACAAGCCTCGTCAAAGTAAAAAGTGTTTTCATTTTTGCTCTAAATCAATTTTATTTTTCAATTTTAACTTTGTTTTTGTTTCTTTTATTTGATTTCATTTTGAATACAAGTTCACACATTCATTGCACAAGGAAAGTGTCTAAAACTCTTCTAATAAGAGTGTGTATTATTTATGCATGCATGCAAGTAAGAAAAGCTATCCAAAGGCATAAGAATTATTGAAAAGATAATGAATTATTGAGCTGTTATGGTATTTATAGACTCGGTTACTTGATTGAAATCTTCTTTGTTTGGGAGGAATAGTTTTTACCCTTGCATGCAATATATTTGTTTATAAAAAATAATGATGAATTTGTGCATGTAAAAATATACAATAACCCAAATATTGTATGCATTTATGCATGTGTGAAAGATTCTTTCAAGATATACTAAAAATTCGGTTCAATCAATTTGAAGGTCTAAAGCAAAAAAATTATATAATTTTTTAAAAATATTTTATCATATACAAAATTTTTTTAATTAAAAATTATATATGTTAAAATATAATTTATATGCATTTAAATGACTTTTTTTTAATTCATTCGAATCATATGAAAGAGTGTAATAGTTCCTTTGTCAAGGTAGGGATATAATTGTGAGGTACATTAGGTAAATTTGACTAATTATTATTGTTGGACTAGACCCATCTAGCTTGATATTGGGCCAGTCTGATATTACATTTTGCTGTAGTTGGCCTGAGCAATTTACTCTCCCCTGTTTATACCATGCATGCACCCCCAAATTATTATGAAAGGAGTATTCTATCCTTTTAAAAATTAAGTAAGATTTAAAAAGAATTGTTTATTCACACATTTTTCACTGTTAAAAAATTATGCATCTTTCATCCATCAAAATCAAAAAATACAAATATCTTTTTCTATTGCAATATTTTTTCTGTACTATATGGGTATGGATTTACGAATGCATTTTTATGTACTTTTAAATAAAACATTCAGTAAATATACAAAGACCACTATGGCAAGAGAGGTGGACAAGGCCTAGTGACTGGACATGCTACAACGGAGGGTGTTGAGGAGCAACTTCATAAGGTATATGAAGATGTGTTTGACTTTTCTGACCTTTATCATTAAGCCCATATGATATGTCTAATCAAATTACGAAGTACTATGTGATTACTATTTTACCTTTCTAACCAACATTATGAGGCTGACGAATAAAATCCTAACGAGAATCTCAAGCAAGTCCACAATGTTCGGGACGATGTGCATGAGTATTAAACTAACATGCATGAAGGTGATGAGCCAAAAGTATGTGATTTTCCAAGAAAACTCGCTGGCACGTAAGCACTGACGCAGCATCATAACCACATAGCACATAGCTAATTTATAGGAATGACATACTAATAAAATTAGATTATTTTTAATAATTTTATTTTATCACTTTCTTTTTAGGATTATGATTCTATTGAATATGTCAACACATAGGTATAATTATGTGTGAGGGCAATCTTGTCTGTTGTTTAGATCATGATTCTATTACTCTAAATCAATATTATTTTTGTTTCTTTTATTTGATCATAAGAATACATTTTGAATACAAGTTCACATTTTGCACAAGGAAAGTGTCTAAAACTCTTCTAATAATAGTGTGTATTATTTATGCATGCATGCAAGTACATAAAAGCAATCCAAAGGCATAAGAATTTTTTTTTTTTTTTTTAGTTCTTATACGAAAAGATAATGAATTATTGAGCTGTTATGGTATTTATAGACTCGATTACTTGATTGAAATCTTCTTTGTTTGGGAGGAATAGATTTTACCCTTGCATGCAATATATTTGTTTACAAAAAATAATGATGAACTTATGTGCATGTAAAAATATAAAATAACCCCAAGTATTGTATGCATTTATGGATGTGTGAAGGATTCTTTCAAGATATACTAAAAATCCGGTTCTATCAATTTGAACGTACGTCTAAAGCAAAAAACTTATTTTATATATATATATATATATATATATATATATATATATATATATATATATATATATATATCAAAGTTACATCATGACTTACACGCTTAACGTCACGGATTAATATTTTTAAAATCAACAGTTGGATTGAAACATATCATCATATAGATCATACCTATAAAGTTTGAGATTAATCTATAACGATTTACTATGTCATTGAACTACATCAAAATTAACGTTCTATGAAACCCATTTTGGCGTTAATTTTAGATATCTTGATCGTATAGTAAAACTTTGATTAATCTCATACTATAGGTATGATCTATAATGATATGTTTCAATCAACGTGATTTTAAAATATATTAATCAAGTAGACCTGATGATGTAACTCTTCGGTGTAATTTGATATCTCTCTCTCTCTATCTATCTATCTATCTATCTATCTATCTATATATATATATATATATATATATATATATATATATATATATATATATATATATATATATATATATATATATATATATATATATATATAGTGTAAGCAAGATTTTATTATAAAGATAATAAAGGGTTCTCCGATCGATTACTCGAGACTAAATAAAACCCGTCAAAGGTCTACATGAAATTACCCAATTACAACTTTGAGAGATAAAGTAAAGGCTTTGCAAAACTCATAGAAACTATAATTGGGATGGATAATTTCACCCACAAAAGACATCTCCAAACTAGAATTTTTATATTCCACACTATATTATTCACATTCCAACTATCATTTTTAAAACAAATCTCATTCCTTGTTATCCAAATAGACTACAAGGTTGCCAACCACACCACACCCATTTACTTTCCTTCACTTTCTTCCTCCTACAAACAGTATCATTCCATAAAATTTGCAACACTCATTTCCTCTATTATACGGTTTACCTATCTACAAAGATATTTCACTCCAAATTACATCCACCACTTTACATTTGAAAAAATATCTTCCATATTTTCCTCCACTATCCCACAAAATGAACAAAAAGAGCATCATTCGAAAATTAATACCTCTTTTTAAGTTTGTCCTAGGTTGAAAGTTTGTCCCAAACATTCTCAAGCACGCCTTTATTTTGAAAGGACCTCCATCTTCCAAATCTTAAAAACATCTATTTCATGCCTATTCCTCGGACCAAAAGTAGTCCTAAGACCCACATAAAAGTAACATGATGCAACGAAAAACCATTATTACCCCTTTCCATTCCACCTCATCATGCTATTCACTAACCAAAGGATTCGCCTCTAACTCCACCTTAAGAGAAAAAAATTCGACTTACTTTCTAAAGGAAGAGAAACTTCATTAATGCCTAGATCCCCCAACTCCACACTTCATTCCTCCATCCCCCATTACCGACACACTTTTCAAATTGGAAGCCGAAAATAAATCCAGAAAATCTTCCTTTATACAATGCTCCTTCAACCACCTAGCCTCCCAAAAGGAAGTAGTAAGCCCTTCCCACTAAAATTGCTCGCTAAAAGGATCTTTAAAGAAGAATCACAAATTTTGAGCATATCTTTCCACCACCAAGATTTGGAACACTTTTCCTTAACACCTTCTTCCCCTTTAAACACTTTCAACGAGACATCTCCATAACGGGATTTCGAAATATCCAACCAAAGGTTATTATGACCTTGAAGAATCTTCCACCTCTATTTACTCAAAAGCGCCAAATTGAACTCCGAAATACTTTTTATGCCCGACCATCTATGATCGGGAGACAAATTTTCTTCCAACTAAACCAATGAATTTTCCTCTTACCCTCCTCACCCCCATAAAAAATTCCCTTGAATAGAAATACACTCCTTAACCACCTTCTTCGACATCTTGTAGAAAGACAAAGTGAAAATCGATAAAGAACCAAGAACGAATTTTAGAAGAGTTATCCTACCACCTAAATTTAGGAATATTTGTCTCCAACTCGAGAGACGCCTCCTCATTTTGTTCAAAAGAGGAACCCAAGTCGAATACGCCCTCGGATTATTGCCTATTGGCATTCCAAGGAAAACAAAAGAAGGATCTTCCAACTTGCACGAAAGCACACTAGCTTCCGCTTCCAAGAAATTGGGGTTGATATTAATGCCAATTAATTTACTCTTTTAGTAATGTACCAAGATCCGAAACTAATTCGAGCAGTTGCAACACCGTTTGATCTCCCAAACATGTTTCCAAGAGCCTTCCTCACCATTAAAGTGTCATCCATAAATTGGAGGATATCAACTATACATCTACCTTTGACATTAAAACCACCATATTCGCTAACTCCATAGATTTTTCACCATCCTAGTTTACCCATCCGCCACCAAAACAAAGAGAAAGGTGAGAGGTCACCTTGTCTCAACCCTCTTTCCGCTTCAAATTCCTTAGTAGGACTACCGTTAACAACACCGACACATGACTTTTAAAAATCAAAAATCCATCAATTTAATCCACTTCATCCCTAAATCCATTTTCTCCATCAAAAATCTAAAAATTTCCAACTCACCTTATCATAAGATTTTTCAAAATCCACCTTGGAAAAAGACAATTTCTTCCTTCTTGTTTCACATAATCCACCACTTAGTTAGCAACAAGAACCACTGTCAAAGTTGTCTCCTCGGCACAAAAGCACTTTGACATGGAAAACAATAGAATGTAAGACCTTTCTTAATCTACTCACCAACACTTTAGATAAAACTTTCGCATGCAACCCACAAGCAAATTGGCCTATAATCGTCCAAAGAAATAGAATTTGGAAATTTAGGAATAAGCGTAGGAAGAAACCACCTTTTATATATATATATATATATATATATATATATATATATATATATATATATATATATATATATATATATATATATATATATATATATATATATATATATATATATATAAAAATTATATATGTTAAAATATAATTAATACGAATTTAAATTAAGTTTTTGAAATTTATTAGAATTCTATGAAAGTATAATAATTTGTTAACTAAACAAAATTAGTGGAAAAACTTGAATTTAAGAGTTCTTTTGTCAAGGTAGGGATATAATTGTAGGGTATATTAGGTAAATTTAACTTATTATTGTTGTTGGACTAGACCCATCTAGAGTCTACCACCAAAGCTTGATATTGGGCCAATCTGACATTACATTTTGCTGTAGTTGGCCTGAGCAATTTACCCTCCATCCCCATGCTAATACCATGCACCCCCAAATTATTAAAAATTAAGTAAGATTTTAAAAAAATTGTTTATTCACACATTTTTCATTGTAAAAATTGTTTAAAAAATTATGCATCTTTCGTCCAACAAAATCAAGAAATACAAATTTTATTTTTCTGTTGTAATTTTCTTTTCCTGTATTATATGTGTATGAAATTTACGAATGCATTGTTTATGTACTTTAAATTAAAAATTCAGTAAATATACAAAGACCACTACATTTCATCTTAGAAAGATATAAGATATATGTGAATCATAGATTCAAATATATGTGGATCACAGTTTCAGGGAAAGAGAGGTGGATATGGCCTAGTGACCGGACATGTTACAATGAAGGATGTTGAGGAGCAACTTCATAATAGCATTTCCGATGGGAAAACTGTACTTTGTAATCCCATTTTTAAACATGGATCTCTATAACAGTAATTTTTGAACAAAAATGTTCTCACATAAATAGTATAAGATTTTTAAAAAAAATTCATTTATCACATTTCGTTAAAAAGTGTTCCGAAATTCTCTCTCACTCTCCAGTATTTCGGAACAGTTTGCATAAATCTTCCGGTTTACAAAATACACATCGAAATAGTTAAGGTGAGTGTTCCGTAAAAAACTATGTGGTCCGGTTTGGGTGATTTTTGGTATTTATTTTCGGAACAGTTTTTTAAAGTGTTTCGGTTTGAGCAAAAAGCACCGAAACAATTTCTTAAAGTGTTTCGGTTTGAACAAAATGCACCGGAACAGTTTTGAAATCTGTTCTGGTTTTGTTATTTACATTCCGACACACTTTTGCAAAGTGTTCCTAAATTATTGGAAAAAAATGTAAACCGAAACACTTTTCAAAAGTGTCCCGGTTTGCCTTTTTTTGTTTTATTTTTTATTTTTTTTTGTAGAATGCCTCGAAGATTAGGCCGTGACGGACGCCTTCCTCGTAGAAACGATGGTGCATCTGGATCCGATTCAAATTCTCCGGAGGAGTCTAGGGGATATCTGGAGGGACCATCAGACTTATCCCTTTTAGTTAGATATGAGCAGCACTGTGCTCGACACTTGTGGTTCGGAGAGGTAAGTAAATGAAAATGTAATGTGAAATGAATTAATTGTTCCTTTTTGTCGTAGTTTATTAATATGTTCGTTTTTCCAGGAAGAGGACCTAAAAACAACTAAAATGTGTTGCACATAGCCAAAACTTAAGGGTGGATTCCCCAACAACTCCCCGGAGAGATAGATAGGTGGGTGACAAATTTGGGTCTTGCATCGTTGCAAAGATGCAGTCCGTCAAAGATAGACCTGAATTTGATCACTGTATTTGTAAAGAGATGTCATTCTGAGACATCGTCATTTCACATGCCATTTGGTGAGATGACGATTACTCTAGATGATGTATCTTGTCTTCTCCACCTCCCTATAAGGGGTATTTTTTGGAATCCCCAGAACGTCACTGAAGATGCTGATGCTGAGCTTGTTATGACATATTTAGGAGTGTCACATGTAGAATTCATGACTCAGGTTCGTGGAAATATAGGTGTCTGCTACAGGTTGGAGTGGTTGTATGATATATTTGTTGCCTATAGAGCTGCTAGTAATTGGGCATATGCGATCAGGGCTTACCTGATGATGTTAGTAGGTTGTACCATTTTTGCTGACAAGACATTTACGCTTGTCGATGCAAAATATGTATCTCTTTTTGGGGACTTGGAGGGTATTGGAAGATACAGTTGGGGGCAGCTGCATTGGTGACCCTTTATGATTCTCTTGGAGATGCATGTGTGTTTGGCACCAAACAACTTGCTGGTTATCCGACTCTTCTTCAGGTATTTCATTTATTATTTATGTTATTATTAATTGTTTAGATAATTTTTAATTATTATTAATTGTTTAGTAATCTAAAAATATTATTTATAATTTTTATTGAAACAGTGTTGGATCCATGAGTATTTTCTTGGAATTGGAAGAGTAGGAAAACTGGCATCCAAATGATAACTTTGGAATGCCGAGAGCGATGAGATGGTCCTACAAGCAGGGATTGTTGAAGGTGGATGTTTTGCGAGCTATCCTTGTTTGATTGACACCGTGGACGTGGTGTGGCGTCCATTTGAGGATCATAGGCGGTTCGCGCATTCAACGAGCTTACTTATTTCGGAGGAGGACTATTGTGGGAGGTACATATGTTTTATATTTAGTAGTGTGAACAGTTCTTCTACGGTTGTCTACCAACTTGTATCATCAACTCGCTTCTCACTTATGATAGTCTATCTCCGAATAACTTCTCATACAAACTCTTCTTGTACCTTATTTATATGTCTAACTCTCGACGAACCATTCCCCAACCATCCCGACTATACCCATGCACGATGCAATGACTCTAAATCCACAATTACCATCGATTCAACATCCACAATCTCACGGATATATGACCTAAGTAATTAACATTATAAATATTAGTGCATAATAAATACATAGTATAATAATAAACTTAAAATAATTAATACTATAAATATTAATGCATAATAAATATATATGACCTGATATGACTTGGAAACTGAAGAGTGTAGTCTTGCTGTGAAGGCTTTTTTGATTTTGATTCCCTCTTTGATTATGATTTCTAAGACAACTTTTGTGAAATTTGAGATGCTTGTTCAACATACTCATGTTGTGAAGGGTCCTGTAAACATCATACTCAACTGGTTTCTTCCCTTTCTTCTTGACTCCTCCCTTGGTTTTTATTTTTTCAAGTGGTAGATATAAGGAAGTTGTTGCGGGGTAATCAATTTCACTACACCTTCTGTTTAATGCTCTTTTCCCAACAACATCTGATGATCTATACTTTCTCCATATTTCTTCCATTACATTATTCATGTCAATCTCCGGTCCATCTTCTCCTTCTTCCTGCAACTCACCTTCCATACTTAACTTCCTCCAATGAACATGAACTCTCTCAATATGTATAGGTACACCACTAAGCACATATCTACCTAACTCACAAGCACAAGGTAACCCATAATTTGTTCTATGAGTACAACCACATATTTCTCTAGAAGTTCCAATATAATCAACACTCTTTAACTCTTGTGCAATGTGTCTCAAAGCATCTCTAGAAACAAAACTACGCAGGTTACCATACAATGGACTAACATGTGCATGCTCAACTTCATAAAAAAAAATTTGGAACGAAGCACGAATGTTGCCTATTTGTATCCTTAGGTTGTTGTTCATAGCTTCCCAACATTTGACCATGTCACCGAGACTATTTCCCAACATCTGCTTTAGCTTCAATGGCGGATTCAACCCTAAAATGAATGCATAATAAATATATAACATAGTAAAAATAGGTAAATATTAATGCATGATATATATAAAAACCCTAATATTAGCATAATATATAAAAAACAATGTAAATAGTAATGCATAATATATATAAAAAATAATAAAAACAATAAAATAAAAGACATGTCGGTTAGTCGTGGTGTTGCCTAAATGAAGTACTCGATCAATCCATGCTCCAACAAATCTATGTCTATGTGGAGTCAACCATGTGTCTTTCTCATAATTAATAAAGTCCGCACAATTAAAACATGCCTGCTCAAGTTGTACCAACTTTTGAGCATACTCAACCTCATCACTAGCCCATACAACTTCCTCCCATAATGTGTCAATGATCTCTTGCATTTCTTTCACCACATAATGCTTGCACCGCATCCCAACATTTTTGTTAATGTGAAAACGATATAGAAAATTTTGTGTAGTAGGGAACACAATTTCCACCGCTTTCATCAATGGTAGATCTCTATCCGTCAAAATCACTTTTGGGCGCAAATCCTTCTGCACAAACAATTCATTCAGCTTCTCTAGGACCCAACAAAAACTATATGTCTGCTCAGACTCCATATAAGCAAATGCAACAGTAGAAGTCAACTCGGTCGATGTCATGCCAACAATTTCAAAGAGAGGTTGCCTATATTTATTTGTCTTATATGTGCTATCCATAACTAAGACAATGGGAAAAATGTTCAACAACTTGATGGAGTCTGGATGCGCCCAAAAAATATCTCTCACAATATCTGAATCATCTCTTTTTCTACTCCAGTAGACAATACCCTGCATCCTCAATTAGCTTTAGCAAATGTTGTATCTCAGTTCTTGGACCCCTTATCTCTTTTTGTATCACACTCTTCTGCTTATATATTTGAGTGATCCGAGTGATATTTTCAGGATTCCTCTCTTGCATGGAAGTAAGGATGTGTCTAGGAGGAACATGTCTCTTTGTTAAATCAAAAATATGTTGCTTTTCATCTGAGGTCAACCTGTCAACAAACGCATGACCTTCAAGCCTATCAGGTAATCCATGATTATGAACTCCACACTTTACATCTACTTTCCATCCAAACCCATCTTTTGACGGAGTCGATCTAATTTTGAACGGGCATCCACATCTCTAAGTTGCACTATGAGTTCCACTTTTATCCTTGTATTTTCCCCTTTATCACACCCAAAAATTATTTTGTTACTCCTTCCTCTCTTGCCGGTTTCAGTGTCCGAACGCTTGATAATAGCGGTGATTTATTTCTTAATCCAACTTCTTTGATCCAGCTTGTAACATCTTCTCGTGTAGCAAATGTTTGTGTTGTAGTGAATACATCTGTGGTATCTATGGATGACTCATTTTTGGCAAACTGGGACCGAAATTTCGATACCTTAAACAAAAAAAAATCAAATACGCGTTCCGGAACTCTTCAGAAAAGTGTTTCGGTTTACTGTTCTGACAAACCGGAACACATGTGCAAAGTGTTCCGATTTACAGTTCTGACAAATCGGAACACATCTTGTAAGTGTTCCGGTTTATATTCCTAAATTCGGAACTCTTTCCATATGTGTTCAGTTTATTTTAAAATTGTCTTTTCACGAACACTTACAAACTGTTCGAATGTTTTTGTTGTTTCGAATACATTATTAAACTGTTCGATTTATGTTTAAACAAAGGAACTTACCCAAAGTGTTCGAAATATGTTCGAATCGGTTTTTGGCTGTAAATTTCGATTTTTTATGAATGGTAAAAGTGAAAAGGTAAAATCAATAAAATATGTTAAGGGTAACGTGGCATTTTACAAAATTGTAGGGGTATAGGACTATATGTTGGGGTACAAAGTAAAGTTTTTCTCAATGGTACAACTTTTGGGTTTTGTGGGACCCATTTAATCACATCTTCTTAAAATAACTCATCTAATTTTCACTCCAATAGAACAATTTTGAAGAACACAAATTGAGTCCTATAATTTTATCTTATATATTAATATATTATTCACATATATTATTTTAAAACTTTAAAAAAATTAAATTTAAATATTTGAATATAAAAAAATTTAAATTATCATATTTAAAAGCAAAAGAATTATTAAAATAACATAAGAAAAATAAAAAGAAAATAAAATAAAACCTTTAAAATTAATTATTTGTTATGTTTATTATTATAATCAAAGCAACGGTTGCATCACAATGCAACGGTCCTCCGTGCTGGCCAACTCCAATGGCAATTTGTCGGAAAAGGCAGAGTTGTTTTACAATCCATGCTAGTTGTCATACGCCAATTTTTGACCTAAGGTACCATCTAATATCATCACATGTGCATCATTGCATCACTAACAATTTCAGCACAGGATAGATCATGTATGTGCCCCTTAAGCCAAATTAGGGTTTTGATCAAAATTTTCATTTGTTCAAGATATGATTAATTAGGATTTGAGTCTCCACTCACCTTAATTGATCTATCTTCATCAATAATCAACATTTGATCTTCAAATTTCTATCATTTTCTCAAGATCTATCATGAATCGACCAATTAGGGTTTTGATCGAGGATGGTGTATCATTGACTTTTTGCTCAATGAATGACCTAATTGCTTGGAGATTGATATTAAAATCATAAATTCAATATATTTACCTAATTTCTTGGTTTAAAACATTCCAAATATCATGATTGATCATCAGAGAAATTATGAATCATCTGATAAAAATTCAATTGTTCAGAAAAGTCAAACTTTGACTTTTTGTCAACTTTTTGAAGTCCAAATTTTTTCAATCATAAAATCATTTCAAATTATCCATCATGATCATAAAAAATCAAAATGTGTGAAAAGTCAACAAAAAGTCAAGATTTGAAATTTTTTTAACACTTAGAAAAATTTTCAAGGGTTAAAAACATGGTTTTTCATCATTTTCATGGCCATTTTTCACCTAGATCCATTTTGATTCAAGAAAAACTCAACATGAAAGTTGTAGATCTTGTTCCAAGATTTCCAAAATGTCCAAGAACTTGGAAAAACATTTTGTGTAGATAAGGTTTTGAAATTGAAACATAATGGTCCATAACCATAATTTTCAAGTCATTTTCCAAATTTACAAGTACATTTTCACAAATTCTTCCTTCTAGAAGCCTTGTCACCAAATGAGATAGGATTTAATAGATAAAAATCTGATTGCAATGATTGGAAAAAGGATATAAATACTTGAGTTTTTTAACCATGGTTAAGAAAGATTCCATGTGCATTTAATGAAGAATATTCCTTTCTTAAGCCTTAAGCTCTAAGTTGCAAACTCACCAATCTTATCTTATCTTGCTTGCCAAACTTCCTTGCCTCTAAATAAAGGTCTTTTCTCACTTCTAAATCATACCAAAGCATCATAAACAAGCTTTCGTTCTTTCTTTCTTGTTTTTTCAAGTTTCAAGTTTCCAAGTGGGAGAATTTGCAAAACTCCAAGCCTTGCAATTTTTGAGCAATCTTAGGCTTCAAACACTCTCTAAACATCATTAGAAAGTTGTTGGAATTCTCAATCCATCCTAAAAAACCTACAAACTCAGAAGTCATATCCAAGCTCCATAAACTTGCAAATTGAGCCTTAACCTCCAACTTCCATTCCACTCGTGCAAGCTTCAATCTTTCACTTCAAACATCATCCATATACCTCATAAGTGATCCAAACACATGGAACACATCTGTAATAGCTCCAACATCAAAATTGAATCACACTTCAAGTTTTGGCAATTAGACTTGAGTGGAGCGATCCGACCATTTCAATCCAAGTTAAGCACATCAACACCTTTCATAATCATCACTAAAGCTATAACAATCATCAAAACATCTCGGAACACCTCTAGCAAAGAATTTGATTTCAACTTCAAGAGGTAAGTCTCTTAAACTTTGAACTTTGTGATTTCGCCTTCCAGTTTAAAATTGCTTGGCCATCTTGTTTCGCTCCTTCACGATCATTAACCCTCAATCAATTGCACAAATCATGATCCATACGATTTCATGATCAATTCTTAGAATTAGGGTTCATCGGTTTTCTCGAAATTAATCATCTTAGGCTTAAAATTAATGCAATTAATCATCCAATTTCATGGAGAAATGAGAGAAATACGAATTGAGGAAGCTTGAGGAAGAAAAAGATGGATGCCGCGTTTTCCATTTTTTCCAAAATTCAAATTTTCATTTTAACTTATATTTAATGGTTGTTGTATTATGACCGGATGAAACAGCCACCCCAGTGGCAAGCCAGCACGCTTCTTAACTTGCCTTTGCCATAAGGCCTAGGGTTCGAATCCCCCTGGGACCTTTTTTTCAAATATTTTTTCAAAACTTTACATTTTCACTATTTTCAACCATTTTCCAAACTTATTTTCAAATATAATCAAATCAAGGTGTATAATTGACAAGCCACGCACATGGCTCAGTGGTAAATACTTCCACTTCTAAGCCAAAGGTCTTGGGTTCAAACCTCCTTAGGACCAAAATCAAATTTTATCACATGTTTTCTTCACATTTTCAACAAACTTCAACATTTTCAAAAACCAATCAAAACTTCTCATTTTGAGATGATTTTTTGCACACTTGTTATTCAATATGCCTATTTTATGATTATGTCAAAAAATTCCTAAAATATTTTCTTTTCGATATATTTTTATTAGATTTAAAAATAGACGTTTTTAAGTGTTTTAAATACTTTTCAAAAATGTTTTCTTTCTGATTTTCAAACCTAATCTTTTCCAAAACTTCTTGTGAATATCTTTCAATTTCCAAAATCGTTTCAAAACTTTAAAACATTTTAAACTTACACACCTCTTTTCCATGATCGATTCGATTAATCTTTGAAAATACAAACCAAACTAGGTTTTTCTTCAAAATTCTTTCGAATTCAAAATCAAATTGATCATGGGCCTCCCTCACGGTGTAAGTCCCAACCCTCCTATGTACATATTTATTTCCTTATACATATCCACCATTTTGTGTACATATTCAATTCCTTGTACATATTTAATCATCCTTGCAAATATTCAAGTATAATTAGCTTCGTTCTGCTAATTTTTATTCACTTGTTTATACACTGATTCCATTGGTACTAAGAGGAGCATTATTCCGTGAGCGCTCTTAAACCAATGGGCTTCCCTTAAGGTGTAAGTCCCAAATGCTTGGTATATATCCAAGTATACTAGCTTATCCGCTTGTTTTAAACACTTGTTTATATTTTCACACATTATTTGTATATATTCAAGTTACACTTGCTTTAATTGCTTGTTTTATATACTTGTTTATATATTTCCTTCATAAACTCCTGTGAATGCACACACACACTTTGTCATATATACTTGTTCATATTCTTGTTCATTTATAACACAACAACTAGTATAACAAATAGGTTCCACATATCCTCCTCTTGGGCTTTGTACAAGATATCTCACCTGTTGAGTTAGCCTCCTCTTGGGCTTCGTACAAAAGAACTCCCCTGTTGAGTTAGCCTCCTCTCGAGCTTCGTACAAAAGAACTCCCTCGTTAATTTTAGCCTTCTCTTGGGCATCATACAAAGATACAGGAAATCTCTAACGACCTCTATTGGGCTTCCAATACAAAGAATCACCTTCGCTAGGATAGAACCCTAAGAGTATGATTTCCCGGTGAAATCACTCTTGAATTCTAAGAGGATGGTTTCCTGGTGAAATCACTCTTAAAGCCAAGCCAACCATACCCTATAGCTTTCTCTTGGGCTTCATACAAAGACCCTCAATGTCCCTCAGAATGCCTCCTCTTGGGCTTACAATACAAGGACCCTCGATGATCCTCGAAATGCCTCCTCTTGGGCTTACAATACAAGGACCCATGGGCTTCTTAAAAGAATTCCCTATCAATAATGAACAATTTCTCCTAGAGATTTAGACATGTATCATCTCTATGAAAGAAGTATCTCATCTATAACATCACATACAAATCAAAAAATTTTCAAATCAACACTTTTTCAAACACTTTTTCAAACAAAACATCTTTTAATTGTAAGTGGTAACGCTTGTACACTCAAGAAAAATGCCCAATGCTTACAATGAAAGATTCAAACATTTTTTAAACATCTTTCTTAACTTATAAGTGGTAACGCTTGTACACTCAAGCAAAACACCGAATACTTACAATGAAAGATTTAATCAATCAACTTTTCAAAAATGTATGTGATGAAATAAATTAGATACATTTTAATTAAGATGACATTTGTCTTTGTCTCTTAATAAAATCACTATTTGCTTCCACTTGCATAAGTGGGAACTACGATTGCTCTGACTTTCTCAACCTCCCTTTGAGAATACATAGGCACAAGGTCTCACCCTTGGCGAGCATATTTCTTTCTCCCTCAAACCAAAAAAACCTTAGTTCCCTTAGATCCGAGCTACAGATTCTCTGATTCCCACTAGGGGATATGTATGCAGATGATCCCAATGATCCTTGCGAGCATAATAATAACAAAACTTAGGTTCCTGCCTAACCTACCTTTCTTAAATCCCAAAGGAGAAACTTTCCCGAAATAGCGTAGCAAATAAAACACACAAACATACAAAATATGCATAAAAAAGTTCCTATAGAAAACTATAGATATATAGGGTGCTAATACCTTCCCTTTATATAAACAACCCTCTTACCCTGGTCTCTCCCCAATGCGTTGCATCTAGTTCACGCTAGTCGCACTGCATATCATATTTTAGGATATTTCAGCTTTACCCTTTTCCATATTCTTTTCTTGTTTGGAAACAATAAATCTTGGTGCTCGCGACATCTTTTAAAACAAAAAAAAATCAAAAGAGTAAATCGTTTTGAGTCTGAGATTCGAATTCCGATTCGATTCCGTCGTTCGTCACTTTTTACCGCGAACACTGGCAACTGAGTTTAAAAACCTCCGCTAGAGATGCTCTAAGGTATATGAATATGTGTTTTACTTTTTGACCTTTATCATTAGGCCCATATGATATGTCTGACCAGAATCACGAAGTACTATGTGATTATTTGTTTGACCTTTCTAACCAACATCATGAGGCTGACGAATAAAATCCTAACGGGAATTTCAAGCAGTTCCACATTGTTTAGGATGATGTGCATGAGTATTACACCAACTTGGAGGAAGATGGTGAGCCAAAGGTATGTGATTTTCCAAGAGAACTGACTAACACAACATCAAATAGCTAATTTATAGAAATAACACACTAATAAAATTAGAGTATTTTTAATAATTGTAATGTTAATAATTTTATTTTATCACTTTCTTCTTTAGGGTCACAATTCTATTGAAGGTGTCAACTCACAGGTATAATTATGTGCGAGAATCGAGCACATCTGTCTCATTTAGATATGCTCTACAAAAATCTACAATAAAATAAGGTGGAGTAGGGTGAACACTGTTTAGAGTGCATGTATGTAACCTTGTTCCATCTTGAAAAAAGTGAGGGTGGAACTGGACGGCCCATGGACACTACAATTTTAAGCTTAAAAACACAAAAATTATATTAATGTGTGCGCCCACAAAAAAATGGAGTAGGTGGATCAAACATGTTAGATAGTAAAAACCTAAATTTGTCTCCCTATTTGCACCAAAGGGGGGAAAATCGAGTATATCCAACGAGTTACCCATTTTGTCACCCTTATCTATAATTGAATAATTTCTCTATAGTTGAAATACATGCACCTATTGTAAGGATTGTTGTGATATAATCCAAGCTAAGTAACCCAAGCCCAAATCCAAATTAATTAGGATTTGCTTGTTACTTAGTGTACAACTTAATTGTATATAAATAGATATATTATAAATCAGTTTTTATTCATTCAACAATATTAATTCTTATTATATTATTCTCTCTCCTTTTTTCCTCACTAAAAGTGCCTCACGCATTAACAAATTAGTATCTAGAATAGGTGTCATACCAAGAAGTTGAAGAACAAGGTTCTTGAAGAAGTGTGGAGTGAAAACTACCATTATCGAGTCTTCTGAAAGTGTTTGGCTCTATTTGTTACAAGCATGCTCTTGATGCGAGAAGAAGGAAGCTTGATGACAAGAGTGAACCTAAATTTTGGTAGGATATCACATAACTAAAGTATACAAGTTATCCAATCCAATTAATGAGTAGATCATGATGAGTTGAGATAGTGTGATTGATGAAAATTCTACAGGATTGGAATTACGGTGATCGATTAACAAGCCATTGATGAGATATAGCTTCAACAAAGAAATTGATGTAGTTGAAGACGGAGGAATTGTCAATATTCAAGTAGAAATCAAATTTGAAGCAGTTGCTAACATTATTGATATAGTCGAAGTCGAAGAGGGTGTGGATAATACAATCCAAAGACCTCAAATAACTAGAGTTTTTCCAACAAGAATTCAAGACTATGAAGTATTGGTGATGAAGTCACACCAGATGGAGAATTAGTTCATTTTGATTTACTTGCAGCTTCCAAACCAATCATCTTTAGTGTGACTTTAAAGAATAAATTGTGGAAGTCATCTATGGTTGAAGAGTTACAAGCAATCAAAAGAAACGACATATGGTAGTTAGTCGTATGGCCAACACACACAAAAACTATTGAAGTGAAGTGATTATTCAAGTTGAAGCACAATACTGATGGGTCAGTAGTAAGGCATAAGGCGATATTGGTAGCTTAGGGATTTATGTAGAGAGTAAAACTCGACTACTCTTAAGTATATGCTCCAATAGCAATATTGGAGACTGTTCGACTAGTGGTAGCATTGGCATGCAAGCAAGGTTGGTAGACAATTCACTTAAATGTGAAATCAACATTTTGAATGATTTTAGATGAAGATGTGTATGTCACACAACCTCATAGGTTTGTGATTCAGGAGGAAGGGAAAGTACACAACTTGCACAAAATTATGTATGGCCTCAAACATGCACCTAGGGCTTGGAACAAGAAGATCGACTCATACTTTGTCGAATTGGGATTTGTCAAATGCAAATATGAATATGGTGTCTATGTTCAGGTTGTGGCATAAGATATAACTTGGAGAACTTGTCGAAGTTCAAAGAGCTGATAATGAGGTAATTTTTAATGTTGGATCTAGAAAACTTGTATTATTTCCTAGGCATGGAATTTCAAAAGTTGAAGCAAGAAATGGTGCTAAATAGAAGGAAGTATGTCAAAGAGATACTCACGAGATTCACATTGGATAAGTCGAATCTTGCATCCTCACTTGTCAAACAACCTTGAAACAGGAGAATCATGGAAAAGAGGGCAAGTCGATGCTACTTTGTTCAAACAAATTGTGGGATCTATGAGATAGTAGTCGACCAGATATAGGTGTCCCGCGTGAAGGTTGCAAGAAGAATCCTGAGATACATAAAAGGATCGACAAACTATAGATTTCTATTTTGATGAGGCTCTGAAAGCAAAAAAGTTGTGATTAATTTCTATTTAGATGTTGATTATGTCACAGTGCAAAAAATTATCGAGTGCATCACACACTCGAAAAACAACAAAGTCGCCACGAATTTTATTTATCCCTAAAAGAAAGGAAAAGATCAATAAAACCCACAAATAAAATGGGAAATGAATAAGATGGTCATCACAACTAAATTAGGGTTTAAAAGCCGGTTGTGCAATGGAAAGTTATTAACACCCTCACATCTAGTGCACTCAGCGGTATCCATTTAGTTAGTTTTGTGATTGAATGTTAGTGTGATGTCTAATTGCGTTCTAATTATTATGTGAGAAAAGATAAAGAAAGAAAAATATTTTTGTTTTATTATTGGGCTCACCAAGATTTCACAATCTCGTACCTCGTATTCCCCAAGTGTCATGGGAAAGTCATAACTTACGTAGTTCTCAATGAAATATTTTGGATTTGGGCGACATGGAAGAGTGTCGCTTCAACATATCAGTGTCGAAGGAATGATGAAAAGATTCTCACTTGGCGAAAGGTAAAGGAAACGCACTTGGGCTAAGGGTAAAGATGAATCGACACAGACGAGTGTTAAGAAAAAGAAAAAGGTGGTTTGATGGGTCTAAATTGATATTTAGAGGATACGAGTGTCAAATGGGCGAGATATGTATCTCGTATTCAAACACTTAGGGAAGCTTCCAACTCGCCCATTTAATCCATTTATTGAAACAAATTTGAAGGTGACTTGACGTTGGATCAAGTATTTAATTATTTTGAGTTTTTATTGTGAAAATGGTGAATGATTGTTTTTGAAAGGTTTTTGAGAATTGATTTTATTATGATGTGTGGATTTATTTAATTAATTAATTAAAACATTCATTACCTAATTAACCAAATTAATCATAATTTAATTAATTAACCAAATTAATTATAATTTAACTAATTAAACTAAAGCTAATTATAGTTAACTCAAATAGTTAAAAACTTCATCATCCTTCCACTCAAACAATCACAAAATCAAACAAGAAAAAACCCAAGCCCCGTTCAGTCCCAGCCTGATTTTCACTATGTTAGAGAATCATTACAATTACATGAGAAAGAAAAATTGGTGTGAAATTAGTCTCGAAGAAACCTATTGGAATAAAGGTCTTTAAAGATATAGCATATAAATAAGGTGTAATAGTTACGAAAAACTACATTAAACGTCCTAAAAACTACATTCAACATCCTAAAATCATGTAGGATTAAAACAAATGTTCCTTTGCAAAGATGTTAAAAGGGAGTTGCTCATATTCTATGGGTGTAAGTTATATTTTTATATTTTGTGTTCTAATTGATATTACTGATGTGAAAATAAGTTATTTATTTTGCTAAACTATATATTTATTTCTTTTTTCTTATGGTTAGTAAAATAAATGTCTATAAATATATGCAAATTAAAATGCTATTTTAATGCAACTAAAAAACAAACTAGTAATTAGTGACAATGTACAACTCTTAACAAATTAACTATCCTAATTATTTCTTATATATTTTCTTAAAATAATAAGAACTTAGAAAAAGACCCAATGCAAAAATATAAATTAAAATATGCAAAGTCAATGATTTGATTTCAAAATTAAATGCAAAAAATGCAGAATACAAAATGAATTATAAAACAATTTTAATTAAAACAAACTTAATTGCTAATTAAAAAATGAGATCATTACAAATTCTATTTTTAATGCAAAATGCAAGTTAAATGACAAATTCAATTATCAATTAAAATATAGAAATGCAAGGAACGTAAAGATAGATAATCCATAACTTGCGAATGAAGTAAAGTCAATTTTTTTAATTAGAAGCAAATGATGCAGATGAATCAGGAGTTATTAACTGATGAAAAAGTTAGGGGGAAAATTAGGGTCTGACAGATTGTTGTGGAGATAAGGAAGATCAAAGAAGCACAAGTGGTTATTTCTTTCATGTCTTTGGTGCCCAAATCTCATGGTGCTCAAGAAAGTAACATGTGGTGGCGTTGTTATTGTATGAGGCTGGATATATATTAGGATCCTATGTTGCGTGTCAAGTAATTTAGATCAGATATATGTTGGAATAGAGTAGTCACACTAGGCGACACCTTTGCTTTACTACATGATTAAATTTCATTATGTTAAAGAGTCTTGAGCTCGATATCTATGGGAGGGGAGGGGATGAGGGGTTGTCGAGGCATGTAGCTTAAATCGAGGTCACTTAGAATACATGTGTTTATTTTTTACTTTCTTGACTATGAGAAGTGTACCAAAATATAATCATAGAGGGAACATTTTTGCTACCCATACATATTTTCTACATGTGATGAATGTAAGCATTGTGGTTGAATCTAATTCATCCTTATAAAACCGACTGATTAGATGAGTATTGCCCTCACTTATAAGCACACGTATATAAAATATATTGTCTGATGTGAAATTCTTAACAGACTTACTCACAACAATTGGAGCCAGAAAATAAATGTTGAGTGGTTTGATAACAAAAATCTCATAGCAGATGTGCAAATGATCTTAAACGAGACTCTGATACCATGTTAAGAAATTATGGTTGAATCTAATTTATTCCTACAAAAATGACTTGTAGTGTGAAGATTTTCTCCACTTATAAACACATGTTTAACCTATATATTATTTGATGTGAGACTTTTAACAATAAAGTGTCACATGGACAAGTGTGGTGTCCCAAGCCTTATGTCACATGTCTCCTCCATACACCCTCTTGCCAGTGTCACCATCGACGACGCCGACTTCAACTACGTTGGCATAGAGGCGCTAGTTGCGGCACTTGCTCAAAGGGTGTGTTCCATCAAGAACCGCAACCTTATGAAACAACACTACTTTGAACTATAAATTAAGCATTTAGTATTCAAACAAACACATTACAAAAATATGGACATTGATCACGTGCTTCTCTTTGTCTTCGCTATCCCTCCGCCTCTCATCTAATGGCTCACAATTATTTTAAAATAAAGAAATGAAAATATTTTGCTTTCAAAGAGAAAGATATAGATTAAGGGACAAGATGAAAGTTGAATGGACAACAACTCCAAATAAACCGGAGAGTATTCACATTCCAAAAATATTATCTCTTTGTACAAAATTCTAGATTTCTTCTTCCCTACTCTCGAGTTTTCATCGATATGCTATAAACTCAAATATAAGCTAAATTTTCCTAAATATTCTTCATCGATATGCTATAAACTCAAATATAAGCTAAATTTTCCTAAATATTCTTGCGTGTAGACTCTAAAGACATTATGTGAATGCTTGAAATACTATAAAAAAATGATTTGTTCACGATTCAAGTCTATATACATTCAGCTTATTAGTATTATCTAATAAGTGATCATGTCATATATTATTTGATATAAGACTCTTAACAATAAACACAAAACATATTTGATTGTTCGTTGATCGTGATTCTAAAACAAAACTCCAACCACTCTTTTTTCTCTAATAAGTAATTATAATTTGAACTCAGAATTCTTTCTCAGAATTTGCTAGCAAATTCTATAACCATATAAGGGCTCAACCATTTAATCATATTGTGATCCATTTTAATAGTAAATCAAATAGTGATTTGATTACAAATCAACAGTATGAAATATCAACAATTAGTTCAACATCATGAATCTTTGGAAGCATGTAAAAACTAGTTTCGATAATGAAAGAACACCAAATAAAGCAACCAAAAGGTCTAGTTATTATGAAATGTTTGTAGGATTTAGACATTCCTAGCCACGAGAGATGGCAACAGGACAGGAACGAAACGAGGGATAGACACTGAAACACGCAGAGAAACTTCTGTCTTCTACGCATGCAGTTTCATCATCATACAATTATTGTCGAATACACAATGATTAATGAAGAAAATGAAATACTCCTAGTACATTTTTGCTGTCAATGCGTGTTTGAATTTCTTTTGACGGTGTATTTTTTTTGTTGTTACATACATAATAGCTCGAAAATAAATATGGTTAAGAGATGCCATTTGTTTCACATGTCGTTTTCACTTTGTTGCGTGCAAGAGATGCCATTTGCATTGGCTTTACATTTGATTAAGTTAGGCTATTTTCCATTTTGATTTGTGCTTATTTAAATCTCAATCATTTCAAACTGAGGAAATAATGAAATAGGGAGTATTTGTTTAAAAGACTACAAGATTACTTTATTATTTATCTCATATTAAATGCTACATTTAAATTATGGAAAATGTATGCGGGTCTTAAAGAAAATATAATTTTAGTTGATTTTAAATAATAAAAAAAGTGTTTTTTGTTTTTTTGTTTAAGAGACCAGCAATAGCTAAAATTTCCCTCATTATGATAAATTAGTATGATGTTGTTAATTTCAATTCATGCAGCTACTGTGTTAGGAAAAAATAAAACAGAGAAAAAAAAAAACAAAATAACATCATAGAGATATAACATAAAAACTCTAAAATCTGGAAAAAAATCACGGTCTTTGTCAATAGACAATTAGAAAATAACACTATATGAAAATTATTACAACACATAATATACTCTCAATTAATTCAGGTCTCCAATGCATCAACACTCTTCAAAATAAATATTTAACTACAACTCCCAAAGCTCTAATACAAGAGCATAAGAGAATAAAGTAAGTCAAATACAAGTTTAAAGTATTTTTGAGTGATGTATCTTATAAAAAAAAACTTGAATCCTATATATAGCTAGCCTTGGACTCCTTCTTCCATCACAAAACTAACCGATGTGAAACTTCTTCAACATGTATATTTTCAATTAACTCCAACAATCTCCACCTTGATTGAAAATAATACATTACTAATTTTCATTGTCTTCACCAACAATCATACTCCACCATAAAAATTATAGTCACTTAAAGCTACCTCACTCCAAGAATTTTCACATTGTTTTACCGACAATTATAATTTTAAAACTATCATACTCCACCTAAAGAAGAGTATATTTCACTTGAAGTTAAACCACTTCAAAAATTTCACATGCGAAAATCGGGTTGAAAATTTATAGTGAAACTTCCATGTTGGTAGAAAGCTCTTCAACCATAGACATAATCCACACCTTGTGTAATCTTGATTGTAACACATATTTGACTTGAATTTTCCACAAGTCAAAACCAATTCTTCCATCAATTTTCTCTAGCCCAAACTGCACATCGGAACCTGTGACGCAACTCAACAACTCTTTCACAACAATACCCTTCTTTTCTGATGTGGAAGATCAGATAAAGTTGCAACCATATAGCACAACAATACCATTCTTTTATGATGTGGAAGGTCCAACAAAGTTGCAACCACATAGCATACTAAGAACACTTATCCCCGGATTCGAACCAAAAGCTCTATAGTCGGTTGTTGGGAAAAACAAAACATGGAGAAAAAGAGGAACAAAATAACAACAATAACAACACAAGGTTATAACGTGGAAGCTCCTAAACTGGAGAAAACACCACGATTATTGTTAATAAACAACCAGAGAATAACATTATGTGAAAATTGTTACAACACATAATATACCCTTAACTAACCCAAACTTCCAATACACCCACACCCTCCAAAACAAATATTTAACTACATCTCACAACGCTCTAATACAAGAGCAAAAGAGAACAAAGAATGTCAAATACAAGATTAAAGTGTTTTTGACTGGTGTATCTTATAAAGAAAAACTTGAATCTGATATAGTGAAGTTTTGAAGACTAAACAGTGGAAGTTAGCTATGGTCGAAGAGTTATAAGAAATAGAAAGAAACAACACATGGGAGTTAGTCGAATTTCCAACACATACAAAAATTATCAAAGTAAAGTGGGTGTTCAAGTTGAAACACAATGTTGATGGGTGAACCAAGAGTGCACATGAAGTTTGCAAGAAGAATTCTAAGATACTTAAAAGGATAGATAAACTATGGAATTTTATTTCGACGATATTCTGAAGGAAAAGAAGCAAAAAAAATTCCAGATGCTGATTACTATGGAGATAAGGAAGATCGAAGAAGCTAAACAAATATTTCTTTCAAGTATTTGGTGCCCTAATTTCATGGTGCTTGAAAAAGCAACCTGTGGTGACATTATCATTGTGTGACTTTGAATATATAGCAGGATCATATGCTGCATATAAAGAAATTTGGATCCGACATGTACTTGAAGAAATAATGGTCGAAGTGAAGAAACCTCTAGTGTTGCAAAGTATGAACCAAATGCAAAGTATGTCGAGATTTTAGAACAACCCGATCTTACAACTTTTCACTTTGACAAAGTACCCAAAAGTATAATTTGTGATGAATCCACGAAGGTCATTAATTTATGATCATTCATTTTGATTGAACTCTCATCTTTATCCTTTTCATGTTAGTTATATTTCTCCTTCTCTTGTTTCACCAATTCGGGTTGATCAATTGCTTCTTTGGTTTTATTGAGTATGTCTCTTGAAGGTACATCTTCATCATGACATGAAATAACTTTTTCGAGTATTCTCGAATACAACATCAAAATTAACTTACATCTCTTTTACCAATTAAACAATACTTGTTATTACTTTCTACACCACATAATCTATATTCTTGCCACATACTCAATAGGATTAGAATATGTTCATATGCCTTGAGAGACCATAAATGAGAACCCATATTCTCTTTATAGAGTCAAGAAAATTTTCCTACAAAATCAACAAGACAGTCTAGGTACCTAATTTTTATTGGGTAATTGGGGTTAGTGAAAAATATGTTGCATTTTGGAAAACCTTTCATACAACCGTAGTGACAATTTAAATATTCACCATCACTTTCTTGACAATTATGACAAACATTACAATGGCAGAATTTGGATTTTATGGAATAATAAAGACGGGAAAATTACCAAGCTCAACAGCACAGATCAACTCGTACACTGTAAAGTTTCTTATATGGATGGCAAGAGGATGTTCTCGCTTACTGTGGTTTATGCTCAAAATTAGCTAGCAAATAGAATAATATTGTGGGAGGATACCAACAACCTTTCCAATAGTTGTCTAGATCAATGGATTGCTATATGTGATTTTAACAATGTTCTTTCGTGTAAAGATAGAATTGGTGGTAACAATGTCCATGATAGTGAATTTGAAGATCTAGCTAGGATGATGGACATAGCTGGTTTGTTTGAACATGTAACTAGAGGCCCACACTTTGCTTGGACAAACAACCATACTAATGGCACAATTTACTCAAGAATCGATCGAGCCTTATGCAATATAGCTTGGTTTCTTCACTATCCAAACTGTGAGATAGAGGTGATGCCAAACCACATATCTGATCACAATCCTCTATTGGTGCAAATTCAGGGGAAACAAGGGATGCTGAAATACCCTCAACCTTGTTTTAAGTTTATTAACACAGTGGTGGAGAGGGAGAACTTTTTGGAGGTTGTAAAACTTAATTGGCAGCAGGATTTATCTAGGACGCCTTTGTACAGATTTTGGAGAAAATTGAAGCGGTTCTGACCAATTCTCAGAGGTCTGATGAGGAAAACTACTAGTGAGGTTAAGAAGATCCAAGAATATAGGAGTAAGATAGAGCAAACACAGACCAAGTTGAGAAAATACTTGTTTAATCCTGAGTTAATTCAGGAGGTTAAAGTATTGACTGATTATCTCCTTCAGCTGTCTGAAACAGAGGAAAAGATGTTGAGGCAGAAATCAAAGGTGAATTGGATTGAGCTTGGGGATGCTAACAACGCGTATTTTCATGCCATTGCTAGAGGAAGGAAGAATCTGAATGGTATTCATAAACTTGAAGACAGAAATGGCAGGATCCTAATTGACCCAGCTGAGAAAGGAAGAGAAGTTCTGAAATTCTATCAGAATCTTATTAAATTGGTAAGCCAGCTCAAGATCTGTAGCATGTGGATATTAAGGTGTTGAGAAATGGAAAACAACTTTGTGACCAAATCAGGGGGAATCTGGTGATGCCTATTAGTGAAAAAGAGGTGATGGAAGCTCTCAATAGTATTGGAGATAACAAGGCTCCCGGTATGGATGGATATAATTCTAGATTTTTCAAAAGTGTGTGGAGTATCATAAAAAATGACCTGATGGAAGCTATAGGTGAATTCTTTGCAGACAACCAAATGTATGTAGCTATTAATTATGCTTTGGTCACACTTATACCTAAACATCCTGATGCAAAGTGTATGAAAGATCTGAGACCGATTGCGTGTTGTTATACTCTTTATAAAATCATCTCCAAGATCTTGACCAAACGCTTGAGAAAAGTTATTAATGAAGTTGTAGACATCAACCAATCTGCTTTTCTGCCTGGCAGAGTGGTTCATGATAACATTTTTTTGGCTCATGAACTGATGAGAAGATATAATCATAAGAACGTCTCCTCGTGTTGCACCATACAAATGGATATTCAGAAGGCATATGACATTGTAGACTGGACGGCTTTAAAAGACATTATGTACGAGCTAAATTTCCCTGGTATTTTCATAGGATGGATCATGTTGTGCGTAACTACAGTTTTATACAGATACTCAATCAATGGTCAGATTACAGGGTTAGTTAAGGCGGGTCGTGGTCTTCAACAGGGAGATCCTGTCTCTCCTATTCTCTTTGTTCTTGTCATGGAATATCTCCACCGTTGCCTCCAAAAGCTCGCGTTTCTTCCGAATTTCAATTTCTACCCCTAATGTGAGAAATTGAAAGTCACAAACATTTGTTTTGCAGATGATCTATTGCTGTTTTACAGGGGTGATAGGATTTATGTGCGTCTGATTTGGGATGTGTTCAAGAAGTTTTCCTAAGCCACAGGCCTCGTAGCTCACCCTGCAAAATGCGAGTTATTTGTTGGAGGAGTCCCTTGTAACACCCCTTCTAAATACCCGCGTTTTATAGAATTAAATAATCAGAGTGTATCCACAATTAAGAGGCGTCACAATTTAAATCATAAAAGTTTGACCAAACAGCGTCATGCTTTCACTGAAGAATATGCTTCAACTAAATCATACTCAAAATTATATTTAACAGCGGAAATGAAACATAATCTAATCCCGAATATCAATCAATAGTCATTCCAGGATAATAAATCAACATAACTCAAAATTATTTAAAATATCCATTAAAGGATTCCAAACAATCGTTTCCCCAGTGTTACATCTACCAGAGCACGACACTGACACGCGGACTAATGAACTGACTCGAATCTAGAGAGCTATCCTCACCAACTCCAAGCGGCTAATCACTTCGGATCTGAAATGGTTAAAGTAAGGGTGAGATTTCAATTCAATATAATATGTATTATACGTTCTTAGATCCAACAGAATAATCGAATATATTAGTTCATCAACCAAACACAAGGTCATAAACAATACAGAAAACAGTTCACACAATGATCATGTATATATCAAACAATGGCAATTGCAACACTGGAAACCATCCTAACATGTTACAATTCCATATGCAATGCAGACTCTATGCATGTGGTACCAAAACGTGAACCGCGTTCACCCACTGCTCCGTTTACTCGTGGAAAGACAGTGTAATCCATGATTCGCCCACCACCCTTGGGTCAAGAATCTAGCCTCACTACCTCCAACCAGGTAAGTCTATTGGCTCTGCAAGTCCACTTCCGCACAATGGGAATGAACCAATTAACAAATGTCTATGCATGCATCATAAAAGCATGCCATCATCATTTCACATTTCATGATATCAATACAAATCACATCATGTCAAATCACCAGTGCATCTCATTCAATCAAAATGAATATCATATATATAACACTGTAAGCGCCAATACCTCATCAGATAACTCATACCATTCATATTAGTTCCCCATTATCCTTAACTACTCATTCTTTTCAAAAATCGGGAGCGCGACTATTTTTAAAATAATTTGGCAAAGTAATATTTTTCTCTTTTCAAAAGGTAGTATTTTAAATTTAAGAAATAACGCCGAAAACGGCACTCGAATCGGAGTTACGGTTTAGAAAATATGAATTTTTGAAGTTTTAGAAAATTTGGAAAAATACTCATGGAACCCGGTTCCTACCTATACAGGAACCGGTTCCTGAAAGTTTTCAAAAAGGCGCTCCCTGGTTTTTGTATGGGAACCCGGTTCCTACCTATACAGGAACCGGTTCCTGAGTGTAAAAAGTCCCAGTTTGCCAATTTTAACACTGGGAACTCGGTTCCTCCCCACAGGGAACCGGTTCCCACGACCTGTGACAGCATTTCTGCTACTTTTTGACAGCATTTTGCATCCATTACCACTTCCAAACTTTCAACCACGAATTGTAATATTGGGAACACTAATCTAAAGCCATTTTACACCATTTTAACATCAAACAACATAATTTACACATTCCTATCAGTCATCTGACACACTACTGATCAATTCCTCCATACACTGACACAACTTAGGGTTTCATGCTATAAACCTATAATTCCATTTCCTAACATACCCAATCATCCCATTGGTTCCCAAAACCCATAAGACATATTAATCAAACAAAATCACCCCTTACCTCGCGATGATTCTTCGGTTTCTCTCGGCGTCGGCTTTTCCTCTCTTCTCTTCTTTCTCCAACTCTACGTGAAATGATTTCTCCAAACCTTCTATTTTTCCTTTATTTTCCTTTTATATTTCCTTTTAATATTCCAATAAAATAAATAATCAATATCTAGTAATTAGTAGAGTGATTTACTCTCACACCCACTATTTACTCTGCACGCCTCCAGGCCTTTCCTCATTAAATGATCCAATTAATCCAGATGAATTAAATATTTAAGACTTTAAATCAATTAAATAATTAATTCTCACTTATTTAATATTTGAATTAAATCGGGGTGTCACAACTCTCCCCCACTAAAAGAGTTTTCGTCCTCGAAAACATACCTTAGACGAAAAGTTCGGGATATGAGTCTTTCATCTGACTCTCCAGTTCCCAAGTGACATTTCCTTCAGCTGGTCCTCCCCAAGCTACTCGTACCAGTGCTATCTCTTTACCTCGCAATTGCTTTACTTTTCGATCCTCAATTCTTGCGAGCTTGCTGATCAAATTATCTCGTGCACGAACATCATCTACTTGAATCTCATGAGACGGATCCGCAATGTACCTCCTCAAGAGATACATGGAACACATCATGCAAATTCACAAGTGGCGGTAAAGCAATCGATAAGCAACTTTCCCAACTTTCTTGGTAATGCGGACCAATAAAGCGCGGAGTCAACTTCTTTGACTTCAAAGCTCGACCAATACCAGTCATCGGAGTAACCCTCATAAACACGTGGTCTCCTTCATCAAACTCAAGATCCTTCCTCCTCTTATCGTGATAACTCTTCGACGACTACGAAGTCCTCATCTTCTCTGAATCATCTTAATCTTTTAAAGTTTGTTGAACAATCTACGGTCCAATCACAACACTTTCTCCGATTCGTACCAACACAGCGGTGTCGACATCTCCTACCATACAATGCCTCAAACGGAGCCATACCAATGCTCGAATGAAAACTATTGTTGTAGGTAAACTCTATCAACGACAAGTAGCTATCCCAAGCTCCACCTTTCTCTAACACACAAGCCCTCAACAAATCCTCTAACGACTGAATCGTCCTCTCCGTCTGACCATCTGTCTGCGGATGATACGCGGAACTCAATCGTAACTTAGTACCCAGAGCTTCTTGCAATCCTGTCCAGAACTTAGAAGTAAACCTCGGATCTCTATCCGACACAATGCTAGACGAAATACCATGCAAACTTACAACTTTCTCAACATACAATTTTGCCAACCTCTCCATCGGATAATCCATTCTTATCGGAATAAAGTGAGCAGACTTCGTCAATCGATCGACAATCACCCAGATAGAATCACAGCTCTTCGCTGTTCTAGGCAAACCAGACACAAAATCCATAGAAATGTCATCCCACTTCCATTCCGGAACGAATAACGGCTCCATCAATCCTGACGGCTTCTGATGCTCAATCTTTGATTTCTGACAAACCAAACATGCATACACAAACTCGGCAATTTCCTTTTTCATTCCAGGCCACCAAAATAATTTCTTCAAATCATGATACATCTTAGTAGCACCAGGATGAATACTCAATCCACTATGATGTCCTTCTTCCAAGATACTCTTTCTGATCTCAGCAACATCCGGAACACACACTCTATCACCAAATCTCATAACGCCATTCTCATCAATTCGGAACTCACCTCCTTGACCTTGGTTAATCAATGTCAGCTTGTCCACTAAACCAACATCAGACTTCTGCCCATTTCAAATCTCTTCCAAAATGCCACTAGTCAGTTTCAACATGCCCAATTTCACACTATTCTGAGTAGTCTCAGGACCAAACTCAAGTCTCAGAATTGTTCCACTAAATCCAATTCACGAACCATTAACATCGACGTATTCAAGGACTTCCTGCTCAACGCATCCGCCACAACGTTTGCCTTACCAGGATGGTAATTCAAACCGAGATCATAATCCTTGAGAAATTCCAACCATCTTCTCTGCCTCATATTCAACTCCTTCTGATCAAAGAGATACTTCAGGCTCTTATGATCATTGAACACTTCAAATCGTGAACCATACAGATAATGCCTCCACAATTTCAACACAAACACCACAGCCGCCAACTCTAAATCATGAGTCGGGTAATTCCTTTCATGAGTCTTTAACTGTCTCGAAGCATAAGCCACAACCTGCTTATCTTGCATCAAAACACCTCCTAAACCCATCAAGGACGCATCACAATACACCACGAAAGATTCTTCCGGATTCGGCAAAATTAAAATTGGAGCACTAGTCAACCTCCTCTTCAATTCTTGGAATCCTTTCTCACAATCTGCATCCCAAATAAATGCTTGACCTTTTCTCGTCAACTTAGTCAACGGTAAAGCTAACTTCGAAAATCCCTCAATGAACTTCCTGTAGTAACCTGCCAGACCAAGAAAACTACGAATCTCCGAAGCATTCTTCGGCACTTCCCACTGAGATACCGCTTCTACTTTTGTAGGATCAACAGCCATATCATTCTTGGAAATCACATGGCCAAGAAAACTCACTTCGCTGAACCAAAACTCACACTTCGACAATTTTGCATAAAGTTTCTTTTCCTTCAATAATTCCAATACAACTCTGAGATGCTTTGCATACTCCTCATCATCCTTTGAATAGATCAGAATGTCGTCAATAAACACCACCACAAACTTGTCAAGATACGGATGAAATATCCTGTTCATATACTCCATAAACACACCAGGTGCATTAGTAACTCCAAATGGCATAACAGAATATTCATAATGCCCGTACCTCGTTCTAAATGCAGTCTTCTGAATATCCTCCGCCTTAACACGAATCTGATGATATCCAGATCTCAGATCAAGGATACCGATTCTTGATCGTCACTTTATTCAACTGTCTGTAGTCAACATACAGTCTCATCGTACCTTCCTTCTTCTTAACCAACAACACCGGCGCACCCCACGGCGAGACACTAGGCTGAATGAACTTCTTCTCCAACAACTCTTCTAATTGTTTCTTCAGTTCAGACAACTCAGATGCCGACATGCGATAAGGCGCCATCGACAGGACTAGTTCGGGAATCAAATCTATAGTAAACTTCACTTCTCTCTCGGTGGTAACTCATTAACATCTTACGAAACACCTCAAATTCATTCACAACGGTAACTCACCACTCTTCGCCTTCCCTTTCACTTCCGTTGAAGAATATAACATGAACACTCTGACACCATCTCGGGTGAGTTCATACGCTTAGCGACATGATCGCATCTTCAACTTTAGCTACCTCGGAAATATAACCGTCTTCTCAAAACAATTGATATGAACACGGTTGAAGACCAACCAGTTCATTCAAGGATAATATCAAGTTGTTCTAAAGGTAGGCACACTAAATCCATCTGAACCCTCTATCGAAAATAACGATAGGACAATTTCTACACACATAAGTAGTCAAGAACCCGGCGGGTGTCAATAACCATACTTCCATCCAAATTAGAAATTTCTAGATTCAATCTCTTAGTCTAAAGAAATAAAAGAATGTGTCGCTCGGTGTCAATAATTGCAATTAAAGGTATGCCATTAATAAAACATGTACCTTTAATCAACCGATCATCCGGCTTAACCTCGATCGACAAAGCGAACACCTTCCCACCGACTTGCTCTTTCTTTGGCTTAGTACACTGGACGAGTGTGTCCTTCTTTGCCACAGTTGTAACAAGTTACTCTTGGGATCTACACTCGGCTACTAAATGACCAACTCTCCCACAATTGTTGCACTTCCTCGCATCGCCTTGCATTCAAGAGCTCGGTGACCCAATTCACCACATCGTAGCACTATCTGAAGAACGGAAGAACCAGTCTCCCCCACTAGGCTTCTTCCAACCTCCAGATCTATGATTATTCCTATAATAAGGCTTACCACGATCCATCTGTCTCTTACCCTTACGGTCAGCATAACTCTGAGCATTCGCCTTAGTACTAGTAAGATCTTCCTCCAGAATCCTACTACAGTCAACCAAATCAGGAAACCTTCTAATACGTTGATACCTGATACCTTGCTTGATCTCATCACGCAGTCCATTCTCAAACTTGATACATTTGGAAAATTCTCCATCTGCATCGTTAGGATAATTAGCATAATACTTTGCTAACTCAGTGAACTTCGTTGCATACTCACTCACAGACTTGTTGCCCTGCTTGAGCTCCAAAAATTCAATTTCTTTCTTACCCCGGATGTCTTCAGGGAAATACCTTCTCAGAAAAGCTCTTCTGAACACAACCCAAGTCAATGCAATCCCACCTTCTTCCAATTCAGTCCTAGTAGCAACCCACCAGTCATCAGCTTCCTCTGCCAACATGTGAGTACCATATCTCACCTTCAGCCCCTCGGCACAATCAATCACTCTGAAGATCCTCTCGATCTCCTTCAGCCACTTCTGAGCACCCTCGGGGTCATGTGCACCCTTGAACAATGGAGGATTATTCCTCTAAAAATTCCCCAATTGTGCATCGGCACAATCACGACTCCTGCTGATTCCCTCCAGTACTCCATTAACATTCCCAAAGCCTCGGCAATAGCATCATCATTCCTTCCGTTACCTCTTCCAGCCATTGTTACGTAATATTACAAAACAATCTACATCGACACACAAGTATCGGCGATTATTACTTACACTAGTCGCATACTAAAAGGATAACGACACTAAGACAAGACCGACTATACTTTGATACCACTATTGTAACACCCCTTCTAAATACCCGTTTTATAGAATTAAATAATCGAGTGTATCCACAATTAAGAGCGTCACAATTTAAATCATAAAAATTTGACCAAGCAATCATGCTTTCGAAGAATATGCTTCAATTAAATCATACTCAAAATTATGTTTAATTGGAAATGAAACATAATCTAATCCGAATATCAATCAATAGTCATTCCGGATAATAAATCAACATAACTCAAAATTATTTAAAATATCCATTAAAGGATTCCAAACAATCGTTTCCCGATTACATCTACGAAACGACAACGACACGCGACTAATGAACTCGAATCTAGAGAGCTATCCTCACCAACTCAAGCGGCTAATCACTTGGATCTGAAATGGTTAAAGTAAGGGTGAGATTTCAATTCAATATAATATGTATTATCGTTCTTAGATCCAATCAGAATAATCGAATATATTAGTTCATCAACCAAACACGAGGTCATAAACAATACAGAAAACAGTTCACACAATGATCATGTAAATATCAAACAATGGCAATTGCAACACTAGAAACCATCCTAACATGTTACAATTCCATATGCAATGCAGACTCTATGCATGTGGTACCAAAACGTGAACGCGTTCACCTTTGCTCTGTTTACTCGTGGAAAGACAGTGTAATCCATGGATTCGCCCACCCCCCTTGGGTCAAGAATCTAGCCTCACTACCTCCACCAGGTAAGTCTATTGGCTCTGCAAGTCCACTTCCGCACAATGGGAATGAACCAATTAACAAATGTCTATGCATGCATCATAAAAGCATGCCATCATCATTCACATTTCATGATATCAATACAAATCACATCATGTCAAATCACGGTGCATCTCATTCAATCAAAATGAATATCATATATATAACAACATAGCGCCAATACCTCATCGGATAACTCATACCATTCATATTAGTTCCCATTATCCTTAACTACTCATTCTTTTCAAAAATAGGGAGCGCGACTATTTTAAAATAATTTGGCAAAGTAATATTTTTCTCTTTTCAAAAGGTAGTATTTTAAATTTAAGAAATAACTCCGAAAACGACACTCGAATCGGAGTTACGGTTTAGAAAATATGAATTTTGAAGTTTTAGAAAATTTGGAAAAATACTCATGGAACCGGTTCCTACCTATCTGAGCCGGTTCTGAAAGTTTTCAAAAAGCGCTCCCTGGTTTTTGTATGGGAACCCGGTTCCTACCTATACAAGAACCGGTTCCTGAGTGTAAAAAGTTCCAGTTTGCCAATTTTAACACTGGGAACTCGGTTCCTCCCCACAGGGAACCGGTTCCCACGACACAATGACATTTACGCTACTTTTGACATTTGCATCCATTACCACTTCCAAACTTTCAACCACGAATTGTAATATTGGGAACACTAATCTAAAGCCATTTTACACCATTTTAACATCAAACAACATAATTTACACATTCCTATCATCGACACACTCTTGATCAATTCCTCCATACAGCACAACTTAGGGTTTCATGCTATAAACCTATAATTCCATTTCCTAACATACCCAATCATCCCATTGGTTCCCAAAACCCATAAGACATATTAATCAAACAAAATCACCCCTTACCTCGATGATTCTTGATTTCTCTCGGCGGCTTTTCCTCTCTTCTCTTCTTTCTCCAACTCTCACGTGAAATGATTTCTCCAAACCTTCTATTTTTCCTTTCTTTTCCTTTTATATTTCCTTTTAATATTCCAATAAAATAAATAATCAATATCTAGTAATTAGTAGAGTGATTTACTCACACCCACCATTTACTCTTGCGCCTCGGGCCTTTCCTCATTAAATGATCCAATTAATCCGGATGAATTAAATATTTAACACTTTAAATCAATTAAATAATTAATTCTCACTTATTTATTATTTGAATTAAATCGGGTGTCACATCCCTCATACTAAGAGGTGCGATTATGAATGAAGTGGAATTGAGGAAGGAGACATTCCATTTAAATACCTTGGATTCCACTCTCTTGCAAGAAGCTTTTGATTCATTGCCCTTCTAATTGATCGTGTAGTGGTGAAAATAAAGCACTGACAACGTGTTCTTGAGTTATGATGGGGGTGTCATTAATCGTAGTATTATCTTTCTTGACTTATTGGTTGTAGATTTTACCAATTCAAATGCATGTTGAAAGAGATTGATAATATTTGTCGTAGCTTTTGTTGAGTGGTTGGAAGTGATTACAAAAGCTCAATAGCACCTCACTGCAGTGGGCTTAATATCATATCTTTGGTGGATTAGAATAATGCTACATTGGGGAAATTACTTTGGAACATTCATAATAAGCAAGACAAACTCTGGATTCGGTGGCTTGATACATATTATTTTAAAGGAAGAGATATTCTTCAATGGAGCATGAAGCAGTCTTGCTCTTGGATGCTGAAAGGTATTTTAAAGTGTAGGGATCGTATTCTGGTGACCAAACATTGGCGTGACGCCAGTGCAAATGGAACATACAATTCTAGTAAAATGTACAAGGAGATCCTAGAGAATGGTGAGCAGATTCGGTAGGTGACCTTGTTGAGGAAACACTATGTGCGTCCTAGAGCGAAGTTTACATTGTGGATGTCCTTATGGAAGCGTCTCCCTACAAAGGATAGACTGCTAAAAATTGGAATAAATGTTGATAAAACCTGTTGTTTTTGTGATCAAGAGGAAAACATTGGCCACTTGTTTTTTATTTGCTCACACAGTAGAAACATATGGCAGCAAATTTTGAATTGGATGCATATTAATAGGTCTCCCGGTGATTGGAATAATGAGATGGAGTGGTTATGGAAAGAAGTTGACAAGAAGGGCTATAAACGGAAGGTGTTAAAGATTGCAGTAGCGGAAACGATTTATGCTATATGAAATGAAAGGAATGAGAAGATTTTTAATCATAGAGAGATAGATAGAAAAATAGTTGAGAAAATTATTCAAATCATATACTTAGATGCAACATGAATAGCAAATTAAAAATTCATGTTATGAGGTACACATAAGTTTGTGTTGGGTTGTGCCTGGATCCGAGCGATCGGCTTGTTTTTCTTTGTTTTTTGGTGATTAATATATAATGCTTTTTTCTCCACAAAAAAAAATTCACCATCACTTAAATCACCATCGTATATATGCTCACTTTTTTAGGAACTTAAACTTGAAGCTCTAATAGATTTAGACTCCGTTCTTTCCTCCTTATCCATGTCTTTCTCCTTTTTCTTCTTCTTCTCAAGCTTTTTTCTCATGTATGTCTAAGCAAGTAAGTTCTTGCTCAAGTTCTTCAAACTTATCGAATAATGTAGTGAGATCAAGTGTTGTAAGATTATTGGCTTCCTTGATCAAGATGACCATCGATTGCCACTTTATAATAAGACATCTCAAAACATTGTTAGTAACAATTGCATTAGAAATAGGCTTACCATGTGCGTTCAAAAGAGTAATGTGATTTAATGAATTTTTCTTATCACCACTATTCCATGGTGCTTCCGACTTAGGTGTGACAACTCCATTAGCATCGGTTAGAGTAATAGTGTCACACATATCCATGTCATATTAATTAACATGAGTGTGCATACAAGCTTTCCAATAATTATAGTTTTCTTTCAAAAAAAACTTGGGCTGTTTTGTAATCTCCTTTAGGTTCATACGCCATGTTTTAATGAGAATTTTGAAGCAAGGAATTATATGGAGCTCTGATATCACTTGTTAGACTACGAAGAATTATCTAGAGAGTGGGTGAATAGATCCTAAATAAAATTAGCTTTCAAAATGGTTATTTAAAAACTTATTTGAAAAATAATGTTGAGCGGAAGGTTTTTGGCTTAGATCAAATATAATAGTCTAAACAAACCTAATTATTGGAAACTCGGATATGCACAAGTCATATGAAATTAAAATAATGATAATATTAATAAACATAGTAATATCTCAATTAATAGTTTAATATCAAACACAACGGTTTCCTATTTCCAATGATGACTAGCAAAAGAACAAACTAGACAATTAATCAATGAACAAGCTAAACAATTAGTCGAACACTTTGTGTGCAATCAAAGTTTCATAATTTTCCTTTGTATTGTGTTGATATGAAAAAGCACATATAATCGAAAGTGATTATAAGCAACTCAACGTACAATTCAAAATAAAAACAGACTCAAACAATTCATATGCATCTATAGATTACTCAATGCTATTTGATAAATTGATGTATGAAAATTGTTAGTGTTTTTAAGTTGGCATTATTTTTGGTAAAACTAGGCTTTAGCAATGTCATGATAGATGTCATGACATTCAGAGATTGAAGATAAATCCTACATGCTAAGGATGTTAAAAGACAGCTCAGAACTGGAAGCTAAAGCTGTGCTGGAAATTCTGCAGAAAACAGTCTGATGTCATAACAGATGTTATGACATTCAGTGTGACATTCATTCGAATCTATTTTTTCCTGAGATTTTTGAGGAAGTTTGTTGAGCTGCTAAATATTGTTTCTCTGTTATTAGAAAGCATGCTCACGTGGCTGCTAGGTTAATCTTAATTAAACCTAAATTGGTTGTTGAAAAGACCATGTTTTTAGGATTAAATTAAGTGAACCCTAGCTATCTTTATGGAAGCCCAAAGTTTAAGTTTCGCTTCTATAAAAGGAATTCAACCCTTACAACCGTGTTGCGCTTTGAATGTATTGAAGAGATAGCTTGTTTTTGTGTCTTGTTAGGATTTGTAACAGTTGGTATTGTGTAATTCTAGTTTCTCTTGTGAGCCAAGCAACTATCAATTGATAAGTGCATTGGACTAGGATTTGTTGTAAGGGTAGTTTATCACTCAAAGCTTTAAAGCACGAGTGTTTGTCTCTTGATTGTAAGCTTTGAAGTGAGATCAAGATAGTTTATTGAAGTGTGTCTTCACAATTCAATTAGTCAATAGGTTGATATCAGATGTGATTGAGGGGAGTGAGTAGGTACTCATTTAAGTAGGACTTAGGTTGAAGTTGCATTGGGTAGGTTTTAAGTGAAGGAGATAAGCGGTGGTTTATTCTGAATTAATTCTACTAATAGTGAATTTCCTCCTGGCTTGGTAGCCCCGGATGTAGGTGTAGTTAGACCCGAACGGGTAAACAACTTATTGTGTTCTTTATTGTTATTTATATTTACGTAAATTGTTAACGAGTGTCGAGATAGTGTGTCATAACATTCTCTGTGACATCACGTATCTGCTGCCAGGAATTTCAATTGGCATCGGAGGACACCACCTTGTTATTTCGTGAGATCTAGGGATAATAGTTTCGGCGTAATGGATAAGGAAGGAGGATTTGGGGAAGACCACCTATTCGGATGGGTCTAATTATGATTACTGGAAGCCTCGTATGGTTGCCTTCTTAAGATCAGTGGACATTAAAGCTTGGAGAGCTGTTGATAAAGGATGGAAACACCCCACCAAGCTTGAGAAAGATGGGACTACTTGTCTTGAAACACGAGGAGGAATGGAGCAAAGAGGAAGAAGAGCTAGCTCTAGGGAACTCTAAAGCATTGAATGCTCATTCAATGGTATTGACAGAACATCTTGATCGGTCCATCAATGTGAGCTGGCCAAGGATGTTTGGGACACTCTCGAAACTACTCATGAGGGACATCCAAGGTGAAGATGTCAAGACTTGAGATGCTCACTACCAAATTTGAGAATTTGAAGATGAAGGAAGATGAGAATATTCATGAATTTCACATGAATATTTTGGAAATTGCCAATGCCTCGGGAGCACTTGGTGAAACGATGTCGGAAGAGGCGATGAGAAAGATTCTCGATCCTTGCCTAAGAGATTTGCAATGAAAGTCACGCAATAGAGGAGGCTCAAGACATCAGCACCTTGAAGGTTGAAGAACTTATTGGATCTCTTATGACTTTTGAGATGGGAATCAGTGAACCTGTTGACAAGAAAAACAAGAGCATAGCACTTGTATCCAATACTGAAGAGGAATGCAAGGTGGAAGATGATATCTGAAGCTATAGCCATGCTTGGAAGACAGTTCAACAAACTGATCAGGAGGATTGATCCAAAGTCAAGGTCAAATGTCAAGGACATTGCATCTGACATCAGCAGATCTTATGACTCCAGCAGAAGATCCAAGTCAGAGGAAAAAGGAAGTCAAGGCAGTAAAATCCAATGTCATGAATGTGAAGGATTTGGACATATTAGAGCTGAATGTCCCACCTTTCTAAAGAAACAAAAGAAAGGAATGGCTGTCACTTGGTCTGATGGTGATTCAGGAAGTGAATCTGAGGAAGAAGGTGCCAAATTTGTCACTGCTCTCTCTGGAGTGTACAACTCTGATATGGATTCTAGTGATGAGGAAGTGACATTTGAAGAGCTTGCTGAAAACTACAGGAAGCTGTGTATAAAAAATGGTGAAGCTTGTCAGCAAAATGAGGAACAGAAAAAGCTGATTGAGAAGTTGGAAGCTGAGAATGTGAAGTTGGAGGCTGAGAAAAAGGAGAACACAGCCACTATAAATCACCTAAATAGTGATATTGTAATGTTGAACTCCAAACTTGATCAGATGTCTAAATCTGTCAAAATGTTGACATCTGGTACTGATAAGTTGGAAGAAATACTTCAGCTTGGACAAACTGCAGGAAATAAGCATGGTCTAGGATATGTGGCTGAAAAGAAACCTGTTGGTGACATCAAGAAGAAGAGACATAGGAAAACAATGTCAAAGCAGGTGTCACAACCCAAAACAGAAGTGTCGCTCGGGGTATGTGGCTGCAAAGAGATTTGCTAATAACCAGGAATGGAACAAACCTGGGAAGTCAATGACAAAGAAGATGTCATACTACAAGTCAGGGAATAGGTCTACCTCAGGGTATGTGGAGACTAAGAAGTTTGTCAATAACAAAAGGAAGAACAGACCTAATAGACCAATGTCAAAGCAGATGTCACAACATTGGGTGCAACATCAAAATCATAGAAACATGAACAAAAAGTTTCAAAGATGGAGGTGTCATTATTGTGGAAGGTTTGGTCACATAAAATCTTTTTGCTACAGGCTACATGGATATCCTAATCAAGGGTCTTATGTGAAGCCTAAAACCAACAGGGTATCATACTCTCAACAGTGGAAGAAGAAGACTGTTGCTCTGGTAGCTAACACTTCTCTTAGTGTGTCTACCAAGAAAGATTGGTACTTTGACAGTGGGTGTTCCAAGCACATAACTGGAGACAGGAATCTTCTCAATGATGTTAAGCATCATTCTACCAGCTTTGTTACTTTTGGAGACGGAGCTAAAGGAGAAATCAAAGGCATTGGAAACTCAAACTGGTCTGGAGTTCCAAGCCTAAATGGAGTATTGGTAAAGGTTTGTGCAAATCTCATTAGCATAAGTCAGCTATGTGATATGGGATTCACAGTTAGCTTCACTAAGTCTGAATGTCTTGTAATCAATGGTGATCAAGTAGTGATTATGAGAGGAGTCAGATCAAAGTACAACTGCTACAAGTGGGAATCTGAGAGCACCACTCTGTCCTCTATGAGTTCTACAGACAAAGATGAAGAGGAAGTAAAGTTGTGGCAGCAAGTATCTGGTCATCCACACCTCAGAGGAATGAAAAGGATCAGTTCCATAGGGGGAGTCAGAAGGATACCAAGATTGTTCATAGACAAAAGGAGAATCTGTGGTAAGTATAAGGCTGGACAGGAAATCAGAATGTCACTCTCAATATCTAGACATCTGACCACTTTTAAAGTACTGAAGCAAAGTACTAGGTGTTCGCGTTAAAAGGTGACGTGCCTGAGGATGCGAACGTGAGTTCGGATCTTCTGGTACGCAACGATTTAAATCTTTTTGATTTGTTTATAAAGATGCCGCGAGCATCAAGCTTTATTATTTTCAACACAAGAAAGATGATTTAATGATTATGAAAAGGGAAAACAAATACCCTCAATTGATATTGGTATGCGTAACGACTAGCACAAACTAGACATAACGCATTGGGAGATTCGAGTAAGGGGATTGTTATATAAAGGGAATAGATGGAGCACCCTAAATATATGTAGTTATCTACAGCTTTATATATGAATACGTTTGATATGTTTGTATGTTTTAATTGCTATTTCTATGATTGGGAAAGTTTCTCCTTTGGATTTTAAAAATGATTATGTGGGATTCTAGGTTTTGTTATTATTGTGCTCGCAAAGATCGTGGATCTTACGCATACATATCCTAGTGGGAATCGAGCATTTGTAGCTTGGGTCTACAGGGGTTCTATGGTTTGTTTGGTCTGAGAGAGATAGAAATTTGCTCGGCAAGGATGAGACCTTGTGCCTACGTATTCTCAAAAGGATGTTGAGAAAGTCAGAGCAATCGTAGTTCCCACTTATGCTAGTGGAAAGCAACGAGATGTTAGTAAGAGACAGACAAATGTCATCTTAATGAAAAATGTATCTAATCTATTTCATCACATACATTTTTGAAAAGTTTGATTGATTAAAATCTTTCGTCGTAAGTATTAGGTGTTTTGCTTGAGTGTACAAGCGTTACCACTTACATGTTTAAGAAAGATGTTTGAAAAAGATTGATTGAATCTTTTAACTGTAAGTATTGGGTGTTTTGCTTGAGTGTACAAGCGTTACCACTTACTGTTAAGAGATGTTTTTTGTTTGAAAATAGTTTGAAAAGTTTGAAAAGTTTTGAAAAGTTTTGATTATTTTGAAAAGTATGTGATGTGATAGATGAGATACTTCTTCCATAGAGATGATAGATGTCTAGATCTCAAGGAGAAATTGATTGGATTAAAGGGATTCTTTTAAGAAGCCCGTGGGTCCTTGTATTGTAAGCCCAAGAGGAGGCATTCCGAGGGTCATCGAGGGTCCTTGTATGAAGCTCAAGAGGAAGCTATAGGGTATGGCTGTCTTTGGCTTGAAATGGATTTCACCGAGAAACCATCCTTTTCTGAATAAGAGCAACTTCACCGGGAAATTTTACTCTCTGGGGAATTTGAAAGTGATTTCACCGGGAAACCGTCCTTTCAGGGTTCTATCTTAGCGCGGGTGATTCTTTGTATTGGAAGCCCAATAGGAGGCTGTTAAGAGATTTCCTGTCTCTTTCATTGTATGATGCCCAAGAGAAGGCTAAACTCAATGAGGAGTTCTTTTGAGCGAAGCCCAAGAGGAGGCGACTCAACAGGAGTGTTGTCTTATACGAAGCCTAAGCGGAGGCTAACTCGTGGGAGTTTCTTTGTACAAAGCCCAAGAGAAGGCTGACCCATGCTGGGGATAAGTTATCTTGTATGAAGCCCAAGCGGAGGCTATACTCAACTGGTGATGAGTTGTCTTGTATGAAGCCCAAGCGGAGGCTAAACTCTGTGAAACCTATTGATTAGTCTAATTATTATGTTATTTATTAGACAGTTTGTATAAACAGGTGTGTGTGTGTGTGTGATATGTATTCACAAGAGTTTATGAAGGAAATATAAACAATGCATGATGTTTATTTACAGCAGTTTATGATATATAAGCAAGTGTCTGTGAAACGAACGTTTAAAACGAGCGTAACTTGATTATTCACAAGTTTGAACTGTGTACAAGGAAATGAATATGTACACGAAAGAGTTTTTATGTACAGACAAAGATGGATGTACATAGGAGGTTGGGACTTACACTAAGAGGCCCATTGATTTGAAAGCGATTTCAGGGAATAATGCTCCTTTCAATACCAATGGTATTCATGTAAAATGTACAGAAAAGAAATGATTGATCAAAGTTTATCGTAAAAGTATTTTCAAAGAAAAGTATATTATATACAGATAAAAGGTTTTGAAAAGAAGTATACGTGTTATGTAGATAAAAGGTTTTGAAAAAGAAGTATCTGTGTTATGTACAGATAAAAAGTTATATGTGTTTGGAAAGTTTTTGATATGTACAAAGAAATATTATGTACATAAAATAATGTTATGGGACTTACACCGTGATGGAGGCCCATTGGTTAAAAGGAAATTTTGCTCAGGAGAAACCTTCCTTTAGAACCAATGGATTCAATAGACAAGCGAATGAAAACAAACGAAAGAAATTTGTTTATGTTTGAATATTAACAATGATAATTTGAGTATGTACAAGTAAAACTAAATATGTACATAAAGGATTGGGACTTACACCATAAGGGTTGCCCATGATCGATCGAGAAATTCGAGAAAGAACGAATTTGTTTTATCGTTTTAAATCGGATTGATCATGGTAAAAGATGCAAGTTTGATGAAATGTTTTGAAAAATGATTTGAAAATGTTTTGAAATGTTAAGTTCATTTATGAGAAGTTTTGAAAAAATCGAAGTCGAAAACTTGAAAAATTCACCTTTAAGGAGGTTTGAAAAGTGTTCGAGCGTCGTTTCGATTAAAATTAATCGATGAAAATATTTTGGATTTTTTGACATAATCATAAAATATATATATTAAATGACAAGTGTGCAAAAAATCATCTCAAAATGAGAAGTTTTGATTGGTTAAAAAAATTGTTGAAGTTTGATTAAAAAACATGAAAATATGACAAGTTTGTAAAAAATTTGGTCTTGTGGTTGATGATTGTTTGATTTTATTGAGGGCTAATGTTCGTTATTAGTGCAGAAAACAATTGGCCAAGAGCTTTTGTCAAAAGATTCAAAGAATTATGATAACCAAGTTCGTGTTTATACCGAAAAGTGAAGATCGAAATCGATCTTTGGAGTGTTTCCGATTGTTTCTTGATTGTTTAAGCTCCAACGGCATGTAAGGAAGCTATGTGAGTGGTCCACATCATGAATTCATCTAGATCGTGCCATCCAAGTTCACCTGCATACACTCAAAAATTGAAACCGGAAATCGTGTTAAAGATGTTACAATGGTTGTTCTTGATCGGATCAACTCCATGATGCATATGGATCGTGTTAGGATGCTCACAACTCAAAGGAATCAAGCCCAAGTCCAAATTCGATTTATGGGTTTGGCAAGTTTGGAAAAATAAATGCAATTCGATTTTCTCTTGCTTTTAGTTTGATTTTAAGTTATGAACAAGTTGGATATTGATTATGAGACATGTTTGACACCAAAGATCATCATGATTTTACTTGAATTTCAAAAATGCAAGTTTGGCAATTTTGCTCTATGTTACTTGATTTTCAAGAAAAGAATGAAAGCATGGATTTTTGCATTGTTTTTGGTGTTGATTTCTCTTGAAATGGTGAGCTATTTATAGGCAAACAAGCTCTGCAAAATTAGGCAAGAGTACAAGCCAATTGGATATTCAAGGTTAACTTAAGGGGCAAGAATGAGTTTTTACCAAAAAAGGAAACTTCCTTTTTTCACCATGTGCTATATTTTGCATTTTGATCCAATCTTCAATTATATCCTCTAGGCTGATATTTATCAGTTTGATCATCCACTTGGCAAGGCTAGAAAGCTTCTAGATGAAGAAACACAAAAATGACCTATAATTTGATGTTTGAACTTTGAAAAATTAAGTTTCATGGAGCCTTATGTTTCAATTTCAAAGACATAGCTAGCCTCCATGGATTTGAGAGTTCTTGGACATTTTGGAAAGATCTTTCCACAAGCTACAACTTTCATGTTTTGAGGTTTTTCAAATTCCAATTGGAACTAGGTGAAAAAATGGCTTGAAGTTTGGAAAAAATGAGAAATTTCAACACTTAGAAATTTTTCTAAGTGTGAAAACTTTTGACTTTTTGTTGACTTTTCCAAATTCTTGATTTTTTATGATCATGATGGATCATGTGAAGTATTTTGATGATTGAAAAAGTTTTGTTTTGAAAATTTTGACCAAAAGTCAAAGTTTGACTTTTCTGTGCTGATGAATTCTATGAACCTCTGTGATGTTTTGAATCCAGAAATTAGGTCAAGATGTTGTATCTAAGATATAATGATCAATCTATATCCAAAAAAGTCATTTCTTGCTCAAAAAGTCAGAGAATGCTCATGCCCGATCAAAACCCTAATTGGTCGATCCTCGATTGATCAGTGAAGAAAGTGGATATCTGAGGATTGAAAGCTGATGATTTGATCAAGATAGATCAAATGGAGTGAGAAAATCTCAAACCCTAATTGGTTAGCTCTTGAATTAGATGAAAATCTGATGAAACCCTAATTTTGACCTGTGAGTGTTATACCCGATTAATGCCATCTGAACTGTTAGTTGTGCAATGATGCAAATGTAAGTTGGTATATTAGGTCAAAAATTGGGGTATGACAGATGCCCCTATTTAAGTTTCTTTAACCTGAGATATGAAGATGAATATCTTCGTTTTGATAGGTGTAAAGAGACTTAAATATCAGAATACGCAAAATTTTGGACCTAAGATACCAAAAGATGCGGATGATGATTAAAAAAGTTTTACCCAAAGGATATCAAAGAAATGACATGATGGGGAAAAATTTATGAGGATGACTCGATCTGTTTGAGAAAAGAGAATCCTATCTGTTGGGAAACAAGCAATATGTCTCGCTGGGGAAAGAATGATTCACAAAGAATGTGAATATCTGTTTTGTTTTGGGAAACAAAAAGATTACCTTCTGTCAGCTTTGTGACAATGTTTAATGGAAATGATATTACCAATTATCAGCCTTGTGATATAGTATGGTAATGGGTTTGAAGATATTACCAATTATCAAGTGATAACTATAACAAGGTAAATCTTGAGAAATGAGTTGTTGCGTATTCACTTTGTGAATAATGAGTGTTCTATCCAGAATGAACTGGAAGAAAGAAGTTAATCAAGACATTGTTCCCAACGAGGATAATCTCACCGAATATGATAGAGAAGAAAATACATTTCTCGTTTGGGGACTTTGCCGGAAAAAGGAAGACATATCCTTTTGTTTGGGAATACTCCGTTGGGAAACAAAGAAAAAGTATCTTTTCATTTGGAGATATTCTCGAATGACTTGTACTGCATAGTAAGCATGATTTATACGATTTGGAAGCAAACATTTTGAGAGATGCAAAAATGCAATGAATGATGCTATTATGTATGAATGTCATGAATGTTATATGCATGCTAACAATACTTGACAAAGACACTAAAGGGATATTTGGGAAAAGGACCGCGTCATTCGAACAAATACTTGGTGAAAAATTGCAATGGTGCGATATTCACTAATGAAGAATTTGAGTTGCATGTTTTACACTTTCCGAGAGAGGTATTTTATTGGCAACTCGATCGGGATTCTTTTGGATAAGAATACCGTCCTTTGATGATTTCGATGAGGAGAAGATGCATGTTGGCGACTCAATCGGGATCAAAACACTCTTGGAGAAACGGTTGAAGTTATTTCCGTGTTCATAGTTTCAAAGGAGAATTTTGCTTTTGTTTCAAAATTTTGAAGTAAAATTCATTTAAAACATTTTAGTTTCAAAAGTGATTTTCACAATAAAAGCGTTATTTTGCAAAATGAATAAAGTAGGAATCGCAAACAAAGCTCAAGTTTTATTGATAGAATGGTAATCACCAAATGCGTGATTCCATGAGCTATTTACAAAAGTTGGAAATGATAATGTATTGGGAAAGGGCTACATTGAAAGCAAATAACCACTACTACCCCTAACAACTTTGAATTCCAAATGTGCTTGTTGCGTAAGAGTTGATTGAAGATCCGTTGATGGAAGATTCTTCATATGGACAAAATCTGATCGACAGATTACTTTGTCATTTTGTATCCTTGTTTTTGCCTAGATTGCCTTTTCGTGTTTTCGATCTATCGGGATAATTTCTTTATTGTCTCTAATTTTGCACGATCGCCTTTTCGTGTTTTCAATCCACCGAGACGCTCTTTTTGCCTAAGCCGCCTTTTCGGTTTTCGACTTACCGAATGTTCTTTTGTTTTTAGACAAAATATTTCTTGATCGTCAAGATTCACAGGGTGCGGGAGTTCATCGCCGTCCATGGTTGTGAGAGTCATAGCACCGCCAAAGAAGCTTCTTTTGACGATGTATGGGCCTTCGTAATTAGGAGTCCATTTGCCCCTAGAATCTGTTTGAAAAGACAGAATCTTTTTAAGCACGAGGTCGCCTTCTCGGAATTCACGAGGTCGGACCTTTTGTCGAAAGCTTTCTTCATTCTTCTTTGATAGAGTTGTCCGTGACACAGAGCGGTCAGGTGCTTTTCTTCAATTAAGTTCAATTGGTCGTATCTGCTTTGACACCATTCGGCCTCAGATAGCTTAGTTTCCATGAGAACTCTCATTGACGGATCTCAACTTCTACGGGACCACCGCCCATGCCGTATACTAGAGAAAAGGAGTTGCCCTGTTGAAGTGCGATCGAGGTACGATACCCATGCGTAGCAAATGGCGATTTCATGCCGCCTTTGTAAGTGATGACCATTTTCGGATGATCTTTTGATGTTCTTGTTAGCGCTAACGGCGCCTTCATCTTTGGCCGGTAAGGAGATGAGTTATGATGCTCGATCTTGAATTCCTCACACAGTTCTTTCATCATTTTGTTGTTCAAGTTTGATCCATTGTCAGTAATGATCTTACTTGGAATTCCATATCGGCAAATGAGGTTGTTCTTAATGAACCTCACAACCACTTGTCTTGTGACGTTGGCGTAAGATGCTGCTTCGACCCATTTGGTGAAGTAATCAATAGCCACTAGAATGAAGCGATGTCCGTTGGACGCTTTTGGTTCAATCATTCCAATCATGTCAATGCCCCACATGGAGAAAGGCCACGGAGAGGAGAGAACGTTGAGTAGAGTCGGAGGCACATGGATCTTATCTGCGTAGATCTGGCATTTGTGACATCTTTTGACGTGTTTGCAGCAATCAGATTCCATCGTTATCCAATAGTATCCTGCTCTCAAGATTTTTCTAGACATTGCATGCCCATTCGGATGGGTTCCAAAGGACCCTTCATGCACTTCATGGATGATTGTGTCTGCTTCTTGTCTGTCGACGCATCTGAGCAGAACCATGTCGAAGTTTCTTTTGTAAAGAACATCTTCATTGAGGAAGAAGTTTCTAGAAAGCCTCCTTAGAGTTTTCTTATCCTTGTACGATGCCCCGAGTGGGTACTCTCGTGTTTGAAGGAATCGTTTGATGTCGTGAAACCACGGCTTATCGTCGAAGACTGCTTCTGTTGCAAATACATATGCAGGTCTTTCAAGGCGTCTGGTGCGAATTCTAGGCATATCATTCCAATCGTTGACTTTGAACATGGAAGATAGAGTAGCCAAGGCGTCTGCCATCCGATTTTGATCTCGAGGGATATGATGCAGTTCAACTTTGTTGAAGAAAGTCAACAATCGTCTTGCGTAATCTCTGTAAGGAATTAGACCAAGATGATGAGTTTCATACTTGTCTTTAATTTGATTGATCACAAGGGCTGAGTCTCCATATATATCAAGGATCTTGATCCTCAAGTCGATGGCCTCGATACCCATGATGCATGCTTCATATTCGCTATGTTGTTGGTACAATCAAATAGCAATCGGGAAAACGGATATGAGAACCCTGGAATAATGATGACTACCCCAATTCTATTGCCAAAATATTTGACTCCATCAAGACTAGGCCCCATCTGGATTCGGATCCGGTCCTTCTCCGTAGCGGTTCGTCACAATCTTTCATCTTTAAGTACATAACATCCTCGTCTGGAAATCAAACTTGAGAGATTGGTATTCGTTGAGCGGCTGATAAGCCAAGTGATCGGAGAATGCTTCCTTTAACTGCGCGCGGTATCGGATGTCATATTCGATAGTAGCATTTTCCATCGAGCAATTCTCCGGTTAAGGCGCTTCTCAAATACATACTTGATAGGATCCATTTTGGATATTAACCAAGTCGTGTGATTGATCATGTATTGGCGGAGACGTTTTGAAGCCCATACCAAAGCGCAGCATGTTTTCTCGAGCATGGAGTAACGAGTTTCACAGTCTGTGAACTTCTTACTCAGATAGTAGATGGCATGCTCCTTCCTACCGGTTTCGTCTTGTTGTCCAAGTACGCAGCCCATGGATTCTTCTAGTACGGTAAGGTATATGATCAATGGTCTTCCTTCCACTGGAGGTTCAAGATTGGTGGTTCGATGATATTCCTTGATCATCAAATGCTCTTTGGCAATCTTGTCCACACTACCTTTTGATCTTTGTGGAGAAGCTTGAATATCGCCCACAGTGCGATCATCGAGAGATAAATCTGGAGATGTAATTCAACCGTCCGAGAAATCCTCTTACTTGCTTTTCCGTATGTGGTGTAGGCATTTCCTGAATAGCCTTGACTTTGTCAGGGTCAACTTCAATTCCTCTTTGATTGACGATGAAACCTAGGAGTTTTCCTGATCTTACCCCAAAGGTACATTTGTTAGGATTCAGGCGGAGATGAAACTTCCTTAGTCGTTGAAACAACTTTAAGAGATAGTTTATATGTTCCTCTTCAGTGTCAGACTTTGCTATCATGTCGTCCACGTAGACCTCGATCTCTTTGTGCATCATATCATGAAAGAGAGTAGCCATGCTGGGGATAAGTTATCTTGTATGAAGCCCAAGCGGAGGCTATACTCAACTGGTGATGAGTTGTCTTGTATGAAGCCCAAGCGGAGGCTAAACTCTGTAAAACCTAATGATTAGTCTAATTATTATGTTATTTATTAGACAGTTTGTATAAACAGGTGTGTGTGTGTGTGTGTGATATGTATTCACAAGAGTTTATGAAGGAAATATAAACAATGCATGATGTTTATTTACAGCAGTTTATGATATATAAGCAAGTGTCTGTGAAACGAACGTTTAAAACGAGTGTAACTTGATTATTCACAAGTTTGAACTGTGTACAAGGAAATGAATATGTACACGAACGAGTTTTTATGTACAGACAAAGATGGATGTACATAGGAGGGTTGGGACTTACACTGTAAGAGAGGCCCATTGATTTGAAAGCTTTCACAGGAATAATGCTCCTTTCAATACCAATGGTATTCGATGTAAAATGTAGAAAACAGAAATGATTGATCAAAGTTTATCTGTAAAAAGTATTTTCAAAAGAAAGAGTATCTGTATTATGTACAGATAAAAGGTTTTGAAAAAGAAGTATCTGTGTTATGTACAGATAAAAGGTTTTGAAAAAGAAGTATCTGTGTTATGTACAGATAAAAAGTTATATGTGTTTGGAAAGTTTTTGATATGTACAAAGAAATATTATGTACATAAAAGAATGTTATGGGACTTACACCGTGATGGAGGCCCATTGGTTAAAAGGAAATTTTGCTCAGGAGAAACCTTCCTTTAGAACCAATGGATTCAGCGTATAGACAAACGAATGAAAACAAACGAAAGAAATTTCTTTATGTTTGAATATTAACAATGATAATTTGAGTATGTACAAGTAAAACTAAATATGTACATAAAGGATTGGGACTTACACCATAAGGGTGGCCCATGATCGATCGAGAAATTCGAGAAAGAACGAATTTGTTTTATCGTTTTAAATCGGATTGATCATGGTAAAAGATGCAAGTTTGATGAAATGTTTTGAAAAATGATTTGAAAATGTTTTGAAATGTTAAGTTCATTTATGAGAAGTTTTGAAAAAATCGAAGTCGAAAACTTGAAAAATTCACCTTTAAGGAGGTTTGAAAAGTGTTGAGTCGTTTTGGCTCGATTAAAATTAATCGATGAAAATATTTTGATTTTTGACATAATCATAAAATATATATATTAAATGACAAGTGTGCAAAAAATCATCTCAAAATGAGAAGTTTTGATTGGTTAAAAAAATTGTTGAAGTTTTATAAAAAAACATGAAAATATGACAAGTTTGGACGCGTGTCACAGAGCCTTAAGAGCAAGCAAGCAACCAACTGAGCCAAATGCGCTGAGTGTTAGTGGATTATCACACGTGTAGACATGATATTGGAAAGTTTGAAAATTTAAAAATGAAGAACACCAAGAACACGCGCGTATTCTGGGTTCATGGTTTTGATTTTCAGTTTGCCAAACTCGATCCAAAATCTTCGTTTCTCCATGAAATTGAGTGATGTAAAGATCAATCTTGCTCGATTTTGAACAACGAACACAATGGCGTTTGTTAATTTCATTTATTTTCAGTTAATCATGTTTGAATTTCTGGGAACTCGAAGAACCCTAGAAACTGAGAAATCAAATTAAATGACTTGTGGTTGATGATTGTTTGATTTTATTGAGGGCTAATGTTCGTTATTAGTGCAGAAAACAATTGGCCAAGAGCTTTTGTCAAAAGATTCAAAGAATTATGAGAACCAAGTTCGTGTTTATACCTGGAAAAGTGAAGATCGAAATCGATGCTGGAGTGTTTCCAGTGGTTGTTTCTTGATTGTTTAAGCTCCAACGGCATGTAAGGAAGCTATGTGAGTGGTCTGCACATCATGAATTCATCTGGATCGTGCCATCCAAGTTCACCTGCATACACTCAAAAATTGAAACTGGAAATCGTGTTAAAGATGTTACAGGTGGTTATTCTTGATCTGGATCAACTCCATGATGCATATGGATCGTGTTAGGATGCTCACAACTCAAAGGAATCAAGCCCAAGTCCAAATTCGATTGTTATGGCAGTTTGGCAAGTTTGGAAAAATAGAAATGCAATTCTAATTTTCTCTTGCTTTTAGTTTGATTTTAAGTTATGAACAAGTTGGATATTGATTATGAGACATGTTTGACACCAAAGATCATCATGATTTTACTTGAATTTCAAAAATGCAAGTTTGGCAATTTTGCTCTATGTTACTTGATTTTCAAGAAAAGAATGAAAGCATGGATTTTTGCATTGTTTTTGGTGTTGATTTCTCTTGAAATGGTGAGCTATTTATAGGCAAACAAGCTCTGCAAAATTAGGCAAGAGTACAAGCCAATTGGATATTCAAGGTTAACTTAAGGGGCAAGAATGGTTTTTTACCAAAAAAGGAAACTTCCTTTTTTCACCATGTGCTATATTTTTGCATTTTGATCCAATCTTCAATTATATCCTCTAGGCTGATATTTATCAGTTTGATCATCCACTTGGCAAGGCTAGAAAGCTTCTAGATGAAGAAACACAAAAATGACCTATAATTTGATGTTTGAACTTTGAAAAATTAAGTTTCATGGAGCCTTATGTTTCAATTTCAAAGACATAGCTAGCCTCCATGGATTTGAGATTTCTTGGACATTTTGGAAAGATATTTCCACAAGCTACAACTTTCATGTTTTGAGTTTTTTCAAATTCCAATTGGAACTAGGTGAAAAAATGGCTTGAAGTTTGGAAAAAATGAGAAATTTCAACACTTAGAAATTTTTCTAAGTGTGAAAACTTTTGACTTTTTGTTGACTTTTCCAAATTCTTGATTTTTTATGATCATGATGGATCATGTGAAGTATTTTGATGATTGAAAAAGTTTTGATTTGAAAATTTTGACCAAAAGTCAAAGTTTGACTTTTCTGTGCAGATGAATTTTCATCAGATGTTTCTGAAGACGACTGATGAATTCTATGAACCTCTGTGATGTTTTGAATCCAGAAATTAGGTCAAGATGTTGTATCTAAGATATAATGATCAATCTCTATCCAAAAAAGTCATTTCTTGCTCAAAAAGTCAGAGAATGCTCATGCCCGATCAAAACCCTAATTGGTCGATCCTCGATTGATCAGTGAAGAAAGTGGATATCTGAGGATTGAAAGCTGATGATTTGATCAAGATAGATCAAATGGAGTGAGAAAATCTCAAACCCTAATTGGTTAGCTCTTGAATTAGATGAAAATCTGATGAAACCCTAATTTTGACCTGTGAGTGTTATACCCGATTAATGCCATCTGAACTGTTAGTTGTGCAATGATGCAAATGTAAGGTGGTATATTAGGTCAAAAATTGGGGTATGACACTAGGATCTGGCATGAAAGGATAACCAAGTATCTTACTGTCAAAGGATACATGAGAGGAGTCTTGGATGAAACCCTCTCTGTCAGAGGGAAAAAGATCATGGTGGCATCCATCTATGTTAATAACATAGTATCTGGAGGAATGTCAGACACATTGATGAAAGGCTCAACACTTCTTTCACAGAGCAAGTATGCAAGGAATTATGTCAAGAAGCTTGGACTGAATAATGGCAGCCACACTAGGACTCACCCCTCCACATTTGAAGTTGTCCAAGAAAACCAGTGGAGAAAGTGTTGATCAAAACTTGGGTAAAAGTCCTGTGGATGGATGTTCCTTCTTGAGAAACAATTTCATGTTTTGGATCAGCAAGGAGCAAAACTGTTTAACTTTATACAATGTTAAAGTTGAATACATAGCAACTGGGAGAAACTGTTTTAAGATGATTTGGATAAAGCAGATGCTGCCTGACCACAATGTCATACAGGATGTCATGACATTGTACTGTGACATTGCTACTAAAGCATTTGAGAATGGTCAATTTAAGACTTTAAGGGACAAATTGGATAGTTGTCAATTTGAGGAGTTGTAGCAATTAACTGTGCCTACAACAAAGGGTAAAAGGGATTGTTTACTTCAATTATTTATAAGTGGGTTATTTAGGTATTTTCATCCTTATTTTATGAGATCCAAGAATAGGAAGAGACACCCACATATAATAGTTTCCTCTTTTGAAAGTAGTATCACACTTTCTTCATTCAAAAGAAACCCTGAAACCCTTTTCCATTTTCGCTCTCTCTCTCTCAAAAACCATCAGCGAAACATGTCTTCATCATCCTCTTCATCTCAAGAATCTGGATCCTTGTCTCCCTCCATGGCTGCAGTTAGAGCAAACACTGGAGCCATGCAAGCTGAAGCTCTACAAGTGACACCACTGCGTGCAATGGCCAGTGACCCAGAAAAGGTCAAGAAGTTACGCACAAGAAATGCAAGAAGGGCACAAGTATCTCCCTCAGGTAAGACTTCAGTACCATCATCCTCTGTTCCCCCAGAACTAGTAAACAGAGAAGGATCTAGGTCAGTGCATGAGGCCATAGCTAGGATAGTGTCTGATATCCTAAATGAGAATAAGTTTGTGCAGGATTTGGTTCCCGAATCATAAGTCGCTAGCCCTAGCTTAGCAGTTGATCCGATGTCAATGAGAATGTCAAGACATCCGTGATGATGTTGATTCCCCGTGAAAATGATGTAAATCCTTCTCCCTCACGAAGGATGTAACGATGATAATGTAATTGAATCTCCTGCTGCAAATGTGAATGAGATTTCTGATGAGGTTCTTGAGAAATCTTCAGATCATAGTGCCTCTGATAAACCTCCTGCTGCCTCTGCTGACAACATATATGATAGCATTCTTGAAGATACTCCTGAGAAGAACACCAATCAGAATATGGTTTCTCATATCATCAACCTAGATGAGGAGTTTTCTGATAATGACCTCATAGCCAAGGTTAATCCCAGTATTGCTAGAAGGGTAATGAATAGGAAAGGGAAGAAAAGTGTTGTTCAAAGCTCTGTTCATGAGAAGAATGCTGAAGTTGGCTGCAAGACTCCTAGGACTGAGAGGAAGGCTGTAGAAAAATATGGTAAGGGCAACAAGGTTGGAACTTCCAAAGGGAAGGACAAAGTCAAGAATGTTAGTGATACCCCTAAAGCAAAGAGCACTTCAATTGTAAGGAAAAGGAAAGTACATGAGCCCTCAGATCAGGATGATTCTGACTTTGATGTTACAGAGAATGTCTCTAACATTCATTCAAAAAGAAGGTTGTCTCTTAGGAAAATGCCCATAGTTCCTGAAGTGCCAATTGACAACATTTCCTTTCACCACCCTGAAAATGCTAATAGGTGGAAATATGTGAGTTTGAAGAGAATTGCACTTGAAAGGGAACTGCACAAAGATGCTGTTGAATGCAAAGATGTGATTGACCTGATCAAGAAAGCTGGGTTGATGAGAACTGTAGTGAAGTTCTCAAATTGTTATGAAGGTCTGGTGAAGGAGTTTATTGTGAACCTGTCAAATGGTTGTGCTGATGGAAGATCGCAGATTTAAGACCGTGTTTGTCGAGGAAGAAAAGTGAAGTTTTCCCAAGTGTAATCAACAAGTACTTGGGAGATCGATGAGGCTCAACTGAGCTTGAAGAAACCGACAATCAAGTATGTCGACAATTCGCCGGGTAAAACATTGGCCTTTGAAGGAAAGCTTTACTAGCAAATTAAGTGTCAAATTTGTTATTCTACACAAGATTGGTGCAGCCAACTGGTTCCCATGAATCACAAGTCAACCATCTCCATTGGTCTGGAGGTTCATTTTTTGTTGGAACAAAAGCAAAATTTGACTATGGAAGCTACATTTTTATCGATCCTTAAACATGCCGTGATTATGCTATAAAGGACCAATAGCATTTCCTCCCTCTTGTGTGGAATTTTAACCGATCAATACCACGACATTCGGGAAATAGAGATATGAGTAAAAGAGCTCCGCCCTTGGCTTCCACTAAGCTATTTCAAGGAAGCATGTCCCGACATTGTCATGACATCACCGAGACATCAAATGTCAACACCAATTCTCGGGTAGATGTCATAGTTGTGCTAAAAGAGACATGAGGAACTTGAAGCAAGGAAGACCCTTGAAGCTCTGATCTCTACTCTTGAAAAAGAAAAGGACACAGAGGTTGAGGAAGAAAGGCTTGATGGTGATACTTATGCTGCTCATATGGAGGAAGATGATGATGCTGACCAAGCATTCTTGACAAAGAAGGCTCAAGATGTGTCCTTTCATTGCTTCTTCGGAGAAAGCACTTGAAGTTGTTGCCCTATTGCCTCGATGTTAATTGTCTCTGTTCTTTTTTTCGCCTGTATTTTGTTAAAATTTGGATGATTGTAATCATTGTGTTGACAGATGTGTAACCCTTGAATATTTATGCTGGTATTTTTTTCTGGTACTGCTTGATTAAGAGTTTGGAACAATTGTATGGTTTCCTTTGGCCCTTTATGGCTAAAAAGGGGGAGAAGAACTGGTGAGTATGGGACTTCGGGAAGCGTATTTTTAAATTTTGTATGTGGGAATTGTGGGATTTTTGTATGGGTAGAATTTATCTTATCTCTAGGTTCTAGTTTATTTAAGCTTAGAACTAGTTTGTCTTCTGCTGCATATGTACTCTGATAGGTTAAGTAGTTTTAGCCAAAAATGTGCCAAAGGGGGAGTTTGTTAGTGTTTTTAAGTTGGCATTATTTTTGGTAAAACTAGGCTTTAGCAATGTCATGATAGATGTCATGACATTCGAGATTGAAGATAAATCTTACCGCTAAGGATGTTAAAAGATTTCGAATGGAAGCTAAAATGTCTGGAAATTTCGAAAATCGATGTCATAACGGATGTTATGACATTCATGTGACATTCTGCTCAGAACTGCTTTCCTGAGATTTTTCAGGAAGTTTGTTGAGCTGCTAAATATTGTTTCTCTGTTATTAGAAAGCATGCTCACGTGGCTGCTAGGTTAATCTTAATTAAACCTAAATTGGTTGTTGAAAAGACCATATTTTTAGGATTAAATTAAGTGAACCCTAGCTATCTTTATGGAAGCCCAAAACTGAAGTTTCAGGACTACTTCTATAAAAGAAATTCAACCCTTACAACTGTGCTGCGCCCTTTGAATGTATTGAAGAGATAGCAGCTTGTTTTTGTGTACTATTAGGATTTGTAACAGTTGGTATTGTGTAATTCTAGTTTCTCTTGTGAGCCAAGCAACTATCAATTGATAAGTGCATTGGACTAGGATTTGTTGTAAGGGTAGTTTATCACTCAAAGTTTTAAAGCACGAGTGTTTGTCTCTTGATTGTAAGCTTTGAAGTGAGATCAAGATAGTTTATTGAAGTGTGTCTTCACAATTCAATTAGTCAATAGGTTGATATCACTGCTGTGATTGAGGGGGAGTGAGTAGGTACTCAGATCTAAGTAGGACTTAGGTTGAAGTTGCATTGGGTAGGTTTTAAGTGAAAGAGATAAACCGGTGGTTTATTCACGAATTAATTCTACTAATAGTGAATTTCCTCCCGGCTTGGTAGCCCCTGATGTAGGTGTAGTTAGACACTGAACTGGGTAAACAACTTATTGTGTTCTTTACTGTTATTTATATTTACTGTGTAAATTGTTAACAAAGTGTCAGATAGTGTGTCATAACATTCTCTGTGACATCACGTACCTGCTGCCAGGAATTTCAAAAATTAAAGCAAGTAAAGCAATAAAAGAAAAGAGACACAAGGATTTGTGCACATAGTTCCCCATATTCTTTCTCGTGTATGGGTACGATGTGCCCAATTCTAATGTGAAATTAGGATACTTTTGTTGTACCCCAAATTTTACCCTCTTCATTACAAAATTTTTGGCTTATAGTTTCATTATCATAAACATACATGCGTATACATGCATATCATTAATCTCATGGTCATGAGGTTACGATCATCACAAGTGTGGAAGAGACAATGCGTTTCAGACATTTCAAACTATTTCGAGCCAGAATTTGAATTTGTTCGGTCCGTATGCTTGAGGCAAGATTTTCTGGTCATAAGGTCTTCTCGGGTTGGCTCCTCAGGTGTTGAAACCATTTTAATATGTTCTCCAGGTTATCTGTTCAGATTGAAGGCTGTTTCGTCAAGGAAAATACTTTAATAGTTCATTTCTTAATAAAGTGATTTTTTGGGTTTTGGTGCGTTTTGTGACACCCCGATTTAATTCAGAAATTAAATAAATAGGAATTTAATTATTTAATTAATTAAAGACTTGATTATTTATATTTTCGGAATTAATGGGATTAATTAAAGAAAAGAAGAGATGGAGGTGTGAGGTGTAATTAGGGGTGTGAGGAGTAAATTACACTACTCTTACTAATTACCATTTATTTAGATTTTATTGGAATAAATAAAGGAAATATTAAAAGGAATATAAAAAGGAAAATAAGGATAAAGAGGAGTCTTTTTTTTGGAGAAACTGCTTTCACGTAGAATTGGAGAGAAGAGGAAAAGAGAGGAAAAACCGACGCCGAGGAAATCAAGAATCATCGCGAGGTAAGGGGTGATTTCGTTCGGTTAATATGCTTTATGGGTTTTGGGAATCAACCGGGTAGTCGGTATGTTAGGAAATTGATTATAGGTTTATAGAATGAAACCCTTATTTTGTGTCGGTGTTTGGAATTAGGATCATCTAGTGTGTTGAATGAATAATAAGGATGAATAAACCATGTTGTTTGATGTTAAAATGGTGTGAAATGATCATGATTTGGTGTTCCTAATGTCCCAATTCGTACTTGAAAGTTTGGAGATGATAATGGGTGCAAAATGCTGTCAAAAGTAGCAGAAAATGCTGTCATAGGTCGTGGGAACCGTTCCTGGAGGAACCGAGTTCGTGTTAGATTGGCAAAGGATTTTACACTCAGGAACCGGTTCCTGTATAAGTAGGAACCGGGTTCCCATACAAAAACCAGGGAACGAGTATTTTTCTAAAAATTCTAAAACTTTGAAAATTCATATTTTCTAAACCGTAACTCCGATTCGAGTGCCGTTTTCGGCGTTATTTCTTAAATTTAAAATACTACCTTTTGAAAAGAGAAAAAAATTATTTTACTAAAATTATTTTAAAAATAGTCGAGCTCCCGATTTTTGAAAAGAGTGACTAATTAGGGATAATGGAGAACTATTACCATTGGCCTGAGTTATCGGATGAGTACTAATGCTTACAATGTTATGTTGATTATTCATTATGATTGAATGCGATACATGGGTGATTGGCAATAAGTGAATTATGTTGAGATCGTAATCTATGAATTGGTTTAGATTGTTTGACAATTTGAATGGAGATTGACGTTCATGTGATGTTTCTTTCCCTTGTGGTTATTCGTGATTGTATTGGTATCATGTGTTATTGTTATTATGTACTGGTGATAGTCTTACTGATTGAAGAGTAAGCGTTTGGCATGTTTATGCTTTGTGATAATTTAATTTATGATTATGCTGTTATCATGTGGTAGATTGGTATTGGTATTTATGTGGAATTATGTTGTTATCATATTCCGTTGAATTGATGTGCATGCTTTTATGATGCATGCATGAGCATTTGTTAAATTGGTTCATTCCCATTGTGCGGAGGTGAACTGGCAGAGCCAATAGACTTACCTGGTGCAGAGGTAGTGAGGCTAGATTCTTGACCCGGTGGTTATGGGCGAATTAGGGATTGGATTCTTGACTCAGTGTTCTGTGCGAATCATGGATATACACTGTCTTTCCACATGTAAACGGAGCGGTGGGTGAACTCGGTTCACGTTTTGGTACCACATGCATAGAGTTTGCATTGCATATGGGATTGTAACATGCTAGGATGGATTCCAGTGTTGCTATTTCCATTGTTTGTTATATACATGTTCATTGTGTGAACTGCCTTGTGAATCGATTATGATTGTGTTTGGATAATGGATTAACGTATCCGATTATTCTGTTGCATTTTAAAAACGTATAATGCATGTTATATTGAATTGAAATCTCACTCTTACTTTAACAATTTCAGATCCGAAGTGATTAGCTGCTTGGAGTTGGTGAGGATAGCTCTAGAGTCGAGTCAGTTAATTAGTCCGCGTGTCAGTGTCGTGCTCTGGTAGATGTAACACTGGAGAAACGGTTGTTTGAATCCTTTAACGGATATTTTTAATGGTTTTGAATCATGTTTTGATGTTATGTCCTGGAATAATTATGGATGTTGTATTCGGGATCCGTTATGTTTCATTTCCGCTGTTAAACATAACCTTAAGTATGTTTCATTTAATGAATTTTCTTCAGTGAAAGCATGACAACTGTTTTGAATTATATTAAAAATTGTGATGCCTCTTGTTATGTGTTATATACTCTGATTATTATTTATAAAATCGCGGGTAACTAGAAGGGGTGTTACACGTTTCGGGTGCTCTGGAAGGCATAACTCTCAGCTTGTCTATTTTCTGATGATTTTAGACTGGCAAGTCTCTCTCAATATTATCTACAAATTTCGTTCATAAGTCGGAAGCTAATTGTGTGAATAAAGTCTCCAACGAAATTGATCTCTCAAGTGGGATAAAGTGAATTTTATTGTTGAACCGTGTTCTCGATATGCTAAATAATTCATAACTCCTGCATAGAAAATAAAAAATGAGCGGGGCCATTGTATAAAATTCTGTATCGGAGTCCTCTACAACTTTCATTCATAAGCCGAGAACTGATTCCTCACCAATCAATACCAGAATTTTATTCTTTGGAGTTGATCTTGAGACGAACCGAGCATTTTTCATATGATACGCGACGTTCGAAAAATCATATCTCGCTCAATTTTCATCGAAATGAGGTGGGATCAATGTCAATAGTTCAAAAATTCTGTTGGCTCCGACTTTCATTCACATCTCGTGTTCGGATTTTGATTAGAAGATCCCCGTTCGAGGCGATTTCCCCGAGTGATGCAATAAAAATTCTACACGTGTCAGATGCCTGAAAAGTGTGCTGAAACTTTAAATATTCATATCTCCTGGATCACTCGTCCGTTTGATTCGAAATTTTGACTCTCACAAGCAATTTCGCGTTCCGAACATTTTTATTATAGAGTCTGAGTTCGAATTTCGCATGGATTTTGATGTTTTGGACTGTAGACGAAAATAATTCGGATAATCGCGATTTGGGCCTAATCTTGGATCCAAGGCACTCCAAGGCCCAATTTTCTCATCTAAAAATAAATTTTGCCTCTCACAAAATGAAGGAGGAGAATTATTTGTTAAATTTCTCCTTCCAAGTTCACTTTTTCTCTCTCTTTTTTCTCTCAACACTCAAGAACCAAAAAATTGAACTTCCTCTCCAAGCCATCACTCTTCCTGCCTTCTCCTCCAGCAACAACCGTGTCCCGCCACCAGCCACCGTCCCCCCGCCGCTTCTCCTCCATGTGCCCCTTCCCTTTGGCTGCCACGTGGCCGCTTCCGGCCACCCTCTTCCGTCGCGAGATCTCTTCTTCTCCTTGCAATTCCGGCCAGCACCTTGTTTATTCTTCAATTCAACCTCCAATTTCAAGTTTCAACAAGTAAGTGATTCTTCACATAATCACTTATTTTAAGTGATTTTTCTTGAAATTGAATTGAGGAATTGCTTGTATTTGTTTTGTTAATATCAAATCTTGATTAATTTCTTGGAATTTCTTTGAATTAAACTTGATTTTGGAATGTTATTGTGTCAATGTGAAGGAATTTTGTACATAGAGAGTACATACGCTTGCATGAAGCATTTTCTTTGAATTTTGTGCATTTGTATTGATTGTTTGGATCATCAATTGTATTTTCATGCATTATATTGCATTTATATCGAATAATTGAGTTAAATCTGTGTGAATAAGCCTTGACTTGAAAACGTAATTGTGTCGAGTTGTAGTTTTTTGTGCATTAAGCTTTCATGAAGCATTTTCATTGTACATAAGGCATCTTAGGCTTGCATTTGCATTGTAATTCACATGTTCATGCATTAGAATGCTTTTTTATTAATTGAGTCAAATCCATGTGTTTAAGCTTGACTTCATGACCATTAAAGTATGTCGAGTGTAACATTCCATTTCTACCCCAAGTAATTAAACAATAAATTATAGTTTATAATTTTCCAACATAATCAGGATGTCACACTTTTCAATTTAAACGCATAAACCTGTCATTCTTACTCAAAAACAGATACATAACACTTTAAAGATGTGAAACAAACACAACACATAAATATAGTCTTCATAGCACAAATCATCTTTATTAATCACCCAGCGGATTCATAATAATTTTCCACGTAAGATATAGCATCTTTTTAATCATAAAACAACATCAACACAATAAACTCCTCAATCAACGACATAAAATTCAACATTAAAGTGACAAAATAAGACAAGTGTTCATTTTCCCCCGAGTACTACGTATCAGAGAAATGACACCAAACTTGAACTAAAAGTAGTAGCAACTACTCCTCCTGATTACCTGCACGTTACCAATATAAAGGCAACGACGAAACAAATGAAAGGGTGAGATATCAAACTATATAATTAAGATCGTAATAAATAATATATAGTTAGAATTTTTGCCATCTCACAACCAATCAACAACAAACACAATTTAACCACACAACAAGATAATTATGTACTATATATGCAACTTAGACAAATGAAGATGCATGTGGTACCATCGGAGTAAAACTCCCAACTTAAAAATATACCTGTTTACCGAGGCATCAACAAGGCATAAGCCTTTAACTTTCAACATTTGCCAATCCAGGCCAACATGGGTGAGTATAACTCCAACTTAATAAAATGCAATTTATGCGACTATCATGTCTGGCATACAACAACGACATACACAACAAGACAACTTAGAACAACAAACAACTTTCAACATTGACTATTAAGCCTCAAACAAAACTTATCCATATTTAGGACGACAATCAACTTTATTCAATTATACCTGCAATTCAATGCATTCAACATAAATTCAACAAAACAAACACACCACAATAGCCTACTAGAGTATACGAACCATTCCCTTAATTCTTCCAAATTCCAATTAATTGGTTATACCGCTTATAACTACCAACACACTAATCAAAACTATTTTTAATTAATTCCGGTATCATTAATTCCACTTTATTCCAAGTTCTTATTGTGACTATGATCAATTGCTATAACTCCATCATTGGATTTCATACTATCTCTATTATGGTTCTACTAGTCTACTAATTTCCAATACGTTACTTCAATTATCAAGACTAATTTCCTTACTAATTCCCAAGTATTATTTTACTCAAGGCATCTTATCAGAATTAATTACAATAGCTAACCATTACGGGCATAATTCAAAAATCAGAAAATATATCCAAAATTGCACAGTACGCGCCGCGAACCCATCTTTGCGCCACGACTTTAGCAAGAACTCAATTGACGCCGCGTCCACCCGTTGGCGCCGTGAACTAAACGTAACTCAGTGGGATTTTCTACGCTGCCAACATCTTCCTCGTGCCCTTTTTCCAAATTTTTGGCACCCAAATCACTTACAGACCAAAACGATTCAGTACAACGCAATAGCAACATAAGGAATCAAACCAAAACAACATATGCCAATTCAAAGAACCAATTTCATGGATTATCAAGCAACAATTCGGAATCAATTTGACAACAACAAGACACAAAACAAGTAAAATCTATAAACCTCCTCATCCCATATATCATCCATCATGTTCCCAATTATAAAGCAAGAACCTCACTCCTACCTGGTGAATCGAAGGTTGATTTGCTCTACGATGAAAATTCTGATATAGCCTCAAGGTTGCAACTTCTACCTATCTCTTGCTTTTCCCAAATCCTTTCTCCTCTACTCATAAACCAACAACCTAATTTCTATTCTATTTTCCTTAAAATATTATTATTATTATTATTATTATTATTATTATTATTATTATTATTATTATTAATATTATTATTATTATTCTCATTGGGCTTACTAGCCTATACCCCCACTTTTCTACAACCAACACAACAACATAGCTCACTTACTAATAATTTTTACAATTCTAATATTATTAATATTATTCCATATTCTTAAATCAATTAATCACCCTATAATCATATAATGACTTAAATTGACATTCTACAATATTACTAATTATTCGGAAAAATATACAGAAATATTAAATTAAATAAATAATTAAATAATTCGGGTGTTACATCGAGGCCTAGTTTCATGCATATTTTCATGTGTTGTTTGATGCATTTTTGTTTGTTCTACTTATTGCATTATAACATGTGAATTCTTGATTCTTTTGATCTTAAGTCATACCTTGCATCATGATTGGATGTGGCATAGGTTGATTGATCATTTACTTGCATTTGTATGCCATACATTTTCCTTTCATTCATATTCATGTAGCATTTCATACATGAAAAGAGGCATAAACATGTGAACAAATGTGCATTTTCATGCATATTTTTGCATTCATTTTCACCTAAACAACTTTGACCTTTTGCATATCATTGAATATTTTATTTGCTTTGAGTTGTATCTTCATGCATGGATTTAATATCAAATTCTCTCTCATTTCAAAATCAAAACAAATGAGAATTGGAAATTAAATCGATACATGAGATTTTTACTTTCCAAGCCTTTTCATGCATTTTTGTGCATCAAACCTTATTTTTTCTCAAAGGTCCAAGGTTGCAACACTTGTCCCCAATGTTTTGGCATATTTTAAAATCATTTTTGATGATTTTGGAACCAAATTTTGAGTGCAACATGCCTAAACGGAGTTTCTTCCCATTCACTTTTAAAGTCCGAAAAATGTCACTTTCACTAGGAATTAATTAAAACCGATCATATTTTTGAATCTGTTGACGCGTTTGCAAGAAACCATGCGATTTTAAATCAATTCCAAGAAGTTGATTTTTTTGCTCCGATTTCAAATAAGTGCTTTCCCTAGCCAATTTTTGGGATTTTATTTCACTTCTCGCATGCTAATACTAGTGTATTATCATGTGAGTAGTCGGTTTTGCATTTGGTGCTTTCTTTATAGTACTTGCTTTGTTAATTCTGACACTTTATTTCATGTGCGAGGTACATTAAGCGTTTACCTTTGAGATTTGGATATATGGGATACATATCTTGTTGCTTGCACACATGTGTGTGCATTCTATTGTCTGCTTACTTGGGTTTTCACCTTTCTTGTAGGTTTTCCGATTGATTTGGATATGTGGGATACATTTCTTGATGCTTGCTCACATGTGTGTGCATTCTATTGTCTGCGTGTTGGGTTTTCACCTTTCTTGCAGGTTTTCCAATTGGTTTGGATATGTGGGATACATATCTTGATGCTTGCACACATGTGTGTGTATTCTATTGTTTGCTTGCTTTTATTTTCACCTTTCTTGCAGGTTTTCCGATTAATTTGGATATGTGGGATACATATCTTGATGCTTGCACATATGTGTGTGTATTCTATTGTCTGCTTGCTTGGGTTTTCACCTTTCTTGCAGATTTTCCGATTGATTTGGATATGTGGGATACATATCTTGATGCTTGCATACATGTGTGTGCACTCTATTGTCTGCTTGCTTAGGTTTTCACCGATCTTTCATGTTTTTCGATTGATTTGGATATGTGAGATACATATCTTGATGCTTGCACACATGTGTGTGCATTCTATTGTCAGCTTGGTTGAGTTTCCACCTTTCTTGCAGGTTTTACGATTGGTTTGGATATGTGGGATACATATCTTGATGCTTGCACACTTGTGTGTGCATTCTATTGTCTGCTTGCTTGAGTTTTCACCTTTCTTACAGGTTTCCCGATTGATTTAGATATGTGGGATACATATCTTGATGCTTTCACACATGTGTGTGCATTATATTGTCTGCTTGCTTGGGTTTTCACCTTTCTTGCAGGTTTTCCGATTGATTTGGATATGTGCGATACATATCTTGATGCTTACACACATGTGTGTGCATTATATTGTTTTCTTGCTTGGGTTTTCACCTTTCTTGTAGGTTTTTTGATTGGTTTGGATATGTGGGATACATATCTTGATGCTTGCACACATGCGTGTGGATTCTATTGTTTGCTTGCTTGGGTTTTCACCCTTCTTGCAAGTTTTCTGATTGATTTGGATATGTGGGATACATATCTTGATGCTTGCACACATGTGCGTGCATTCTATTGTGAGCGTGTTTAGTTTTCGCCTTTCTTGCAGGTTTATCCGATTGATTAGGATATGTTGGATACATATCTTGATCTTGCACACATGTGTGTGTGTACTTTGCCTGGTTTGCAACATTTTGCAGGTTTATTTGCCTCAGATGTGTGGGATACACATTCTGATCATGCTTTGATGCCTCAGCACAATACTCACCGATTTTCTTTATAGCTTGTCGCCAGTACTTGAAGTTTTCCAAAGTTTTTCTTTGCTTGCTTTTTCTTACGAATTGTTATCCGTTTGGTATTTTCTATACCTTTTTACCGTATTCTTTTACCTCTTTTCTAGAGAGCATGAGAAGTAGGGTTTTTACCACTTTCTTTGCCATGAGAAGTAGGAATAGAGATGCATGATGGGGCTTCCGTAGTTGGAGTGTGTTCAGGAACCCATTTGGTTTATTTAAAGACCCGTTTAGGGAGATTCCGCATTTTGTGTGCTAACTGTGTGTGGTTTGGTTAAAATCCTCTTCCGTGCAAAGGGAGGTAGCTTTCAGTAAGTGTTTATCATTTGTGCTTGCATAGGTCATGAGTGTTTAGGCAACCCAGAATGGCACCACCAAGCAAAGTCCCGCTTTGGTACTTACAGGTGATATATATATATATATATATATATATATATATATATATATATATATATATATATATATATATATAATATGATATGATGGGCATGCGGAAAGGGTTCACAATCAAACCCCGCACAGTTCTAGTCAGTGTCAGCTTCAGCACACGCAAATTGATAATTCATATCATGCTATGATACCTTTCTCCCATTGGAAACTCCTGCTTGACACGTTTAATTCTATTCGTGGATATGGTTTTCCTCCGAAAGTTGGCTCCTGTTTGACTCTGGCATGCTCGTTACCGTTTAGGCTATGAGACTTATTTCTTCTTCCCCGTGCATGTGTGAATCATTTGTTTGTTTGTGCATTGTGTGTGTGCTTTTGCCAAAGCAGTTGTTTGCTTAATCCCTTTGCATCCCTTGGTCGTTCAACCAAGGTGGATGTTAGGATAGTTTCCCTAGGTTTTCTTGGTTACGATAGTCTTTGAGCCTAGAAGTTTTTATCCTCAACCATAGGTCCATCTTTGCATGATAACATTAGGGTAGAACTAGTTAGTCTCCCTTGGTTATTTTCTAGTTTCTTTTGCATCCTTGCATTTAATAAAAATAAAACTTATTTTCTTTTCTTTTGAAAATTAAAACACTTAATAATGGTTCAACATTCTTTTTCAAAGGTAAAAGCAACCAACCTCACTGCAAACCATTTTGTCTTCGGACTTTTTTTCTTTGAAAACCTTTTCATAAAGGGTGTTCCCTTTCAAGTCTAACCAAATTGCTAAGTGTGCGAGCGGCCGAGCATAAGACTTCTTATAGCTGCAACGCTAAGCACGAGTTGCAATTGTGAGGATGCGGAATCGAATTTCCCATAAAAACAATTGCATCCCACCAAAAAATATGAACCGGACTACGACGCTCTGACTTTTCCATTGCACAAGGGAATACGTAGGCATCTTGTCACGGGGATCGATCAAGAAAACTTTACAAATACTTCCTTCTTTTCCTCGTGTTTTCTTTATTTTCTTTCTTTCACATCCATTGTAGCGATTAAGCGATAGATAGATATAACACACCCATTTGATAGAAAGTAGAAGTGGATACCGTAGAGTACTACGTCCGCGTGGGGTGCTAATACCTTCCTCTCGCGTAACAGACTCCCTTACCCGATCTCTTGGTCCTAATACCATGATTTCTCCCCCTCAGGTTTATTTGATGTTTTCCTTTCCTCTCGCGGGATAAAAAACGATCGATGGCGACTTCATTGATACACTATCTGATGATGTTCAGCCATGTAGTTTCAACTTTCTTACTTTGCAAAAGTACGGTTACAAGAGAAGTGTTAAAGAACAATCCTAGAAACCATAATATTTTGATATTGATTCAACCCCTTGTGTTATTTTGATCTTCAACAAGACCAAGACACAATAGCTACCAATTAATTATCCGAATATTGCTACTCTTTTGTGCACTTTATCTCCAAAGCTTTCGTGCACCATCAATTGTACCTATTGCAATGCAAGACTTCAAATTTGATTATTTGTTCTCGCGCTAATTCCTTTGCATTCTTTATCTCCAAAGGATCCTTTTCTTTCTTTATCTCCAAAGTCATTCACTAGGTCGTAATCCTCTATTGAACATCTTGTACCAAAACCCCAATTTAATCAATGATCTTGGAGGACAACCCCGAGGTTTTTTCGAATGAAGACCCCTACAAATCTCAAACCAATGTTATCGGCTACACAAGAACCAAATTATACATTTTCGAATCTCGTATAGTTGACACCCCTACAAAAGATTATTACGATGATTTGTTATTGTGTATGCATATGTTGGAGGGTGAAGATGAAGAGAAAATGCATGATATTTTTATGATATCATCAAGTTGGTGCATGAATGATATATTTATATTTGAGAACTTTTTAGGCAAAAGACGGAAGTTTTGGAATGAAAACATGGCAAAAATGATCCACAAAATAGTATGAGTCGACCTGAAAGGCTCTATGAGCCGACCTGTACAAGACATAGGAAAACTGCTTATTTAGTCTTGTAAATGTACTTTAAAACCTTTGTTGATGAAGAGAAAGAAAACATATTTTGGAGATTGCATTTACCGCAATAATCAAAAGTTTTATAAAGTCAGACGAAAAGTCGAAAAATAAAAATAAAAAAAATCTGGGCCGTGAATAGTGCCATCCGTATAGAGGAATCGTTCTGTCCGTATGGATGAATAGTGTTTTCTGTGCGGTGAATAGTTTTGTCCGTATGATGAATAGTGATTTTTGGATTTTTCGCCAGTTTCTTGTTTTGTCCAAGGATACATGTGATTTTGGGCTTTATTTGTTTGGTATTTATTATTATAAATATGTATCTCTTATATGTTTACAGGTGTGACAATCTTAGAGTTTACACCAAAAGAAAGAATAACGGTTTAAAGGCATAGTATAAGATTTTGGCTATTCTCAAGGGAAAACTTAGAAGGCAAAGGTTTTGGAAACCTTTGGGGTTATCTAAGGTTATTGGAAATTGGGAAACACTTGTTTACACCTTGGGTTTGAGTTATTCATATATTGAAGGTTTAAGGGGATGAGAGACACTTGGGTAGAAAATAGGGTAATTCTTGGGCACCTTAAAGGTTGTTCTTGGGAACCTGAAGGCGAAGACTATTTTCTTGTAACTCATATGTAATCTCTTGTAACAACTTTCTAAGTATAGTGAATTGAAGAGATACTTTCCCCCTTAGAGTAGATTGTTTGATAGAACTGAGTAAACAAACCTTCTTCTTTTTCTCTCCATATTCTGTTATATTTTTTGTGTAAGAATTATTACTACTACAAACCATTTATTTTGGTTGCTACTATTATTTGCCTCACAAATTGATATTGAATTTTGTCATAATTAACAACATGATTTACAACAAGTGGTGCGATGAGCATGGAGCAAATAGGTATTGAGCACTATGGGAAGATGGGAGATCGAGAATTTTTTCAGTAACAACGACTTCGGGTTATGGAAAATTAAGATGCAAGCAATTTTAATTCAAGAAAAGTGTATCGATGATTTGAAGAGTGAAACATTGACGCCTGTGGATCTTACATAGGTATAAAAGACCGAGATAGTGGATAAGGCCAGAAGTGTCATTATCTTGTGCCTCGAGGATAAAGTTCTAAGATAGGTCTCCAGGGAGAAAAATGCGGTTGCTATATGGGCAAAACTTGAATCATTGTATATGACTAAGTCTTTTGCTCACAGGTTGTGTCTGAAACAACAACTCTATTCATTTCGAATGGTGGAGCATAAATCCATAGTTGAGCATCTTACAAAATTTCACAAGATTATTGATGATCTTGAGAATATTGAAGTGAAGATTGATGATGAGGACAAGGCTTTACTACTGTTGAGTTCATTACCCAAATCCTTTGAGTACTTTAAGGATACCCTTATTTATGGTAATGAAGGTACTATTACTTTGGATGAAGTCCAGCCGGCGGTGAAATCCAAAAAAAATTCAAAATCTAATTATTTGAAGATTGAAGATAGTGGTGAAATCTTAAATGTGTCAATAGAAGGAGTTAAGCATAAAGAGATGTCAAAATCAAAGAGGTGTGATAAGTTAAAGGTAAAATGTTTTAATTGTTAGAAAATCGGTCACTTTAAAAGGGATTATCCTGAGAGAAAGGTCAATGGAGGTTATTCTGATTATGATTTGCTCATGATAAGGTAATGGGGGTTATTGTAGCATCTCAAAGGGATAATTATGCTAGCATTGGATATTATGTTTTTAAAGTGGCTGAAGGACTGCAAAATAAAAGAAGAAAAACCTTCGGAGAGGCATTTGAAAATAGGTGGAGTCAAATGTGGTTGAAAAATAATACTTGTAGGCTTGTTAAATTACCTAGGCAGAAAAGGTAATTAGAAACAAGTGAATGCAAGTGGCGAGATCAAGATTCAAGGATTGTTTGAATTTGATCAAAATTATTGATTAGAGTTTAACATGGTAGAGAGCAACAATATTGTTGGTTGTTAAATTGGAATCAACACGGTTTAAAGTCAAGAAGGTTGATATTGTTGTAAATGTGCCTTAAAACCTTTGTTGATGAAGAGAAAGAAAATATATTTTGGAGATAGTATTTACCGCAAAAATCCGAAGTTTTAGAAAGTTAGACGAAAAGTCGAAAAATAGAAATTGCAAAAAAAATCGAATAGTGAATAGTGTCATCCGTACATATGAATAGTGTTTTCTGTACGATGAATAGTGTTGTCCGTGCGGTGAATAGGATTGCCTCACACTTAAGGAGAAGATTGTTGTATAAGTGTAAGTTATAAGTCTCACATTACTTGAAAAAGTGGAGCATAAACGATGTATAAGTGAAAGGAATCATAAATCTAATACAAAATTTCTCGTTTGGTGCGCGGGATATGATAGAGACATGATATGATATAAAACAGGATAAAAATACTATAGACACTGGATATGATATAAAATATGATAAAGATATGATATGATATAGACCAGAAAACTTATCCTATCATGTGTTTTGTTCACACAAGATATATATATATATATATATATATATATATATATATATATATATATATATATATATATATATATATATAATAATATTTTAAAATAACCGTTGGATTGAAACATAACATCATCTAGATCATACCTATAAAGTTTGAGGTTAATCTATAATGATTTACTATGTCATTGAACTACATCAAAATTAACGTTATATGAAAGTCCATTTTGAGGTTAATATTTGGATATCTTGAACGTATAGTAAATCATTATAGATTAATCTCAAACTTTATATGTATGATCTATATGATGATGTATTTCAATCCAACGGTTGATTTTAAAAAATATTAATCTGAAGTGACGTTTTTGAGCGAGTGTAATTCTTCGGGTGTATATATATATATATATATATATATATATGTGTGTGTGTGTGTGTGTGTGTGTTTGGTGCACCCTCGATGGCCACGCAAAAACTCTAATGGCAAAGTCAACTATTTCTTGCAAAATATTTATATTTTCACTTGTGTTCCTATTTTCTCCACTTCTTCATTTTCTTCCTATATCTTAATAAAACTCAATCAAAATTAACCAAAAACTGATAAGAACTACAAATGATTGTAAATAAATTATATGATGACATAGTGTCATCGAGCAAACATATATTTAGCTACTGGATATAAATGCGACACTCACAGCTGTTAGAGCGATGCATTTTCTATGATCATTAACTACCAATTTGAGCAAGTCGCAAAATTAAGTTATGCCTTAGGTCAAGAGTGATGTGATCCTATGGTTCCAAAAAATTTCTCTATAATGTAAAACTCGTTTAGTCATTTGGGTTTTGAATATTTATGAGAAATAAGGAATATTGTGAATCAAGGGAGAAGGAAAATCCATGGAATCGTTAGGTAATCATTCATAATCATTTGTAGTACTTGTCTTTTTCTTTCTACTGTAATTGTGAAGAATCCCTTAAGGATGAGTGGGTAGTTCCCATATATCATGTCTCTCTTAGATGAATGTCCCCTAATAACGTGAAACATGTGATTCGTTTAGATTTTCTCTCTATAATGAATCACTTCTCATAGTTATTCAATGTTATTTTGTCTTTAATGTTTTTCCCCACTACAAAATTAGTAGAATCGATATCGATAACAATAAGACTTAACCATATATTTACATACTAGAAATAAATAACATTGTGGGAGTGTTTATGATTGCTAGACATATGATATAATTTGTCGTGACAATAGGTATTTTACGTGCGATATGACCGTTATCAATTTTGAATTTTCTTCAAGGTTATTAGGGGATCATTTGTTGGTAAATCAGGTAACGTGGTAATGAAATCATCGAATAAATTTTTTTTGTAAAATATTTCTGATATAAGGAGACTCGTTTTAGGTTCAGGAAGGGAGAACATAATCGTTTTTATCACGATATTTCTTGAGTGATAGTTTAGTTAGTTAGCTTTATAGTCAACAGTATGCACCATCAGTTACATTATTATGTTTGTTTTTTAATGATAACTACTTTCACCTTAACTTTGTATAAGTTCACACAATTCTCGTGGATACGATATAAAAATTTATTCACCGTATATGGTTTTGGTTACACAAGTTATACCATGACTCCTTGTATCAAAAGTTTTCTTAACAAGCTATTGGTCAATTGACATCTTTTGTTGACGTGTTTATAAATGTGGTAAGGATGTCTCTGATGACACAAATGTACGTGAAATAAAAATCTCCCGCTTGAAGAGGTGTATAGAAGTGGATTGCCTCACACTTAAGGAGAAAATTGTTGTATAAGTGTAAGTTATAAGTCTCACGTTACTTGAGAAACTGGAGAATAAACGATGTATAAGTGAAAGGAATCGTAAATATAATACAAAATTGCCCGTTTGGTGCGCAGGATATGATAGAGACATGATATGATATAAAACAGAATAAGAATATGATAGAGACTAGATAGGATATAAAATAGGATAAAGATATGATATGATATAGACCGGATAAGACTTATCCTATCATGTGTTTAGTTCACACAAGTGTACGTGTGCGTGTGTGTAAATGGCAAAACTATCCTTGTAGAAAAATATTTTTAATTTGATATAAAAAACTAGTACTCATATTTTTTAAATTTTATTAATTATTTTATTTTTAATTATTTCTATTTTTTAGGTTTTAATTTTTTATATTATAAAAAAGTATAAAATTACCCTTATAAAAAATCATACATACCTTTTAAAATTTACTTATTAATATTTTTTAATTTAATATTAAATTAATCTTTATTTATATTTTATCATATTTACTTTTTTATTTTAAATTATATTTTGTGAGGATAAATTAATACCTTATTTTCTTATCTTATCCAGCCAAATTCTAACCAAGCTCTTATTCAGAATAATAATTTGAACTAATGAGTTTTAGGATTAACTTATCATATTTTATTGTGTCATCAAACATTAGATTGAACTAAAATATAAATTAAAATAGAATATGATATATATGTCATATTCTGTCACTTATCTTGCGCATCAAACGGATTCTAAAATTTTGAATAAATATATAGTCACTCAAACTTATACGATTGTTTTTTTACCAAATATTTATGTTCTCTTAGGACCCATCAATATTTAATTTGGCATCTCATATTTATATCTAGCAATTTATTAAAATTTTATGTCATTAAAACAAAAAAGTTCATCAATGTTGATTTAAAATATATTACCTTACTCTAATTGCTATATAACATCCTATAATATACATATTTCATTCTCATTTCGAATCCCATGTCATGATCACTTAGTTTCCCTGATTATTTTCCTTAAACTATCTCTTTTTCATGTCGACCTATTCAATTATTTTTAGGTATGAATTACATTAATATTTAGTACTATATATTACCCAAAATTTATAGAATCTCTCTAAATTAAATGTGTGAAAGGGGCTTTTGGTGGGCCTATTAGAAAGAGTGGGAGAAGGGCTATAATGTACATGGATCAAATTCAAGACACTTGACTGAAAAATGGACCCTAACCCATACGACACATCATGGTTTCTTAGAGAAATTAATACAGTACTTCATAGATAGTACCACATCACATCCACGCATGATATGATCGACAACAAAATTATTAATACGTTTTATTATAGGATAATAAAGAACAAAAATATGTCACCATCGACTTAGTTAAATCTTTGGTCGGTTTCCCATGGACAATGTGTTGTTAGCTCAAAGTGGCATCAAGTAGGGTTTTAACAGATTTTACAAATTTGTTATGTAATGCAACATTTGAAGATATGTTTATTCAGAAAATTAAATTTGTATGTTTAACCAGCAATTGAAACACCTCAAGAATGGTGTGGAGGGAACAAGGTAGAATCAATCATAAGTTTATTTGTCTCATTAAAATATCCAAGTTGACATTCAATGTTCAACTTATTTTTGTTTGTAATGTTAAGACTATTGCAAATAGATTTAGAAGAGTGCTAAGCTATCCAATTTTGGGCTTAAGATTTTAAAAGGACAAATAAAAGTTTTTAAACATTTCAATTAAATTATAAATTACTATTATATCATAATTGAGAAATGTTCAAACTTTGCACTAAGCAAAATTTAAGTTTTTTATTAAAAAAAACTATAATCTTATGTTATTTAATATCATGTTTGGTCTCGAAGTTAGTCTCAGAATTTCTTCGATCTCATTATTTTAAATAGATTTATATTAATCTATTAACTCTTTAAAATATATTATGTTGATCCTTTTCATCTAATTAGTGATGAAAAAATTTAAAAATCAATCGTTAATTCAGTGGCTAATGTGAAAAAAAAATTAAAATAGTACATTTTGAAATTAAGAGGTCAAAATGAACTACGAAATTAACAAACGGGATAAAAAAATAATCTTTATTTTAAAATATCTTCCTAAAATATGTTTAGTATGTTGGGTCCACTCTACTACCAAGGAAAAATATTTTTTTTTGAACTCTTTCAAGAGATGAGAGAATATTCATGAAAGATAAAAATCATGTTCTCATTAAGATATTCATGAAAAATATGTAAGTACGTAATTCCAACTAAGTCAGAACATAATGAAAATGAGAGATTATGAAACTCAAACATAATAATAAGAAGAAGATTTAAATGCATTTTTGGTTCTTCTACATTAATTTTTTTAACTCTTTCAAGAGATGAGAGAATATTCATGAAAGATAAAAATCATGTTCTCATTAAGATATTCATGAAAAATATGTAAGTACGTAATTCCAACTAAGTCAGAACATAATGAAAATGAGAGATTATGAAACTCAAACATAATAATAAGAAGAAGATTTAAATGCATTTTTGGTTCTTCTACATTAATTTTTTTAACATTTAGTTCCTCTATAAAAAAACTAACTATTAGGTCCCTTAATATCATATTTCATGTTTTTTTTAATGGTCCCCCATGATAAAATAGTCTAATTTGCATAGGTGACATTGAAATTATGAAGTGACATTTTTTTAATTGATGTCACGTCATTATAAATATTAAAAAAAAAAAAATTTTTAAGTTTTCTTTATAATAATTAAACGTTTTTAATTATTTTTGTTTATAAATATTTATTTAGAAATTATATATTATAAATTTTAATTTTAAAATATATATTTTTGGGTCTATTTTTAATGATGTGACAACCATTAAAAAATGTCACCTTATAATTTCAATGTCACATATGCAAATTAGACTATTTTGTTATGGGGACCTAAAAAAAAACATAAAATACAATATTAGAGGACCTAATAGTTGAGTTTTTTTATAAGGAGACTAAAATGTTTAGAAAATTAATATAGGGGGGCCAAAAGTGCATTTAAGCCTAAAAAAAATATGAAGTACAACTGTCCAATGTATTGTTGTAGGAGAATCAACAAATTGTCATAAATCGTGCACTTCATTATTAAAATAAAAATGCAAGTGTGAGTAAGAGGAAAAATAATCCCACATTAGATAGAAACGTAGTGATTATTTGAATATTTATAAATGAAAGAACTCACTCACCTATTATCATAAGGTTTTAGATGGACAAGTAGTGAATATCTCACAAAAATGTCTAATCATCAACTTTGTATCAATGCTCTTAGTAATTCTCCAGACATTTATAAGCAATATCAATTCTATTAATTATAAGGAACACTAAAACCAATTGTAAGATACACTAAACTTTCAACCAAAGTACAATACAAAATAAAATCTATTAGAAGAATCTAATCAAGAGATAATATTTCACATCTAATCAAAGAGAACATATTTCACATTTTACTCAAGAGTACTATTTGTTGCTCGAGTATCAAAGAAGAGAGCACGTGACCTATAGATATTAGGCAAATTCAACCTCAAAAATTGAAGAATTCTTAAATTTTCCATCTCAAATAGTTAATCCTATCAACATACTTACTTGTAACGATCATGTAACCAACATATTTTTAGTGCGTGAGACATTTTTAGTGAGGAGAGAAAGAGAGAAAAATAAAGAAAATAATGATTTGATTTATTGAATTGTACAAATAATGATACAGACTAGGACTATTTATATACAACCCTAAATGGGCTTGGGTCTACACAACTTGGATTATATTTAAATATTAAATCAAATCTAATCTAATCTAATCTAATATTTTTAACAAATCTAATTTAATATTTCAACACACCCTCATAATCCAAGTTGTCGAACATCCTCAAAAATAGTCAATCTGAACTATTCCTAATTTCTTTCTCAAATTCAGGAATATGTCATCTTCAATCCTTTGGTAAAGATGTCGGTCAACTGTGCTTCACTTGAGCAATGTCTAATTTCAAGTTCATCTCGATTTACCTTTTCTCTCAAGAAGTGAAACCTAGCTTTGATATGTTTACTTCTTAAGTCAACCGCAATTCAACATTGGCCATAGGCCTACAACAATATTTTATCAACTACAAAACAACTCATCAACGTTGGTCATATGACCTACAACTCAATCTGTTCATAAATCAGAACAATTCAACGATATTCAACATTGATCATAGGCCTACCACTTCATCAACGTATAAACAACAATTTATTAACAACAAAAATTCAAGCAAACAACTACGACAAATACTACACAACTTAACAGTTACGAATCTACGCCTAAAACATTTTATTTACCACTGCTATTTAATTACTAAGTTTTACCTACTAAATCATTGAATTCATTCAACTACTTAATTTTTCATTACTAAGATACCTGCTATATTCAACATTTCTAACACAATTTCCATGCATCAACCAACCAACAATAACTACAACCGTTTACGAATTTCTTCTACAAAATTGCAACTAATTTCGGTTAAACAAATTTACCAGTTAAACTACTAAATTTACTAATCAATACTATTTTCATCGACCTCTATTATTACTACTAATTCTCACTGTTTCCATTTATTTATTTTACTGACACTAGTCCTCAAATACTACCAAGTTATATCTCTATTATTAACTACACAACTCTATTTACCTTGTTGCTACTTAACATGTTTTTCTGCTACTAAAATTGCCAAACATTCATTGATACTATTATATTCCTCTGCTACCAAAACTCACATGTGTTATATATTGCTGATGCAAGTTCATCTCATACACTACCTGCACTTACTAACTAAGTGCCATGCTATTTTTATCATCTCGGTACAATGTAATTTCTAGAACTGCTACTAACTCAAAACTCCTAGAAATATTATTATTAAAAATAATAATTCACTATTATGAATATTATCATCATAATTATAATTATTATAAAATATATACATATATATATTATTAATTCAACAAGTAATATATATATATATATATATATATATATATATATATATATATATATATAAATTAAAGCTACATTATAACAAACCAACAAAATAAAGTAAATAAAGAAACACATTGTGGCAAAAGAGATGTCCACTTAGGCACAGGTTTGTGCCTTATATAACACCAGCATGCCGTTTAGCATGCTTCCTTGATTTAGGTGTGTCGTTCGGCACACTCCTCTACTCATGGTGTGTCGTTCGGTAAACCGCTTTGTGTTTCAGTTTTTTACATTTTTTTTTGAGTTTTGACTAATTTTTCTAGATTTCTCCATCGATTCATCACAGACCAAAATTCAACCAACACAAACAATATTTACAACAATGTAAATAATATAACATATTAATATAGATAATTTTTACCGGCCAATACATCGACAATAATTATTTTTCAATAACACCACAACCAAACACAAACTGACAATAACAATTCCCTATGAATTTAATTCCCGCATATCATCCATCATAAACCCGGTTATAGAGTTAAAATATCACTCATACCTTGGATTGAAGGTCACTCTACGGAGTTTCGGTCGAATTTCGGTTTGGCTTTCGGTCTGCAATTTCTCTCCCGACGACAATTTTCCCAAAAACTTTTTTTTCCTCCTATTCCAATCTTTCTCTCATACAACTTCTTCTTTTCCTTGTTTTTCTAAAAACCTTTTTCCAAAAACCTAATTCCTTATTATTTATATAAAATACTTAACAATTTAGTGACCCGTGAGATAAATAAATAAATAATTTTATTAAAATTTATAAATATATTATAGTATACTATAAAAGAGCAATTTAGTGAATTTATACATTAATTTTTAATAGATAGATGGTAGATTATTATTACTATACTCTATACTAAGAGTTATGTTTAATGTTAATAGAAAAAATAATGTGATTTATGGCCAATCAAAATTATACAAAATTAGTTTATAAAAAGGAAATTATACAGAATTATATAATCAAGTCATTCTTTAATTGTGATTTATGTATTTACTAAAATCAATATCATTAAATATTAATTAATTCATATTTATTTTGCAAAATACATTAACATTCATATTTATTATTATTCTCATTTATTGTTATTAATTGTAATTTATGTATTTACTAAAATCAATATCATTAAATATTAATTAATTCATATTTATTTTGCAAAATACATTAACATTCATATTTATTATTAATCTCATTTATTGTTATTTATTCTCATTAACAAATAATTTATAATTTTAAAGTTACATGAAATACCATTCAATTATACTAACTATAGTCACTTTTAGAGACAACCGAAATTCTGTAATTTAACCAGCAATTATATCCACCATAAATGTATTGAATAATCCAAGTAACCTAAAAATACCAGTACACTTTTAATTAAAATATTACATGAGATACTACTATGTAGAAGTACCGTATTCAAAATAAATAGTATAGTTTACAAAAATAGTGTCTCAGCTCACGAAACCACCCTCAAGCCTGTCACAACTACCAGTCTTTGCTTTGTAGGAAGTTTTTTCTTTGTTGTGACCTCTTGGGCAAGTTCAAAAGCTACCGCCAATGTTTTACCTTGAAATTTAACAATTCCAAGGCACATGTCAGCATAAAACAATTATAAGATGAAATAATTAATGGAAAATAAAACATATTCTGAAACAGCCTTGCTTCTTTGCCCAAGTTCTTTAATAAGTCTGGAGAAAATTTGCAGGACACAAGAAGTAGTTAATAACTTGCATATTAAACTGATAAAATGTTAAAGAGCCTATAAATTAAAGACTTTTGAATGACTGGAAATTATAGAGCATAAAACACATGGTTTGTAGTATAAACATAGACATAACATGATTGAATGAAATCTATATATTCCATTCTATAAAAAAATCTCGGGTAGTGGCAATGTGCATATTCTAACTTCTCTTTATGTGTTGGGACAAATGACTCCCATCAGTGATAGCTAACCATACTGAAAGTTTAAACAGAAGATATGGATGTAAACAAAATCCTAACAACACAAAAAAAAAAAGAACAATGTGTTACAAAATGCTTCTAAACGACTATTGTACCTGTGAAACGTGCTTAAAAAGACTGGCACTATCCATGACATCAAGCTGAATTCCTGTTACATTTGGAATTCCTTCAACAGTCTGCAGGTACAACAATGAAGCATCAAGTATAAGATCCTATCAAAAAATAAAATATTTTAGTTAAGGTACCTGCTCTGCGTCCTTGAGGTACAAAGATCCTACGATGACATCAACATGGACTTGATTATCTTCCAGTAATGTTTTATACCACTGGCTAGATCCAAATGACGATAACATTTGGGCCGCTGACTGACAGACTCGACCAACCGAGAATCAAAACTGCAACCTTCTTTTTTGCATCAGATTCCTTCATGTTGTCGTTCTCTTGAACTTTACCAAGCTTAAGTGAAATTTTATTTGCAAATTAATGATTTGATCCAGAACATCCTTATTGCCCGCATCAACCTGTCAAAAACACAACATGTTGTTAAAGTATTAATCATAAGAGGAACTCATGATATTCTAACTGTACTATAGTCGCAGAAGCTAAACATTGACACTGAGAGGAACCCATATGCTATCAATCATGCGACTTATAAATCAATTAGTGAGAAAATAAATGACTCTTTGATACGAAGCACAATTAGAATATTCCATACCATATCCTTTCATGGAAGTTTCTAGTTCATCTCTTATAATAAACCTACAATGAGATCAATTAGAATATTCACCAATATAAATGACTCTTTGATACGAAGCACAAACACAGACAAGTGCAGTAAAATCCAATGCTCTCCACCTTAAAATTGAAAACAGGTTGACATCATTTCAGTCACTGATTCTTCTCTTGCAAAACCAAAATCTGCAAAGGATCGACACGAGATTCTGGCACAAAAACAGATGCAGATGCAGAAACAATTTTGACCAGATCAATTACTTCTGTTTCAAATAATGGAGTAACAACATCCTGCAAAAACAAAAACACTACTGTTAAATCTAAGCAACATGCAATTTTCATGTATCTATTGCTATTTATCCAAGCAAGAAAAAGTAAACACACAGTGAAAAAGAAACATTGAGTCAAATTTAATGTAATCTTTCACCACTTACACTGTATCAAATTTCAAACACAATCAAGAAAAAGAAACTATAACAGAAAGTGAGAAAACAACTTATCGCACCAATAAGCATTTTATCAACATTAACCTTTGTACTCGACATCCACCACACCGATGTTTTTCATCCTTTCCCCCTGCAATATTTTCTAGATATGAATAACTATATTGGATGGATTTCGATATATATAGGCCATAAATAAAGTGTTATGTATTAGAAACTTACATGTGCACAGTAACCTAACTCCAATGGCGCTAAAAGAAACACAAAACTAAGAAATAAAATGATACATAAAATATAGAAACTTGCATATACAACCAAAATCGACCTTTCTGACTCTTCCTGCTTATTCTTTTCAACTACTTTATACTATAGCATTCATAAGATGGAGAAGCATAGCCAAAAAAAACTCCTTCTAGTAGACCAAAAAACCAATCAAATCAATAAATTTTAAATATCACAAAGCAAATCATTAACATCAAGCATCAACATATGAATTCAAAACTAATGTGACTATATCAACCCGTTTATGATCTTATGATTGGTCCACATAAGCTGCAATGATAAACCATTTAAAACCAACATCAATATTGTTTGAACATGAAATCAACAAAAACAATGAAATCATAAAACAATATCCCTAAACAAATATCATTCAACTTGAAACATATTTGTCATGCTTCTGTAGTATTTCATAAACATAAGCAACACCCATAAGCATAAATCAAAGGAAGAATAGTTCTTCCACCACATGTGCAAATTGCTTTCGTGTCGACATCAGAAGACTCACTATGCTCGCTGTACCCATATCTTGTTCTACCAAAATATAGCTGCATAAACCACAAAATATCTTCCAGCAGAGTTCTTAATCCAAATATATCTTTAACCTTGGAAGATCACAAAAGATGAATCTGTTTAGGCCGAACTCATATTTTTTTTAATAAATCTAAAGGGAAAAGTGATTTTTACCATGCTTTTTGGAAAAAGCTGTTTAGCTCATCTCATCTTTCAATTGATAAGAACCCACACATACTTCTCAAACCAACCCATAAACAGATCTACAAGAGAGAAGGAAGAAGAAAAAATCAGTTGAAAAAGGGTATAGTTTAGAAACCAAAAACACACGCTAAACATAAAAATGAGGAAGAAAGTGGACTAGGATATACCATAGTCGCGTCTCCTCGTCCATCCATATCTCTGCTCCGACATATCCACCAGCGGCGTCGTGAGTCATCAAACTTCCTAACCTGGCGACGATAAATCTAGGGTTTGATGAAATTCGATGATAGAAAGCAGAAATAGAAGAAATAAAGTTATCCATTACAGGTGGTGGAGGTCGTAGATTCAGAGGATAAAAAGGTGATGATATTAGGGTTTGTATGTTGAAGAAGAGGCAGTGGTAAGGAGATGAGAGAGTAGGGTTTTGGAAAGGAAAGACCCAAGGAAAGGAAAGACCCGGGTAAAGGAATGACCCAAGAAAATTTGAAAATTGTGAGTGACACTTGGCATGGTGGAACAATGTGATTGGGTATAGAGTGTGATATATTGAATGACCAAAAAACACATTTTATAGTGCAAATAATTTTAGGAAGAAAGGGTAGAATGGGGAATGCATAAGCATTCTCCAATAATGGGTAGGTAGTTGAAACCATCTTCATATTTAATATGTTGTTGTAGAGGGTGTTGTGTTTAGACTAATGAGAACTCTCAGGGTGAGGATAAGAAGAAGGAGTAGACGAAGAAGGTGGAGAAGACAAATGATGATTTTTTTTTAAATTTTGATGATGATGAGTCTGACTATGAGTGGTCTAACTTTATCTTAGCGAGAGGATTTAGATTTGATTATGGTTTTTGATCATGCAATGAAAGTCTTATGTAATAAAATTTTAATCTGCTTAACTATCTTAAGGTTATGAACTTAAACATTAAACTTAACCTATAAGCTTAAACTTCAAAATATATAAAACACATTATTGTAATTGGAAATTATTGCGATGAACTTACTCATAAGAAATGACATGTTAGTTGTATATTCTGTTGGAATATGTCTTAAAACCTTTACTAATGAAGAGAAAGAAAACATGTTTCGAGATTGCCAAAATTCAGGAAGCCTAAAACATATCGGGTTGAGTCTGTTCGGTTCATTGATCCATTCATTAATGTTAGAATATTTTATATTAATTTGGAGGTCGCATAAATTTATATAAAAAGATATTATAAGATATTTATAACATTCTAAAAGATATTATAAGATATATATTTATATTAGTCTAAGAGATATTATAAGATATATATTTATAATAATCTAAGAGATATTATAAGATATTTATAATATTTGAGAGATATTATAAGATTATAATAATATCTTTTGTTCTAACAATTAAGGAGATATGTTTTTTGGATTTGTTGGATTTTGGCTATTATAAATATGTATTTCTTCTGTTATTATAGTGTGACAGTCTTAGAGCTTACAACAAAAGGGAGGATAAGGGTTTAAAGGCATAGTATAGGGTTTTGACTATTCTCAAGAGAAACTTTAGAAGGCAAGGGTTTTGGAAATCGTTGGGGTTATCTAAGGTTATTTGGAATTGGGAAACACTAGTTTACACTTAGGGTTTGAGTTATTCATATATTGAATGTTGAAGGAGTTGGGAAACACTTGGGTAGAAAATAGGGTAATTCTTGGTCACCTTCAGGATTGTTCTTGGGAACCTGAAGGCGAAGGCTATTTTCTTGTAACTCATTTGTAATATCTTGTAACAACTTTATGAGTATAGTGAATTGGAGAGAGTCTCTCTCTCCCTCAGAGTAGATCGTTTGATCGAACTGGGTAAACAAACCTTCATCTTTTTCTCGCCTTATTCGGTCATATTATTTGTGTACAATTATTATTGTTTAAGACCATTTATTTTGGTTACTACTATGCTTTGCCTCACAAATTGATATTGAATTTTGTTGTAATTAACAACAAGATTCACAACATATTCTTGTCAAATCTACTGCATCTTCAACTATTACATTTCATAACAAAACAAATATTAAACATAAAAGATATAAGATAACATAATATTTTCAAATTTCAAAGTCTAATTCAACTATTAAATTTTATAACAAAGTAAATATTAACATAAAGGAGATAAGAAAACATAACATCTTCAAATTTCCAGAAAATTTCTCTAACTTTAGTTTGTTATTCAAATTTTTGTTTTTCTTTTTTGAATCTGTAAACATAACCTTCAAATGTCCAACATATTCCAACTCTAGCATCATACTACTCTCATCTTCCAATTTTTGTTCATTATTCCATATGAACAAATTATATGTTTCACCACTCCACCAGTTTGGACATATCCAAAAAAGACTTCCTTTATTTTGACCCCTCTTGCATTGAAACAAAACTATACGACTATCACAACCATATAAATTTCTAGATTGAGATTTTACACCTTTGGATGAGTTACTCTTCAAATGCGATATTGAGACGAGACTAGAAAACAACAATGAGTGTGGTGTTAGGGTTGTTTTCTTATTCCCGCCGATGTCGACGCTGTTAATGTTATGGTTGTTTCTTTTATTAGTGGAAGAATGGATACTTAGTGTTTAATATATGTATATATAAGAATCTCTAGTGTGTAACAATGGTGTACAAAAGAGCTATAGTTATATCCCTATTATTTTTTAATTATACATAAATATAATTGAAAATGCATTCATTAATGTAAAAAGGATCAACTATTTGAGGGAGTTGAGGATCGAACCCAGGAGACCTACACTGTATCACCGCAATTATGGAATTAACTGTAATTATAACCTTAAATTTTCCTTTAAATAATATTAGCGCGTTAGTTTAGCAGTGTCACTATGGATTTGGGGTGAACCATGATGACTTTGGCGTTGTTGTATGCGCGTTTTGTAGTAGTGGTTTATGGAGATAAACAAAGTCCTCAACAGAGAATCTGGTTACGTCGTTAAACATCTAAATAAGAAAGAACAAAAAAATGTTAAAATATATGTCAACTTATATATTAATATATGTAAACATATTATGACATATATACCTTATCCAATGAATCAACAATATTGGCAAGGACAATGATTAACATGTGGTTCATGACATAATACCCACACTCGTATCTCTCGGGTTGTTTCCTCGTCTACGAATGAATGTAACCACACATGAATGTAAATTAAACAAACAAGTAATCATACCACTTACTTTAAGAGATATCCATGAGGGCTTTCTTCTAATATTGTTCATCATATTCCCTTGTTCCACAACAACATACAATGACTATAAATTAAATATATTACATGCTAAACTACTTACAATATCAAATAAAATGAATTAAACATACACTTATGAATTAATAATCTCTTTCATTTTCTTGTCGAGTGGATCATGCAAGGAACACAATACATTTATCATATTCGTCTTAAATGATATTATGATCAATTGATAATGACCACTAAATAAACATGAGCATATATATTATTAGTATTTGCTAAAACGAAACTAAATATAGAATACATAAACATCAATTACAAAAATGCGTACGAACAAAGAAATGGTGCGAAGTAACATTGTTTTCCCCCCTCATTTAACCATTTTTTCAAGTAATCTTGAATGTCTTTTGGTTGATTGATTATATAGCCAATGAATAAAAAGCGGATCCAAGATTCTATAAATACTCTATTTATTTAACTCTATACAAACATTGTGAATGTACCTAGATTGTTAAATAAATGAACAAATTAATTGAGGAAATACAAAAAATGATCTATAATCAATGTATATTCAACTATATACTTATGTGCACCAAACTTGCAATATCCCTAAGTGCAGACACTTATATCCACCGAGAAAATCCCTTACATCTTCAGGATTGGATATAATAACTCCAAATATGGACAATGTTCTAGCAGGAGGGGTTGAACATCATTTATCACCGCTATGTTCAAGCATAACACGGTGATTTCATTTGAGTTAGGGTCTAATAACTCATTGCAGTTAGCTGGAGGAGGAAAGGGGCTGAACGATTAATTCTTTTTGTAGAAGCATGATGTACAACACTTCTACTAGGAGTTTACGTTGATCTTCATTTGTATGTTGTTCGAGGTTTTCACTTAATCTCTACATCATAATATTTAGTTAGAGCAAAAATAAGCACAATATATATCATACATTTCCGATAAAACACTAAAATCTCATGTAAAGCACATACCAAATATAACTCTTGAAACCTTTCCATATCTTTCTCGATTTTTCCCTTTCCTCTTCATGCATCCTCTTTTGTTCTTCAAATTGCTTCTCAACATTCTCAATCTTTTGTTTTTGTGCATTAAATTCTGAGCTTTCTGTACTTTTTTTAGACCCAAAGAATAACCTCAAGCCGACACCTTCTCCAACACCACAGACACGCCCACCATGCTCATCTATTCTGATTGCTTCTACTAATATGTCATGTCGTGCTTATGGAACAAATGTGCCTTCACGGACCGCCTCAACCAACTTATCCTACAACAACATGAACAACTTACATATATTGTTACCAACACATTTAAATAACAAATAATAACGTAAGTAAAACAAATCATACTTACAATTTCCTTGGAAACTATTCTTGACGCCTCAGAGATGTGCTCTCCATTTGGCCTTAATCGAGCCCTCTTCCATTTTTCATGTCTTGACGGTGGAGATGGGATGTTATCATCTCCTATTTTGGTTGTTTTTTCAAGCATGATTTATTTCTAAAGTTTCCTGTAAGTCCCACGAGAAAATCTATGGTGGTACATGTTCTTTGCCTTCTTCTATATTCCTACTTGGCTTTTATACTGTTATTCACAAATTGAACGATATATATATATATATATATATATATATATATATATATATATATGATTAGTATTTATAACTCATCTGAATAACATTATCGGTTAAATAAGACTATTACTAACATTGAATTCCTCAGAATGGCCTATCTTCACAAATTGTTTCCAAAATCTCTTCGATGTAAAACTATATCTTTTCCATGGATGATCAAGATCACTCTTAGGCTTCCTAATGTAGTCATTTGTGAATTGTGACTTAAATCTCCTCCAACGAGAACCAGCACAAGAGATCCATTTTTTTCAACTTTGAGTCACTAGTAAACTAATAATCAACTATTAAACTATCAACTATAAAGTTAATACTAATCAATTGAGCAATCTACCATATTTTCCCTTTCCTTTTTTTATTTCCCCATTATGAAAAAGACATTTTTGTAATTAACAAATTAACCTCATAAATTTGAATATCTTATCCCAACAAGCAAACAAGTGTTCTATTTTTATTGGTCTTTTTTGAAACATCATTTTGCCCTCCATGTAATTACCTCCATATATTACTTCATACATCTCTTTTTCTCTCTCCTTTCATCACAAGATTCACAATCTCTCTCATAAGGTTGAATTTCCATCACAATTTTTTTTGGCATTATAAAAGTAAGGCAAAATATCCTTTTTAGTCCCTTAACTATACCTCAAGGTACATTCTGGTCCCTTATCTCTAAAAAGTGTCAAAGTGGTCCTTTAATTGTTCAAAAAGGACCACGTTAGTCCTTTCCGTCCAATTTTTACTAACGGTGTCAACTTTTGCTTGGGTGGCATCTGATGTGGTGGGTGGCACGCGACGTGGCGCTGATGTGGTACGCGTGGCGTTTCTATTCATTAATTAGCCAGAAATTTCAAAAAATACCATTGATTTGCCAAGATTTGAATCCAAACAACATTGCTTACATGAGAAACAACTTACCACTACACCACTTTGCAATTAATGATTATCTTTTCATTCATATTTATTATCAAGAAAACATATTAACCTCCATAAATTCCATTACTATTTCCATTAGAAGTATTATTATTTTTATATAAACAGTTATTATTATTATTATTTTATATAAACAGTATTATTATTATTATTATAAAAAACAGTTATTATTGTTTTACATAAACAGTATTATTATTATTATATCAAAAACAGGATAATATTTATTATTATTATTATTCTGTTAAAATTGAATACTATAATTATTTTTAAAAACATATTATATTTATAAAAAGATATTTAATGATTACAAGCGTTAAATAATAATAATAATAATAATAATAATAATAATAATAATAATAATAATAATAATAATAATAAGAATAAATATTATTCTTTTTTTAAAATATTATATTTATTTATTTCTTTATTAATAATTTATTTATGCAAAAAATGGTAAAAATATTATTTATATACAAAAATGGAAAGTAATTATTATTAACAAACTTAAAAACAAAATATTTATTACATCTTTATTTATATTGATAGAATAATATTTTGTTTTTAAGTTTGTTAATAATAATTACTTTTGATTTTTGCATATAATTAATATTTTTACCATTTTTTTGCATAAATAAATTATTAAAAAAGAAATAAATAAATATAATATGTTTTAAAAACTGAATATTATATTTATAAAATCGAATAATATATTCTTTAAAATGGTATAATATATAAGGATATTATTATTATTTTTTAAAAATGAAATATTATTAATATTATTTTTTTTAAAATCCAGAATATTATTATTAATACTTGTAAAAACAGCATATTATTATTTTTAAATCAAAGTATTATTATATTTTATAAAAAAAGAATATTTTTATTTTTATTTTTTAAATCAAAGTATTATTATGTTTTTAATGTAATTTTTCTCCTCTTTGTCATACATATATTTCCTAGTTGTTGATTTTTTTCCTCCCCACATACACACATAAACCTATAACAATAAACCTATAAATTACAATTGATTTTAATTATTTAATATGTAATTTCTAATTTTAAATAGAGTTAAATATATTTTTAGTCTATCTAAAAATTTGTATCTATACTTTTAGTCTCTCTTAATAAAATCATCGTTAAAATTTTTGTTAATTTAACCATAAATTAAAAATTATTATAAAAAACTGTTATATTAGTCTACTTATTTTTATTTTATGTATTTCTAATCATGATTATCATTTTATAATAATAATATTTTTTAAACAAATACTATATACTTTACATAAAAAATAATATGTTATAATTTAATTGGTAAGTATATTGAAATATGAATATTGTAAAACAATATAAAATAAATTAAATTAAAGTATATAATAATGAAGATGTAGATATCTTTGTAGCTCTTGGGCAGGGATTGACAATTAAAGAGGAATAATTTCAAAGCAATAAACCTGAAGCATTAAAAAATAAAATGCTCTGCATTAATTCATCATTATTATATTTGCAAGCGTTTTATGTTTATATCAACTTAAATGTAATAATAGCCAACAATTGTTAAATGGTTGAGTGGTAAACATGTAGGCCTTGAATGAAGATGTCTTGTGTTCAAAACGTGGCTTCAACAAAATATTTTGGACTTTTTATGAAAATTTAATGATTTTGAAGATGATGTGTGCTAACTCACGTGCCACGCATATGATTATGTACCACATCAGATGCCACGCTATCATACCCCAAAATTTTCCCTCCATCTTCTCAAGACATTCCATACACCCATGCTCAAGGATTCCTCAAGGGTTGATCAGACAAACCCTCTCACTAGGGTTTAGTATTTCTCAGATCAAGATGGACTTCCAACATCTCCAATGGTCATCATGCCTCCTCATATGCTTCAAAGATTCTCCATGACAAGTTTCAAGCCTCGGAAGTCAAGTTTCCTCAGACAATTGCTCAAATGGTTGAAAATCAGTTGTATTGGACAAAAAGTCAACTGTGGTCAACATACAGTCAAACTTCCTGATTTTTGGTCCACATCCTCATTTTGAAGTTACATTCATAATTTGATCAAGGGTTGATCATGATTCATCAAGAAAACTCAAGATTTGCCCAAAAGTCAAACTTTCCAAATTAGGGTTTCTTAGTGAAAAGTCAACCAAACTTTGACTGAGCATAACTTCTTCATACTTTCTCAGAAATTTTTCTACCACCTCTCATTTTGAAGGAAATTCAATTCTCTACAACTTCATGTATCACAAGAATGTTCAAAAAATGCTTCATTTGGAAGGTATGGATCAAAACATTACAGGTCCTTTTCAAAGTCAACAAAAAGTCAACTTTTTGTTTTGAAGATATATTGAGCATGGAAACTCCAATTGAGATGAAACCAAAGAGGTTGGTTAGAGGACTCTTAGATCTTTCTAAAAAGTCCAAGAACACTCAAAAATGTGGAAAATTGAGCAAAATACACCTTGTGCAAGTTGGGAAATTTTGAAGAAGTGCACAAAGAGAGATACTTGTAAAAATCAAAAATTTTGCAAATGGGCCTAGTTTTTCTTCATTCAAACTTGTTCCTTATACAATTAGGAACATCCAAGCCCAATGCCACGAATTTTAACTTAATTTTTCTATTTAATTTGGATTTTATTCATTTAAATACAAATTAAATTCAAAAATAAGGTATAAAATCAAAATTAATTGCAAAATTGATTTTTCTCTCATCCTTGAGATCCAAGTAACCCAAGAAAGCTGGCAAATTTCGAAATTTGGTTTGATATGGCAAGAATTTGATTGAAATTGATCAAAAAAGATAAGATTTGATTTTGTACAAAATCAAATAATTTTTGCATTGATTGATGATTATTTCTTCCTCAAATCAGCTCAAATTCCATCCAATATAAATATACAAGGCATATCACATGAATGAGAACAGAAAAATTGCTTGGAGGAACCCTAACCTAACTCAAAAAAACCGTGCACTTGAAGCAACTTGCAGCCACAGTTCTAGTTCGATTCAGTTGATTCCAAGCATCCCATTGCATTCCTTGAGGTCTTTAGAATCGATCCAGACCCTTACAACTCTCAAAAACATCAAGAATTGAGAGAACACGATTTCGGTTTGTCACACTTTTTCAAATTTCGATTTCTATCATTCATGCACTTTTAACATGTTTTGTGGTTTGTTTTGTGTTTAGATGGAAGTTTGCAAGCTTTCTGCATAGTTTGATTGAATTTTCATGGCCGGAATCGAAACTTACCATAGCTAGGGTTCCATGGTTCGAATTGGGATCTCACGAAATAGGATAAATTGGACAAAACGAATACCACCATCATGTTCAGAATGATGATTCCAATCGAACCATGCCCTTGAATTGAATTTATATTGCTTGTACTGGATTTTAGAATTTGCAGGGGTCATAGCGTCGAAGGAAGCCGACGCTAACTTTTCAAAAATTCAAATGGAGAAGATGAAGATCTTCGCGCGTGTTCTTGGTTCCCAGGAATCGAGTTTGCTTAAAACGATCGCGTTTCAATTTTCAAACACCAAATGCGCTTTGGTCTAGTGGTAAGGCAAGGGGCGCGTGTTTTCATCCAAGTGGTCACCGGTTCGATCCCTGGCAGGACCATTTATTTTTTCCTTTTACAAACTAATATGTTTTTTTTCTTCATATTTTCTATTTAATATTTTCCATGCATTTTATTTTAACTTTAAATATTTTTATCATGCATTTAAAAACGCCAAAAAATATTTTTCTTGTTGCATTATTTTCAGAAAATGTTTATTTAATTTATGAAATTAAAAATATTATTTTTGCATGCATATTTAATTTAATTGTTAATTTATCATTTAAATTACCTTTAATTGATTTTTAATTATTAAATTAACTCCAAAAAATCCCAAAAAATTATTTTAGCATATTAATATTATTTCCAGCATGAAACATTTTTCTCATTCAAAAATTATTATTTTTACTAACATTTTCCTCTTATTCAATTTTCTCGTATTTCCCGACTTTTCATCTGTTCATAGGTTATCTCGTTTCGGACAATTTTTTATCGTTTTCCTTTTCATATTATGTAATTGCCTATGGGATGTAATAGTTTAATTAGGACTTTTATTTTCTGCATTTTAAATTATGTATCTGCCCCAAAGCCATGTAATAGCGTAGGATTTACTTTCCGCACTTTATATTTCTGCAATTTAATTTTCGCACCCTATAAACTGCTAGTAATTAGGCGTGTATGGCAAGATTAAAACGAACGTAGATCACTTCTAACTCTAAGATAACATATCTGAAATCAACACACTCTTTCACACATGCACCCCTTAGGGTAATTCTCTCTCGTGGCCTTTACGAATTCAAATGGTCAAGTCCCTCGAACGTAGAGGTATTCTAGCACCGTTGCCTTCAAAACAAATCATCATAGTCCCTTCGATACAAAGATCATAGACCCACGATGTCGCCTACGATTACATGATCTTGACCCTCGATTGTCGCCTACGAAAAATGATGATAGTCCCTTCGAATGTGCTAGGATACTTCCTACAAGTTGCCTTCTATGACCATCCGATGTCCCTTTGAATGTCCCTTTCACATCCAACGAATAGGGTTACCTACCAACTAATGGTATGGATAGCACTATTCTAAAGGAACATAAAATAACACGAAAACGACCAATTCTGAGTAGGTAATAAGACTTTTAGTTGCTTGCTCTATCAAAATACTTTTCACACCTCACACTTTTGTCAAAGTTCAAACTCTTTTCAAAACGAAACATTTCCGAACACTTTGTATACATTCCTACATGAATCATTACAAAGTCAAAGCGAAATGCCTTTTCAAAACATTTTTGTCAAACACACAGAAAGCACAATTTTAAAATGATCTAAGAGCAACTAAGAGCCTGTAGATAACTACGGATGGAAAGGGGTGCTAATACATTCCCTTTTCATAACCTTCTCCCTTACTCAGAATCTAACGAAGGTCTTTTCCTGTTCTTTTCACCTTCCCTTAATTGGATAAAAGAAAAGTCGGTGGCGACTCTTGCTATCCGCACATTTGCGATACAAAAAATCTCAAAGTCAGTTCAGCGTATTACACACGCGTACCACATCAGCGCCACGTCGCGTGCCACCCACCACATCAGATGCCACCCAAGCAAAAGTTGACACCGTTAGTAAAAATTGGACGGAAAGGACGTGATCCTTTTTGAACAATTAAAGGACCACTTTGACACTTTTTAGAGATAAGGGGCCAGAATGTACCTTGAGGTATAGTTAAGGGACCAAAAAGGGTATTTTGCCTAAAAGTAATCACATCAAAGGCTATTTATAATAGTGTTTTTTTTTGTTATTTTTATAATGATATATATTTTGATTAAAATAAAACTATAAAGAATTAAAATAAAACCTTCAAAGATTTTTTTTTTATAAATAATTTTTTTAAAATTTATTTTAATTTTCATCATATTATTCGGTTTATATTATGTTTGGTTTTTACATAATTCAATTTACCATTTTATTTTTCAAAAATTTATTTATCTCACGGGTCACTATCAGCACAATATCTAATTTAATTTAATCAGTTATTATCTTAATTTAAAATTATTTACTTAATTATAAAACGAACAATAATTATACTTAATCATGAAATTAATCACGGGTCACTATATGATTATTGTTAATTTTATAATTAAATAAATTATTTCAAATTTTGTATTTATGTTTAAAAATTTGGCATATTTGAATGTGATATTTTCAAATTATTTTAATTTCATTCATATTTCCCCCCCTTGTGTATATTATTTAATACAATTGAGTTTACATAATCATTGTTCAATTTTTATTTAATAATTCATTTCAAATTTACACGTGCATAAAAATATATTTTATACCATATCAAATAATAAAATTCACATCACATTATTATTATATATGTTATTATTTTTCACGGGTCACTATCAATACAATATCTTTTTTTTTAAATATTATTTTTTTTCTCTATCTCAGAGTTCTTTTTTTCTTCTTTATGTATGATTATTTAATATAATTAAATCTATATGATTATTTGTTTTTAACACAATGTCTATTTTTAATTATATCTTTATTTTCAAATTTTTTTATGATTATTTAATATTTTATATATGATTATTTAATACAGTTAAGTTTCTAAAATTATCATTTATTTATTTCAAGTTTAATTATATTATATTTATGTTTTTTTCTTTATATGATTCAACTAATAATTTACATTTTCGATTATACAAATTGTTCATAGTTTCTTTTATTTATATTATTCGTATCGTTCAAAAAATACTACACAAAAAAAAAAATTCACCCGTGCTCCCGCACGGGTCTGTGACTAGTTCAACTATATTGAAATCAATGTATTAGAAATTATAGGTAGTGATATCGAATATATGAAAAGTATAGTATGTAATACCTTAACGTCTGTCCATATGCTTTCTTTGACTTTCTCATCCACCGTTTTTCAATCATCTATCAATATACTTACTCTACATCAATAACTCTTGAAAGTAAAGATGTTAATTGTAGTATGAATCAAACTCGATCATATTATGATTTGACGGATTTCATCATTATGACACCTCGATTAGTATCATTTGTTTGAATTGACACTCTGATTTGGTGTTGAAGTTGGTATTGTTTTCCTTCCTTCAGCAACGACGATGTTGTTGTTGTCATCCTTCTCGATAGTGACAACTTGGTTGATGTACTCTTCCTTCTCGATGTCATGATCGTGATGATATTTTCAACCTTGACGATGACGAGGAAAAGTGAAGAATGGATACTGAAGAGACAAGTTAGGATGAATAATGGTGTTTTGGTTGAAATCATGTATTATTTTGCAGTATTGAACTTTATGGTTTAGGGTTGAAATCGTTTATTATTTTGTCTAGTTTCTTTTTTCAAGGGAAAAAGGATACTGAAGAGACAAGCTAATTAGGAGTGTATAATATTATAAAGATACCACCACGGTCAAAACCATAAATCGTTATGATATATTACTTTCATTGTGAAATTTCATAAAGCAGTAGCAGAGTTTGATTTAAAATTAAAATAAAAAAATTTAAATAAAAAAATAAACTATATCACAATGGTGGAAAGGCACACCTTAATATTAATGGAATAATATATATGATGACGCTGAAGTTCGAACCCATGAAAACTTGACGATTTCACTATGGTTGGCTCGTCAACCATTGTTATATATAATTAATTTTAAATCAAAATATAATAATAATATGATAGCGTCTTAATTTAGAGATGTCACCAGAGTATAGGAAAGAACCATGATGACCATAATGTCATTGTTTATGTGTTTTGTAGTAGTGTTGTACACTTTAATAACTTATATTTTAGTTGATTTAATAAGAATAAGTTGATTCCACAAATTATACATTGTAGAATAGAGTTTCTCAATAATCATATATTATATCTATAACAATATATAAAACTAAAACATAATTTTGGTGTAGTCAATTCTACTTTTCAAATATATTATTTTTAATTTTTATTTTAAATCTCAACTCCCCCTTTGTAACTAATTGTTGTAGGGCAGTTTTCATAACTCTTTATTATATTTTTTATTATACTTTAAATAATTAGAATTAAATAAAAAAATATTGTTAAATATTTATTCGTTAACGTATTAAAAAAATAAATAGACGGGCACTTGATTTTAATATCAATATATAAATAATATTATTTTGTAAACTTAAACCAAATATACAACTGTTTTAAAATATATCAATCATTCTTAGCGGTATAATATTTTAATCTACTAAAAATATAATTATGAATATAAGAAAGAGCTTTTAAATTATTAATTTATAGTATTTTCAAATCCTTCCCATATCTTGCATCATTTTTAGGTAGATTTTACTCACTCCTTACATCAAACTAGGAGAGAATTAAAAGAAACCAAAATCAACCTTTGTAAAAGATTTACTAAAGACCACTCACAAAATTTATATAAATCAATTTGCATTGAGTCATATTATCTTCAACTAGTTGGAATATTAGTGAATTTCTTAACCCATCTTATGTTGTTCTTATTTACCACTGTAAAATTCTATTTTTGTCTTTAGGAAATCAGAAATAAATTTTCGGTTAGTACCCTATACAATACAATTCAAGTTGGATGCAAACCGAAAATTTACTTACGATATGTTACTGGAAATATATTTTCGATATCTGGATGCACTTAATCGTGTCAGAACCTTTCTCCTCCCCATAACAACAAAATTTTAAAAAACAAACTCTCTCAAATCCCTCTCAACCCTTCTCACCAAAATTAATTTTTCTCTCAAACAATCAACACAAATCATCAAGCATTGCTTAAATACAACAAATAAAGGAATCAATCAAGCAACAACTAACTCTCAATCAATCAAGTAAGTGATTTACACATTTTTAGAGTTTATGTAAAATTGATTGAAATTAGTCAAATAAGACTTTGAGTGTGTTGTTTTTTGTAGTTTACATCATTAGGAGTCATTATAATACTATTTGTAAACTGTTTTTGACGATCAATTTGTTTATTTTGAGACGCACATCGTCATACCGCAGACGCACATCGTCACCATCCTCAACACCGCGGATTTTTGAGACTGAATCCACATCTGCTACACAAGGGGGCCATCTGAGGTGAGACCTGATCCTACACCCCCAGTACATCAGGTACAAGTACCAGGGCCACCCGAGGTTTCGGTGGAACTAGAGGCACCAGTGCTAGCAGAGGCACCGACGACAGAGGCGGTGCCGGCTGCAGAGGCGGCACCGGCGGCACCATAGGTTCCTCAGGTCTTTGGAGGGGGCCTTCTGACTTATCTGCGCTCGCGCTTTATTCCACTCATGTGGCCAAACATTTATGGGATGGAGAGGTACGAAAATTATATTTATGGGTGACATTTATTAATTATATTATGAATAATATTATGAATTCTAACAGTGTGTTTTTTCTTGCAGGATCGTGATACACTTAAGGTCATCAACCATGGGAGGAAAATCAGCAAGCTAACTCCCCGTCTCGTGCCATGGTTTGATGATCTACTGCTGACTATAGGGTTGAGAGACTTGACCTCTGTGGATATAGCGTGGTCAATTGGGGGATGACCAACGCTTTTGTAGAGAGGTGGCACGATGAGACGTCTTTGTTTCATCTACCACATAGAGAGAGATGATGATCACAATCGATGACGTCGCTTGTCTGCTTCACCTGCCAATCAGAGGGCAGTTTTTGGATCATGAGAAGTTGGAGAAAGACGAGGCAATTGAGATATTGGTTGGGAGGTTAGGGTTACCGTGGAGGAGGCCCTAGAGGAGGTTGATAAGACACGTGGCAGCCACGTGAGATATAATTGGTTGAAGATTGTTTTTGATCAGGAGAAGTATCACATGGTTGTAGCTCAAATTATTTGCTGATTTAGAGCAGGTCAGTGGGTGGAACTGGGGGTTGCTTGCTTTATTTACTTGTATATCAAGTTGACGGGGGCGCCTAGGTGGAAGACGAGGCAGATCACCGACAACATGACTCTTTTGACGGTATAAAAAATTTCTCTTAGCTTCCTTTTTTTAATTATTTTGAAACTAATTGATATAATTTTGATATTTCAGGGATGGATCCTACAACACTTCCCATAAATTTCAGGATGGTCATTTACTGAGGGTTATACCGAGTAGATGCCTCGTGCATATGCATATGAGCCGCTCAGAGGCAACCACACGACACTTGTGTATCGGGTTTATCTGGACCGGGTTGTGCACGAGGACATCCACTTCAGTGCCTACGCTGACCACCGCGAGACGATAGCTTTTGATGAGGTGTCTCTGTTTACAGGTTGGTTGACATGCAATACTTGGAAGACTGCTACTTATATGCCCAAGCGAGTGATGCTTCAATTCAGGTATACTCAGACGATTCCTCGGCATCCTGCTTTATGTGCTCATTCGATAGTGAAAAGGAGGAAGATGGATGAGATTTTTGATGATCTTGAGAGTCACTTTGTCCTTGAGGAGGCCAGGAGTACTGTGACTCCAAACGACTGGAGTTACGTGTACGGTTAGATGATGTGGTTCTTCAGGATTTTCCATCCATACTTGATATGGGAGGCTCCAAGGGACCCACCCAGGCCGGCTCATCAGGAGATCCTGAAAGAGGAGCAGGCGACGAGGGATCATGCCCAGGACGTGTTGCCTAGGTGCCGCCATATCATGGAGCTTGCTAGGGATGGCATCGACAGAGGGTTGTTTTCTTACAGATCCGATGTTAGAGGCGTTTTGGAGGCCATTATGGTGGAGGCTCAGGGTGCCCTGGTCTACAGGAGACAGCGGAGGAACGCCTCGAGGGTGACTAGTCGGCTCTGCCATATGCAGTAGTTTATTTTGATTGTATTGTGACTTTATTTTTTTATTTCATATTGTACCAGATATGTATTATGAATACTATTATTATGAAATTTATTTTGGATAATATTTTTAGGTTTTAATTCGATTTAAAAATTGCATGATTTTAATTTGAATAACAAATGTAAATTATAAAGTTATTGCTTATAATTAATTTTTTCTGCAAACTGTCATGTCTAGAACTAGATTTTTATTTCCGGTAACGAACTGAAGATATACTTTTGATTTCACTTAAAATTTTTAAAAAATAATACGTACCAAAAATAAATTTTCAATTTTATAAAAAGTATTTTAAAATTTTCACGGAGTGCATCTAACTCTTATGGATGGTTAAGAAATTGACGGATTTTATTCCTTTATAATGCAATCTAGTATTTGATTATTAAAGCTAAATTTATTAATATTTAAAATCATTCTTGATTTGTCTAATGTGGTTTCTTTCTACACATGAGAATCACATACGGGATACAATATTGCAGTCAACTATCACATCTTCCTGGATGAGATTGTATTTTGTATACGTGTAAATGTAAACTACCAACCCAATACCACAAAATATCTAGAAGAGTTGAACACGAATTTTATTTGCTCAAATGCTAACCATATTTCATATATTAAATTAGAGTTTAACTAATATGGTTTTAATGTAAATAATCAACTTGCCATTTGTCTCCTAGTGTGCAATGCATGGCTTGTTATTCTTTGCTAGAATACTTTATATTTCAATTATAAAAGTTTGTGTGCAAAATGGGGTAGCTTTACTTAATGTAAAAATAATGCCTTGTACTCTTTGTACTTTTTTTCACAAAGTGGTGGAGAAGAGTCACGTCACCATTAACCCATATTATTATGATATACTTTCACCTAATTGTATATATTACAATTTTAAATTGGAGACTCCGAGACTCTCAAGTCTGCTATGAAGATTAGAAGTATTTTTATATCGATTGTTTTTACATGAAGTTTATCGAAAGTTTTTCAAGATTATAATTGTCTTTGACTCAGTTAACTCGAGAAGATTAAGCGTATGTTTGGGTGTTAAATGTGAAGAAAGTTTTCAAAAATTCAAAAAAAAATTGACAACTGCTCTAGTGTTAATTTTGTCAAACCCGAGTGAGTCATTCATGGTGTACTGTGATGCGTCAAGGATGGATTTAAGTGGTGTGTACATGCATAATGGTCAGGTTGTGGCTTATGCTTCTCGATAGTTAAAAGTTCATAAGAGGAATTATCCAACAGATGATCTAGAATTAACAACTGTGATTTCTATATTGAAAATTTGGAGACATTATCTTTGTGGTTCCAGATTTGAGATGTTTAGTGATCACATAAGCTTAAAGTAGCTATATGATCAGAAGAAATTGAACATAAGGCAGAGAAGGTGGGTGAAATTTCGAAAGGATTGTGATTTTAGCTTAAGTTGTCATCCCGGTAAGGCTAATGTCGTAGTTGTTGTATTGAGTAGGAATTCTTTGCACATATTGATGCTTATGGTTCGAGAGTTGGAATTGATTAAACAATTCAAAGATATGAGTTTGGCATGTGAAAAGTGTAACGCCCCGTTTTATTTAATAGTATACTATATTAATATTTTTGAGTTACCGTTAGACGATTGTTTTGCGACGAGAATATTTATATTAATCGATATATCTGTTAATATATTTGGCGATGTTTCGTTCGGTCCGGTTTTTATTCCGTTCGGTTCGGAAAAATATTATTCGGACCAATATTTAATTCCCCGGAGTTATTTTAATTAATTGAGTTAATAATATTATTAGATATTATTAAAGTGTTAATTAATAAGACAAGTTAGGGGTGTGAGGACTAATTGTTGAGAATTGGGTGTACACCCTTGGCTTGCTAGTAAGAATACAGCATAAAACACTTTTTCCTCATTTCCTTCCATTACACACAAAACCAAAACTAGAGAAAGTGTTGGAGGAACAAGAATCTTGGAGAAGAGAAGAAGAACACATAGCTAGGGTTGGATTTTTTGAATCATCAAGAATCATCCAAGCATTTAAGATAAGGGGTTTGATCTTCCATTTCATCTAGTTAGGGTTTGATAGATATGTTGTGGATTTAGAAAAAATTGGTATTTTGATTCATGAGTTTTGGTTGAGTGATTGTTGAAATAACTTAGAAAGGTTGAGTTAGGAGTATGGATTGTGGGGGTTTTATTGCTAAGCTTGTAGGAACTAGAAGTTATAGAATGAAGAAATAAGAAACTGTGAAAAGAAAAACCAGAAAACACACTGTCTGTACAAGAAACCGTGGGAGAAGATGAAGTGGAGGGTATAGGACGAGGGAGTCGCCCACCTCACCTTGAGGGGCGACCGTCCCACCCTCTAGGGTGTCCGCCTCCTCCCTTTTGGGTGCTGGGACGTGCGTCCCTGTGTGTTGGAAGGAGGAAAATCTGTTTTGCCAATTTTGTTGTTTTCTATTTTCTGCATAATTTTCATTTCACTTCTATTTGTTTTAATTTCCTTAATTCCATATACTACTAGTTGGTATTAATAAAATATAATTAGGACATAAGTTATCCGATTAAATTTGGAACCCGATTATGTTCCGATTTCCCGATTTCGGTAATTTCGGCGACGGAGCAAGATACTCTGAATTCAACGAAAATTGACGTACTAGCTAATTTCGACGTGTAGAACATAGTAGTGTGTAATACGGTGAACTGACTTTGTAGGTTTTTGTATCGCAAATGTGCAGATAGCAAGAGTCGCCACCGACTTTTCTTTTATCCAATTAAGGGAAGGTAAAAAGTACAGAAAAAGACCTTCGTTAGATTACGAGTAAGGGAGAAGGTTATGAAAAGGAAGGTATTAGCACCCTTTCCATCCGTAGTTATCTACGGCTCTTAGTTGCTCTTAGATCACTTTAAAATTGTGCTTGTGTTTGACAAAAATGTTTTGAAAAGGCATTTCGCTTTGACTTTGTAATGATTCATGTAGGAATGTATACAAAGTGTTCGGAAATGTTTCGTTTTGAAAAGAGTTTGAACTTTGACAAAAGTGTGAGGTGTGAAAAGTTTTTGATAGAGCAAGCAACTAAAAGTCTTATTACCTACTCAGAATGGTCGTTTTCGTGTTATTTTACGTTCCTTTAGAATAGTGCTATCCATACCATTAGTTGGTAGGTAACCTTATTCGTTGGATGTGAAAGGGACATTCGAAGGGACATCGTATGGTCATAGAAGGCAACTTGTAGGAAGTATCCTAGCACATTTGAAGGGACTATCATCATTTTTCGTAGGCAACAATCGAGGGTCAAGATCATGTAATCGTAGGCGACATCGTGGGTCTTATGATCTTTGTATCGAAGGGACTATGATGATTTGTTTTGAAGGCAGGTGCTAGAATACCTCTACGTTCGAGGACTTGACCATTTGAATTCGTAAAGGCAACAAGAGAGAATTACCCTAAGGGGTGCATGTGTGAAAAGAGTGTGTCAATTTCAGATATTTTATCTTGAAGATTAGAGTGAGCTATGTTCAATTTTATCTTGCCATACACGCCTAATTACTAACATTTGTAAGATGAAAGTAAATGCGGAAATATAAAGTGCGGAAAGATAAATCCTACGCTATTACATGGCTTTAAAACATAACTTAAAGTGCGGAGAATAAAAGTCCTAATTAAACTATTACATCCCATAGGCAATTACATAATAAAGAAAAGCGATAAAAATTGTCCGAAATGGGATAACACAAAAAATGAAAAATCGAAAATAGGATATTGAATAAGAGGAAAATGTTAGTAAAAATAATAATTTTGAATGAGAAAAATGTTTTAATCTGGAAATAACATTAATATGCTAAAATAATTTTTTTGGGATTTTTTGGAGTTAATTTAATAATTAAAAATCAATTAAAAGTGATTTAAATGATAAAATAGAAATTAAATTAAATATGCATGCAAAAATAATAATTTTAATTTTATAAATTAAATAAACATTTTTCTGATGTGTATGCAAAAAATAAATATTTTTGGTATTTTTTTAATGCATGATAAAAATTATGAAAGATAAATTAAATTGTATGAAAAATATTAAAAGAAAATAGGAAAATAGGAAAATATTGCAAACTTGTAAAAAATCAAATGCCATGGTTAACTCGTCCCCAGGTGAAAAGCACCTACCGCCAAGTACACGTGTTGGAAGCAGAGCGAATGGCTTAAAAGTGTCACCCCATTGCCCCAGATCACGCCAACCTTCATCGTCTTCGTTTTAAATTTTTGAAAAGATAGCGTCGGCCTCAATGCGACGCTATAGTCCCTGCATTTTCCAAAATCAAACACAAGCAATATAAATGACATTCAAGGGCATGGTTCGATTGGAAACATCGTTCTGAACACGATGGTGGTGGTCTTTTGGTCCAATTTTCCGTTTAAGGAAACCCCGAAAAGCCCTAGCAATGATTTTCGTTCCGGCCGTTAAAACACGATTGGGCTACCGGATAGCTTGCAAACTTGATGCTGATCATGAACAAACAATCAAAAAGTGTTAAAAATGCATGAATAATGGAAATCGATTTTGAAAAAAACATGAACAAACCAAATTCGGATTTCGTGATTCTTGATGCTTTTGGATAATGTAAAGGTCTGGGATGCTTCAAGGGATGTCAAGGAACGTGTTTGGATCCTCAAAACCAATTGAAACAACAAGCTAGTTACTTGAAGAGCACGATTTTTTGACTTTAGGTTAGGGTTTCTCCAAGCAATTTTTCTGTTCTAATTCATGTGATATACATTGTATATTTATAATGGATGGAAATTGAGCTGATTTGAGGAAGAAATAATCATCAATCAATGCAAAGATTATTTGATTTTGTACAAAATCAAATCTTATCTTTTTTGATCAATTTCAATCAAATTCTTGCCAAATCCATGATAATTTCGAAATTTTCCAGCCTTTATGGGTTACTTGGATCCCAAGAATGAGAGAAAAAATCAATTTGCAATTAATTTTGATTTTATACTTTATTTTTGAATTTAATTTGTATTTAAATGAATAAAATCCAAATTAAACAGAAAAATTAAGTTAAAATTCGTGGCATTGGGCTTGGATGTTCCTAATTGTATAAGGAACAAGTTTGAATGAAGAAAAACTAGGCCCATTTGCAAAATTTTTGATTTTTACAAGTATCTCTCTTTGTGCACTTCTTCAAAATTTCCCAACTTGCACAAGGTGTATTTTGCTCAATTTTCCACATTTTTGAGTGTTCTTGGACTTTTTAGAAAGATCTAAGAGTCCTCTAACCAACCTCTTTGGTTTCATCTCAATTGGAGTTTCCATGCTCAATATATCTTCAAAACAAAATGTTGACTTTTTGTTGACTTTGAAAAGGACCTATAATGTTTTGATCCATACCTTCCAACGAAGCATTTTTGAACATTCTTGTGAGACATGAAGTTGTAGAGAATTGAATTTCCTTCAAAACAAGAGGTGGTGGAAAAATTTCTGAGAAAGTATGAAGAAGTTATGCTCAGTCAAAGTTTGGTTGACTTTTCACTAAGAAACCCTAATTTGGAAAGTTTGACTTTTGGGCAAATCTTGAGTTTTCTTGATGAATCATGATCAACCCTTGATCAAATGATGAATGTAACTTCAAAATGAGGATGTTGACCAAAAATCATGAAGTTTGACTGCATGTTGACCATAGTTGACTTTTTGTCCAATACAACTGATTTTCAACCATCTGAGCAATTGTTTGAGGAAACTTGACTTGTGAGGATTGAAACTTGACATAGAGAATATTTGAAGCATATGAGGAGGCATGATGAACATTGGAGATGTTGGAAGTCCATTTTGATCTGAGAGTTGCCAAACCCTAGTTTGGGTTGATTGTCTAGGAGAGGGTTTGTCTGATCAACCCTTATGGAATCCTTGAGTAGGGATGTATGAAATATCTTGAGAAGTAGGAGGGCAAATTTTGGGGTATGACAGCTGCCCCTGTTCAATCTTCTTGTACTGGAAGGTTTAGATTGGCATGCGCGCCGCCTTTCGTGACCTGGAGGTAGAAGATGATTGAACACTCGGAGTACACCTGAAAATTTGCACTCGTTGATGGTGATGACGCGGGAACGGGCTTACAAATGCCATTTGGAGAAGCTGGGGAATGAGTCGTACGCTAGACTCGAGATTGTTGTTTGAATAGGAGAACTGGCGGAGATGGGCTTAAGATGCCATCTGGAATGATTGATGCCGGGGAGTGAGCCGTACGCTAGGCTCTGTAGACGTTTCTTGAAGTGAAAGGAGATGGGCTTAGGACGCCATCCGGAGGGAGTCGTACGTTAGACTTCGTGCTCATTTTTGAATGAAGTTATTGGTTTGTACTGGTTTTTAACCAAATATGCAGCATTCTGAAAGTGGAGAAATATTGACAAGTAGTCGGAGATGGGTTTAAGATGCCATCCAAGGCAACTGAGTCGTACACTAGACTCTGTAGTTGCTGTTGATAATAGGAGAGAGTCAGAATAAGTCTTCGTGTTGATTACTCTGAGGGGATAATAGTTGGCAAAATGTGGACAGCTTCCCTGTTGTGCTTCGGGTATTGGTCCAATGTCTGTTGTCGGAGGATAACTTGTGATCGTTCAGATAGTTTTCCCGTCTAGCTTCGGGCATTAATCCTGGATCTGTTGTCGGAGGACAACAAGGGCGGTCGTTCAGATAGTTCTCCTGTCTGGATTCGGGTATTAATCCTGGACCAGTTGTCGGAGGACAACTAGGGCGGTCTTTCAGATAGTTCTCCCGTCTGGGTTCGGGGTATTAATCTTGGACCTGTTTGCGTCAGAAGTGATTTTCACCGGCTTTGGAGAAAACAAGAGAAACTTTGATAGAATACTGTTAGTCTTATGCAGAGTATGATGCATGACGATGTGTATGAATGACATATGCATATATGAGAAATGTATGAATGATAGATGTTGTGGTATTTCAAAATATATCTATCTTGAAGAAGATGCAGATGTTCTGCTTGAGGATTTCTGACTTTTGTTTGGGGACGGAACGGATGGAGACCCTGAGAAGAAAGAAAACTTTGATTCCTCTGATGCACTATCTGACCAAGTCTTGGGGCCTAGATATTGTTGAGGATAGTAGAGATCGAGAAACACGTTGTTGAATATCTCATACATAGACCCTGCTGGGGAGAGTCTGGGAGGTACTCTGCTGGGGATCTTGCGTGTAAATCCTGCTGGAGAGTATTTGATAGTTGCTTGGAGACCGGGTTAGAAGGATCTGGAGCCCGTTGACATCTCTGGCTGAGGAATAAAAGATGTAGGTTTCCTCCGATGCACTATCTGACCAAGTTTCAGGTCTGGATACTGCTGCTGGAAAAAAGGGGAATTGTTGAGAGATATCTTGTTGAGGATGAATACTTCGGCCGGGGATGAAATGTTATTGCTTGGAAACTGATGTAACACAATTTTAGTTGAGTGGAATCACTGCTCGGGGATTCACCTCTACTTCGCCGGGGAAGGTTTGTGGTGAGTGACACCTCTGTGGGGATCATGCTCTGTGGGGAAATGCATTGGTGACTTTCTTCGTCATCTCAATTCCTGGAGCCTGTAGCAATTACTTTGTTATGTTTACTTTTCGCATGTTTGTGACTAGATTTTTATTGTCAAATGTATATAATCACTCAAAGCAAACGTTGGACTTTATGCAAACGACAACAGCAAAAATTGTAAAGAGAAAGAAACTTATATTTATTTGAAAGGCGGCGTATGGCCAAGTAGTATACAAGAGAAAAGAAAAGCTATCGAAACAATCTCGTTAAGTTCCAACTATGCTAGTACTCATATATTTCAACTATCTCATCTCCTTGTCGAGAAAGTGAGTGAATTGATTTTCGCCATTTGAATCTTGAATCTTGATAGTAGTGGAAGTAGGTAGGTGATCTGGTGAGACATAGTCGTGCTTAAATCCTAACTTTTCCTAGACCGCCTTTTCGGGTTTTCATCTACGGATACCCTTTTTGCCCAAGCCTTTGCGGTTTTGACTTGTCGGGTGTACATTTTTGTATATATCCTTAACTTTTGCCCGAACCCTTTTGGTTCGCCAGGATGCCCTTATTTTTGCCTAGGCGGTCGACCTAGCGGGTCTCTTTATCGTAGTATTTTTGACTATGTCGTTCACGGGTGTGGGAAGTCTTCACCATCCATGGTGCAAAGTATCATAGCTCCGCCGGAAAATACTGTCTTGACTACAAATGGTCCCTCGTAGGTGGGAGTCCATTTTCCCCTGGGATCACCTTGCGGAAGAATGATGCGCTTGACTACTAGATCACCGACTTGGTAGACTCGGTGCTTGACCTTCTTGTTAAATGCTCGATCATTCGCATTAGATCATCCATGGCAGATGGATGCGAGTCGTTTCTCATCAATCAAGTTAATCTGGTCGAGGCGATTTTGGATCCAATCGTCTTCGCCTAACTCTGCGTCCTGGAGGACTCTGGTTGAGGGTATCTGAACTTCGATGGGTAGGACTGCCTCCATGCCGTATACTAGAGAGAAGGGGGTTGCCCCTGTTGATGTTCGTGTTGTAGTGCGATAACCATGAAGAGCGAACGGTAACATCTCATGCCAATCTTTGTAAGTCACTGTCATCTTCTGTATAATCTTCTTAATGTTCTTGTTGGCGACTTCCACTGCGCTATTCATCTTAGGCCGATAAGGAGAAGAATTGTGATGCTTGATCTTGAACTGCGTGCAGAGTTCGGTGATCATCTTGTTGTTGAGATTAGAGCCGTTATCTATGATAATCCTCTCAGGAGTGCCATACCGATAGATAAGATTATGCTTGATGAATCGAGCCACAACATTCTTGGTAATGATCGAGTGCTTCTACCCACTTGGTGAAATAGTCAATTGCCACAAGGATGAAACCATGTCCATTGGAAGCTGTGGGCTTGATTTCTCCGATCATGTCAATGCCCCATATTGCAAAAGGCCAAGGAGCCGTTACTGGAGGTACGTGCACTTTGTCTGCATAAATTTGGCATTTGTGACAAGACCGAGCGTAGCGGTGACAATCAGCTTCCATGGTGGACCAATAGTAACCTGTTCTCAGAATCTTCTTAGCCATCGTATAACCACTGGAGTGAGTACCAAATGCGCCTTCGTGTAGCTCTTCCATGATACGTTCCGCTGTTTTCCGGTCTACACAGCGAAGTAAGCACAAGTCATGATTGCGCTTGTATAAGATGTCGTTGTTGAGGAAGAACTTGGATGCAAATCTTCTCAAAAACTTCTTATCATTGACAGATGCCCCTGCAGGATATTCCTGAGTCTCAAGATACCTCTTCACGTCGTAGTACCAAGGTTTCTCTTCTGTATTAAGCTCATAACAATATGCTGGTTCGTCGAACTTCTCAATGATGATCTCGGGAGCCTCGTTGTCCCACCTAACCTTGAACATAGACGACATAGTAGCCAATGTGTCTGCTAACTGATTCTCTTCTCGTGGAATGTGATTGAAAGTGATCTCTTCGAAGTAGGGGATCAAACTCAAAACATGCTCTCGATATGGAATGAGATTCGGATGCTTCGTATCCACTCGCCCTAATCGGTGATCACTAAAGTGAGTCTCCATACACTTGCAAGAATGTGATTCTTAAGTCAATAGCGACTTTGATACCCATGATGCACGCTATTCGGCCATCTTGTTAGTGCAATGAAACATAATCTGGCGGTGAAAGGCGTATGTCGCTGCGGGGATGTAATGATGGCGCCAATGCCATTGCCAAGTGCGTTTGAGGCTCCATCAAAGACCATGGTCCATCGGGATCCTTGTTCGAGTCCTTAAATGCGGGCCTGGTTCCTCTAATCTGTAACTAGTAAAACATCTTCATCGGAAATTGAGCGCATGGTGATAGTCATCTACGATGTGCCAAATGATCGACTACTACACTTCCTTTGATTACTTTAGAAGTGTCTTGGATGTCGTATTCGGTCAAGATCATTTGCCATCTTGCTATTCTTCGGAGAAGCTGGTTTCTCAAATATGTATTTTATCGGATCCAATTTGAAATCAACAAGGTAGTGTGAGTCAACATATCTTGTCTCGATCGTGTAGCCAAGCCAAAGCGTTGCAAGTTTTCTCATTTGTGAGTATCTTGTTTCACGATCGGTAAACTTTTGCTAAGGTAGTATATTGCATACTCTTTTCGACCAGACTCGTCATGTTGCCCCAACACACACCCCATTGAGTTCTCTAACATTGTCAAGTACATGATAAGAGGTCTTCCTTCGGCGGGCGGCAACAGGATAGAAGGATTCTGTAGGTACTCCTTGATTTGGTCAAAAGCGATCTGGCAATCGTCGTTCCATTCCACTACTTGATCTTTCTTAAGTAACTTGAAGATTGGCTTACAAGTAGTAGTTAGATGTGCAATGAATCTGGCAATGTAGTTCAATCGGCCCAAGAAACCTCTGACTTCCTTCTCGGTGCGGGGAGCTGGCATCTCTTGGATAGCTTTAACCTTGGCGGGGTCAACCTCAATACTTTTACCACTGACAACAAACCCTAGGAGTTTACCGGATCTGACTCCAAAGGTGCACTTGTTAGGATTAAGTCTCAATCTGTACTTCTTCAACCTGTCAAATAGTTTCTGCAAATGATCAAGATGTTCTTCTTGATGCGTGATCGAGCTATCATGTCGTTGGTAGACCTCTATCTCGTGATGAATCATGTCATGAAATAATGTCACCATAGCGATAAGTGGCGCTGCGTTCTTCGATCAAACGGCATAACCTTACGAAAGTGCCCCAGTGTAACAAAGTAGTCTTCTCCATGTCTTGAGGCCATTTTGATCTGATTGTAATCGGAGAAACCATCCATGAAGGAGAAAACCTTATGTTGGGCAGTGTTGTCAACCAGAACATCAATATGAGGGAGTGGAAAATCGTCTTTCGGACTTGCCTTGTTCAGATCTCTGTAATCCACACACATTCGAACTTTGCCATCCTTCTTGAGCACAGGCACCACATTAGCAACCCACTGTGGATAAGAAGTAACAGCTAAGAAACCGGTGTTGAACTGCTTCATAACTTCTGCTTTCATTTTCTCCGACATCTCAGGACGCATGCGACGAACCTTCTGCTTCACAGGGAGAAATCCTTCTTTTGTCGGCAATTGGTGTACCACAATATCAATTTCTAAACTCGGCATGTCTTCGTATGACCAAGCAAAAACCTCAATATAGTCTCGTAGCATCTGAACCAATATTCCTTTAACACTGACCTCAAGACCTGCTCTGATCTTGATCTCTTTTTTGTCTTCATCAGTACCCAAATTCACAACCTCAACTTGCTCTTGTGTGGTATAACTTGCTCTTCTTCTGTAGCGATCGACAAGTTCTCCGGCACTTCACAATCTTCCTCACTTTCGTCTTGGCTTGGTAGATCGGATTATCGAAGTCATATTTAGCAATAGCATAGTTGTTATCAACGAGATTCGGAGTGATTGCGTGTATCACGTGGGTGTGTGTAAACACATAGCTTTTGAAGGGTGATAAAGTAAAGAAAAACAAACAATTGAATGCAAAAGTCCAACAATTTTATTGAATGAAAATATGCAAATGACAGATAATAACCCTCACAAATGAGCCATGATGCCTCGGGCAAGGCACTAGGCTTTAGAGTTTATTGTTCAAACATAGAAAATACGAAAAGCAAAACAAAAATAAGAGCAATTACTCCTGTCTAAAGGAGATTGGTATAGCGTCTTGATCTTCCAATTCTTGAGCCTTTATGCAGGTTGGGAAGATCCACTTGCTGATGTTGAAGTCGTTGTCGTCGTCTTCTATAGCATGGATTCCACTCTAGCTGATGCGGAAAGGAAGTTGACCGACACGTTCGCGGCGTATCATCTGCTGACCCTTGACGGTGAAGCCTAAACCAGTCTTGTCAGATTTGAAAGGAAAATCGGGGTGACCCCAAATGGTACTACCTCCTTCTTCAACGGCTTGAGCATCTTTCAGTGAGGCCATCCTAGGCGGAACTTGCATAACCGGGGAGTGGCGGGAGAGTCAGCAGGCATGACTGGGTATTGTTTCAAAAGCTTGAAGTCTCGTAGAATTCATCCTCCACCTCGGTATCGGAATGACGTAGATGGTGACCATATTCTCTTCTTCACCACATCTTGTAACAACCTTCCCTTTCACGGGTACTTGACCGATGTAAGGAGGTAACGCCCCATGTATCCAAGGCGTCCAAGTAGGCAAGAGTAAGCTAGACGGATGTCCATGACAAAGAAAGTGGAATCAAAAGTCGGGAACCGACTTTAACAGAGAATGAGCTCTCCAATCTGCTCGCTTAGAACCATCAAAAGCTCTCACAATTATATCACTGGTCTCGAGAACCACCCCGATATCAAGTCGATCAAAAGCATTTTTCGGAAGGATATTGAGGCGAGCCGTATCAGCAAAACATGAGATAAGGTAGTACCCTTGCATTCAACAGAAATGTGCAAGGCTTTGTTGTGTTTCTTTCCGGCAGGAGTCAAATCAACATCAGAGAAGCCTAGGCCGTTGTTGGCAGCCAGGCTAGCAATACAAACTTCAAACTGGTCAGTAGTAGTGTCTTGCGGCACGTGAGCATTCTTTAGAAACTTTACCAAGGCGTTAGCATGAGCCTCAGAGCACAAGAGCAGAGCAAACATGGAGATCTTGGACGGAGTCTGTCCTAACTGTTCCACAATATTGTAGTCACTTTTCTTGATAATCTTCAGAATTTCGTCTATTTCTCGTTTGGAGGTGTCTTCAGCAACTTCCTTTGGTACTTGAGGATGAGTCCTTTGGTTCTTTCCCTCTAGCTTGGGGAATGGATTGAATAGCCGGAATGCGAGTTGGAGTCGCGCTGTCTTCTGGAGGAGAGATATCTGGAGAGAAAAATCTTCCGGTTCGGGTCATCTTACTTGATCCAGTGATGTTGTCAATGTTAGGAATGGTAGCTTCAACTGAAAGATCTTCAATGGTCAAAGGGTCTTGCTTGACGCCATGATAGTAAACCTCAGCTCCATAGTTCCAAGGGATAGCTTTGTCAGAGGAATACGGAACTGATCTGGAAGAAGTAATGACGAGAGGTGCCACTCTAGGCACAGGATCAGCAGAGGAAATCCTTATAGTGTTAACATCAACATAGTCTTCAGGGAAATCGTCACCCCATCCGATCGCCTTGACATCCTCGATAAGAATTTTGTAGCTCTCAGGAACAGTATATTTCACCATGTAATCATACTTTCCACTTGGCTTCTCCAAGGTATCGCATGCGGACGATGCTGTTTCATTCACATCTTCGATCTTCAGTTTCTTAGACATGTCTTCCCACAGACTCTTCACAGGTGGTTTCAGGAATAGTATTTCACGGTTGTCCATCATGCACTGAACTCGTCTTCTCAACCAAGCACAACCGTCAGGTGCAGATGGGCACCAACGACAATTTTCTGGGCATCCTAGATTGACACCGGCTTGCAACAAATTCTTCTTAACAGTCATCAGAGGAATGGTCAAGTCATCTATGTTGAAAACATAAGTATCTTCTCCAACAGCATTGGAACTTTTTTCATGGTTAGGCATGGGCGCGTTGATCACATTCGGAGTCTCAACAGGAGGGTCAAACTCAATCTTCTTAGCTTCAATCATATCTTGAATCTTGTTCTTCAGAGCCCAACAGTTGTCGATGTCGTTCCACAGTTGGAGTGGTAAGCACACTTAGCATTAGGATTGTATCTCGGAGAGGAGGTGTTGACACTCTAAGGAGGATCCTTCAAAGTAATCAGCTCTGCTTTCAACATGTGTTGCAAGGCTTGCGACAATGGCATGTTGATCTTCGTAAACTTTCTTGGCGCGTTACGGCTCGTCGTTGTCTCGGAGGTTGTCGATCACGGATTAGAGATCACAACGCCCCACAGTTGAGCGGTCAGTCTTGGCTCGGCTTTTCTGACCATACACAACATTGGCTTCTTTCTTACCACCAAAAGATCTCTTCGCAACATTTGATGATGACTCCACCTGAATCTTCCCACTCTTGATACCAGCTTCAATGCGCTCTGTCAGTATCAGCTCGGTGAATCCGGCTGAAGAGTTTCCAATCAGATGATTGAAAAATGGGCCTGTCAGTGTTCCCATAAATATATCAACCAACTCCCTATTGGACAAGGGTGGCTGAACTCTGCCTGCTAGATCTCTCAATTTCTGAGCATATTCTTTGAACTTCTCATCACGACCCATAGACATGCTCTGTAGTTGCATGCGAGTGGGTGTCAATTCAGCATTGTACTCATATTGTTTGTAGAAAGCATCTGCTAAATCACTCCAAGTACGGATACGGTCATTCTCTAGTTGATAATACCACTCTAACTGAGTTCCGGACAAACTCTCTTGAAAATAGTGCATCCAGAACTTTCTGTCATCAGTGCGGGGGTTGATCTTCTGAACATAGGACTTCAAATGCAGCTTTGGACAGGAAATGCCATCATATTTGGCGAAGGTAGGAACTTTGAACTTGGGAGGAATCACCACACCAGGGACGAGACTTAGATCATCAAAATTCAGCCCGGACATCTTCAGATTTTCCACAGCATTCAGACGGTCTTCAAGTTGCTTGTACTTGTCACCTTCATCAGAGTACTGGCTATAGTCGGAGCGATCCTCTCTCTCTTTCTCAGGCTCACGCTGGTCATCCTCATTACCCTTGACACTCCCCTCATTCTTGACACTTCCTTCTGAGAGCTCTATCCGACTAACCACTTTAGGACCACCCTTGTAGCGTCTGCCCATGTTGAGAAGACCAACAACCTTCTTCTTTCTGTTGATGAGATTCTTCAGGTCTTCTTGGCCTTGGACCAAGCTGGTGAACATCTGCTGAAACTGAGCATTCTGAGCTTAGAGATCTTTGACAGACTGTTCGAGAGCCATTTCTGCTAAAATAAATAGCGAGAGAATGAGAAAACCAATCTTCAATGTACCTGTGATGCAATGTTATGCTATGATATGCAATGTTTATGCGAATGCAGTGCAATGTTTTCAAGGACCTTAGAGATTTAAATTTGTTAAACAAGCAATGAACAAACATTTATTAGTTCTCTTTTTTATTCTTTTTCTTTTTAAGTACAAAAGATAGTTCAAAATAATAAAATAAAAACATATAAATCCTAAAGCTCTAAGTCTCCCACGGGCGCTTCCTCTTGGTGCCGAGGTAGGCGTTGATGTTTCGCGCCTCGTGAAGTAGCTTTGTCAACTCTAGTACCTTCTTCTCGCTTGCATAGCACTGAGCTTCGAACGTATCCCTTTCTTCTTTGAGCTGAATCCAGGATCTCTTCAAGTCTTCAAGATCAGTAGGCATGTCAGGATGGAGAACAGTATAGGGTACGTCACCTATAGCAACAAGTTCCATAATTACGGGTAAAATAGGCGTGAATGGCATCATGAGGTTTTGAGTTCGAGCTCGCACCCATTTGAGTTAAGGTTCCCAAGGAATGGAGTTCTGGTGCCCCAAAGTCTTGGTATCAATCTTCTTTACCATGCCCCAAGCGTGTATGAACCTTCGTCGGTAATTCTGGAGATCGTGATTGTAGTCGAACACAATGTCTTGGAGAAGCATATCATGTGGACCATCTCTTCGAGCAAAACCAAACTGACGTAGAGCTAGAGAAGGGTTGTAAGTAATACCTCCCCTTATACCAAGTAGTGGTACATTAGGGAATTCTCCACAATGCTCAATGAATGTGAAGTCCTTTTGAGAGAAAAGATTCCAACGGATATCTGAATGAGAGAGTGAGATTAACCTTTGAGACCACTTCATCCTTTGTTCATTCTTCAAAACTGATGGAGGAAGGTGCGAAATAAACCACCTGGATAGTAACAGTATGCAACACATGAGAGTTCCTTGTCTTTTGATAGTACGAGTGTGGAGAGAATGTAGGACATCTCCAAGTAAAGTAGGCACAGGATTACGGGTAAGAAACAACTTGATGGCGTTAACATCTATGAATTGATCCGAGTTAGGAAATAGAACCAAACCATAGATTAGCAGGGCCACAATGTCTTCGAATGCATGGAAACTCATAACTTTGAGGAATTCTCGGGCTTTCCTAATCAGGAACTTAACAAGTAAACCCTTAACTCCGCTTCTGGTTTCCCAATTGGCTTCAATGTCTAAGCGCTTAAGATGTAAGGCGGATGCAATGTCTTCGTACCTAGGAACCTTTTATAAACCATTGAATGGCATTTGGTCAAGAATAGGTACCCCAAGTAGCTTAGAGAACTCTTCCAAGGTAGGAACCAACTGATAATCTGGGAATGTAAAGCAATGGTGTTTCCGATCGAAGAACTGGAATAGGACATATATCATATCTTCTTCAAAACCGGAGATAACCAAGTCAAGTAGATAACCATGTCTTTTGATGAACTGAACATGGTCGGGAATTTCTGAAACCAATTCTTTGAGCTGAGAAGGTATACCCATGAAGTTGATTCGGATAGTCTTTCTAGAAGCCATAATTCCCTACAAAACAGAGCAAAGATAAATCCCTAGGTCCTTGAAATAGTTAGAAATGATATGCAATGCGATGATGTCATGATGTCATGTTTAGCACACACAAACAATTCACACAATGAGCCTAGGTTTAAGGCTTGCGAGAGGTATAGGTGATTACCCCACCAAAAGTTTGAGTTGGTTCATCTGTCCTATGATAATAGGTTCTAGGAATCTCACATCATTGATCTTTCTCGTAGGCATTTATTTCAATACGACTACCAAGTGGTCGACCGAAAATATCCCAAAAGTCTGATCTCAATGAGCGTAGCATCGAGTATCAGCCAACTTTAGTCCGTACCAAAGCCGGCCATCTCACTACCTTCTAATGGCCAAGATGGGTAAATTAAGGTTCTAGAAGTTTAGTTAGTGCTTGATGACACCACGCAGAAGCCAAATACTATCCTCAACTTGGAAATGAAGAGTATCAGGACATCCAAAGTGTCACACTGACGTAGCCATCATGTTAACCGTTTTGATATACGTCTAACGGTCGCGATGATTTATTGCTACTTACCTAAAAGGAAACCCGGATCCGGGTGTAGGATCCCCCATAAATATAATACCCAAGCAACCCTTAAAGATAAAGCATACAAATCAAACAGAAAGTAGTAAATGTGATCTAGAAATCCCTAAGGCATTCTCTCTTTAGGGTGTCTCCCGTAGTCGCCATTACATGTCTGGTGAACGACTTTGTAGGTTTTGTATCGCAAATGTGCGGATAGCAAGAGTCGCCACCGACTTTTCTTTTATCCAATTAAGGGAAGGTAAAAGTACGAAAAAGACCTTCGTTAGATTACGAGTAAGGGAGAAGGTTATGAAAAGGTATTAGCACCCTTTCCATCCGTAGTTATCTACGGGCTCTTAGTTGCTCTTAGATCACTTTAAAATTGTTCTTTCTGTGTGTTTGACAAAAATGTTTTGAAAAGGCATTTCGCTTTGACTTTGTAATGATTCATGTAGGAATGTATACAAAGTGTTCGGAAATGTTTCGTTTTGAAAAGAGTTTGAACTTTGACAAAAGTGTGAGGTGTGAAAAGTTTTTGATAGAGCAAGCAACTAAAAGTCTTATTACCTACTCAGAATGGTCGTTTTCGTGTTATTTTACGTTCCTTTAGAATAGTGCTATCCATACCATTAGTTGGTAGGTAACCTTATTCGTTGGATGTGAAAGGGACATTCGAAGGGACATCGTATGGTCATAGAAGGCAACTTGTAGGAAGTATCCTAGCACATTTGAAGGGACTATCATCATTTTTCGTAGGCAACAATCGAGGGTCAAGATCATGTAATCGTAGGCGACATCGTGGGTCTTATGATCTTTGTATCGAAGGGACTATGATGATTTGTTTTGAAGGCAACGGTGCTAGAATACCTCTACGTTCGAGGGACTTGACCATTTGAATTCGTAAAGGCAACAAGAGAGAATTACCCTAAGGGGTGCATGTGTGAAAAGAGTGTGTCAATTTCAGATATTTTATCTTGAAGATTAGAGTGAGCTATGTTCAATTTTATCTTGCCATACACGCCTAATTACTAACAGTTTGTAAGATGTGGAAAGTAAATTGCGGAAATATAAAGTGCGGAAAGATAAATCCTACGCTATTACATGGCTTGATAACTTAACGGAGAATAAAAGTCCTAATTAAACTATTACATCCCATAGGCAATTACATAATATGAAAAGAAACGATAAAAAACCAAACACATGAACAAATGAAAAATCGGGAAATACGAGGATATTGAATAAGAGGAAAATGTTAGTAAAACTAATAATTTTTGAATGAGAAAAATGTTTTAATGCTGGAAATAACATTAATATGCTAAAATAATTTTTTTGGGATTTTTTGGAGTTAATTTAATAATTAAAAATCAATTAAAAGTGATTTAAATGATAAAATAGAAATTAAATTAAATATGCATGCAAAAATAATAATTTTAATTTTATAAATTAAATAAACATTTTTCTGATGTGTATGCAAAAAATAAATATTTTTGGTATTTTTTTAATGCATGATAAAAATTATGAAAGATAAATTAAATTGTATGAAAAATATTAAAAGAAAATAGGAAAATAGGAAAATATTGCAAACTTGTAAAAAATCAAATGCCATAGGGATTGAACTCGTCCCACAAAAAGCGCACCTTGCCAGCAGCGTGTACCGTGTTATAGAAGCGAATGGCTTGTAACCCACGATTGCCCGGATCACGCCAACCTTCATCGTTTTGAATTTTTGAAAAGATAGCGTCGGCCTCAATGCGACGCTATAGTCCTACATTTTCAAAATCAAACACAAGCAATATAAATGACATTCAAGGGCATGGTTCGATTGGAAACATCGTTACGAACACGATGGTGGTGGTTTTGGTCCAATTTTTCCGTTTAAGGAAACAACAAAAGCCCTAGCAATGGTGATTTTCGTTCCCGTTAAAACACGATTGGGCTACCCAAATAGCTTGCAAACTTGATGCGATCATGAACAAACAATCAAAAGTGTTAAAATGCATGAATAATGGAAATCGATTTTGAAAAAACATGAACAAACCAAATTCGGATTTCGTGATTCTTGATGCTTTTGGATGATGTAAAGGTCTGGGATGCTTCAAGGGATGTCAAGGAACGTGTTTGGATCCTCAAAACCAATTGAAACAAAACAAAAAAGGCTGCTAGTTACTTGAAACACGATTTTTGACTTTAGGTTAGGGTTTCTCAAGCAATTTTTCATTCTAATTCATGTGATATACATTGTATATTTATAATGGATGGAAATTGAGCTGATTTGAGGAAGAAATAATCATCAATCAATGCAAAGATTATTTGATTTTGTACAAAATCTTATCTTTTTTGATCAATTTCAATCAAATTCTTGCCAAATCCATGATAATTTCGAAATTTGCCAGCCTTTATGGGTTACTTGGATCCCAAGAATCAGAGAAAAAATCAATTTACAATTAATTTTGATTTTATACTTTATTTTTGAATTTAATTTGTATTTAAATGAATAAAATCCAAATTAAATAGAAAAATTAAGTTAAAATTCGTGGCATTGGGCTTGGATGTTCCTAATTGTATAAGGAACAAGTTTGAATGAAGAAAAACTAGGCCCATATGCAAAATGTTTGATTTTTACAAGTATCTCTCTTTGTGCACTTCTTCAAAATTGCCCAACTTGCACAAGGTGTATTTTGCTCAATTTTCCACATTTTTGAGTGTTCTTGGACTTTTTGGAAAGCTCTAAGAGTCCTCTAACCAACCTCTTTGGTTTCATCTCAATTGGAGTTTCCATGCTCAATATATCTTCAAAACAAAATGTTGACTTTTTGTTGACTTTGAAAAGGACCTGTAATGTTTTGATCCATACCTTCCAAATGAAGCATTTTTTGAACATTCTTGTGAGACATGAAGTTGTAGAGAATTGAATTTCCTTCAAAACAAGAGGTGGTGGAAAAATTTCTGAGAGTTGCCAAACCCTAGTTTGGGTTGATTGTCTAGGAGAGGGTTTGTCTGATCAACCCTTAAGGAATCCTTGAGTAGGGATGTATGAAATATCTTGAGTAGTAGGAGGGAAAATTTTGGGGTATGACATAGTGACGTTAGTTTTTCGAAATTTCAGGTTTTTACGAAACGACCCGAAATAGGCCAAATTACGGTTAAATTGAATCAGATTGCGTTTTAGTCGATTTAAGACACGTATGGACAATCCGATTGCGATGTTGATGGTTATGATTAATGCCAGTTACTAGGAATGACTTTCGCGACGATTATTGGTGTTTTGACTATTTTTACGTATTTGGAATTTGGTGAATAAATTTATAATGATGTGGTGCGATTAAACATGATGTTTGCGACAGTGTATTTATAACGAATACTTGATGATATGCGATGCGATGAAATGTTTATCTTGATATGGATAAATATGGCGACGTGGAATTTATGTCAATTTTGATGAGCAATGATGATGTTTTTGTGGTGTGGTGTTTATTATCGAGTCATATACATTGCATTGGTGACGAGGGCTTTTATGTCAAGCGACGATGGGCTTTATGCCAAATGTTCTTAATTATGAACAAAGCGACGGATACCACATGCATAACATAGTCGTGTCTCAAGGAGTCGGTTATGTTTATGTTTGAGTTGTTTGACTTTGGGATTTAATTGATGGCTTATGTTGAATTGCGATGATATATGATACTTTGTGTTGATATGAGTATAATGATTATGTGACGAGATTAAAGTGTTAATTTTATACACTAAATGTTAATTTAAAGTATGTAAGCTTTTAATATATGTTGACATACTCTTATTAACCTATATCGTTTATAATTCCAAAACTATTTATATATTTTATCATGCCTTTAATTATATGTTTTGGAGTATCTCACTCTTTACTTGTTTCGTTGTTGCCTTTATATTGGTAACGTGCAGGTGATCGACGAGGATGATGAGGATTAGCTCGCGTCTCTTTATTTTGAGTCGCTCTGCTCTGATCGTAGTAACACTCGAGTTTTGGGCTACGTTATTATTTTGATAGGATAGTTTATGTATACTATCTTATGATGTTATAACTTTATGTATTGATGATAACATGATGATATGTATATTTTGTGAACACATCCGCTGTGCTGTGAATAGTCATATGTTTATATGATGAATTATTATATGAATTGGTATATCCGACTTTTGATTTTTTTTGAAGTGCATTATAATGCAAAGTTATGAAAACACGAATATGTGATGCCTCAATTTATGTTGGATGAAATTTTGAAACTCTGATTTTATTATTAATTACGAGGGGTAGAATTGGGGTGTTACATTAGTGGTATCAGAGCAGGTCGGTCTGTCCGGCCAAGTTGTTGAGTTTGTTGTTGTCTAACAATCAAGTATTGTTATTTGTTGATTCTAATGCTTGTTCTGTTGTGAGCAGAAGTTGTTATGGTTGGAAGGGGACGCTGGTAGGAATGATGAGGCTCTTGCTGCTGCTATGCAGGCAATAGCTCAAGCTTTCCAACACCCTCTGAATGCTGACGAAAATGCTGGGTCTCGTAGTTTGGCAACCTTCCAAAGAGAGAATCCCCCTACTTTCCAAGGAAAGTATGATCCTGAAGGTGCTTTAACGTGGTTGAAGGAGATTGAAAGAATCTTTTGTGTGATGGATTGCACTCCTGTGCAAAAGATCCGTTATGATACTCATAAGTTAATGATGAGGCTAATGACTGGTGGGTTGACACCCGTCAAAGGCTTGAGGTTGCTGGTGAGGAAGTGACGTGAGGAGTTTTCCGTAGAGAATTCATGAGGAAGTATTACCCGGAGGATGTTCGGGGAAAGAAGGAGATAGAGTTCCTTGAGCTGAAATAAGGGAATATGTCTATCACTGATTATGCTGCAAAGTTTACCGAGCTCGCTAAGTTCTATCCTCACTATGATGGAGTGAATGCCAAGTTTTCTAAGTGCATTAAATTTGAGAATGGCTTGCGTCCTGAGATAAAGAAAGCGATTGGATATCAGAAAATCTGTGTCTTTGCAGATTTGATTGATAGTTGTAGAATCTTCGAGGAAGATAATAATGCACACTATAAGATTATGTTTGATAAGAGAAACAAGGGTCAATAGAGCCGTGGGAAACCATATGATACTCCAGCTGGTAAAGGGAAACAAAAAGCGTTTCAAGGGCGAAGGACTAGTGGGGGAGATACTCCTTCTAGTATTGTTTGTTACAACTGTGGGAAACCTGGCCACAAAAGTAATGTTTGTCGAAGTGATGTGAGAGCTAAGGAGAATGAAGTGAGATGTTTCAGATGTGGAGAAGTGGGTCATGTGACTTGTGATTGCAAGCAGAAGGATGTGGTCTATTTTAATTGTGGCGAGGGAGGACACATTAGTGCTCAATGTAAGAATACTAAGAGAACCCAATGAGCGGGTAAGGTGTTTGATTTGTCGGGTGCTCCGACGGCAAACGAAGATGGTCTTGTTCGAGGTACTAGTTTTATTAATAGCATTCCTCTTATTACTATTATTGATACTGGTGCTACTCACTGTTTTATTGCTGCTGATTGTGTAAAGAGATTGGGTCTCACTTTGTCATCTCTAGATAGAGATATGGTGGTTGAAGTTTTGGCTAGGGGAACGGTTACTACTTCTTTTATGTGTGCAAGTTTCCCTTTATCAATCTTTGATAGAGACTTTATGGTGGATCTTGTTTGCTTACCGCTTGTCGGGTTGGACGTGGTTCTGGGTATGGATTGGTTGAGATCTAATTATGTCCATATCAATTGCTATGACAACACTGTGAGGTTTTCTTCCTTAGTGGAAGAAGATCAAGCTATGCTGATGTCGACAAAACAATTGAATGAGTTCATGAAAGATGAAGCATTGGTTTTCTTATTGATGGTGACTCTTTCTGTGGAGAGTCAATATGTGATTGCAAACTTTCTGGTGGTGTGCGACTTTCCCGAAGTATTCCCTGATGAGATTCCTAGTGCACCTCCAGAAAGAGAAGTTGAATTTTCTATGGATCTTGTCCCTGGTACTAGACCTATCTCTATGGCACCATACAGGATGTCCGTATCTGAGTTAGCAGAATTGAAGAGCCAATTAGAAGATTTGCTCGAGAAGAATTTTGTTAGACCAAGTGTGTCGCTGTGGGGAGCTCCTATGTTATTGGTGAAGAAGAAAGGCGGTAGTATGAGACTTTGTATTGATTATCGTTATTTGGTGCTCTCATGTTTAGCAAGATTGATTAGAGATTGGGTTACCATCAGATAAGGGTGAAAGAAGAAGATGTTCAGAAAACTGCTTTCAGAACGAGGTATGGACATTACGAGTATTCGGTGATGCCTTTCGGTGTCACTAATGCACCGGGAGTATTCATGGAGTATATGAATCGTATTTTCCATCCTTACTTGGATCGTTTCGTGGTTGTTTTCATTGATGATATTCTAGTTTATTCTAAATCGAAAGAAGAGCACGCAGAACATTTGCGCATTGTGTTAGAAGTCCTTAAAGAGAAGAAGCTTTATGCTAAGTTGTCAAAGTGAGAATTCTGGTTAAGTGAAGTGAGCTTTTTAGGGCATGTCATTTCTGGTAATGGAATTGCGGTTGATCCTTCTAAGGTTGATGTAGTGCTAAGATGGGAAGCTCCTAAGTCTGTTACTGAAATTAGAAGTTTCTTAGGTTTAGCTGGTTACTACAGGAGGTTCATTGAAGGTTTTTCTAAGTTGGCACTTCCTTTGATAAAGTTGACTTGTAAAGGAGCTGCTTTTGTGTGGGATGTCAAGTGTGAAGAAAGTTTTGTTGAATTGAAGAAAAGGTTAACAATGGCTTCGATCTTGATTCTACCTAATCCTGAAGAACCGTTTGTTGTTTATTGTGATGCTTCTAAGATGGGTTTAGGTGGTGTGCTTATGCAAAATGGAAAGGTGGTTGCTTATGCTTCTAGGCAATTGAAGATTCATGAGAAGAACTATCCTACTCACTATTTGGAACTTGCAGCAGTTGTTTTTGTGCTTAAGATTTGGAGGCATTATCTTTATGGTTCTAGATTTGAAGTATTTAGTGACCATAAAAGCTTGAAATACTTGTTCGATCAAAAAGAGCTTAATATGAGGCAAAGGCGGTGGCTTGAATTGTTGAAAGATTGTGATTTTGGATTGAATTACCATCCTGGTAAAGCTAATGTGGTGGCCGATGCTTTAAGTTGAAAGACTTTGCATATGTCACTTTTGATGATGAAAGAGTTGGAAATGATTGAGCAATTTAGAGATATGAGTCTTGTGATAGAAGTGACGCCGAAGAGTGTTATCTTGGGAATGTTGAAGATCAATAATGATTTCCTAGTTAGCATTAGAGAAGCTCCGAAGCTTGATGTGAAACTTGTTGATTTGTTGGTTGGTGTTGGACAAACTGAAAATGAAGATTTCAAGTTGGATGCTCAGGATGTTTTGAGGTTTCGAGATAGGATTTGTATCCCCGATGATATGGATTTAAACAGAATGATCTTGGAGGAAAGTCATAGAAGCAATTTGAGTATTCATCCCGGAGCGACCAAAATGTATCGATTTAAGGAAATTATTTTGGTGGTCGGGCATGAAAAGAGAGGTGGCCATTTGTTTATGCTTGTTTGACTTGTCGAGTCTAAAGTGGACATGGTTGATGCAACCGTTAGAGATCCCGGAATAGAAATGGGATAACATTTCTATGGATTTCATAACGGGTTACCGAATACAACAAGAGGACACGCCGGGGTGATTGTTGATAGGCACAGTCAACTCACTTTATTCCTATTAACATCACTTATCCGTATTGAAGTTGGCGAGATTTATCGCATGTGATTGTTAGATTACATGGTATTCCTTTGTGTATTGTTTAGATAGAGATCCGAGGTTCACTTAATTTTGGAAAAGCTTGCAAGAAGCTTTGGGTTCTAAGTTGAGGTTGAGTTCGGCTTATCATCCTCAAACTGATGGTCAGACGAAAAGGACGATTCAATCGTTGGAATACTTGTTGCGAGCTTGTATTCTTGAACATGGTGGTTCATAGGATACATATCTTCCTTTGATTGAGTTTACTTATAACAACAGTTTTCATGCTAGTATTGGAACGGCGCCGTTTGAGCCTTTGTATGGTCGGAGGTGTAGGACTCCTTTGTGTTGGCACGAGTCGGGTGAAAGTGTGGTGCTTGGACCCGAATTGGTTAGAGAGACTAGGAGGCGGTGATCAGAAAGATGAGAATTTCTCAAAGTCGACAAAAGAGTTATCATGATAAAAGGAGAAAAGACTAGGAATTTCAAGATGGTGATCATGTAATTTTGAGAGTTACTCCTACAACCGGCGTTGGGCGAGCATTGAAGTCGAAGAAGCTAACTCCTCGCTTTATTGGTCCTTACCAAATTAATAGTAAAGTGGGAAAAGTGGCTTATAGAGTGGAGTTACCGCCAAATATTTCAAATTTGCACGATGTATTCCATGTGTCACAACTTCGGAAGTATGTTCCGGATCCTTCGCATGTGATTGAAATGGATGATATTCAAGTTTGAGACAATCTTGCGGTGGAGACGATGCCTTTAAGGATTGAAGATCGTGAGATAAAGTCTCTTCGTGGCAAAGAGATTTCCTTGGTCAAAGTTGCTTGGATATGAGCAGCTGGTGAAAGCGAAAGTTAGAAAATGCCTATCCCGAGCTTTTAGTCGGTCGAGGAACTTATTAAGTGGGGAGAGTTTGTTTTATTTAATATTATATTATATTAATATTTTTGAGTTACCGTTAGACGATTGTTTTGCGACGAGAATATCTATATTAATCCATATATCTGTTAATATATTTGGCGACGTTTCGTTCGGTTCGGAAAAATATTATTCGGACCGATATTTAATTCCCCGGAGTTATTTTAATTAATTGAGTTAATAATATTATTAGATATTATTAAAGTGTTAATTAATAAGACAAGTTAGGGGTGTGAGGACTAATTGTTGAGAATTGGGTGTACACCCTTGGCTTGCTAGTAAGAATACAACATAAAACACTTTTTCCTCTTCCATTACACACAAAACCAAAACTAGAGAAAATGTTGGAGGAAGAAGAAGAAAAAGAGGTCTTGGATAAGAGAAGAAGAACACATAGCTAGGGTTGGATTTGTTGCATCATCAAGAATCATCCAAGCATTTAAGGTAAGGGGTTTGATCTTCCATTTCATCTAGTTAGGGTTTGATAGATATGTTGTGGATTTAGGAAAAATTGGTATTTTGATTCATGAGTTTTGGTTGAGTGATTGTTGAAATAACTTAGAAAGGTTGAGTTAGGAGTATGGATTGTGGGGGTTTTATTGCTAAGCTTGTAGGAACTAGAAGTTATAGAATGAAGAAATAAGAAACTGTGAAAAGAAAAACCAGAAAACACACTGTCTGTACAAGAAACCGTGGGAGAAGATGAAGTGGAGGGTATAGGACGAGGGAGTCGCCCACCTCACCTTGAGGGGCGACCGTCCCACCCTCTAGGGTGTCCGCCTCCTCCCCTTTGGGGTGCTGGGACGTGCGTCCCTGTGTGCTGGAAGGAGGAAAATCTGTTTTGCCAATTTTGTTGTTTTCTATTTTCTGCATAATTTTCATTTCACTTCTATTTGTTTTAATTTCCTTAATTCCATATACTACTAGTTGGTATTAATAAAATATAATTAGGACATAAGTTAGCCGATTAAATTTGGAACCCGATTATGTTCCGATTTCCCGATTTCGGTAATTTCGGCGATGGAGCAAGTTGCTTCGAGTTCAACAAAAATTGACGTACTAGCTAATTTCGACGTGTAGAACGTAGTGATGAGGTTATTTTTTTCGAAATTTCAAGTTTTTACGAAACAACCCGAAATAGGCCAAATTACGGTTAAATTGAATTGGATTGCTGGTGTTTTGACTATTTTTCCGTATTTGGAATTTGGTGAATAAATTGATAATGTTGTGGTGCAATTAAACATGATATTTGCGACGGTGTATTTATAACGAATACTTGATGATATGCGATGCGATGATATGTTTATTTTGATGGGGATAAATATGGCGTCGTGGACTTTATGTCAATTTTGATGAGCGATGATGATGTTTTTGTGGTGTGGTGTTTATTATCGAGTCACATACATTGCATTGGCGACGAGGGCTTTTATGCCAAGCGACGATGGGATTTATGCCAAATGTTCTTAATTATGAACAAAGCAACGGGTACCACATGCATAACATAGTCGTGTCTCATGGAGTCGGTTATGTTTATGTTTGAGTTGTTTGACGTTGGGTTTTAATTGATGGCTTATGTTGAATTACGATGATATATGATACTTTGTGTTGATATGAGTATAATGATTATGTGACGAGATTAAAGTGTTAATTTTATACACTAAATGCCAATTTGAAGTATGTAAGCTTTTAATATATGTTGACATACTCTTATTAACCTATATCATTTATAATTCAAAAACTATTTATATATTTTATCATGCCTTTAATTATATGTTTTGGAGTATCTCACTCTTTACTTGTTTCGTTGTTGCCTTTATATTGGTAACGTGCAGGTGATCGACGAGGATGATGAGGATTAGCTCGCGTCTCTTTATTTTGAGTCGCTCTGCTCTGATCGTAGTAACACTCGAGTTTTGGGCTACGTTATTATTTTGATAGGATAGTTTATGTATACTATCTTATGATGTTATAACTTTATGTATTGATGATAACATGATGATATGTAAAGTTTGTGAACACATCCGCTGTGCTGGGAATAGTTATATTCTTATATGATGAATTATTATATGAATCGGTATATCCGACTTTTGATTTTTGTGAAGTGCATTATAATGCAAAGTGATGAAAACACGAATATGTGATGCCTCAATTTATATTGGATGAAATTTTGAAACTCTGATTTTTATTATTAATTACGAGGGGTAGAATTGGGGTGTTACAAAAAGACTTATAACAGTGTGAAGTTAGGTATGTTGAAGCTGACCATTGGTATCTTTGATGAGATCAGGGAATGATAGAATAACAACTTGGGATTGATTGTCAGGTTTGTGTTAATCAATCGAGGCGAAGTTGGTGACTTCAGGATTGGCGCAAATGGTGTGATGAGATTTAGAGGTAGAGTTTGTGTTCCAAATGTATCTAAACTTAAGACGAGTATTCATGAGGAAGGACATCGTGGTAAACTGAGTATCCGTCCAGGTGCGACCAAAATGTATCAAGACTTGAAGAAGATGTTTTAATGGCCAAGAATGAAGAAATAGTGAAGGCTTGGAAAAACACTTAGAAGGGGGGTTGAATAAGTTTTTCTTCTTTTTAAATCTTTTACCCAAACAACAATACTAAAAATACTAAAGGATTTTTATCCTGGTTTGTTTGAAACTCAAACTACTCCAGTCCACCCGTCAATGTGATTTCGCCTCTCTCAACGAGGACTTAATCCACTATAATCAATCGATTACACTGCACAACCAACTGTTATGACTAACTTCCTCTAATACTCACTAGTCATAGACCTCTCGAGAATACTGACCCAATTGGTCTCTCAAGGAAGAACTTTGCACAAGCCAACTGCAAGTGACTAACACCTCTAAGACTCAACTAGTCTTAGCCCTCTCGAGAATACTGACCCAACTGGTCTCTCAAGGAACAACTATCAAATAAATGATATTTGACTGACTGTGTACAATATTGCTTCTAACAAGCTTTTCTTCACAAAGTGAAGTTTACACAAAATATGAAGCTCAAAGTTTCAGTAAACTAATTACAAGAATGACTTTTTATTTTTGTAGCGTGAGTTTACTTGGAATGATATGTTGTGAGTTGTTGTTTTTCCTTTGAATTTGAATGCCTTAAATAGTGCTTCCAGAAGTTTTCTGTCGCATGTAGCGTGTTTTAGATACTGAAAAATGTAATTATGACTTTGCTTAGCTTCACGTGATTTGCTTACTAAATAATCCTTGGAAGTTGAACCACTCAAGTATTTTGTTTTCTTCGCTTAGTAGGTTTACGTTACTGTGGCAGGTTTTGTCTTTTAGAAGATAACGTACATATTGATAATGATCTTCTGTAAGCCTTGTTAAATATCTTCTCATCAGAACATTTTGTTGGTGCTTCTATCAGAAGTTTACTCTTGCTTGCTTCTATCAGAAGTTACTTCTAGCTTGCGTAACCAAAAATTCTACTCTCATAAGAACTTCTAACTTCATCTTCTGTAAGCAAACATCTTCTAATCATAACATTCTTTTGGTGCTTCTTATCAGACGTTGCGCTTTGCTTGCTTCCATTAGAAGTTGTATTTTATTCTTTACTTCAGAAGCTTTCTTTTGGTGCTTCTTATCAGACATTGCGCTTTGCTTGCTTCCATCAGAAGTTGTATTTTATTCTTTACTTCAGAAGCTTTCTTTTGGTGCTTCTTATTAGACGTTGCGCTTTGCTTGCTTCCATCAAAAGTTGTATTTTATTCTTTACTTCAGAAGCTTTCTTTGGAGCGTGTCGGGTTCCATAAGTTCTTGCTCGGAACTTCTAACTTCATCTTCTGAAACTAAACATGTACCATTATATATAGCGTGCGTGTTCTAGAAGTTCTACTCTCATCAGAACTTCTAATACATCATCTACTACTCAGCATAGTGTAACGTTCCATTTTAGCACTTGAGTCAGAACAACTTCTGAAACTAAACATAAGCATGTTAGAGTATCATATTCATCAGAGGATCATAACATTTATACAAAATTTATTATACTTGTTATCATCAAAACTTTAGTATATTATTAGAAACAAACTTTGTTCTAACAATCTCCCCCTTTTTTATGATGACAAAAATGTCTAGATTTTGATTTAAGAAATTTTGTATTTTAAAAAAATCTATCCCCCCTGAGATTAATAATCTCCCCCTGAATTTGACAGTCTCCCCCTGAACTAAATATTGAAAAGAAATAATTTCAAGATAGAACTTCCTTGAGATTTTTCTTTTCTTCCAAAGTTTACTTTGTAGAGTGTTGATTTCAGCACTTGGTCTTTTGAGCTTTTCAGATGAGATTTGTCTTTTCTTACAGAGTTTACTTTCCAGAGTGTTGATTTCAGCACTTGGTCTTTTGAGCTTTTCAGAACTTTCTTTTAGAGCTTAGCTTTTCTGTATACTTCAGAAGCAAGTACACTTGTATAGTTGTTAGAAATGTAGAAATGTTTGACATTTATTCCTGGTAATTTCTATGATTTATCAAATTAAAATCTCAAGATTTTCTCCCCCTTTTTGTCATAATAAAAAATGCACAAGTTTAAAAAGATAATGAATAGTAAGCCAAAAAGTACTTATAACATTAATGAAATAGTACGGGGACAGAATATTGTCAAAAAGACATAAATAACAAAACACTTAAAAACTTAAAAACAAAATGATGCTTCCATGTTTGTTAAAGAAATGACAGAGGTTCTAGGTTGGGCGTGCAACTAAGGAAAGCAGAAGATTCTTGATCTCAGCAGTAGATTCTTCTTGTTTCTCCATCCAAGTTTTTATTTCTTGATTGGTTTCATCTTGTTTATCCAATCGTGCTCTGACAACATCATTTTCTTGCTTTAGCTCCTTTAGAGTTTCTAGGACAACAGAGGTAGAGTCAATGTCGCACCCCAAAATTTCCCCTTTGTTTTACCTCATTGTTTCAAGCATAGATGTTCATTTATTATGGATTCAGAAGAGTTCCTATTGGGAAATTTTCACAAAAAAAACTATGTTGAGTTTCGAAGGAAGGTTTTATTTTGTTACCGATTCAATTTGAGAATAATTCAAAATTCAAGGGGTTTTAAATTATTTTAAGACGAACGGTTTCGAATTATTGGTTCAAAAGGAATTGTTCGGAATTATTTGTCCGAAAAGGGGTTATTTGTTTTTAGAATTTGAATTCAAAAATAATTATTTTAGAATTTGAATTTTAAAAGAAATTCTTTTGTTACTTGGGTAATTTGAATTCGATGGAGGGAAAGACGTCGTTCTTGGTGTTTGAAGTCGCTAGCAATAAATAATTACAAGAAGTTATTCAATTCATATTGGATGTTACTCATTTCAAGCAAAAGTACTCGGGCTAGGATTAATTCCGTTCTTTTTGTATGAATTTTCATTCGATCGAAATGCTATGCAAATAGTTGGTATTCATTCATCTCAAGATACACAAAGTTGGAATTACAAGTTCAAATATTGGAAAAGGAAATTCTTACTATTATTTCATTGGAATTCAATTACAATTTTGAGTTGCAAAGCTACAAAAAAATACAAGATATCCTAATTTTGCTCTAATGCTATAAGATTATAAGGTTTGTTCGAGCAAATCGTTGTTTCCTCCGACCTTTTCTTCACATTCGGGCTGCCTTCTTATTGTCTCCGTCTTCATCACATGGTTACATGAAAACACAAAAAGAAGCATGATTAGTAATTATATTTGAGCATCAACATAAATTAAGGAAAAGCATTTCGTTTTCGAATTCATCATTAGGTGTTTCTGGCGGGAATCAGGTTTTAGAATGCCAATCCTCATAATCTTGTTCAAGATTAATCATCGGTTAAAAAGTGAGCCTATCTGCAAATCACGAGTTAATTCGGTTCACAAACAAGGCCTAAACTCAGTTATTCATCAGAGTTCATTCCTAATCCAACAGTTAATCCCTAATCCAACAGTTCAATAATCCCAACAAGTTAATCCACAAGTCAAGGCAACAGGCAGCACTATAAACAAAGGCAATAGGAAGCACTATAAACAAAGTTAACACAGCAGCAGCAGAGACAAAAGAGATCTTGGTTATCAGCAAAAGCAAGTAGTAGCAGGGTATAGCAGAGCCGAAAAGAGTAAGCCAAACAATGCAAGCAACATGTATAGCAGCAGCAACATAAAAGAGGAAGGTGTTGGTTTCAAAGTTGGTTTTTCACCAAAGGTGAAAAGGGGAAAAGCAAAAAAGCCAGCATTATTGATGAAAATCCCAGGGCATAAGGGATGTGGTTGACCAAGACAAGCAAGCATATGTTCTTAAGAGATATCAAGCAGAAAAAAGGAAAGGGGGATCAAGTGTAATATCTGTTAAGACAGTTCCAAAAGAGAGATAGAGACAAGGATAACATCTGCTAAAAGAAGATATAACCAAGACCACAAGTATCTGTTCTACAGTTTTTGAAACCCCAGAAAAACAAATACTATCAGTTCCAAGAAACAACCATATACAAGCAAGAACAAAACATCAAAAACCAAAAAACTGCAACCCTCATAGTCCCATCAAAAACACCATATGTTTTTCAAAAAACAAAACATAAGCCACAAAGAAACATAAACCCCATCTGTTCTAACAAGCCACAAAAGCCATAAACCCTGTCTGTTCTAACAACCAAGATGACCAAACACCATATGTTCTAAACAGTTTCCAAACCCAGGAATTGTAAACACAAAAACAGTTCGAAGCCAACAGAAAACAAAGCCAATCAAACGTCCTAACATCATTTTCCCCCAAACACCTTCAGAGTTTATGTTTTCAGAAATCATGTTCTGAATACAAAGAGAAAGAGAAAAGGAGGTTAGAACGGTCTCACCCGGAACGAGTTCAGAAAGCAATCCTTCACCATTGACGCGTCTCCAAGGCTCAGGTACTCTCACCGTCGCCAGAATCGCCTCAGAGGTCTAGGGTTTCAAGAACCCCCTTTGGATTTCGCCCAAATTTCGTTACGTATATGCAAAAACCAACATAGGTATCAAAGTAGGAAGAGTCATAAACGTGTAAAAACGTGAAATATGAGGGTTATGGACCACGCCGCCGCCGGAACCGCCGTGAGGCGATTTCTAGCGCGGCCCTTTCAGTTTCCATTGGGAAACAGTGAGAGACGGTGAGAGCTCGGTGTGAGAACGAAAGAGATGAGGATCCATGGGATTTCTAGGTAAGAAGATGGGAAACACGTAAGAACAGTGAGAGAGCGATGAGAGCACGCGAGCGAGAGAGAAGAACAACAAGTCTAATCCCATTTTTTTTGTTTTTAATTTATTATTATTTTGTTTTATTATTTATTTAGTTAAGTAATTAGTTTTTATATTATTTTGGTGTCTAGGTCTGGTGGTGACAAGTGTCACCACCTTGTTTTCTTTATTTTTTCTTATTTTATTTCTTTTCCTTTTTTGGGATGAGTATTTAATTGTTTTTTTAAAAAAATAATATAATAAAAATACAAAATAGAAGAATGTTTAAATATTTGGTAAAGACGATAATACATCACTTGGGCCGTTGGAGTATTTTTTGGAGAAGAGAGATCTGACGCACCAGATTGCCAGCATATGACGAGTTTTTGCGGAATAATCAAGTTTAGATGGATTTCTTTTTGCACCATCCAGAATCACTGCAATACAGGCTAACTCTAAACTTTTATCTCTTTCAATTAATTTATTTTTTGCGAATAATGTTTTTGTTGCGATGTACTAAATAATAATTGGTTCGGATAGTTTTTATTTGATGATTTATCGATTAAACTATTAGTTGATTTTTCATCAAACAGAAAAAATCATTTCTAATAATTATTTAAATTTCTGATTGTATTGTGTGGTATTTATCTGTTTATTTGTTCATTCAATATTTATTCACTATTGTACACTTCATACACAATTAAAATTAAATTAATCTGATTCCACCGCGATTGGCTCATATGCCGATTTCTTAAAGGGTCTCATAGTTGGGGATGGGCATGGCCATCCTCACGAGGTTGGTTAAAGCCCTTGTTTCTTTAATCGATCATAACCCAAAAATAACATTGGTCTATATACCAATTTTCCATGCACCAGGGTCTCATGGTTGGGGATAAGAGCACCTATCCTCACGAGGTTAATTAAGTCCATATACTTGATTAATCATAACCCGCTTCCATTTCATCTCAACACGTGTCTCAAAATGCTTTCATAATTAAAGGTTCCAAACCTCGATCCAACATCGAGTTCCTTTTCAAAAAAACATTCATAAATAAATATTCTATTTCTCTGTCCTCCCAAACATATGGTAGTCAGTCCAATATCGACCCTCGACCGTATGTTTGGTGTCTTAATTGAATTTAATTAATGTGAACATTGTTTCACCTCACCTTTTCTTAAACAAAGTTTTGGGTAGAAAAAGATGATTCAGATGTTTCTGTCCACTCATTCGAGTAATTGGGGCGTTAGCCTTTGAACGCTTATGATCCAATACTTGTCTCCCACATAAAAATAAAATAACTCATTCAAACTCTTTTATCGCTCATATGCGATCATCAAACTCTTTTCTGACAAAGAGTGTGCAATAGTCGTTTCAAACACGAACGAGGACTTAAGCTTTTCAAACAAACAAAACAAGTCCAAGTTCAAGCATTTGAAATGTCTAAACGCACGATTTTCCTTATAAAATCAATACAACCAATTAAAACCTTTTTTAGAGGAACTACGGAGTTTTGACTTTCCCATTGCACAAGGGAATACGTAGGCACACGGTTCCGAAACCGTGCCAAACTCAAAATAATAATAAAAAAATTCCGTTTCTTTTTCTATTATAACTTAGATATTAGAGAACATACACACACACTTAGAATTAAACGGGTCCCATCGAGTACGATGGATGTAAGAGGTGCTAATACCTTCCTTTTACATAACCGACTCCCGATTCCATATTTTTGGTCGTAGACCGCCTTATCCGTATCTATGGGGTTTTATCTATATTTTCCCGTTCCTTTTGGAACAAATAAAATTAGGTGGCGATTTCACTTCTTTTCGAAAATTAAATGATTTTTGAAAATTGAGTTGCTTCAGTCAACATCTTCTGTAGAGACAGCCCTTGAAGTAGAACTTGTAGATCTTGGGCAGAAGGCGTTTGAGAACAAGGTGTCAAGGTCTACCATCAGAGTCAGCACTTTCTTCATAGCTTCTCTTGGATGAAAACTCAGAGGTTTATATAACACAAGAGCTCCAGAATTTAAATCAGCAACTTCTGGTTCTAAGGATTCATCATCAGAGATTTCCATATAATCAGCAGGTGGTTGCCACAGAGCATTGTCCAGTTGTAACAGTGGCTTCTCACTCCAAATGTTGTATACTGCCTTCTTGAAACCTTTCAAACACTCAGAAAATTTCTTATAAGTATGAGATAAGCACATCTCTTTGAGTGTAAAGGATTCAGCAATGAATCTCCTTCTAAAGGTGTTCCACAAGTCACAAGATGCATAGGGACTCAGATTATTTTCCAGGTCATCCTTCAGCAGTTTCATCCAATTAAGCATTTCTTTTTCAAATTTCTGCAAGCGTAATGCACATTGGTCCTTGTGGGTAGGGAATGAAGATTTACTTGTGTCCTCAGAAATTTTGGGGAATCAAAAGTTTCTGGATATGTAAGTCTTGGAGCTGGAACTGGTGTTTGTCCATCAATTTCTGGGGGGTTTGAATTTTGATGAGAGAAAAGAGTAAGCAAAAATGCATAAAGGTTTTTAGGAGTGAAAAGTGAAAAATGAATTTTGAAGTAGTTTATAAAGAAGTTACGCATGCAAATGAACGATTAAAAGAAATAATTAAGAAAATTAAAATCAATTTTAATCATCACACGCATTAATGTTTTCTGACAAATGGAGGGATTGCTTGAGATTAGAAGATATTTGAACAATAACCTAGGAATTGCATGTCAATAGCTTGTACGCGTGTGGGTAACCTAACAAAATTTATTGAACACGTGTTCAACTTCTGGGTTACAGTGTTACAGCTGTTTGATCTAGTGAACTCCTGACCATACTTAGTAATGAAACATTTGGAGGAGTTTCAGAACTTCTAGCTATGGTTTCTAACTTAACTTCTCTTCTAACTTCTGAAGAGACGGTTAACTAAAATGTTCATTTAACATAGAACTTTTGACTATATTGATATTGAACAGAATTTCGGTCAGGGAAAATTTCCATACTAATATTTTTCAAAATAAATTTAAACCTATCTTCAGAAAGTGGTTTAGTAAAAATATCAGCCCACTAATGGTTTGTATCAACAAAGTCTAAAGTTAAAATTCCTTTCTGAATATAGTCCCTAATGAAATGATGTTTAATTTCAATATGTTTTGCATTTGAAAGTAAAATAGGATTTTTAGAAAGGCAAATAGCAGAAGTATTATCACAGATGATAGGGAGTCTTACACTCATACAGATGATAATCTTTTGGTTGACTTTTTATCCAGAGCTTCTACAAATGCTGGAACTTCTAAGTTGTACTTTTGTTTTGTTTCTCCAAAGGTTGGCACTGAACTTCTATTCCATTTCCTATAGTTCCAGAGCCACTTATTCTTTCCTTTTGGTTACCTCCAAGTTTAAGTTCCAGACTTTGGAACATAAACCTTCTTCCCATCATGTCTAGCTAGAATCCAGAGTCCAGGTGCCAAGGTTGGTGTTTCAACGTCACCTTTAAAGATATCTACAACATAGATTATTCTTTCTTTTGGTACCCATATCCTTCTGGGTCCTTTCTGGTTAGTGTTTCTAAAGTTCTGTTTGAACTTTGGTTTAACATAAAAACTTTCATTATAGGATGTGTATTTAATATCATGTGTGTGACCAAACTCAAATTGTTTGTGCAGTGGTTTATATGTGATAATCATTTCATCAATAGATTTGGGTTTATATACTTCTTTCCCTCTGGGGTTTTCATATCCTAATCCCTTTCTGTTATTTCTACTAACTCCATAGATCATTGAAGCCATCTTGCTTCTATCTATGCTTTTAGCCAGAAACTTATGAAAGCTATAGTCATATTCTTTTAAAATATTTTTGGTACTTGAAGCATTATCTGAGATGGAAACTTTTTGAGCATTTTGAAAATCATTTTTTCAGTTTCATATTATTTTCTTTAAACTCAGAATTTTCTGCCTTAAGTTGCTCAATTTCATATACAAGATTCTTTCTGAGTTTCTTGTATTTGATTTTGAGTTGACTATAGATTTTCAGAAGTTATGATAAACTATCTTCTAATCCAGTTCTAGTTATATCAGAAAATACCTCTTCTGTCTCAGACTCAGAAGCAGAGTCATTTGTTGTAGTTGCCATAAACGCTAGATTTGCATGTTCATTTTCTGAGTCAGATTCAGCTTTAGAAGACTCTGAATCGTCCTAGGTGGCCATCATACCTCTCTTTTCTCAAATCTTCTTTTTGGTTTTTCTCTTTGTAGCTTGGGGATTTCAGTCTTGAAATGTGCAGGTTCTTTGCATTCATAGCATGTGATGCTTCTTTTGCTAAACCGTTTGTGTCCAGAAGATTCTCCTTTATCTTCAGATCTTTTGTGGTTACTAAATTTCCTTTGCATGTGCTTCCACATTTTGTTTATTCTTCTGGAGAGCATGGATAGTTCATCTTCTGACTCTGAATCTTCAGAGATTCCATCTTCTACCTAAAAATTATTAACATTGATTTTTTGTAACTTTAAAGGAAACTGACTTACCTTTGTTCTGAGGTTCAAATCCGTCAAGCTCAATCTCATGAATCCTCATAGCACTTTGAACGCTGTCACCATAGGTGCCCATCTTCTGGGTAAGCTCCTGATGATTTTCTTGATGTGGTCAGCTTTTGTGTAACCTTTGTCTAGAACTCTTAGACCAGAAGTTAGAGTTTGGAACCTTGAGAACATAGCCTGAATAGACTCATTATCCTCCATTTTAAACGCTTAATACTTCTAAATAAGTGCTAGAGCCTTGGTCTCTTTGACTTGGGCGTTCCCTTCATGTGACACTCTGAGTGACTCAAAAATGTCATGTGCTTTGTTTGTGATTTTTTTCATATTCTAATTTTGAAATAGCACTTAACAAAATATTTCTAGCTTTATGATGACTTTTATATTATGATTTTTGTTCCTTGTCCATAGCTTTCCTTTCAATCTTGTTTCCATCTCCATCTACTAGATGTTTGTAACCATCCAACACCGTATCCCAAAGATCAGGATCATAACTTGAAATAAAACTTTCCAGTCTATCATTCCAATATGCAAAATCTTCTCCCACAAATATTAGAGATTTAGTGTTGTTTTTATCTGTTGCCATCTTGCGTTTTTCTTCTGGTTCTTTATCTGACACTGTTAAGTGTTTGCACCCAGAACCAAGAACTCTGATGCCAATTGAAGGCTTGGGAAAACACTTCGAAGAGGGGTTGAATAAGTTTTTCTTCTTTTTAAATCTTTTACCCAAACAACAATACTAAAAATACTCAAAGATTTTTATCCTGTTTCGTTTGAAACTCAAACTACTCCAGTCCACCCGTCAAGATGATTTCGCCTCTCTCAACGAGGACTTAATCCACTATAATCAACCGATTACATTGCACAACTAACTATTGTGACTAACTTCCTCTAATACTCACTAGTCATAGACCTCTCAAGAATATTGACCCAACTGGTCTCTCAAGGAACAACTTTGCACAAGCCAACTGCAAGTGACTAACACCTCTGAGACTTAACTATTCCTAGCCCTCTCGAGAATACTGACCCAACTAGTCTCTCAAGGAACAACTATCAAATAAATGATATTTGACAGACTGTGTACAATATTGCTTCTAAAAAGCTTTTCTTCACAAAGTGAAGTTTACACAAAATATGAAGCTCAAAGTTTCAGTAAACTAATTATAAGAATAACTTATTATTTTTGCAGCGCGAGTTTACTTGGAATGATTTGTTGTGAGTTGTTGTTTTTCCTTTGAATTTGAATGCCTTAAATAGTGCTTCCAGAAGTTTTCCGTTACATGTAGCGTGCCTTGGATACTGAAAAATGTAATTATGACTTTGCTTAGCTTCATGTGATTTGCTTGCTAAATATTCCTTGGAAGATGAACCACTCAAGTATTTTATTTTCTTCGCTCAGTAGGTTTACGTTACGGTGGCAGGTTTTGTCTTTTAGAAGATAACATACATATTGATAATGATCTTCTGTAAGCCTTGTTAAATATCTTCTCATCAGAACATTCTGTTGGTGCTTCTATCAGAAGTTTACTCTTGCCTGATTCTATCAGAAGTTACTTCTAGCTTGCGTGACCAGAAGTTCTACTCTCATCAGAACTTCTATCTTCATCTTCTGTAAGAAAACATCTTCTAATCAGAACATTCTTTTGGTGCTTCGTATCAGACGTTGCGTTTTGCTTGCTTCCATCAGAATTTGTATTTTATTCTTTACTTCAGAAGCTTTCTTTTGGTGTTTCTTATCAGACATTGCGCTTTGCTTGCTTCCATTAGAATTTGTATTTTATTCTTTACTTCATAAGCTTTCTTCCGGTGCTTCTTATCAGACGTTGGGCTTTGCTTGTTTCCATCAGAAGTTGTATTTTATTCTTTACTTCAAAAGCTTTCTTTGGAGCGTGTCGGGTTCCATAAGTTCTTGCTCAGAACTTCTAACTTCATTTTCTGAAACTAAAAATGTACCATTATATATAGCGTGTGTGTTCCAGAAGTTCTACTCTCATAAGAACTTCTAATACACCATCTTCTGCTTAGCATAGTGTAACGTTCCATTTTAGCACTTGAGTCAGAACATCTTCTGAAACTAAACATAAGCATGTCAGAGTATCATATTCATTAGAGGATCATAACATTTATACAAAATTTATTATACTTGTTATCATCAAAACTTTAATATATTATTAGAAATAAACTTTGTTCTAACAAATAGGTTGTTGAATTTGTGAATGGTTGTTTGACTTTCCAGAAGTCAAAGATCAAACATCAGTAGTCGTTGGGTTTGATGGGACAATTGGATATTCTAGAGTGGAAATGGGATAGAATTCTCGTGGATTTTGTAACAGGTTTGTTGAAGAATTTGAAGGGATTCGATTCAATTTGGGTAGTTGTGGATAGGTAGGTCAAATCAGATTATTTTATACCGATGTGGATCAATTATTCTTTGCAGAAGCTAGTTGAATTGTATATTAATTTGAATCATATACTATGTCAGATAGGGATTTGAGATTTACATCGAGGTTCAAGGAATGTCTGCAAGTTGCTTTGGGTACTAAGTTGAACTTAAGTTCTTTTTATCATCTACAAACAGATGGTCAAACTGAGAGAACCATTCAGTCTTTGGAAGATTTGATGATGGCTTGTGTGCTAGGACAAGGAGGTGATTGTGATTTCTATTTGTCGTTGATTGAGTTTACCTTCAACAACATTTTCCATTCTAGTATTAGAATGGCACCGTATGAAGCATTGTATGGTAGGATGTGTATAACTTCTTTGTGTTTGTATGAGTCAGGCGAGAGAGTTGTCATTGGACCTAAAATTATTCAATAGACGAATGAAAGATTCAAGATGATCCAAGAGAATATGAAAGCGTCACAGAGTCGTCAGAAACGTTACCATGACTAGAGGAGGAAAGTACTTAAGTTCTAGGAGGGAGGTCATGTGCTTTTGCAAGTTACTATGGTAACTGGTGTTGGTCGAGCTTTGAATTCTTGAAAGCTCATGCCGCATTTTATTGCTCCATACCAGATTTTGGGAAGGATATTAGAAGTTGCCTATTGGATTTCTTTGTTACCTCTGCTTGTGAATCTTCCTGATGTATTTCGTGTGTATTAGTTAAGGAGATACATTCTAAATCTGTCTCATGTAATTCAAGTTGATAATATGTAGGTGAGATATAATCTGATTGTGGAGGCATCACCCGTGTGGATAGAGGGTTAGGAACATAAGCAATTGTGTGGTAATGAGATTGCCTTGGTGAAGGTAGTTTAGGGAAAACTAGATGGTGAGAGCATGGTTTAGGAGTGTAAAGAGTAGATGAGAGAGTTGTATCTGACTCAGTTTTCCTTAGGTAATTTTTTAGGGATAAATTTTTTTAAGTGAGAGAGAGTTGTAACACCCCAATTTCAATTAGTTTATTTGAATCAGTTTATTTAAGAATTAATTGTGATTTTGTATTTTTTATTTGATTGAACAGTTGCGGTAGTTAAATAATCATATTTAGTAGAAGTTAGTTGGAATTGATTAGAATTATTTATAATTATTTTGGGAATTAAATAATAAGAGTTAATTTAATTTAATTAATTAAATAAATTGGAATAATAAAATAATAAGAAAATAAGATGTATAGAGAAATTAGGGGCAAGATCGAAATTAAAAAAAAAGGAGGATAGTAAGGTAATATCCTAATTATGGAATTAGGTTTTTCTTTTATTAAGGAGAAGAGTGTAGAATAGGTTTTTGTCTAGTTTCAATTGTGCTTAAAATATTGTGTAATACATCACAGTAGTGATATAGCTTATTAGAAGCATTCTATATACACAGTTTGTAATTTCTTATACAGTTGTATTTCCTTGAGAACCAAGTTGTGGTTTATCTCAAGAAGACAAATGCAATTGTCTTTGTGAATTGTAATCATTTGTTGATTAGTGGATTAAGACCTCGTTGAGAGAAGCAAATCACCTTGACTGGTGGACTGGAGTAGTTTGAGTTCAAACGAACTAGGATAAAAATAGTTGTGTCGATTTAATTTTAATTTACAATAACCCAATTCAAACCCCTTTTCTTGTGTTTTTAAACCTTCAATTGCCATCAAAGCTCCTGGTTCTGGGTGCTAACACTTAACCGTGTCAAATAAAAGACCCAGCTCAAAAAACACAATGGCAGAATTAGTTCAAAACAACAATGATCACTATGACCACAAAGAGAGAATCAGCGGCAGACCTCCAATGTTAGATGGATAAAATTTTGATTACTGGAAGAAGAGAATCGAAAGTTTCTTTCTATCCCATAACGCTGATCTCTGGGACATGGTAAACGATGGCTACACTCATCCTGTTGACACAAGTGGTCATAAGATCGAAAGGAAGAAAATGTCAGATCAGCAAAAGAAAGAATTCAAAAATCATCACAAATCCAGAACTATCCTCCTAAGTGTTATCTCGCACACTGAGTATGAGAAGATCACAAACAGAGACTCAGCTAAGAACATCTCTGACTCCTAAGAATGACACATGAAGGCAATACACAGGTCAAAGAAACAAATGCCTTTTCTCTCATTCAGAAGTACAAAGCGTTCAAAATGGAGGAAGATGAAACTGTTGAAGCAATGTTCTCAAGGTTTCAAATTATGGTAGCCAGTCTAAAAGTAATGGACAAAAGATATTTTATCGCAGATCATGTAAAGAAAGTCATCAGAAGTCTACCCAAGAAATGGAGACCCATGGTGACAGCTCTTAAGCTTGCAAAAGATCTGAACAAGATCTCTCTGGAAGAACTCATCATCTCACTAAGAAGTCACGAGATAGAATTAGAAGAAGATGAGCCCCAGAAGAAAGGTAAGTCTATTGCTCTTAAATCTAACAAAAGATATGATTCTAAAGCTTTTTAGGCTGAAGAAGAAAACTCTAGAGGATCATAATCAAAAGAAGATGAGCTATCTCTTCTCTCCAAAAGAGTTCCAGAACTCTGGAAGAATAGACATAGGAAGTTCATAAATCTAACAAGATCTAGAAATTTCTGTTATTCATCCTCTGGACACAAAAAGTCAAGAAGCAAAGAAGTTTTCTGCTACGAATGTAAGGAACTTGGTCACTACAAAAGTGATTGTCCTAAGCTTCAGAAAGAGAAGAGAAAAAAGAGGTTTGACAAAGAAAAGAAGAAAAGTCTTATGGCAACATGGGACAATTCAGATTCCTCTGAAACTTCGTCAGAATCAGAAGATGAAAGAGCCAATATAGCTTTAATGTCCAGCATAACTGACAACTCAGATTCCTCTAAATCTGATTTTGATACTGAAGAGGTATTTCCAAATTAGCAGAAAACATATCTGAAATACTTGAAAACTATAAAAAAAAACTTCAAATCAAATACAAGAATCTGAAACAGAATCTTGTATTTGATTCTGAAGGTACTAAGAAACTCGAAACAGAAAATTCTGAGCTTCAAGAAATCATTTCTAAACTAAAAATTGAAAAATTTGTTTTTAAAAGAAAATCTATAAAAAGCTAAAGAAAAATCTGTTTCAGAAGTTCTAAGTAATTCTGATAATATCATAAAGGAATATGACATTGGTTTTCAAGAATTTATTGCTAATAGCATAGATAGAAGCAAGATGGCTTCAATGATCTATAAAGTTAGCAGAAACAACATAAAAGGTTTAAGATATATGCCTTCTAAAATTGAAAACCCTTATTCTGAAGTAGTTGACATGGTCATTAAATACACTCCTCTGAAAACACACTTCACATTGGTCATCCTCATGACATAAAATATACTAGTGAGTCATATTACGCAAAATCTTATGTTAAACCAAAGTTCAAACATAACTTTAAAAACTCTAACCAAAAAGGACCCAAAAAGATATGGGTACCTAAGGACAAAATAGTATATGTTGCAGATGTCTTTGGTAGCAAAGTTGAAACACCAATCTTGGTACCTGGACTTTGGAGGCACTGTTCTCAAGACTTACCCCACTTTCTTAGAACTTATTTTTCTCACTTTATTTTCTGCAATGTTTTTCTTATCTTGTTTTCATTCAGCAAATTTTCATTTTCTGCATATACATAGTTTGTAATTGCCTATACAGTTGTATTTCCTTGAGAACCAAGTTGTGGTTTATCTCAAGAAGACAAAGGTAGTTGTCTTTGTGAATTGTAATCATTTGTTGATTAGTGGATTAAGACGTAGTTAAGAGAGGCAAATCACCTTGAAGGGTGGACTGGAGTAGTTTGATTTCAAACGAACCAGGATAAAAATAGTTGTGTCAATTTATTTTTAATTTACAAAAACCCAATTCAAACCCCCTTTCTTGTGTTTTTCAACCTTTGTTTTAATGGATGAAAATTGATGAAATATGCACTCTGAATATGTTATAATATGTAGTATTTTGGGTCAAGTTTGGGTGCTACGATTAGAAAAATCGGAGTTCAAGTATGTACTCCATGGTTGAAATCATGTTCTATCTAGTACGATCGTGCTTAAGACGAGAAGTTGTACTTTGTCCAAGAATTTTTTATCACAACACTTACGCTTAGTACAGAAGTTGTTATTTTTTGTGTGGGAATATTCTGTTTTGATCTTTGTTGCACTGTCCGGCGATTTTGACCATAACTTTTAATATATAAGTTCAAATGAGTTTCCATTCGAAGTTATGGAAAGCTAAAGCAATTTACCATCAGATGGAATTAGTTTTCAATATGAGTGTGCTTTGATATCACCATGGTAGCAAGACGGTCGGGAAAGAAAAATTTTCCTTGTCTGATATCTCCAAAAGTTAATAGGGTGCACGCCGACATGTGTAATAGACCAAGTCCGTTAATTCACCCTAATAGGATTTTTCAAAAAGATTCGAGAATTGGGAGTAGTCCTTATCAAATATGGATGACTATAACTCTTTGGTCACTCTCAATCCAAAACGAGCTAGCATCCGAGAGACGACCATATTCGAATTAAAGTGTGTTATCATGTAAATATGAGTCGAGGACTTGTAAATGATCTCTCAATCTAACGTTGTTTAAGTACAGGGATGGAAGTCGAACCTTAGTTTCCCTTCGACTAAGTTAGGGTGGAACACCATATATCACAATCCATCAAGAAAAATAGAACTTCTAGTAGAACAAGGGGAGGAGTAATCTGAACATCGTCTAAGAGGTGTACCCCGAAGTAGAAGTTTAGTATACGGGTATTTGGAATACCCACCAAAAAAGAGGTAGCTCGAGGATTCTTCCTCATTTACCGTATAGCTTCTTCAGTTTTCATCATATCTATACAACCTAAAAGGAAGAGTTAGAAGAAGGGTAGTTCAAACTAACAATCAATAAAATGATATTTATGGATCACTTACCAAAGATAATATTGTTCTCTTTCTCTGATTTAGAATTCACGAGCGAGTGGTTTGGATGAACCTTTGGAATTGTTTCTTGATGTTTCATCATGTAGAAGGATACGTCGACATAGCCAAGATCCTTGTAGAAGGTCATTAGTTGCCTTTTCAAGTCTAAGTCTATTAGACGGTGTGGCAAGTGATCTAGAGGGGGGTGAATAGATCACCTCTTTTATTATCACAGATTTAAAATTATTTGTCAGAGTTAACGCTAAAACTGCGGAAAGGGATACACGGTCCTGAATTTTCTTCCGTCTATTCTAAACCGACTACTAGAAAACCGGACATGCGATAGTTTGTTGGATTTTAATTGAGATGAATAAGATGAATTAACACAGAATTTGTATTGAATTAATGCACTTATCACTATAACACTATTTCCAATGAATAAAGTCAAGCTAGCACTTTTGTCAAACAGTTGGAGTATGCTAGTTCAATGATTAATGGCAATGGAGTTTTGATAAAGAGTTTCTTCCAGCCTTGTATCAATGAACATGAAAAGTTGCACACCAATTGAATCACAAACATGTTGTAAAAGTAAAGAGAGAAAGAAAAAGAGTATGATACACATAGCTGTTTGGTAAGGAAGTTCCCCACTACCGATCTCGCATGTGGGTACGTCTCCCTCTCAATTTCCAAATTGGAATTGAGAACTTTCTTTATCAATATGCTAAAAATTGTTTACAAGGTCGCGATACAACGACAGAAAAACAAATCCCACAGATCATCTTCTTCTTGTATGAACCTTCTCTTGATATGAGCTGATCAAGAATACACCTGCAAAATTCACAGACAATTCATAGGTTCCACGATATGTTTGCGAAATCACCCTGATCTCCAAACCCTACGCTACGGCTGAATCTGCCAATGTGCAATTGTGACTAACAAACCCACAAGAACACCTCCGTTCTTGCTGGACAAACCTTCTGATTTTTCCTCGAAACCCCCTTCCTAATCTTCAACTTAGCTAGATCACTGATCGTACCACTAAATGTTATCTATTTGATCTCTTGATCTAATAAGCAATGATGATTATGTGTCAATGTTCTTGAACCAAGGATATTGAGAAGATGATGAAGATAGAAGTATCTTTAAGGTTTCTAATTCTCAGAAAATGGATGCTCACCAATTGTATTTGTGACACCTGTTTAACTAAACTGGCAAGATTTTCTTATATATGAAAACAAAAACATGTTAGAAGAAAAACAGAATTATGCGTCGATACAAGTTTCATATGCGTCGACACAAGTCACTGAGTGTATTGATACAAGTGATTTTGTATTGATGCATGATCGGAAAAATAGCAAGTGTACTATTTTGCCTCTTGTAATAATAGGGAGATTCCCCGAATGTCGATCTCAAGGACTGCGTAGTAAATACCTATTCATGCTCTTAATTTAATTGACAAAAACAATGGTTAGGTTGATTTTAAGACGTTCAATTACGCTTGTAACAAGTAGTGACTGATGAAATATAATGAGAATGATGCTAGGGTGAGTGGTTGATTTAACAAAACTATGATCCGAATTCAGATTTCCTCATTGCAAATGAATACTATCAATTACTTATCTCTAGATTGTTCTTCCTTAAGTCCTTAATGAAGACACTGTTAAAACCCTAATCCTTGTTCAAATGTCCATTCAAACAAATCTTAGTTTTAACCATGAAAATATCAAGATTCAAAGTGATTAAAAAGAGTTCCTAGTCCTAGGTGAGACTCTTAATAACCTAATTGTGTAGAAACCCTAACAATCACAGTCCTGCCAACTGTTAGTCATAGATATACATGTATTTGTCTGATACATAACCATAAGAACACCACACAATTAAATAGAAATAGGTAAACATGCATTAAGGAAATCGATCATCAGAATTCACAACATCATCAAACCAGGACCACCCCCCTAGCATTGGGGGGTTTAGCCTCTCATAGTAATAGAAAACAACAAATAAAAGTTAAACATTACAAAGAAGAATGATGACTTTGATCTTCAATGGTGGCTGCCCTTGAATCTCGCCGTCTCCCAATTCCTCTCCGTAGCTTTCTTTTCTCCTGATATTTCTTCCCTAATTTCCAAAGTGCCGTCTCTCTTTCCCAAAATCCATTCTAATAGTCTCAGCCACATCCCAGTATTAGCCAAAGTCCAAAATGCCCTTAATGACAAAGAAAAGATCCAAAGCTCAAAATAAGGTTTTCTTCACGTCCAACAACACGGGCGTGTTCGAACACGGGTGCCCGTGTTGGTCTTAAACTCAGAAGAGATGTTCCAGGTCATTCAACACGGGCCGTGTTGATGAACACGGGTGCCCGTGTTGATCCACTGCCTTGTGTCATTTTTTATCTTTCCCTTTGCTTTTCAACACGGGCGTGTTAACACGGGTGCCCGTGTTGATCCTCTGACTTGTGCAATTTTGCGCTTTCCACTTGCTTTTCAACACGGGCCGTGTTGCTTAACACGGGTGCCCGTGTTGATCCCTCTGTAGCCTCTAATATCCTGATTTTTTGCACTTCTTTTGTCCCGATTTGTTCTGTTTCATTCTTCTAACCCTGAAAACATTTAAACACATAACCAACGCGTAAAATGCGATAAAAAGACATATAACACTAGACAAATGAAAGAAACGATAATGAAACTCAATGCTAAATAAGCGTAAAACCACCGATCAAATTCCCCAAACTTAAACTGCTTGACCTCGCGACGATTATGACTAATGAAAATTAAAGCAGATCGGTACTCATATGCGCGAGTTCAGTTCTTATTGCTCAGAAAGTAGTGCGCTCAGCATTCACATGACACTAAAACACCTTCCAACTATGCTTCGCACTTAAATACTCTCTTTCCGCTTTTCCTCCTCTTTCATTCGCACAATCAGATTAAGGCACTGGGAATTATGATAATCATCACATGCATATAACTAGCCAAGAACTTCACTTATTTAGGCACTAAACGAACAGCATTTGCCATTTTTTTTACCGATGAAATTTTCAAACCTTTTGGTTATTTATTGTCCTTTTACTGGACGACGTTTGGGGATCAACCCCCTTTGGGCTGAATAACCTGGTGAGGGCTACCCAACTTAGCGGGCTGGTTGCCTTTTACCGTCTTTTCATCATCCACTGCCATTTTTTATTTGATTCTCAACCAATCATACCTGCATGTGAATCAAAATTATGCCAGACTGTATAGATAAACTATTCAAGGAGTATTTCGCAGACCTTAAGCACTTTAGTACTAATCGACACGTTGGATTTGTATCAATGTCACATTATTCCGACTTTCCTACCTTCAAACAATCATCCCTGCATCTCACACAATATCAACCCCGACGTTTGTTGAAATACAAGCTCTTGTGTAAAACAAAACAAAATTTTTGGTCAAGAACTCAGAAGATTTGGGAGAATTTCTACTAGTGTTATTACACAACATTTATCATCAACTTAACAAAAATCAAACAAAGCAATAAAAAAAACCAAAGCAAAATAAAACCTCCCCAAACTTGAACTAAACATTGACCTCAATGTTTGACCAAACTCGAGAAGTGACTCACAAAGGATGATGCAGACCAATTGCCCCTCCTAGCTTTCGCAAGATAGGGATCCCTTTTATTACCGCGAACAAAACAAAAGAAAAGCTAAGTTATGAAAACGTGGGTTGCCTCACGCGCTTCGTTTAACGTCGCATGGCTCGACGGGTCATCCCTTTACGGGGATACTTTCTCCTCCACACCTTGTTGCTTGAACTTTCCGCAACCCAAAATTTGACCTTATCAACGATTAGCCAGTGTGATTCACGTTACTTCAACTTTCATCTTCTCACCTTGGTCAACCTTCTTCTTTCCTGCTTGGCTTCTTGGTGAACTTGGGAAGTTTAATTGATGCCACTTTAGAGATTCTGAGATTTCTTGAAGTGAATTTGAAATTTTGCTCTCTCCTCAATTTTGACCATACCAATTAAAAATTTATTATTTTCACCTGCACCTTGTTCCTTAGCCTCAAACACCTTTATGGTTATCTCTTCTTCAAAATATTTTAGAGTAAGATGACCTGTCTCAATATCAAAATTGCACCTGCTAGTCAATAAAAAAGGTCGACCAAGAATGATCGGGGTCTCTTCATCTTCGGTATGTCCATGATCCGAAATCCTTTGGAAAAGCAAATTTTTCAATCTCTACCAACACATCTTCAGCTATCCCATAAGACTTCTTGATAGTGTGATCAGCAAATTTTAATTTTGTTCCACTCCTGCTTATCTCTTCAATACCAAGCCTCTTGAAGATTGACAATGGCATTAAACTCACACTAAAGCCAGAATCAATTAGAACCCTTTTGAAAGTTCTACCTTTTATGGTGCATGGTATTGCCACTGATCCAGGATCCCTCTGCTTGACAGGTACTTTTCTAACGGGCGCGATTGCGCACAACTTCTCATCAATGAGTACCTGTTCATCATCTATTCGCCTCTTTTTTGATAGGATCTCCTTCATGAATTTTTGGTACAAAGGCATCTTCTCGAGTGCTTCAAACAACGGTATGTTGATCTCTAGCTTCTTGAACAATTTGGAAAATTTATCGAACTCTTTCTCTTTTGTATCCTTCTTTGCCACTCGCGAGGGATATGGAAGCCTAATCACAGGTTTACTCTTTTCTTCAGCTGGCTTCACAGGTAGCACCACTTCCTCCTTTTTCCTCTTGTTCTCTCTCACTTCTAAATCCACTTCTATAAGTTCATCATCAACTTTTACCTCATCTTCTCTTTCTTTGGAGACATTTGCACCCCTTGTTGTCACAGCATTCACATTCTCATGGTTCTTTTGATTGCCTTGTGCTTGCATCGCTACTTGTTGTACAATTTGTCCCATTTGAACCTCAAGTTTTAATTGCACTGTAGTGTTCTGTGATTGCTTCGTGTTTCTTCTTGGAATTGGGAATTATGGGCAGCCATCTTTTCAATGGCCACTTCCCATTCTGCCTTCTGAGGAGCTTGTTGTTGTTGATCCTTCCAAGCAAAATTCGGATGATTCTTCCACCAGATTATAGGTGTTAGAATAAGGATTATTCGCCTCAAAATTTTATCTCCTCAATTTGTTTTGGAGTTGCAAGACATTGTGCGGTCATGTGTGGTCCACTACAAATGTCACACACCACATTTTCACTGTGCTACTGTTGAGTTCCCTCATTCATAGCTTTAAGCTTTTCTCCACTGCAGCTATAGCCTCTTGATTTTGAGTTGTTTATTCACTTCCAACTTTAGATCAATCACTCCCTCGGTTTGCTCGCACCTGTCATATAATTCGGATGCTCATTTGCGCTATAGCTTCAATAATCTTCTTGATACCGTGGTGTTGAGAAGTTGGATGAGCCACCATTGTGTCAATGAGTTGCTTTGTTTTGATTCTCAAACCATTCACAAACATCGCATCGCTCGATCGATCCGGGTTATGGGTAGGGCATGCCACCAAGAGCCTTTTAAATCTCTTAAAAGAGTCTCCTAATGATTCACCCTCCTTTTGCTTGAAATTCAAGATCTCATATCTTTTCCTCATGAACACGGATCTTTGGAAAATACTCATTGAGGAATCTTTGTTTCCATATCTTCCCAAGATGTAATACTTCTGTTGGAAGAGAATAGAACCACTCCTCTGCTTCATACGCCAAGGTGAGCGAAAACATTCGCAACTTTTACATTCTTGGATGTCCATCTATCTTTAGAGTGGTGCTCATAGTCGAAATCTTTGCAAATGCTTGTTGGCATCTTCATTAACCCTTCGAAAAGGATCTCTTCTCCAACTGCGTGATGGTGCTCGGGTGAAGTGAAAGTTAGGAACATTAACGGGTAGGTTGGCGATGGTCATCCTTCCCCTGCATTGTCCCTCCATAATCCCCTAGCAATCTCTCTTGAGGTGGATCCATGGGTTCGTCTTGACTACGGAGTGTGTGTCGAATTCCTATCTTCTTCCTCGGCCATCTTGCTTGCTTTGCTACTCTTAAAGGGTTCTCTATTTCTGCGTCAAAGATATTACGAGGTCGACCTCGCATACAAATATTAGACACGATATTAGTTCTAATACAATATAAAAGAAAATAAATAAAAAAATGAAAAGAAAAATTTTAATTGCAGAGCAATAAAATTTCAAACAAATTAAGAGTAAATTAGTATTTTGGCAGTCCCCGGCAACGGCGCCAAAAACTTGATCGGAAAAATAGCAAGTGTACTATTTTGCCTCTTGTAATAATAGGGAGATTCCCCGAATGTCGATCTCAAGGACTGCGTAGTAAATACCTATTCGTGCTCTTAATTTAATTGAACAAAAACAATGGTTAGGTTGATTTTAAGACGTTCAATTACGCTTGTAACAAGTAGTGACTGATGAAATATAATGAGAATGATGCTAGGGTGAGTGGTTGATTTAACAAAACTATGATCCGAATTCAGATTTCCTCATTGCAAATGAATACTATCAATTACTTATCTCTAGATTGTTCTTCCTTAAGTCCTTAATGAAGACACTGTTAAAACCCTAATCCTTGTTCAAATGTCCATTCAAACAAATCTTAGTTTTAACCATGAAAATATCAAGATTCAAAGTGATTAAAAAGAGTTCCTAGTCCTAGGTGAGACTCTTAATAACCTAATTGTGTAGAAACCCTAACAATCACAGTCCAATGTTAGTCATAGATATACATGTATTTGTCGATACATAACCATAAGAACACCACACAATTAAATAGAAATAGGTAAACATGCATTAAGGAAATCGATCATCAGAATTCACAACATCATCAAACCAGGACCACCCCCCTAGCATTGGGGGGTTTAGCCTCTCATAGTAATAGAAGAAAACAACAAATAAAAGTTAAACATTACAAAGAAGAATGATGACTTTGATCTTCAATGGTGGCTGCCCTTGAATCTCGCCGTCTCCCAATTCCTCTCCGTAGCTTTCTTTTCTCCTGATATTTCTTCCCTAATTTCCAAAGTGCCGTCTCTCTTTTCCAAAATCCATTCTAATAGTCTCAGCCACATCCCAGTATTAGCCAAAGTCCAAAATGCCCTTAATGACAAAGAAAAGATCCAAATCTCAAAAATAAGGTTTTCTTCACGCGTCCAACAACACGGGCCGTGTTGCTGAACACGGGTGCCCGTGTTGATCCACTGCCTTGTGTCATTTTTTATCTTTCCCTTTGCTTTTCAACACGGGCCGTGTTAATTAACACGGGTGCCCGTGTTGATCCTCTGACTTGTGCAATTTTGCGCTTTCCACTTGCTTTTCAACACGGGCCGTGTTGCTTAACACGGGTGCCCGTGTTGATCCCTCTGTAGCCTCTAATATCCTGATTTTTTGCACTTCTTTTGTCCCGATTTGTTCTGTTTCATTCTTCTAACCCTGAAAACATTTAAACACATAACCAACGCGTAAAATGCGATAAAAAGACATATAACACTAGACAAATGAAAGAAACGATAATGAAACTCAATGCTAAATAACTGTGTAAAAACCACCGATCAAATTCCCTACTATTTTGCCTCTTGTAATAATAGGGAGATTCCCCGAATGTCGATCTCAAGGACTGCGTAGTAAATACCTATTCGTGCTCTTAATTTAATTGAACAAAAACAATGGTTAGGTTGATTTTAAGACGTTCAATTACGCTTGTAACAAGTAGTGACTGATGAAATATAATGAGAATGATGCTAGGGTGAGTGGTTGATTTAACAAAACTATGATCCGAATTCAGATTTCCTCATTGCAAATGAATACTATCAATTACTTATCTCTAGATTGTTCTTCCTTAAGTCCTTAATGAAGACATCATTAAACCCTAATCCTTGTTCAAATGTCCATTCAAACAAATCTTAGTTTTAACCATGAAAATATCAAGATTCAAAGTGATTAAAAGAGTTCCTAGTCCTAGGTGAGACTCTTAATAACCTAATTGTGTAGAAACCCTAACAATCACGATCCACCTTGTTAGTCATAGATATACATGTATTTGTCTGATACATAACCATAAGAACACCATACAATTAAATAGAAATAGGTAAACATGCATTAAGGAAATCGATCATCAGAATTCACAACATCATCAAACCAGGACCACCCCCCTAGCATTGGGGGGTTTAGCCTCTCATAGTAATAGAAGAAAATAACAAATAAAAGTTAAACATTACAAAGAAGAATGATGACTTTGATCTTCAATGGTGGCTGCCCTTGAATCTCGCCGTCTCCCAATTCCTCTCCGTAGCTTTCTTTTCTCCTGATATTTCTTCCCTAATTTCCAAAGTGTCGTCTCTCTTTCCCAAAATCCATTCTAATAGTCTCAGCCACATCCCAGTATTAGCCAAAGTCCAAAATGCCCTTAATGACAAAGAAAAGATCCAAAGCTCAAAAATAAGGTTTTCTTCACGTCCAACAACACGGGTGTGTTCTGAACACGGTGCCGTGTTGGTCTTAAACTCAGAAGAGATGTTCCAGGTCATTCAACACGGGCCGTGTTGATGAACACGGGTGCCCGTGTTGATCCACTGCCTTGTGTCATTTTTTATCTTTCCCTTTGCTTTTCAACACGGGCCGTGTTAATTAACACGGGTGCCCGTGTTGATCCTCTGACTTGTGCAATTTTGCGCTTTCCACTTGCTTTTCAACCCGGGTCGTGTTGCTTAACACGGGTGCCCGTGTTGATCCCTCTGTAGCCTCTAATATCCTGATTTTTTGCACTTCTTTTGTCCCGATTTGTTCTGTTTCATTCTTCTAACCCTGAAAACATTTAAACACATAACCAACGCGTAAAATGCGATAAAAAGACATATAACACTAGACAAATGAAAGAAACGATAATGAAACTCAATGCTAAATAACTGTGTAAAAACCACCGATCAATGCATATTGTACTAAAATTGATTTCAGAGAGTTTTGTTAAGTATGAGTCGATACAAACTTCGTATACGTCGACACAAGTCACTGAATGTATTGATACAAGTGATTTTGTATTGATGCATACTGTACTAAAATTGTTTCCAGATAATTGAGTTAAGTATGAGTTGATACAAACGATTATGTATCAATACATACTATTAATAAAATGATTCCAGAAAGCTAAATAAACTATGAGTCGATGCATGGAATAGATGAGTCGATGCAAGTACAATATGTATTCATACAAGCACTTATGTATTGATGCAAAATCTAAAACATGCAAGAATCCAGAACCTCGGTTCTTGTATGTGTCGATACAAATCACGTATGCGCCGATGCATACTGTATGCGATTTACTTCTAAAATAAAAGAACTGATATGTATTGATGCAAAGGATCTTGTATTGATACAAAGAACTGATATGAATTGATGCAAATGATCTTGTATTGATACAAACAGCAAATAGAGGTGAATCGTAATTTTTTATGTTCATAGGAATCGATCCATATCAATATGTGTAGATGAAATGCTTGAATTTTTGAGCCATCAAACTTACATGTATCGATACAAAACTCGTATGAGTCGTTTCATACTGAAGAAAAATTGTTCTTTATGAAATCAGTTAATTGTATGTATCGATGCATGGCTTTTTGTATCGACCCAAGAGGTTTGTTCATGTGCAAAATCATACTTTGACCAATTTTATGCATGTTATTATGTTAGGACAAGCACACATGTATTTAGTACCAAGTTAGACAATCAAACACATATATTTGCTATCATACAACACTATCAAATTGTATAAGCACATATTACGTAAAGGGTTGCTCACAAACTCCCTCTTTTTGATGATGGCAAATTCTTGCAAGATGTGTGTTGATTGATAGTTGGTGAATGATGAAATGATCCCCCTGAGTTTATGCATGGATGTAATAGGTTTCCTTTTCCTTTCTAACATCTTCCTTTTCTCTCCCTTTGTCAACATCAAAAAGCGGAAAAAGGACAGTATTTAAGTACCAGTGCAAGAGGTAAATACGATGGCATACTCAACAATATTGATTAAGAAGTTGCCACTCACAAAGAGTGGTAGGTTTGGACAATTACAGGCTTTCACTCACAAAGAGTGTCAAAGATTGGCAAAATCAAGTAAACAAGAATAAACATTTAACTAAAAAAAATTACATAAGTGGTACCAAAAATGGACAATTGTTTGAATAGAATTACATAGCAACAAATAAAATGATTATGCAATGAGATAGAATGAAATGATATAATAGTGGATCACAAGAGGTTATGGCCAATATTGAGGTTATGAGATGTATGAGAATGCTTTGAGAATGTATAGATTGCTAAATGAGCTGATGGTTTGACCCAAAAGGAGTTATGTGTCAATGCAAAGGATTATGAATTGATCCAAAAATAAAAATCTATTCTGAAAGTTGCATGTGTCAATACAAAACACGTATGTATCGATACATACTGAAGGAATTTTGAAAAACATAAAATATCAGAGTCATGGATCGACTCATATGATTTATGTATCGACCGAAGCTTTATTTGTGTCGATTTAAGACATTTTACATCGACCTAAACTTGATGAAAATATATTTTTAACAAGTTTGTATGGAAAATAAGATAGGGGACCCATTTGGAAGTGTATGTTTGTGCATAATGAGTTATTTTTGGAATGATTATGCAGAATGGTAGTGCAATGCACATGGTTAATGAGAATGCTCAAACAATTTATGTAAAGCAAAACATATATACGATATTTAAGGAACATATTACACATACACAAAATCAATGAATTTTAACAGGGTATGGAGAGGAACAATATTACCTTAGTAGATGAACCTTTAATACACACATATAGAAACTAGACTACATCTCAATAACATGGTGAGATATATATTTATACATAAGTAAGGTACATGCATACTTAAGATATCAAGTGAGAAAGGTCCAAGATCCTTAGCTCACGACGAATGTTAAAAAAGGACTCCGTTGCTAATGGTTTGGTGAAAATATCAGCAAGTTGACTTTTAGTATCAACATGCTCAAACACAACGTCTTATTTTTCAACATGATCGCGAAGAAAGTGATGCCTAATCTTTACGTGTTTAGTTTGTGAATGTAAAACAGGATTCTTAGTGAGGTTGATGGCACCAGTATTATCACATTTTATTGAAATACGTTTTAGTTGAATATCGAAGTCTTGTAATTGTTGATTTAGCTACAAAATTTGGGCGCAACAACTACCGGATGCAACGTATTCAGCCTTAGCAGTTGACAATGCAACAAAAACCTGCTTTTTGCTATGCCAACTCACTAAGGAGTTTGGAAATAAGTGACATGTGCCACTAGTGCTTTTCCTATACGATTTTCAACCTGTAAAATCAGAATCGGAGTAACCTACTAAGCTACAACCGCTTCCTTTATAATATCAAAGTCCATACTTAGATGTTCCATGAAGGTATCTAAGTATACGCTTGACGACTTTCAAGTGTGATTCCTTGGGATTCGATTGATATTGTGCACACATACAAACACTAAACATGATGTTAGGCCTAGATGAAGTAAGGTACAAAAGTGATCCAATCATACCTCTATACTTTTTGACATCTACACTCTTATCATGTTCATCTTTATCCAAGTTCCCGTTAATGGCCATGGGGTTGTTAATGGACTTTGAGTCATTCATTCCAAAGCGCTTGGGCAACTCTCTGTAGTATTTTGTTTGACACACTGTTGTGCCCTCATCGAGCTATTTTATTTGTAGACCGAGGAAGTAATTTAGCTCCCCCATAAGGGTCATCTCAAATTCCCCTGCATAGCATTAGAAAATTCTTCGACCAAGTGTAGGTTAGTTGAAGAAAAAATTATATCGTCTACGTATACTTGAACTAAAAGAATGTGTTTTCCTTTACGTTTAATGAAGAGAATGGTATCCACTTTACCTCTTGAATATCCATGATCAAGCATAAATTTGATAAGTCTTTCATACCAAACCCGAGGGGCTTGCTTAAGACCGTACAAAGCCCGTTCTAGTTTGTAAACATAATATGGATATTCATCGTTCTCAAAACTAGGAGGTTGTGAGACGTATACTTCTTCATTTATGACACCATTTAGAAAAGCACTCTTTACATCCATTTGGTAAAGCTTAAAATTCTTAGACACGCATAAGCGAGCAAAAGACGCATAGCCTTAAGGAACTGGAGCATAAGTTTCTTGATAGTCTATGCCCTCCTCTTGGTTATACCCTCGTTCCACTAAGAAAGCTTTATTTCGAGTTATCACTCCATTTTCATCAAGTTTGTTTCTAAAAACCCATTTAGTGCCTATGATATGATGGTCTCGCGGATGAGGGACAAGTTCCCAAACATCATTTCTTTTAAATTGATTAAGCTCATCTTGCATGGCCATTAGCCAAAATTCACCAATCAAGGCCTCTTTGTCGTTCTTAGGTTCTACTTATGAAACAAATGCGAAGTGATAGCAGAAATTGCTTATCTTAGAACAAGTCGTCACTCCTTTTGATATGTCTCCCAATATGTTGTCAATAGGATGGTCTTTTGAGGATTTCCATGTTGGTGGAAGACTTTTCACTTTTGTTGTCCCTTCTTCCTCATCTTTATCATGACTAGTATCTTCTTCCTTCTCTTTGTCAACTGATTTGGACTGATCAATTTCCAGAACAGCTTCCTTGAGTATGTCTTCTAAAGATACACCTGCGCCATCAAAAGAAATACCTTTTCTGACATTTTTCGGATAAGACTCATCAAAAGAAACATGGACTACACTAATTTTCCGAGTATCGCTCCTTTTTTATTGTCTCCATAAGTAACATATCCCTTTTTTTCTTTGAAATCAATGAAAAGCGATATGTAACCCGTCATGTGCCTTGAGCACCCGCTGTCTAGAAACTATCGTCTATCAACGGATGCAAGACACTCAATCTGCAATATCAAAAGAGAGAGGTAGGTACCCAATTTTCATTGGGTCCATGTGGGTAAGTGGTAACATGGTTGCCTTTAGGCCTCCATTGATAAATTCTTTTAGGAACAAGGAACCTCCTAAACTTGTATTTCTCGATGGTATGACCTTTATGACAATAATAATGACATAAACCATGATGATGAACTTGCTTCATTTTCCCATTGAATCCTTTGGAATCTTTTCTACAAAAGAATATTTAGCATATGGTGGATTTAATGATTTCTTAAAAATCCTAGGATCAATAGCATCAGTAATCTTGGGCTGTAGAGCATTTTCTAATTTGGTATTAAGAGTTTTAACCTCTTGTTTCCAAATATGACAAACTCCACAATATCTAGTTTCATTACACCCATTTACATCAATATCTTTTGAACTTTCTGCAATACTAGCTTTTAGGCTTTTTAAATCTTGTTCAGCTTTATAAACTTTACCCTCCAAATGAGAAAAGATTTGTTTGTTGGAGGATAATCGTTTAAAAGCGTCTACAACTTCGTTATGTAGTTTTTCAAAAGTTATTTTCAGTTCAGAGAAAGACAAAGAATCAAAATTACTACAGTAGGCTTGTCTTACTTTATTTTCATTTTTTCTCTTCTTATGGCGCGACTTGTTATTGATGTGAGTCGTGAGACATAGATTTGCAGTCTCATCGCTATCACTGAGTTGTCATTGTTTGATGACTCACTATCACTTTACCACACAATGTAAGCTCTTCTTTGTTTATTGAACTTCTTTGGTGGTGCCTTTTCTTTGTCCTTTTTGTTCATAGGACATTCTGTTTATAGTGTCCAGATTTACCACAATTTAAGAAAGATCCTTTCCCTTGTATTTCTTATTTTCCTCCTGCTTTTATTCCATGGATTATCTTTGAAACTTTGTGAGATTTTTGTCGGAGTGCTTGATTCCATTCTTTCGAATGAATCTATTATATCTCCGAACAAAAAGTCTCATTTCCTCATCATCCGAATCTTCATCACTACTTGAGTCATTATCATCTTGCTCTATTTGTGAGGACTTAGAGTTAGAAGCCTTAAGAGCTATTGACTTCTTCTCACTCTCCTTGTCTCTATTATTATCCTTCTTACTCTTGTTCTCATGCTTTTCAAGACTTTGCAATTATTGTTGATGTTCTTCCAGCTTCCCAAACAGAGTTGTGATGGTAAGCGTAGTGAGGCCGTTGGCTTCCTTGATAGCTGTAACTTTAGGTTACCATTCCCTGCTAAGACATATCATAATTTTATTAGTAGCATTTTCATTGGAAATAGGTTTTCCAAGTGCATTTAAATGACCAGTGAGATGAACGAATCTCTTTTGCAGATCAGAGATAGATTATCCCTGTTTCATGCAAAAGAGCTCAAACTCTTCGTTAAGTGTGTTAATTCGGGATTGTTTAACTTCAGTAGTACCCTCATGGGCAACTTCCAAAGCATCCCACATTTCTTTAGCATACGTGGAATGAGATACCTGATAATATTCCTTAACACCAAGTGCTGAAATTATCATATTTCAGCCTCTCCAATCGCTTGACCACTTTTTCTCATCTTTTCCATCCCAATCAGCCCCTGGTTTAGGCACAACGGCACCTTCCGCATTCCTCATGGTAATTTGAAAAGGTTCATCTTGAATGGAAGTCCATACATTCCTATCAACGTAATTTATGTGAACTTGCATGCAGTCTTTCCAATAGCCATAGTTTTCACCATTGAAAACAAGAGCTCTATTGTACGCCCCCTTTGGTCTAGAAGCCATATCGTTAAAAGTAGCCACAAAGCACCAGCAAACCGGTGCTTTGATACCATTTGTTAGATGGTGTGGCAAGTGATCGAGAGGGGGGTGAATAGATCACCTCTTTTATTATCACGAGTTTAAACTTATTTGTCAAAGTTATTGTTAAAACTGCAGAAAGCGACACACGGTCCTGAATTGACTTTCGTCTATAATAAACCGGCTACTAGAAAATCGGACATGCGATAGTTTTCTGGATTTTAATTGAGATGAATAAGATGAATTAACACAAAATTTGTATTGAATTAATGCACTTATCACTATAACACTATTTCTAATGAATAAAGTCAAGCTAGCATTTTTGTCAAATAGTTGGAGTATGCTAGTTCAATGATCAATGGCAATGAAGTTTTGATAAAGAGTTTCTTTCAACCTTGTATCAATGAACGTAAAAAGTTACATACCAATTGAATCACAAATGTGTTGTAAAAGTAAAGAGAGAAAGAGAAATAGTACGATACGCGGAGCGGTTTGGTAAGGAAGTTCCCCACTATCGTCCTCGCGTGTGGGTACGTCTCCCTCTCAATTTCCAAATTGGAATTGAGAACTTTCTTTATCAATATGCTGAAAATTGTTTACAATGTTGCGATACAAAGATAGAAAAACAAATCCCAGAGATCTTATTCTTCTTGTATGAACCTTCTCTTGATATGAGTTGATCAAGAATACATCTGCAAAATTCACACAATTCACCGGTTCCACGACCTGTTTGTGAAATCACCCCGATCTCCAAACCCTACGCTACAGCTGAATCTGCCATGTGAAATCGTGACTAACAAACCCACAAGGATACCTCTGTTCTTTCTAGACAAACCTTCTAATTTTTCCTCGAAACCCCCTTCAGAATCTTCAACTTAGCTAGATCACCGATCATACCACTGAATGTTATCTCTTTGATCCCTTGATCCAATAAGCAATGATGATTATGTGTCAATGTTCTTGAACCAAGGAGATTGAGAAGATGATGAAGATAGAAGTCTGTTTCAGGTTTCTAATGCTCATAAAATGGATGCTCACCAATTGTATTTGTGACACCTGTTTAACTAAACTGCCAAGATTTACTTATATATGAAAACAAAAACATGTTAGAAGAAAAACAGACTTATGCATCGATACAAGTTTCGTATGCGTCGACACATGTCACTGAATGTATTGATACAAGTGATTTTGTATTGATGCATACTGTACTAAAATTGATTTCAGAGAGTTGTGTTAAGTATGAGTCGATACAAACTTCGTATGCGTCGACACAAGTCACTGAATGTATTGATACAAATGACTTTGTATTGATGCATATTGTACTAAAATTGTTTCTAGATAATTGAGTTAAGTATGAGTTGATACAAACGATTATGTATCAATACCTAAGGTTATTAAAATGATTCCAGAAAGCTAAATAAACTATAAGTCGGTGCATGGCACGAATGAGTCGATGCAAGTACAATATGTATTGATACAAGCACTTATGTATTGATGCAAAATCTAAAACATGCAAGAATTCAGAACCTCAGTTCTTGTATGTGTCGATACAAAGCACGTATGCGTCGATGCATATTGTATGAGATTTACTTCTAAAATAAAAGAACTGATATGTATTGATGCAAAGGATCTTGTATTGATACAAATAACTAATATGAATTAATGCAAAGGATCTTGTATTGATACATACAACAAACAGAGGTGAATCTCAATTTTTGATGTTCGTGTGAATCGATCCATATCAATACGTGTTGATGCAATGCTTGAATTTTTGAGCCATCAAACTGACATGTATCGATACAAAACTCGTATGAGTCGACTCATACTGGAGAAAAATTGTTTTATATGAAATCAATTAATCGTATGTATCGATGCATGCCTTTTGTATCGACCAAGAGGTTTGTTCATGAGCAAAATCATACTTTGACCATTTTTATGCATGTTATTATGTTAAGACAAGCACACATGTATTTAGGACCAAGTTAGACAATCAAACACATATATTTGCTATCATACAAAACTATCAAACTGCATAAGCACATATTATGTAAAGGGTTACTCACAAAGTCTTCTTGGGACATGTCTTCCTCATGGTAAACATAAGATCCAACCCTATCAAGAAATGACCCTGACTCTAAAAATTACAATATAAATTTGTGCACACAAGTAGATGCTTAGGTTCTTGTTTTCATATCTTCCTGTGAGCATCTTCGATAAAAGTGGGTAATCAGGAAGAAATTATCCTTAAAATGATTCACACTTTTATTATAAGTGATAAAGAATTTGGAGTTACACTTCAAAGAAATTAAACCTAAACTGTGTGCATAACTTGGACATTTTTTAGTCTTAAAGAGATGGAAACATATTGTCATGATCGACTTACTCCATTGTACTCCCACCAATATTGCAAAACCTTAACAAATACATTTCTCATAGGATACAAATGTATAGGGACCTTTGTCAAGCGGTTCCTAACACTGATGTCAAATTCATTAAAATGAAGACATAAGCCTATGAGAGAATATAAGCACAAATGAAATGGAATGATGTATTTGTCATATTGGTTGCATATCCTTTTATCTCCATTCAGAGGAAACACTCTCCATTTGGAATAAGGACCCGCATCAATCAAAGTGTGGTCTAATTCACCCTCATAGACGAAAGCCGACATAAACCTCAAAATTTCCCATTCCACCCTCACTCGAAATATCTTTGTTATCATTCTTATTCATAGTTGATGAAATCTTCATAATCATAAATGCTATTATAATAAGAGCTTGATTCATACGTGATAGGATAAATAATCAAGATCATACAATAAACACTCATATCAGAGCGCACCAACAGTATAAGAAGTCTTTCGAAAAGAGAAACAAAGATACAAAAAACTCACTACCTAAAAAACCTTAGAAAATGAGGCAAAAGCAAGAAAAAAAATTGGTTCCATATCAAAGAAAGTGAATCCATTGATCATGCATGCCAAGAGCCAACAAAATAGATCTTGAATGAGTTTGACCAAATGTGAATCAAAGAAACTCATGTGGAAAAATGATAAGAAAAATAGAAAGAAATTATTTAGTAGTCCACTAATGGTAGAAATGGTGAAAATGACACCTTGAAATCCTATTAGAAACTACTCATTGAATGAGAACCCTATGATCCACTATGCATCACCAACAAATCAAGATTTCCTCGAAAATTCTTTGAAGTACTCAAGTGCTATAAGGAACATGGAACATCATCGTCAACTAACATATGGACATGCATCACTTATTCCCAACAAAGCGTTATCTATATCGAGAAGGGAATTAAATGTGCATGTTCCTGGTGGCAGTAACATCCCATCAAAGGCTTTCAGTTCCTCGGGTCCAGCGGTCAGGTTGGAATACATATGGAAAACCTTCATCCTGCAAAAGTAGAGACAATGGCTTGAGAGACAACTATTCGTGGCCATTCGCAAAGCCCAATACAGAGAGACCCAACGACATAGATGGAGCAATCAAGCGTGCATGATATGTGCATCTTTTTCTTCTTGGAGATCGACTATTCCGCCCAAAGAAAATTTACGAGCCATCCAGATTCATCTAACGACTGGCCATAATTCGCATCTCATTATATGCCTTTAATATTGCTAATTATTTCTCCTATTTAAGAGGGGGAAGCCCATCATTTTCAAATATATTACCACACATATCACTTTTCAACTCTCTTAGTGACTCAAGTGTTAAAGTGATAATATTGTATGTCAACTCCCTCTCCATCAATCGGAAGTTCAAGATTACCGCAACAAATTGTATCTCTTTATTTATTGATCAATTATATATCATATTGTATAATCAATTTTAAAATATATTTGTGGAAATATCATTTCATTTTTTTTGTTACAATTGAATTTAAAAAATATTACTCTTTCTAATTCTTATCATAAGATACAATTAATTTTTTAGATTTAATGAATAATTAGTATATTTGATTTATATAAATTAAATACATTGATTATTTCACAAATTTAAAAAATGATTTTTTTTTTAATAACGACTAAAGTAGTTGTTTTATTTTTAGTCTATGATTCTTTCTAGAAGAAATATAATTAATAGTTATCCACACATAATAATGGAGGTAGCGGATGTGAACCAACTCAATAGTTATCACATAGACATGTGGCAGGGTGAATGGAAAAAAAATGTCAAGAAGAATTTGCAGGTTGGTGAACTTCTATGCAACCTGCATGTTTCCTTGATGGAAACGTGGAATGTTATGCCAACTACGGCGGCTCCAACCTCCCGACTTTTCACTCCTCACGTGATTATATTACATATGTATGTAGAGAACTAAAATGTGTTTCGCAAAACTACTACTCCTTAGAGTTTTTCTGTAGAAGGTTAAATTTGAAAATGCAATACTTGATGTTGTAAAAAAACCATTGTGCATGAAAATCAATTTACAATCTTAAAAAAAAGAAAAGAAGCATGTAGTAATTTCTTAGACAGGTTGAAAATTGAAGAACAAAAAGCAAAACCATTGAAGAAAACAAAAGTATGAAGAGAAAGACCTAGATCATCTGAAGCGGTCATGTCATAGCGAACCATAAACCTTTGACTTATGGACCCTACAGCTTTTTTACACATGTTACGATATATATGGTTTTGTGTCGCACGTGGGAAGCCATACCTCCCAAAAGCACAATTACGCGTATTGTGAATGGATATCAAGATATTGTGGCCCACAGCATGATGACTCAATCTCAAATATATCTCTTTCTTCACTTTATTATTAATGATAGTATTTTATTTATTGTTAGTAATGTTTAATATACTTCTTTAAATATAAGCAATCGATTAACTACATCTTATTAGTATTAGTAATATTTCATATATTGTGCGTTCCACTTTAGATTTCTTTGATATTCATTTATTATATAAGTATTGCATCACCTCCTCATCTTTATCTATTAAAATGTGAATAAAATTTAAGTCTTGTTATGGTCTATAGTAAAGGAATTCATTATCTTTTTATCATTTGTATAGAAACTATTTGTATTTTTATCATCGATGTTTAGAATTCTATTTTCATCTATAACAAAGGATCTTACATGTCACATGACTTAAGAGGTCAACATCTTATTAAGTCTTATCTTTTTTCCTCATATGTTATCGTTTAGACTAAAATCAATTAACTAATTATTTTTTATTAACTATCTAATTAAGATTACATCATGCTTAATAACTTCTTAATTTACCCTTTAGTTTCATTAACATTTATACCACAAAAAATTCTTTATAGTAATTTGTTAAATCAACCCTTTTAAACCAATCATATTCTTCCTTTCCTTCAAGTGGCACAAAAAATTCAAAAAATTATTGAAACATACTATTACCTGCTACACAAAACCAACTACCTAACATACATACTTTACATTTTCCTCCTAATCTATTTTTTATCATTTGCCCGAATTGATTTTCTTACTACCTTTGCTCTCTCTTCCTAGGATTATTATCGTTATTTCCCTTCTTCCTCGTCTTCCTCTGACCCGCCTCTCAAGTTTTTCCTCTTCTACTCCAAGCGCCGATAACGTAGGTATAGTTCTCTGCTGACAAAGGGAAAAAGGAATTTTCTAATGAGAAGAATCCAAGTGAGAGAAGAGCTCCTTCTTTGTTTAAGTGCTTTAAGTGTGGCGAGCAAGGCCACTATGCTTCTAGTTGCGACAATATTGTGTTGATATGTTACAAATATGGTAAGACATGTCATCATGCTTCTGATTGAAAAATGAAGGTCTAACTTGTTTCAAATATGGTAAACAGGGTCACATCAGTACTCAGTGTTACAAGCCAAAGAAGGCTGCTACTGCTGCTCAGACTAATGGCAGAGTGTTTGCTTTGAATGGTTCAAATGTTCCCAAAAAGGATAACCTAATTCGAGGTACTTGTTTTATTAACAATGTTAATTTGATTGCTATCATTGATATTGGTGATAATCATTCATTTATTTCGCTTGAATGTGCCACGATGTTGGGATTGAAATTGTCTTCTATGGATGGTAGTATGGTGATAGATATTCTTGTTAATGGTTATGTTGCTACTACTTTTGTCTGTTCGAGTTGTCCTTTAACTATATTTGGTGAGAATTTTGTGATGGATTTGGTGTGTTTACCCTTGCATCAAATTGATGTTATCCTTGGAATGAACTTGGTTGGAGTTTAACTATGCTCATATCAATTGCTATAGTAAGACTGTGAGGTTCCCTAATTTTGGCGATAATGGAGAGCTAATGTTTTTGTCTGCTAAGCAAGTGGAATAACTTTTGGACGATGAAACTGTTATGTTTGTGATGCTTGCTGTATTTCAAGTTGATTGTGAAGCTGCAACCATTGAGTTACCTATTTTTTTTTTTGTGAATTTTGAGATATGTTTCTAGATGACATTAATGATTTGCCACCAGAGCGTGAAGTGGAGTTTGCCATCGAATTGGTACCAGGTACGAGTCTGGTGTCAATGGATCCTTATAGGATGTCAGCTTCACAGTTGAGTGAATTAAAGAAACAATTTGAAGAATTACTTGAAAAGGATTTTGTTCGATTAAGTGTTTCTTTATGGGGGCTCGTGTGTTGTTGGTTAAGAAGAAATATGGTAGTATGAGGCTATGTATGTATTACATGCAGTTGAATAAAGTGACTATCAAGAATAAGTATTCACTTCCAAGGATTGATGAATTGATTGATCAATTGGTATGTGCTTGTACGTTAAGTAAGATTTATTTGAGGTCCGGTTATCATCAGATTCTTGTAAAATTAGATGATATTCTAAAGATGGCTTTAAGGATAAGGTATGGTCATTATGAGTACACTGTAACACTTTAAGGATAAGTTTAATGATGTGTTACAATGGGGGACTCTGAAGTCTGCTATTGAGATTCAAAGTTTTCTTGGTTTAGAATGTTATTATCATAGGTTTATTGAAGGATTTTCTAAGTTGGCATTTTCTTTGACATAGTTGACTCGAAAGGGTCAAGCTTATGTGTAGGATGTTGTGTGTGAATAAAGTTTTATGGAGCTAAAGAAGAAGTTGACGAATGCTCAAGTGTTGATTTTTCATACTTCGAGTGAATCCTTTGTGGTATATTGTGATGCATCAAAGATGTGTCTTAGTGGTGTGCTCATGCAAAATAGTCAAGTTGTTGCTTATGCTTCTAGACAACTAAAATTTCATGAAAAAAATTATCTTACACATGACTTAGAGTTGGAAGTTGTGGTTTATGTATTTAAAATTAGGAGACATTATCTTTTTGGCTCTAAGTTTGAAGTGTTCAATGATCATAAGAGTCTGAAGTACTTGTTCGATCAAAAGGAATCGAATATGAGGTAGAGGAGATGGATTGAGTTGTTAAAAGATTTTTATTTTGATTTGAGTTACCATCCTGGTAAAGCAAATGTTGTAGCAAATAATTTGAGTAGGAAAAGCGCTTACATATGTCGATGCTTATGGTGCGAGAGTTGGAATTGCTCGAATAGTTTAGAGACATGAGTTTAATGTGTGAAGAAACTTCTAACAGTGTGAAGTTAGGAATTTTGAAGTTGACTAGTGGTATTCTTGAAGAGATCAGGGAAGGTCAGAAATCTGACTTAAGGTTGGTTGATCAGTTGAAGTTGATTAACCAAGGTAGTGGAGGTGAATTTCAAGTTGATGAGAATGGTGTGAAGAGATTCAAAAATAAAGTATGTGGTCCAGATTTTCCAGATCTTAAGAAGAGTGTTATGGAGGAGGGAAATCAAAGTGGTCTAAGTATTCATCTCGGTGCTACAAAGATGTATCAAGACTTGAAGAAATTATTTTAGTGGCCCGTTATAAAAAAGGAATTTGTTGAATATGTGTATGCTTTTTTGACTTGTCAAAAGTCAAAGATTGAACATCAAAAGCCCACAGCATTTCCATGGATTTTGTGTTGGGTTCGCCAAAGACTGCGAATGGCAATGATTTCATTTGGGTGATAATAGATAGATTAACTAAGTCAGATCATTTCTTGCCGATGAAGATTAATCACTCTATGCAGAAGTTATCTAAGATGTATGTCGAAGAAATTGTGAGGTTACATGGTATGCATTCGAGTATTGTGTCAGATATGGATGTGAGGTTTACGTCCAAGTTCAGGGAAGGCTTGCATAAAGTTTTGGTACTAAATTGAATTTAAGTTTTGCTTACCATCCACAGACAAACGGGCAGACAAAGAGAACTATCCAATCATTAGTAGATTTGTTGAGGGCTTATGTGTTAGAACAAGGAGGAGCTTCGGATATCCAATTGACATTGATTCAGTTTACGTACAACAATAATTTCCATGCTAGTATTAGAATAGAGTCATATAAAGCGTTTTACGGCATAAGGTGTATGATTCTATTGTGTTGGTATGAGTCAGGCGAGAGTGTCGTGCTCGGGCCTAAGATTGTGCAAGAGACGTCTGAGAATATCAAGATGATCCAAGAAAGAATGTGAGCTTCTAAGATTCTTCAGAAGAGTTATCATTATTAGAGGATAAAATCACTTGAGTTCCAGAATCGAGATCATATGTTCTTGAGGGTTACTCCAATAACTAGTGTTGGTAGAGCTCTAAAGTTGCAAAATCTTACACCGTATTTTGTTGCTTCATATTAGATTTTAGAGAAGATATGTGAGGTGGCTTATCATATTACTTTACCATTGTTGCTTGTGAACCTTCATGATGTATTTCATGTGTCTCAGTTAAGGAGATACATTCAGGATTCATCGCATGTGAACAAAATGGATGATGTACATGTGAGAGATAACCTGATTATTGTGGCATCACCCATGTAGATAGATGGTCGAGAAATAAAGCAGTTGTGGGATAAAGATATTTCCTTGGTGAAGGTAAATTAGGGGTGGACCAGCTGGTGGACGTTTGACTTGGGAGTGTGAGGATCATATGAGAGAGTCGTACCCGACTCTGTTTTCCTTAGGTGATTTTCATGGACAAAAATCCTTTAAGTGAGGGAGAGTTGTAACACCCCATAATTTAGAATTATTTATTTAATTGATTATTTGTGTGATATATGGTGATATGTGGTAGGGTATTAGTGAGAGGTAGACGATAACTAAAATTATTTAGAATTAAATAAGTTTAGTTTATATTATTCAAAGCTATTATTAATAATTAAATAGAATATTAAGGTGAAAAAGGAAATAATGGCATGATGGTAAAATGTGATGATGAGTGAGGGAATAAGAGGAATAACATAGAAAGAGTCTAAGTGGTAACAAAGTAAAAAGAGAAAAATAAGAAAGAGATGTTCATTTTGTGCGATCATGATATTTTGGAACAACCGTGAAGTGAGAGCTAGGGAACATAGAACCAAGAAGGGGTCTTTCTGTAGAACGTGGAGGAAGAGATAATTTTCTAAGGAATTTAAGGTAAAGGGTGTAGTTACAATTTATTATGATTGGTAGAAGGTTAAGATATATGTAGGATTTTTCTTGTATGATGATTTGGTGAAAAACATGATGAATTGCATGATTAAATTGATATTGTTGATGAAATAGAAATGCCATGATTTAATTCTATAATGTGCATATGAAGTATTTTTATGTTGGTATGTGATATGTGGGATTTCTGATGTGTTTTAGAATGATTTTGGTATTGAATCGAAATTGGATTGGGGCTGGAAGTGATGCGAAATCACAACTGGAAATTGCAAAAAATTGTGAGACTCGCTGGGCGAGCCAGTGGCGAGCGATGGGAGAACGAGTCACGCCAGCGTCGTTGGGTGAGACAGGGGAAATATGGTTTTGAGAGTCTCAGGGAAAATTTGTCTCGTCGGGGCGAGCCAGCCTCCCCAGCGTTGTCGGGAGAGCAAGCTGGCAATAAAGAGGGTGGAAAAGAGAGATCCTGGAAAATGTATGAGAGAATTGTCGCCCAACTTTGCTGGGCAAGCGAAACAATGATGGTCTCAATCACACTTTTTTCCAGGATAGCGTCAGGAGAGAGGTAAGTGAGTAGAGCTCTCAACGTTGTTGGGCGAGCAAATTTGGCAGTAAAACTTCAAAGTGTCGTAACTTGAGATTAAAGACTTTGTTTGACGTGCTGATCAAAGTGTTAGATAGATAACAAACAAAACCATCTTATGGTAGGATTATATGAAGAATTTGGTGTATTATCCTTGTGTTTATTTATTTTTAGTTGTATTATTATATATTAGTATATCTTGATGTCTTGTTCAATGATGTAACACAATGTATTCTGATGAAGTGACCATAGTACTGGTATTGAATTATGTTTGTGATGATGTTTTCATTATTTGCATGATATATATATATATATAAAACATACACACATGCTATGTGAAGATGATTACATGAATGATGATGCATTTGACTAGCCGTTGTCGAACTAACCGTGACGTTGTTGTGCATCATATATTCATAGCATTTTTGGACGATGGCCCGCTTGTGAAGATCCTCAGTCCCATTGTGTGTATTGAGTATATTTTGTGATGTGCTCTAGTTTCAAGAGAGAATCGATCCTATGGTGTGATATTTGGAAGGTGAAGAACTAGATGTTCATAAGTTTTGGTACCATGTGCAATGAGTCAGGGTTGTTGCATTAATATCCTAAGTAACATTGCATGAATTTTATTTATGAGTTATGATGTGATGGTAATTGTGAACTATGTAATTATATGATGATTTGAGATGAAAGATGTATAAGTGATATTATGATGTATTAGTGAATATGATGTATTTATTAATGATATATGTTGATTATATGATGATGTTATTTATAAATCCTAATGTTTTCCTTATATCTTTTATAATAAACCGTGATTACTCACCTTTTGTGTTTTAATGTTGCCTCCATGTGGATAACGCGTAAATGCTCAGAAGTAGCTTATAGGCCATCAAAGATAGCGATGGAGTATTCTATTAGGTTTTGTTTATTAAGATGTGTCTTACTCAGATATGTAACATCGATTTGGGAATGCCATGTCTTGCGAATGACATTGTTTTATTAATATGTTTTTATGAGATTTTTGGATGTTAAAGTGGTTTTAGTTATACCTTCTTATGAGATTAATCTACATTGAGTTTTGAAAGATGAACCAAGTTTAATTATGACGATGAATCAGTTGTGAGTTTTTTATTTGAATGATGTGTTGAATTATACTCAGATACCTGTGTTGATTTGAGATAACCCTTTTTATTGAGTAGGATTATTAATGTGATATGTTCTATGAAGTGTGACACCCTTGATTGGTGATGTTATTTGAATTATTCTTAAATTAATCATTACTTAGTTGTGCGGTTTAAAAGGGTATTACACTAAGGATCTTCTTTGTCTTTGCTTCCAGAGTTGATTAATTCTTTTGGATAACAAAGACACTTGTTCTTCATCATCATAATCTTCTTTCGAGACTTGTTCTTCTGCATGAAAAGCTTTAGTCTTTTTAGACTTGCTTTTAGATTTTACAGCAAGAAATTTAACTTTCTTCAGAGGCTCATCTTCTCCAAGCTCTATTTCATGACTTCTTAAGGAAGTTATAAGTTCTTCTAGATTGGTACTGTTGAGGTTCTTCGACACCTTTAGAGCAGTCCCCATAAATCTCTATTTCTTAGGAAGACTCCTGATGATTTTCTTTACATGATCTTTTGTGGTGTATCCTTTGTCAAATACTTTCATTCATGTTACTAGAGTTTGAAACCTTGAGAGCACGTTCTCAATAGTTTCATTATCTTCCATCTTGAAGGATTCATATTTCTGAATAAAGGCCAAGGACTTGGTTTCTTTGACTTGCTCATTTCCTTCATGGGTCATCATTATGAGAGAACCAAATATAAAATTCACAAAGGCTTCTTTGCCCTCTATTTCTAATGTTCTTTTCATATGGAGGAGATTAGAAAAAAAGGATAACATAAATATAAGTGTTATGAGTGATCAATAGAAAAAGGATAACATGAATCATCACAAATCAAGAACCATTATGTTGAATGCCATCTCATATACTAAGTATGAAAATTTAACATAGGCTTCTGATATATTTTAAGATGAAGCTTGATTAGATAGTCTTCCTTGCTAGAGAAACATTGAGACTTCCGATTCTAGATTTATCATAGTCAATCTGGATAAACTTTGTTAAGTAGATGAGTTGATATTATGTATAAGCAGATTTGTCATTATAAACATTTCTTTCTTCAACGGTTTAGAGTGCTTTAGGATAGTCTAGATTCGCTTAGATCAGAATCCAGAACCTATAACAACATCTACACACTTAAACAAATAATTAGAGTCCAAAATTTCTCTCCATACAAAAGTACTAGTTATCATAAAAATTGCACGAATTAGTTGACAAACCAAACTTGTTTCAACAGTGCTTTTCTTGATTAACTCATTCAGATTCTTTGAATCCTCAACATTTTACTAATTCTTTTTCTATTGCTCTTTTCCATTGTTAGCTTTCTTGATAAAATTCACTTGCAGTGCCTAATCGTCTACCTTTTCCCTTTTTGAGCTTCTTTGCTCCAGTCTCATCTCATAAGCCTATATTGAATCTTGCAGTTCTTCTAACTTCTTCTCAGATATGTTCTTGGACTCCTCTATAGACACTACATTATAATCAAATTTTGTAGCCAAGGCTCTCATCATCTTCTGAATCTTCTACAAATCACTAATTATTTAACCACATTCCTTCGTCTGATTAGTTAGAAGCATCAATCTTGAAAAGAATTATGCAATTGGTTGTTTCTTCCTCAAGGATCTTCTAAAAAATGTTTGAATCCCCATACCGATGAATCAAAAAGATAGCTTTCCCATCTTTCTTAACATACTCCTTATGTGCAACTCTCTAATTATAAGTTGTCTTTTCCTCCAAAGTCGATATGTCCATCATTCACGATTTTAACCACATCTTAAAATCTGAATATGACATTCATTTGTACACCCGATATATCATGGTTTTCACCTTTGAAAATTGGTAAATATACAAGAAATTTATTCAAAGTTCTATTATTATTTGCCATTACAAATAGACCAATTCGAACCAAACTCCATTATACCTATTTGTTGGAGAAAGATGAGACATCTTAAAGATGAAGAAAGAATAAATATTATGAGTATAGAATAAATGATGTAAAGCTTGTTCAATTGAAGGAAATTAATCGATTACAATCTATCTTCGTGTATTTTTACATGATAACAAACTTGATTAATACTTAACAAAATTAACTTACCCTTGAACACGTATAACAAACTAAATAAACTTGGTTAGTTAAAATACACCAACTTGCATGACAAGTAAACTATTAAAATTTGAATTATCCACATAACAAGTGTCAAAACCAAAGAATCATACAAAAACATAAATATTTAATTTTTTCTTATAATTTTGTATTTGCTTATAATCAACTGTTATATATATATATATATATATATATATATATATATATATATATATATATATATATATATATATATATATATATATATATATATATATATATATATATATATATATATATATATATATATATATATATATATATATATATATAATTTTACCAATATCATAAAACTTTTCGACATGAACACTTGACTATTAAAATCCTATTTTCTTATGATTCAGAGTAAAAAAAAATAAGAAACAACAAATATTAAAAAAATAAGTACAAGGTAGAAACTAATATTTCTCCAATAGAAAGTAAAAGTTTCAAATTTGTAAGAAAAAAATTATTGAAAGGAAAATTTGAGATCGAAGTGGGGGATTGGTTACAAAATCCACCCGCGCGATTGGACTTTTGACGTCATCATGACGTAACATACACGCAATGGGAACGCAATAAATAAATCATTTGAATAGAGAGAGAAAGAGTTTCCGCGTAGAAAGATGAGACTATGGGTCTCCCAAGTTTTTAAGAAAATAATGAAAAAATTAATTAATCATGATTTGTATTTTTCTAAAAAAGGTAAATCTTACAACTCAATACCTAGCTCTAGACTATTTGTATAGGATTAAATGGAAATTTTTGCTTCTAAGATTCGTGTCTAGTTGTTTTAGACCACTATTATTTTTTATGTGGAATTGTCAAAAGAGTTTTTGATATATACCACTTACGGTCTTTAATATAAATTTTTTTATATTTTGGATTTATTATAAAATCAGTGTATTAAATTATATATAGTCTAGATATATGATTCCTCAATAAATTTAAAAAATAAGATAGTATATATCTCTAGTTATTGTATTTATTATTTTGTATTAGTCCATTTTTCATCGAGATTATTTATAAGGACTTTATTAGAAAAAGAAATCATCTAGAAAGAATTAGTGTAAATAAAATTTTAAAATTTTGTTCATTTTAAATATTAAATTGACTTATATTTAGGATAAAATAACTAAATAAATATTAAAAATTAGTTTCACGTTTGAAACATCAATAATTGATTGAATTAATTTTAATTGTATAGAATTGATTTTGACATGTTTTATTGCATTCAAATATAATTAAATATATTTTATAAGAAATTATTTTAAAAAACAAAGATTTGTAGTTTTTTCTAAATTTATTATTAAAATAATTTTTCAAAAATTTATTTAAAAATAAATTATTTTATTTTTAATTGACTTTTAATCATAAATACTTTTATAATTTTTTATTAAAAGTTAACTTCTTTTAATCGTAGAATTAAACACGCACGATGGTTACCATCAATTAAGAAATTGATTTTTAATTTAGCAAGTATCACATCTCTATTTTGTTTTGGAAAAGTTAAAAATTATATTAATCACCAATAAATCCTTCCAACACAATAAGTATTAGAAGAATTACAAAAGTATATAACATCAATAAAATCAAAATGCAAATTTAACAAAAATAAAATCCTCCATTGTATGATAATATCTAAGAAAATATCGTAGAGTATTCAATTTCTCCAAATGTGATACTTAATATTAAACGAAAGAAAATAAGGTTTTCATTCATCAAAAAGAGATAAATTTAACCTTTTCACAAATAGAAAGCAACATATGATTAGTGTTTTGAAAACACTGTTGATTAAGCACTTTTTAAATGCTTTACACAATTGTAACTCAAATGATGTGAAAGGCGTTACAAATTGATTTGACACCCCCCTCTCAAATGATGTGAAAGGCGTTACAAACTGATTTGACACCCCCCCCCCCCCCAAAAAAAGTCACAAATGACGATGATGCTCCCGAAGATGACCATGAAAATCCTAATCAATCTGAGATCGTCGGCCAAATTTTACCATAAAAATCACATCGAACAAAAATATGGTCATTGTGCTCTTGCTTACCACACTCTACTATACAATACTAGTGTTGAGCACCAATAATATGACACTTAACCAAATTATCCTTTACCCGGTAGTCTATTACGATATAATTGTCAAACAAAAAGATTAATCTTTAGCAACACCGCCTTAGACCACCAAACGTGAGAGTCTCCGAATTGATGAGGATCCTCCACTTCGCCAAAAAATGATATGCCCTGCTCACATTATACCACTTTGGCGAATGAAGATGCCACACCTATGAATCATCAACCGAGTCCTGCTAAACAAAAGAATCCAACACCCGAATACACTCCCGAACCATCTCCTCCTCTCACACAAACAACCTCCAACGCCAACTCCAAATTCTCCCTCCACCATCACCCTAAAGCACGCATCTCCACTACTATAACACCCTTGTGCTCTGATAAATCATAGAGCCTATAAAATCTATACATCAACACTTCTCCCTCCAACCAAGGATCCATCCATAACAGAGAGTCATCCCCATTACCTACTTATCTCTCAATATTATCTAGCAGCCATCAACTCTTTTGTATAATCATATTCACATTCTGTCATCAAACAAACTCTCTTTCTACCCCAAACCTCAGCCGCTCCCTTGCTCATCATATTGATGGGCTAAGACCCTATACCAAAAACTTTCTCTCTCTTCCAACACCCGTTGATACTATTTTTTCAATAAAACCTCATTCATCTCTATTTATAAAAATTTATTTGTTTTTGTGATAAAAATGAATCGATATATGTTTAGAGAGAATTTACCTCAATTTATAAACATATTAATATTAAAATTTGGTTGAAATGCTAAATGTGAATTTAGTAAATCAAACTAAATTCACCACAATTATTGAAGTTTTAATACTAAATTTCGATAGAAATGAAAGTTTTCAATGTAAAATTATTACACTAAACTTATATTTAGAAATGAATCCATCGTAATTTATGGAAATTTCAATATATATTTTAATGTGAATTTGGTAAATCAAATATATATTTAGAAGAAAATTCACTATAATTTATAGAAGTTTCAAGGTAGAAACACTTGTTTTTCATATGAATTCAGCAAATTAAATACATTTAGAAAGAAATTCACGGCAACTTCTAGTGGTTTTAAAACTAAATTTATGAAGAAATACGAATTTTCAATGTGAATTTAGTAAATTAAACCCACATTCACAAGAAAATTTATATTAATTAATTGAAGTCTCAATTAATTTTTTTTTGTTGATAAAAACACAAGTTTTCAATGTGAATTCAATAAATCGAATGAATGCTCGAAAAATGATTTTCTGCAATTTCAAAATAAAATTGGTACTAAATTTTGGTATAAACACGAGTTTTAATATAAATTTGATAAATTAAACATTTGGAGAAGACATAATCCTTATTATATAATTTTTTATTTATTAAACTTATGTTTAAAAAATGATTAAATGTGTGAATTTTAAATATAAAAATAGTATTTTTCTAAATCTTAATATTATTTTAATTTTTATATAATCAATATTTTGATCTATATAATTAATTAAATACATATTGATCATCTAATAAATCAATTTTTTTAATTTAATTCCAAAGAGGGCATATCTATATTAGTTGTAATTGATAAATTAATTGAATAGACTGAATGTTAATAAATAAAGAATATTAATAAAAAACTATTACATTAATTATAGAAAAAATAATTATTTTGAAACAAAGAAAAAAATATAAATAAAACATTTTCATGAAACGGAGAAAATTCTTTCTAAACAAATTAATAAATTAATAAATTTAAATACTAATGATATAGCTTTTTGTTATTTTTCTATGATTAAAATTATTTATATTATTTTAGTCAACTTAGTTTCTATTTATCATCTTAACTATTTATTATCTTATTCTACTTTTTTACTCTACCATAAAATAATTAAGTATATTATAAGTAAAATAATAATAATCTTTTTAAAATGACATCTAGATATAAATTACTCTAGAAAAAGCTATACTTAAAAAAGAAAAATACTTGAAAAGAATTATATAATTATATAAAAAAGAAAAGAAAAGAATGATAGATAGTAGAAATTCAACAAGATAATAAATTTTTTTCTATATAAGCAAAAGAAAATTTCACTATCATATTTTTTCTTTCTTTCTCTTGTATGTTAAGCAATTCACACCTTGTGTTCACACCATACCCTCCACCTACATATATATATTCTTCCTATCTTTTCTTTCTCTCTCATCTTTTCCCTCTCTCTCTAAATCTCTCTCTTTCTCTCTCTCCTCCATAGCCAAAAACACCATACCCTCTTCTTCTCTTCTTACACGACTTTGCTACATATTGAATCACTAGAATCTAGCTTTTGCTTTTGTTTTTTTATTCAATTTCAATGGATGGTCATCACCTACATCATCATCAACAACATCAACAACAACATCATCAACAACATCAACAACAACAACATCAACAACAACAAAGACAACAACAACATCATCAACAACATGTTCAAAACATCATAGGTACTAGCAATCTTAACATGGATGTCACCGATAGGTTCCCTCAATGGAGCATCCAAGAAACAAAGGAGTTTCTCATGATCCGTTCCGAGCTTGATCAAACTTTCATGGAGACAAAGAGAAACAAACAACTTTGGGAAGTTATCTCTAACAGCATGAAGGAAAAGGGTTATCATAGAAGCGCTGAACAGTGCAAGTGCAAATGGAAAAACCTTGTTACTCGCTATAAGGTACTTACTTTCATCTTCTCATCTTACATCATTAACACAACAGTTATACAGATCAAAATCGCGACAGTTATTTAAAACCTTACTGTCAATCAAATATATTATTATGTTTTAGTTTGCCTTTTCAATTTGTTAAGGGATAAACTTTTCAATAACTATTACTAGTATAAATTTTATATAGCACTTTAATTAAAGTATATATGATATCTTGTAATTTTTATATTATGAGCACTTTATTTATGTTTTTGAGATATAAAGGGATGTGAAACAATGGAGATAGAAGCTACAAAGCAACAATTTCCATTTTACAATGAGCTTCAAACAATATTCAGTGCAAGGATGCAAAGAATGCTATGGGCGGAAGCAGAAGGAGGATCAAAGAAGAAAGGAATGCATGCATCTTCCGAGGAAGACGAAGAGTTAGGAAATGAAGAAAGTGAAGGAGATCACAAAGGTAACATTGGCAAAAAGAAGAAGAAAAAGGGCAAAATGGTGGTAGGTGGAGGAGGAAATGATAGTGGAAACAGTTTGAAGGAGATTCTTGAGGAGTTTATGAGGCAACAAATGCAAATGGAAGCTCAATGGATGGAAGCATTTGAGGCAAGGGAGAATGAGAGGAGGATGAAGGAGATGGAGTGGAGACAAACAATGGAAGCATTGGAGAACGAGAGGATGATGATGGAACAAAGATGGAGAGAGAGAGAAGAAGAAAGAAGGGTTAGAGAAGAAGTTAGGGCTGAAAAGAGAGATGCATTGATTACTGCTCTTCTTGATAAGCTCACAAGAGAAGATAAGTAGTAGTTTCTTTGTATTGTTTCATTTTCACATATCAAGCAAAGGCTTAGAGTTTTTAGAGGTTTGTTCTATGAACTTATCTTAGATATTTATGATCATCATTCTAATGGTTTAGACATTTTTTGTTTTGGAGTTTGGAATCTCTAGTTAGTTGCATTATTATTTTTAGAATGGTATGACATAAGTTAATTTGTTTTATGATATTGTTTTACAAATAATCAAGTGTTTCTTTAGACAATAAGATAAAAACATAGAAAATTGCTTTTAGTGTGTTTTATCTTTTACATCTCAATGATTTGGTTGAAACTCTAATAGAAATTATGGTGAAGATGATGATGAAAATATTGATCTCTATATCATCACTTCACTCAGTTCTTAGCATCACTAATTAAGATATGATTAGTTAGTGGATTAAATTAAATTTTTTATTTTGAATAAATTTTTAGAATTTCTATATACTTACTTTAAAATTTAAATGGGGAGACAAATTCACATTTCAATCTCCTTATTTTCTTTCCATTGTGAAACAGCTAGATTTTATTGTTTGATATATTTTCTTTCGATCTCCTTATTTTCTTTAGATTGTAAAATATTTAGATTTTGTTGTTTGATAAATTTTCTTTCAATTGTAAAATATTTAAATTTTGTTGTTTAATAGATTTTCTTTCGAATGTGAAAATCTAAATTTTGTTTGATAGATTTTTTTATCTACTTGCTTGTGTAATCTAGATTTTATTGTTTGAAAGATTTTCTTTTGATCTTCTCGTTTCCTTTTGATTGTGAAACATCTATATTTTCTTGTTGATTTTTTGCATTCAAATGTCAGCTTTGTTTTTTTATCCTTTTGTATGAGGCCTTGGAGTTAATGATAAAGAAAATTCTAATTTCACATATATATATATATATATATATATATATATATATATATATATATATATATATATATATATATATATATATATATATTTATTTATTTATTTCATAAGATTGAATATATTAGTAGTGTAATAGAGTACCTAGCCAACCACCAAAATGGGGCAAAACAACCCACAAATATTTGTTCATAGATAATGCTCATCATAATGTCTATCCATATATGGAGACGCACAATTTTAAGGTTAATGGAGCATTTACTCAAATGACTCACTACACACAATGTGATGTTATTTTCACTTTGATAGATGATAGAAGCACATACATGAAAATGGAAGAATTTTGTTATTTCAAAAGTTGTCTATTTAAATCGATGATGCTATAACTATTCTTCTATACTTTATATATATATATGTGTGTATATCGATATATTAGTGATATAAATTCTTAGGTAAGGTTAAGATGAGTTATAGAAATTAAGAAAGATAAAATTGTCTTAAATCACTAAACATGTTGTATGTTTATAATTAGTTTAATTAGTTTTTCTTTCAACATCAAATATGATTTTCAAGTTACAGATGGATGTCCAAGCTTAGTTGGTTAGGTTTTTTATGATAGCTTGCTGAAATGATTATTGATGATGTGAACATATGTGAGAGAGCTAGTTCATCATGTTAGGAACTGAAAAAAATAATCATCTTCAGGTAAGAACTTACAAGACTTTATTATCATATGCCTTACATACAATTTTGTAAGCCGTGTTTTAATACATTGATTTCTTTAATTAATAAAATCATATATTTAATGTCTTAAAATTTTGTATAATAGTGTCTCTTAAATTCATAGAAATTTTAATTTGTTGTTCTAAATATTGTTCCATATTAGGTTAATTAATTATAAATTGATATATTTTTATTATTTAATAATATTATAAATATAAATAATGATGATTGTTATTAAGTATTAATTAGAGATGAATTGTTGTTGAATTTTGTTTATGAAAAGAGTGTGGTGGGTTGATTATGTTAAACTCAATATGAGATCCGATTTAAATGTTTAATGATCTACTCTCATTAGAAGAATAATTATTGCTCTCTCTAATCGTATCTTAAATATTAATAAAATAAGAAGTATATTCTTCATGATCATACATTTAAGGTAATCAAAAATCCAAAATATTGATAGGTTTTGATAAGTGGCGTTCTGAATTGAAAATTAGCCAAAATATTAAACCAAGATTCTTATTTGTGATTCATTTTTATTTTAATAGATTAATGCGAAGAACTGAATAAAGAAAACACCATAGAAACTAAATATGATATCAATCTTCCTATTAGAGAGTCTATTAAAAAGGTTAAAAACAACAATAGTTAAGAACCACAATATTAAAATATGTCACATTTTCATCTAAAATTTTAATATTAAATATTTTTTATATCAAATATTTTAGTCATTTATAATCCATGTGATGCAATCTAGTAATTCTTTCTCTTTATCCTAATTTCTTTCTATGTATAAAAGATCAACAAGCAAATTAAAAAAAAAAAAAATAGACAAGGTGTGCATGCATAAATAAAAACCAATTATCTTAAGTTTGATTTCAAGACTTCAACCTCTTTTGACCATAAAGAGTACATACACATTGTCTATCCCCACGAAGACGCATTAAGAAACATAAATTTGTTTGAATAATATCTTTGTTATTATTAAAACAAATAGAACTATTGGTTCCAATTGTGATTCCATAATTGTGACTGGCTTAGAATCATTCGTTGGATCCACCAAAAAACAATGGGCTATGAATGTATGTATGTGCTACATGCTCACCGACATAAAACACAAATCCAATCCAACGCGTTAAAGTTGTAACTTATTTACACTTACGACAACACTTATCATAACTTATGTTCTGTCTTTGCAAATTTCATATAGCCAAAATTTTATGTCGGGTCTCTCATACTCGATAACAACATTTCGTATATATTCCATAATTAATACTAATAATTTCAAAAAACTATTACACTCTTTTATTATTACGTGCAAAATAACATAAATAAAATAACATTTTTCAAGAAAATCCTTTATTTTCAAACGCGTTTTCGTCAGAGAATATTTAACTAATTAAAAGTAAAATCTATTCTTTTTTAAAATGATATTTTTAGGGCCATTTTTTCTTCTGGAATATTCCAATAGTCAACCTCGTTCAGAACTAACCTGACACTTGTTCAAGAAAATTCTTAGTTAAACAAATTTAAAATAAAATAAAGCAAAAAGGTTGAGCTTAATTTTGTAGAAAGTCAGAATGTGACTCACATTTTCAAATTTACTTTTCTTTCCAACGTTTTTTAATCATTTTTTTACTAAACATATGATTAACTTTTGCGTTACAATATTATTTTGATTCTCCAATTGTTTGGCCTTTGATGGAACTTAACATGCTGACCCTGTTGGTCCTATAAAATGTTTAATACTTTCAAGCTTTTGGATGGTAATCATAATTAATATGGGGACTCCAAGTTCCACCATTTTATATACAGAATGTTTGTTTGAACCAACTCCCAATTGTTGTTTATAACCATAATTTTTTAAAATGTGAATAATTAGATATTTTTAATTATTATTACTAAATTATTAATTTATAAATATTAATAATATATTTATATTAAAATATAAATATAAATAAATATTATCTTGTGAAACTAAATTTTTTAACTAACAGATTACATTCATTTAATTAAACTGATACATCTTAATTGAACTATTCTTGTTTACTTTGTGGGATGAAGGTTGAATCGTTGAATTATTTAGTTATGGTGTGTGATAAAATGGTTCGTTTGTGGAAAGATGTTGTTCTTTGATTGGGTGAGGATCTTGTTTTGGTAGCGACTTCATTGGTGGATATTTTGACAGTTTCATCCGCTTATGTTACCCTTTTATTTTGTCGTTTTCTTTTGGATGTCGGTCAGTTGGTGTGTGTGAATTAATTAGTAGAAATAAGGTTGTGTTTGATAGAGGGGTTTGGAATGGTGTTGAGACTTTGTTTATTATTAAGAGACTCAGTTATGATTCGTTGTCTATTTTGTGTAAAGGTCTTGATGACTATCTTTTGGATGTTTGATTAACTAATCTCATTTTGCATGTCGGTTTATAGTTTTTATTTTTTTGAGTTCAGTCTTATTTTCACTTGTCTTTTGTATTGGATTGCGTCTCTTTTGTATAGGATTGCGCCCCTTATACTTTCTTGATAAAAGTGTTTATAAAAAAAAATCAAACTGTCTGATTCATCTCTTTATTATTATTATTATTATTATTATTATTATTATTATTATTATTATTATTATTATTATTATTATTATTATTATTATTATTATTATTATTGTGATCATTATTATTATCATTATCATTATTATCATTGTGATCATTATTATTATCATTGTGATTATTATGATTATCATTATTATTATCATTATTATTATTATCATTATTAATATTATCATTATTATTATCATTATTATTATTATTATTATTATTATTATTATTATTATTATTATTATTAAGGTTGTGTTTGATAGAGGGGTTTGAAATGGTGTTGAAAGTTTGTTTGTTATTAAGAGGTTGAGTTGTGATTGGTTGTCTATTTTGTTTAAAGGTCTTAATGACTATCTTTTGGATGTTTGGTTAACTAATTTCACTTTGCAAGTCGGTTTATGATTTTTACATTTTTGACTTCGATTTTGTTATCCCTTGTCTTTTGTATTGAGTTGCGCTCCTTATACATTTTGATAAAAGTGTTTATAAAAAATATTAAACTACTTCATTCACCTCTTTATTATTATTATTATTATTATTATTATTATTATTATTATTATTATTATTATTATTATTATTATTATTATTATTATTATTATTATTATATTTTTTGAAACGAGCCGTCTGACCTGTCCCGTCTAATGTCCACCAAAAAAAGAGACAGAACAGGCATGTCCGCTAAGTTAAAATGGGCATAAAAATCAAGCTCACGCCACTAAGGTAGTGGGTTGGCGAGTAGCAGACTTATCCGTCTTATTTTTAATTTTATTTTTTTTCTATTTTTTAATAAATTAAAATACTTTTGTACATTTCAATAAAAAATTTCATTTATATTTTAGAACAAATTTTTATAAAGCATTTTAGACAATTTTACTTCAAAGAATATTACAAGTTAATGTCTAAAATAAAACCACCAAAAATTATAATTACTAGAATTAACTTTTAAGAAAATAGAATTAAGGTAGGACAAGCTAAATGAATAGGTGCGACGAGTTTTGACGGATATCAGACTTTCACGGATGGCAGATTTTAGCAGGTAGATTTTGGTAGACGACAGATCCAAAATTTCATTCTAACTTGCCATTTTATGGCGGGTGAACGGACTTATCCGACGAATTACAGTTTGATTTACCACCCCTTAAATGTGAGATTAAATGAGTTTGAATATTTTTTATATATTTTAAAATATTTAAAAACTATAGTAATTGATAGAAACAATCGAGAGGAAATGAAGAGAATTTTTTAATTCATATGTTGTTGGCAAGAATTTTTAAATATATAAAAAATATATATATTTATTTAAAATGCAGTATTTCATTTTGTTTAAGTTTCATGTTTTTTAAGGGTATACAAGTTTGAGAAAAATTTAAACGTTCTGAGTTATAGGCCGACATTATTATTCTTTTTAAATAATAAAACAACCCTACATTATGATCCAAAAGAAAATATGAAGAGATATTGGAGACCTCTCATTTTAACTCTTAGATGTTCCCTGTTGGGCTGATAAAAAGAATCTTAGTACTTTGTCGGTGCAGATAGCTTAGTATTTTGTGGGTGCGAATAGTTCCAAAAGAAAATTTTAAGATACTTTTATGGTTATACTTTCATCTTTATCAAATATATATAAAAAAATTCAACAACAAAAATTTTATTACGAAAAACATTTAAAAAATTAGAATATTATTCGGGGCTTAATTGTAGATAAATTTAATTCTTTAATAAAATTGTATACTGAAATATATTAATAAATTTTTTTATAAATTAAAAATGAAAAAATATTCAAAAATTTATCTACGAGTTAAACGTGGATAATTATGCAATTTCTTCTCATATGACATTTTCTCAACTCATAAATTATGTATTGGATTTGTTGAAATAAAAATTAACAATAATGAGTAAAATATATTATCAACTCACATCACTAAAACAAGAACTTAATAAAAAAATTAAAAACAGAACCATATCTGAATTTATTCTTGAATCGTTGAAGGTTTACAGGTATTCGATCTTTTGATTTGTAGAGTTCTTTAGAATTTGTTGAATCTCTTCTAATGGGGATAAAGAGAGAATTATGATAAACCGCGTCTTTCTACCGCTCTACAAATAGGGATCATAATCCATATAAATAACTTTAAAATTATTTTTTAGTTTTCAGTATTCTAATTTTCCACTTCATCAAATTAAATATTGACTTATGATATCTACCGAACAACATTACCTTTCATGACATTTATGTTTTTGGCCACAAACTTAATATTAATTATGCCACTATAGTTTTGGCAAGTTAAATAATTGTCCTAACACATGTAATATTATATTTGTGACTCAAAAGTTCTAACAATCTCTCACTAGTCACATATGTAATTTACACAGATGTTAGACTTTATGAGCTCAAAACTTCTCATCATATTCTTTAAGCATATCGAAATTATCACGTCCCGTCTATTAGTCTAGTCAGTATACAAAATCAAAGTGATAGTCGTCGTATCAATCATAATTGTACATGTTGATTTTCAACAGGTCCTACTTTATGTTAGTGAGATAATTCAATAACCTTATTGTACGAAATGTAAATAAATGAATATTAAACTTTATTAATTGGAAAATATCCAAAATAATAATATGCATGCAAAATACCAAACATAGAACACAAAAGTCATAAATGACTAACTCCTACTAAACTAAAGATTCTTCTAACCCTAAAACACCCATGTGAGCATTGTGCTGATGAAAGACCCTAGGTGAAAGACGTTTTATAAGAGGATTCACTACCATGGAATTTTTCCCTATATGTCCTATGAAAATCTCTCTACTTTGTACCATTTTCTTAACAAATAGAAACTTGATGCCAGTATGTTTTGACTTGGTTGAGCTCCTCTTGTTATAGTAATTAGGTCACTAGCATTTTTCTAACATTTATAATATTTTTTTCTCATTATTTATTTATTATTTTCGCATTTTTAAATTTTAGAAATCGATGTATAGGTCGCAAGGAGATTTTTGTAATAGCGTAGATTTAATTTTCTGCATTTACTATTCCGCACCTCCTACTATGTAACTGCCCCAAAGCCATGTAATAGCGTATGACCTTCACTTTCTGCTTTTACTTTCTGCACCTCTTATAAACTGTATATACACTGCTTAGATGTATGGCTAATAGGATTGCATGACAAGACTAATCAATCAATCTTAGATCACCCTAACACTCTAGATAAAATATCTGAAAACAACACACTCTTACACACTCACACCCCTAGGGTACTCTCTTGTTTCCTTACGAATAACATGGTCATGTCCCTCGAATGTAGGGATACCATTAGTAAAGACGCTTATGAATAACATCATCATAGTCCCTTCGATATAAAGATCATAGTCCCTCGATGACCCTCGATGTTGCCTACGAATATATGATCTCGTCCCTCGGTTGTTGCCTACGAATAAGTGATGATCGTCCCTTCGAATTTCTAAGGCATCCTTACCATGTCGCCTTCAATGACCATACGAGGACCCTACGTCGATCCCTTCACATCCAACTGATAGAGTTACCTACCAACTAATGGTATGGATAGCACTATCCTAAAGGAGAAGGAAAGTAACAAGAATGACTCCTTTGTGAGTAGGTAATAAGACTTTTAATTGCTTGCACCAATAAAAAATACTTTTCACACCTCACACTCTCTTCAAAAAGTACTTTTTAAACAAACACTTTGTATACATTCCAACGAGAATCATTACAAAGCTTTACCCTTTCAAAGAAACATTTCCAAACACTTCGTATACATTCTTGAGGACTGATACAAGAATCATTATGAAGTCAAAGCGAAATATTTTTCAAATACTTTTCAAATCACATACACATAGAAAGAAAGTTTTTAAACAGTGAGCTAAGCAATTAAGAGCCCGTAGATAACTACGAACGGAAAGGGTGCTTATACCTTCCCTTTTCATAATTACCTCCCGAACTCAGAATCGATAAAAGGTATTTCCTATTCTTTTCACTTTTCCTTTATTGGATTAAAGAAAAGTCGGTAGCGACTCTTGCTATCCGTAACATTTGCGATAAAATGCAAAACAAACAAGTCAGTCCTCCCACCGTGTTACAGAACTGGCGACTCAGCCGAGGAGACTACCTAAAGAGGGGTTACCTTAGGGTTTAAATATCACCTTTACTTGCTTTCATTGTTTGCCTTGTCTGATTTACTTTTAAGGGTATACTTGGGTATTATATTTGTGGGGGATCCTACACCCGGATCCAGGTTTCCTTAGGTAAGTAGCAATAGATCATCGCGTCTGTCCAGCATAAACCGAAACAGTTAAAATGATAGCTACGGTTAGTGCGACACTTTAGATGTCCTGATGTTCAGTTGAGAAAATATTTGGCATCTGCGTGGTGTCATCAAGCACTAACTTAACTTTTAGAACCCTAATTGACCCATCTTGTCCATTAGGAAGTAGTGAGATAGCCGACTTCAGTGCAGACTAAGGTTGGTTGATACTCGATGCCACGCTCGTTGAGATTTCACTTTCGGGATGTTTTACTCGACCATTTGGTAGTCGTACTAAAATAGAGCCTGTGAGAAAGATTTGTGATATGAGATTCCTAGAACCCGGTTACTATTGTAGGATAGGTTGAACCAACTTAAACTTCGGTAGGGTAGACACCTATACCTCATGCAAGCCTTAAACCTAGGGATATTGTGTGAATTTCTTGTGCTTGCTATTTAATCATGACATCATATCATCATAACATTTCTAACCATTTCAAGGACCTAGGGATTTATCTTTGCTCTTTGTTGTAGGGTTATGACTTCCAAGAAGACTATCTGAATCAACTTCGTGGGTATACCTTCTCAACTCAAGGAATTAGTCTCACAAGTTCCTGATCATGCTCAGTTCATCAAAAGACATGGTTATCTACTCGACTTGGTTTCCTTCTGTTTTGAAGAAGATATAATGAGCGTCGTATTCCAGTTATTTGATCCGAAACATCACTGCTTTACTTTCCCAAATTATCAGTTGGTACCTATAATGGAAGAATTCTTTAAGCTACTTGGGATACCCATCCTTGATCAGATACCTTTCACCGTCTAGAAAAGTTATGAGGTTTGAAGACATTGCAGCAACTTTACATCTAAAACGGTCAGACATTGAAGCTAATTGGGAAACGAGAAGTGGAGTTAAAGGTTTTCTTGCTAAATTTCTGATAAAGAATGCTTGAGAATTCCTAATGGCTATGAGTTTCCACGCTTTAGAAGATATTTTGGCTTTATTAATCTATGGTTCAGTGGTATTTCCTAATCCAAATTAATTCATATACGTGAACACCATTAAGATATTCCTCACTCATAATCTTGTGCCTACCTTGCTCGGAGACATTCTACATTCTCTCCACACTCGTACTATAAAGAGACAATGGACTCTCATGTGTTGCATACTGTTATTATCCAGGTGGTTTATTTCGCACCTTCCTCGATCAGTGATGAAGAACGAACAAGGTTTGAGATGGTCTCAAAGGTTGATGTCACTCTCTCATTCAGATATTCGTTGGAGTCTCTACTCTTAAAAAGACTTCACTTTCATTGACAACTATGGAGAATTCCCTCATGTGCTACTCCTTGGCATAAGGGGAGGTATCACTTACAACCATTCTCTAGTGCTACGACAGTTTGGTTATGCTCGAAGAGACGATCCTTACGATATGCTTATCCAAGGCATCGTATTTGACTATGACAATGATCTCCAAGGTTAGCGTCGAAGATTTGTGCATGCTTGGGGCATGGTGAAGAAGACTGATACCAAGACTTTGGGGCATAAAAATCCATTCCTTGGGAACCTTACCTCAAATGGGTGCGGGCTTATGCTCAAAATCTCATGATGCCATATGTTGTGATTCTACCAGTAATTATAGAACCTGTTGCTGAAGGTGACGAAAACTTATACTACTCTCCATCCAGATATGCCTACTGATTTTGAAGAATTGAAGAGATCCTGGATTCAAATCAAAGAAGAAAGGGATACATTCGAAGCCCAGTGCTATGCGAGCGAGAAAAGAGTATTGGAGTTAACGAAGCTACTTCACGAGGAACAAAGCATTAACACCTATGTCAACACAAAGAGGAAGATCCTATGGGAGGCCTAAGCACTAGCAACTTTACTTTTGTAGTTGAAATATCTTTTGTATTTACTAATAAGACTAATAAAAAATTTGTTCGTGCTTGTTTACCAAGTTTAAATTCCTAAGGTCCTTGAAAATATTGCATAACATTGCATAACATTGCATATCATAGCATATCATTTCATAACAGGTACTCTGAAGACCGGTTTTCTTATCTTCTCACTGTTTATTTCAGCAGAAATGGCTCTTGAACAAACTATCAAAGATCTCTAGGCTCAGAACGTTCAGTTCCAAGAGATGTTCACCAACTTGGCTCAAGGACCACAAGATCTGAAAGATCTCATCATCAAAAAGAAAAAGAAGAAGATCGCTGGTATTCTCAACATGGGAAAAAGGTTTAGAGGTCCGTCAAGGTAGTCAGACACCTTGAGTTATCATAAAATAATGGTGAAACTGAAGGAAGTGTCAAGTTCAATTAAGGAAGCCATCACGGGTATCAAGAAGAAGTGGAAGAAGACTATATGAGCGAGCAATATCCTCATGACAATGAGAAATATAAGAGACTTGAAGACCGTCTGAATGCTGTGGAAAATCTGAAAGTTTCAGGGTTGAACTTTGATGATTTAAGCCTGGTTCCTGGAGTGGTGATGGCATTTCTTGTCCGAAGATTCAACCACACAGTGCTTACAAGAAATTGTGGATGCATTTCTTTCAAGAAAGTCTATCTGGAGCACAGTTAGAATAGTATTGTGATAACTGTTTTTTCATCGGTTATTTTAAAACAATGAAGTCGCCACCTAATTTTATTTGTTCATAAAGAAAGGGAAAATATAGATAAAACCCACGAAGTCGGATAAGACGATATATGAGACCAAAAGACACGAATTCGGGAGTTGGTTATGCAAGGGGAAGGTATTAGCATCCCTCACATACATTGTACTCGACGGGAACCGTTTAGTTCGTGTGTTCTCATGTGTGTTTTATTGCAATTTTTAAAAGACGAAGAAGAAGGGGTTTGATTTGTTATTATTTTGAGTTTGCCGCGATTTTAAAACCTTGTGCCTAGGTATTCCCTAGTGCAATGGGAAAGTCAAAACTCTGTAGTTCTTCTTGAAAATGTTTAAGTTGGTTGTGTTGATTTTAAAAGAAAAATCGTGCATTAGACATTTCAAATGCTTGAACTTTGACTTGTTTAGTTTATTTGAAAAGCTAAGTCTTCGTTCTTATTTAAAATGGCTATTGCACACTCTTTGTAAGAAAAGAGTTTGGTGGTCCTATATGAGCGGAAAACAATATTTGAGTGAATTGATTTAATTTTAAGTGGGTGAAAAGTACCGAACAATATGACTAGCGTCCTATGATTCAAATGCTAGAAACTAGAGGAGTTCAATGCTCAATGAGTCGTCTATCATCCCAAAAAGCTTTTTTTATGAAAAAGTGAAGTGAAACAAAATTCATGTTATTAAGAGTCTTTAAACAATTGGTCTAGCGTCCAACGATTTAAAGACTCGGAGTTCATTTGGCACAAGTTTTTAAATAATTGGCCTAGTGACCAACGATTTAAATACTCGAATTTTATTGTGAAGAAGAATTTTTGAAAAGGGCACTCGACGTTGGATCGAGGTTTGTAACTTTTAAATTTATGAAAGTGTTTTGAGGTTTGGTTTATGGACCAAGAGAATTTAAATCAGGTTATGATTAATCAAGTATATGGACTTAATTAATCTCGTGAGGATAGGTGCTCCTATCTCCAACCATGAAACCTTGCGCATGGATAACTGGTATATGGACCAAATTATTCGGGTTATGGCTAATCAAAATAAACAAGGGCTTTGATTAACCTTGTGAGAATGTGTAACACAGTGGGAGAACTGACTTGTTTGTTTTGCATTTTATCGCAAATGTTGCGGATAGCAAGTGTCACCACCGACTTTCTTTTATCCAATAAAGGGAAGGTGAAAAGAACAAGAAAAGACCTTCGTTAGATTCTGAGTACGAGAGGCAATTATGAAAATGGAAGGTATTAGCACCCTTTCCATTCGTAGTTATCTACAGGCTCTTATTTGCTTAGCTCACTTTTGAAAAATTGCTTTCTGTGTTTGTGAATTGAAAAGTATTTTGAAAAGACATTTCACTTTGACTTCGTAATGGTTCTCGTTGGAATGTATACGAAGTGTTCAAAAATGTTTGTTTAGAAAATGTTTAACTTTGTAATGATTCTCGCTGGAATGTATACAAAGTATTTGAAAAGATAGTTTTTGAAAAGTGTGAGGTGTGAAAAAGTGTTTGATTAGAGTAAGCAATAAAGTCTTATTTACCTACTCAGAATGGTCGTTTCCTTGTTATTTTTCCTTCTCCTTTAGAATAAGGCTATCCATACCATTAGTTGGAAGGTAACTTTATTCGTTTGGATGTGAAGGGAAAATCGAAGGGTCATCGTATGGTCATTGAAGGCAACATGTAAGAATACCTTAGCAATTTCGTAGGGGCGATCATCACTTATTCGTAGGAAACAATCGAGGGACGAGATCATGTATTTGTAGGCAACATCGAGGGTCATCGAGGGACTATGATCTTTGTATTGAAGGGACTATGATGATGTTATTTGTAAGAGTCTTTGCTAATGGTACCCCTACGTTCGTGGGACATGACCATTGTATTTGAAAGGCAAAAAGAGAGGATACCCTAAGAGGTGTGCAAGTGGGAAAGAGTGTCTTTGATTCAGATATATTAGTCTTGAATTAGGATGATCTAAGGGTTGATTTTATCTTGCCATATAAACCCTAGTTACTATACAATTAAGCAGTTAATATGTACAGGAAAGTAAAGCCCTAGTTAAACTATTACATCCCATGAGCAGTTACATACTAGTGAAAAATGTGTGAGGAAATGTAAATCTACGCTATTACAACTTGTGAGTAGTTATAATAATCGGAAAAATATCAAGACAAGGATGAAATTAGAATAAGAAGAAATAACGTTAGGAAAAAGATTTTTTTGTGTTAGTAGAAAATGTTTAAGATTAGTAAAAAATGTTTAAGGTTAGTAGAAAACCTAATTTAAATAAGAAAAATATTTTTGTATTTTTGTATTGATTTTAATTAGGAAAAATAATTAAAGTTTAATTTTATGGTTAATTAAAAAACTAATTAAAATAAAAGAGAAAATATTTTTTTGATGAAAAATTAAATTATAATTTTTCTGACCTAATTGTAAAAAGAAAATATTTTTTTTTGGTTTTTTCATGTATTTAAACAAAAAGTATTTTAAAAGAAATTAAATTAATTGAAGAAAATTGAAAAAAAAAATGAAAAATGGGGTTAGTAAACAATTGCAAAAAATATATACACAAACCTGGGAATCGAACCCAGGTCCTCCAAGCCATGCACACTCCTCCCTTGCCATCTGAGCTGGATGCGTTTTCTATTTAAACAATGAAGCAATAATCATATATTGGAAACTCTTTTCCAGAATTTCATTTAAATTAAAAAACGTGCCAAGGGGTCATTGTGCCCATTTGAATTTTTCTGGGAAATTAACCACGAAATTTTCGTGGGTAAAGGCTATACCGATGGCGCTCGTCTGTATCTATATCCCTGCAAGTTTCAAAATTCAAAAATACAAAAGATAAATTATATTCAGGTACATAGATCGACTGGAAATTTCCTTTTGAATTTAGTGGTGCCCTTGGTTTTTGCCAATTTTTCCTCTAACCTAGTGTCCCCAAATTATGAACTCGGAACCCTAGCCATGGTGAACCTTCGTATCTGCATCTAAACACAAATTAAACTTCCCAGAAAGCTTACAAACATCATTCTAAATAAGAATATACAACCGAAACATGTTTATGATGTATAAATGATCAAATTCGAAATTGACAAACAAGAGTGCAAACCGTGACTCTGAAATCTTGTTTCAGGGTGTTTTTATGCCTTGTAACGATCTGGAATGCTTCAAAGAGGATCAAGGAATGTAGTTTGAGGCTTTATTTGGTCTAAATCGAGCTAGAACCTTGGCTGCAAGTTACTTGAAAGTCATGATTTTTCCAAGCTAGGTTAGGGTTCTTGGCTACAAATTCTCGTCCTCTTGGTCATCAGGACTTAATGTGCATATATAGTAGAAAGAATTAGGTCAAGAATTGCAATCAAATATACGCCAATTATGATGATTGAGATTTGATTTGGAATTGATTCCAAACTTGCTTTTTTGGGATCAATCTTGTTCAATTTCTTGCCAATCAAATATTTTCGAAATTTCCAGCTTTCAATGAGTATCTTGGACCTCAAGAATGCTGAATAATAAGCCTTGCATTTATTGATTTAATTTTTGCATTTAATTTTTAATTAAAATTGGATTAATTTGAATTAATTCCAAAATAAATAAAATAAAATAAAGGGAGGCGTGAAAATGGACTTAGGAGTCATGGATGATCTTAGGAACAAGTTTGGACCACAAAAACTTAGGCCCATTTAGAAGAAATTTGATTTTGCTAAGTATTTCTCTTCATGCACTTCCTCAAAAATTCCAAACTTTCACAAGTTGTATCTTGCTCAATTTTCAACATTTTGATGTGTTCTTGAATTTTTTAGAAAGCTCAAGATGTCATCTAAACACTCCTTTTGGTTTCATATTAATTGAAGTTTCCATGATCATGTACACTTCTTTGAAAAAAGATGACTTTTGGTTGACTTTTAGAACGACCTATAATGTCTTGATCCATAACTCTCAAATGAAGTATTTTTGGGCAAAGCTTGTGAGACATGAAGTTGTAGAGAATTGATTTATCTTTAAAATGAGTTATCATGGAAAATTTTCTGATAAAGTATGTGAAAGTTATGCCTGGTCAAAGTTCTGTTGACTTTTTGTCCAAAAACCCTAATTTGGAAACTTTGACTTTTGATCAAATCTTGAGTTTTCTTAATGAATCATGATCAAATCTTGATCAAATGATGAATGTGACTTCAAAATCTTGATGTTGACCTAAACTAAGGAAGTTTGACTGTATGTTAACCACAATTGACTTTTTGTCCAATACAACTGATTTTCAACCATCTAAGCAATTGACTGAGCAAACTTTGGCTATGGGGCTTGAAACTTGACATGGTGATACATTGAGGCATATGAGGAGGTATAATAACCACTTGAGGCATTAGAAATCATCTTTGACTTGAAAGAATCAAAACCCTAGTTGTGGGTTGATTGCTTAGGAGAGGGTTCATCTGGTCAACCCTTGAGAAGTTCTTGAGTATAGAGATGTGGATTGACTTGGGAAATAGGAGGGAAAATTTTGGGGTATAACAGTTTCCCCTTTTCAATATTCTTGTACCTGAAGGTTTAGATTGGTATGCTTGCCTTTCGCGACCTAAAGGTAGAAGATGATTGAACACTCGAGTAGACCTTAACATTTGCACTCGCTAGTGTATGGAATGAGATCGTCAGTTGACGATGCGCTGGAATGGGCTTATAGATGCCATTTGGAGAAGATGATGCTGGGGTGAGTCGTACGTTAGACTCTACGTTCCTCTTTGAATGAGATTACTGGTATGCATTGATCTTCAACCATATATGCAGCATTCTACAGGTGGAGAGATATCAGCGTGTAGTCGGAGATGGGCTTAAACATGCCATCAGGAGTAAGAGAGAGTCAGAATGATTATTCGTCAGGCTGTAGATAGCTTTCCCGTCTTGTTTTGGGTATTAATCTGTATCCTGTCTATCTATTGGTAATCCTATGCAAATTATGATGCATGCAAGTATATGATAATGCTCGTGAATGATATATGCACATGTTATGACTTTTATGAATAATGTATGAATGTAGATGTTGTGGTATTTCAAAACATATCCATCTTGAAGAAGATAGGAACATTCTGATGGGGATCTTTGATTTCTACTTGGGGATGAAGATCCTGACTAAGGATAAAAGAGATGTAGATTCCTCTGATACACTATCTAACCAAGTTTCAGGTCTGGATATTGATGTTGTTGGGGAATGATAATCCTTCGGAGACACACAGTTGGGGATGAATATCTCGTGTACGAGTATGACTGGGGAATGATGTGATCTTGTATAACCTATTACTGCTCGGATACTAACATAATAAATTGATTGATGATTGGTTACTACTCGGGGACCAATGTAACAAAGTTGACATTCACTGCGTGGGGATTGACATGACAATGTAGATGATCACTGCTCAGGGACTAATGTGATGAGTTGAGAATATAGATAATCACTACGCGGGGACTGACGTGATGATTTTGTAGATGATCACTGCTCGGGGACTAATGTGATGAAGTTGATGATCACTGCTCGGGGACTAATGCGATGAATTGATAGGATCACTACTCGGGGACTAATGTGATGAAGTTGATAGGATCACTGCTTGAGGACTAACATGATGATGTTGATAGGATCACTGCTCGGGGACTAATGTGATGATGTTGATATGATCACTTCTCAAGGACTAACATCATGAGTAGAAAGTTGTCTCGCTACTGCTCGAGGGCTAATGTAACAAGAAGCAACATAGACGCTGCTGTAAGGAGATGATAGAGTAGTAACTTTGTTGGAGAGATCTGTTTCCGCTAAGGGAGCGATGGCTCTGTGGGGATTGTAGAAATTATTCTTGTGGGAATATACCTTTGAAAGTGACTTTGTGGGGATGTACTAGTGACTTTGGTTGTCATCTCAATTCCTAGAGTATGTAGTAATTGTTGTTTCTATTCGCTTTTCGTATATTTGTGAACAAATATTTATCGTCATATGCATATAATAATCATTCAAACCAATCATTGGACTTATGCAAACAAAACAGATAAAAGTAAAAATTAGAACTGGAAAAGGGAAATTGTATTGATTTTGAAAGTTAAGCCTATAGACATGCAGTTCGTGTATAGAGAGACAAATACCCTAGTAAGAGGAAATTTTCGAAAAAATTTGGAAAATAGTAAAAGCTATGTGGAAACAATCTCGTCGAGTTTCAACTCTGCTATTGCTCATATATTTTCGACTATCTCATCTCCTTGCTTCCAGAAGAGGGTGATTGGATTGGTTTGTGCCATTTGAAGCTGATAGTAGTGTAATATGTAAGTAGACGATCTCGTCGAGACATAGTCGTACGCTTTTAATCCCTAACTTTTGCCTAGACTGCCCTTTCGGGTTTTCAGTCTATTGGGAATCCCTTTTTTGCCCAAGCCTCCTTTGCAGGTTTTCGACTTGTCGGGTGTACTTTTTTTATATATATGTCTCTAAATTTTGCCGGAACCCTTTTTGGTTCGTCAGGATGCCCTTATTTTTGCCTAGGCTAGTCAACCGAGAGGGTCTCGTTTACGCGTAGTATTTTTTGACTATGTCTGCATTCACAGGGTGCGGGAAGTATCATGGCTCCGCCGGAAAACACTGTCTTGACTATAAATGGTCCCTCATAGGTGGGATTCCATTTTCCCCTGGGATCACCTTGTGGTAGTATGATGCGCTTGACTACTACATCACCAACTTGATACACTCGGTGTTTGACTTTCTTATTAAAGGCTTTGATCATTTGTTTTTGATAAATCTGTCCATGGAAGATATCTGCAGTCACTTTTCATTGATCAAGTTGATCTGGTCAAGTCGAGTCTGGACCCATTCGTCTTCTTCTAACTCTACGTCCTTGAGTACTCTGAGTGAGGGTATCTGAACCTCGATAGGTAGAACTGCTTCTATACCATATACGAGAGAGAAAAGGGTTGCCCCTGTAGATGTTCGTAATGAAGTGCGATAACCGTGGAGAGAAAATGGCAACATTTCATGTCAATCCTTATACCTCACTGTCATCTTCTGTATGATCTTCTTAAGATTTTTGTTGGCGGCTTCCACTGTGCCATTCATCTTTGGCCGATATGGAAAAGAGTTGTGATGCTTAATCTTGAACTATGTACAGAGTTCGGTGATCATCTTGTTATCGAGATTGGTACCATTGTCTATGATAATCCTTTCGGGAACACCGTATTGACAAATGAGATTATGTTTGATGAATCGAGCCACAACATTCTTGGTAACAGATGCGAACGAGGTTGCCTCTACCCATTTGGTAAAGTAATCAATAACAACAAGAATGAAACGATGTCCATTAGAAGCGTTAGGTTTTATTTCTATGATCATGTCAATACCCCACATCACGAAAGGCCACTGGGCGGTCAGAATATTCAATGGAACTGGAGGGATGTGTACTTTGTCTGCGTATATCTGGCATTTGTGGCAAGATCGGGCATATCAATAACAATCATCCTTTATAGTGGACCCATAGTAACCCGCTCTCATAATCTTCTTAGCCATTGTATGTCCACTAGAATGAGTACCAAATGCGCCTTCATGTAACTCTTCCATAATTCATCCGGCTGTCTTTTGATCTACACATCAGAGTAAGGCCAAGTCATGATTGCGTTTGTATAAGATGTCGTTATTGAGAAAGAACTTGGAGGCGAACCTCCTTAGGAACTTCTTTTCATTGACAGATTCCCCTTCATGGTATTCTTGAGCCTCGAGATACCTCTTAACTTCGTAGAACCAAGGTTTCTCCTTTACTCCGTCAATATCAAGTTCGCAGCAATATGCTGGTTCGTCTAGTCTTTCAATAGTGATTAAGGAGCTTTGTTGTCCCATCTGACTTTAAACATAGATGACATGGTAGCTAACGCGTCTTCCAACTGATTCTCTTCTCGTGGGATGTGCTCAAAAGTGATTGCTTCAAAGTAGGGCATCAGATTCAACATATATTCTCGATACAGAATGAGGTTTGGATGCTTCGCATCCCACTCGCCTTTAATCTAACTGATCACCAAAGCTGAGTCTCCGTATACTTGCAAGAATTTGATCCTCAAGTCAATAGCAGCTTTGATACCCATAATGCAAGCTTCGTATTTAGCCATATTGTTAGTGCAGTCGAAACATAATATGGCGGTGAAAGGTGTATGGCCGCCTTTAGGAGATGTAATTACAGCGCCAATACCATTCCCAAGTGCGTTGGAAGCTCCATCGAAGACCATGGTCCATCGGGATCCTGGATCAGGTCCTTCGTCTGGTCCAGGCTCTTCGTAATCGGTGACTAACATAATATCCTAGTTTGGGAGCTCGAAATGCATGGACTGATAGTCGTCTACAGCTTGATGAGCCAAATGATCAGCTACCACACTTCCTTTGATTACCTTCTAAGTAGTATACTGGATGTCGTATTCGGTCAAGATCATTTTCCATCTTGCTATTCTTCTGGAGAGAGCAGGTTTCTCGAATATGTATTTTATCGGATCCATCTTAGAGATCAAAAAGGTAGTGTGAGTCAACATATACTTTCTTAGTCGGCCAGCAGCCCAAGCCAAAGCACTGCAAGTTTTCTCAAGCTGTGAGTATCTTGTTTCATAGTCGATAAACTTTTTGCTAAGGTAGTATATTGCATACTCTTTTCGACCAGACTCGTCATGTTGCCCCAACACACACCCCATTGAATTCTCTAGTACTGTTAAGTACATGATGAGAGGTCTTCCTTCAACTGGTGGCATCAGGATAGGAGGTGCTTGTAGATACTCCTTGATTTTGTCAAAAGCTGTCTGGCAACCGTCTTTCCATTTTAGTACTTGATCTTTCTTCTGTAATTTGAAAATTGGATCACAAGTAGCAGTTAGATGTGCAAGGAATCTGGCAATATAATTCATTCGTCCCAAGAAACCTCTGACTTCTTTCTCGGTACGGGGAGCTGGCATTTCTTTAATAGCTTTAACTTTAGCAGGATCAACTTTGATACCTTTTCCACTGACAACAAAACCCAAGAGTTTTCTGGATCTGACTCCGAAGGTGCATTTGCTCAGATTAAGTCTCAATCTATATTTCTTCAGTCTATCAAACAGCTTACGCAAATGATCGAGATGTTCTTCTTTGGTTTATCATTGAGCTATCATGTCGTCGACGTAGACCTCTATCTCGTGATGGATCATATCATGGAATAAAGATACCATAGCACGCTGATATGTTACGCCAACATTCTTCAAACCAAACGGCATGACCTTTTAATAGAAGGTGCCCCACTGTGTAACGAAAGTAGTCTTTTCCATGTCTTTAGGAGCCATCTTGATCTGATTATAACAAGAGAAACCATCCATGAAAGAGAAAACTTTATGCTGAGTGGTGTTGTCAACCAGAACATCAATATGTGGAAGCGAAAAATCATCTTTCGGACTTGCCTTATTCAGATCCCGGTAGTCTACACACATGCGCACCTTGCCATACTTCTTAGGTACGCGTACCACGTTCGCAACCCACTGTGGATAAGAAGTAACTACTAAGAAACCAGAATTTAATTACTTCATAACTTCGACTTTAATTTTCTTTGACATCTCATGACGCATACGACGAACCTTCTGCTTTACAAGGAGAAAACCATCTTTCGTTGGTAGTCGGTGTACCACAATGTCAATATCTAGACTTGGCATGTCTTCGTAGGAACAAGCAAAAATCTCAATGTAATCTCGCAGCATCTGGATCAATCTTTCTTTAACACTGTTCTCAAGACCTGCTCCTATTTTGATTTCTTTTATGTCTTTGTCGGTACCTAGATTCACAACTTCGACCGGTTCTTCGTGCGACTATATAGCCTTTTCCTCTTGCTGTAGTAGTCTGGCAAGTTCTCCTGGCACTTCACAATCTTCCTCACCTTCGTCTTCGTCTTGGTAGATCGGACTATCGAAGTCATATTTAGCAATAGCAGAGTCGTTATCGACGTGATCCAGAGTGAATGTGGATCTGCAGTTTATTACGTGGGTGTGTGTAAGAACACATAGATTTTGAAAAGGTGATAAAGTAAAAAGAAAGACAGGGAGCACAATATTTGAATGCAAAATTCCAATGATTTATTGAATGAAAATATGCAAATGACAAATAATAATCCTCACAAACGAGTCGTGGTGCCCCGGGCAAGGCACTAGGCGTAGAGTTTTATTATTTGAAGCGTAAAATAGAAAAACAATTACTCCTGTCTAAAGGAGATTGGCATAACATCCTTATCCGTCCAATTGTTGAGTCCATCGCCAGGATTTGGGAAGATCCAATTGTTGATGTCGAAGTCACCATCATCGTCTTCTATAGCATGAACTCCACTCTTGTTGATGTGGAAAGGAGGTCCGTCGGCACGTTTGTGGCGTATCATCTTCTGACCCTTGGATGTCAAGCCTAAACCAATTTTGTCAGATTTGAATGGAAAATCGAGAAGCTGGCCCCAAACGGTAAAACCTCCTTCTTCAACTACAGTTTTGGCATCCTTCAGTGAGGCCATCTTCAGTGGAGCTCTAGTAACCTTAGGAGTGACAAGAGAGTCGGCTGGCATGACTCGTGGAACTACTTTGAAAGCTTGACAGGGAGTTTCGACAAATTCACCTTCCATTTTGGTGTATCAGAATGATTGCAGATGACTTACCATATACTCTTCTTCTCCGCATACTGTAACAGTTTTCCTCTTCACCGGGTACTTCAACTTCTGATGCAGGGTAGAGGTAACAACGCTTGCCCAATGTATCCAAGGGCGTCCAAGCAAACAAGAATAAGCTGGAAGAATGTCCATCACAAAGAAAGTAGAATCAAAAGTCTAGGGACCTACTTTGATTGGCAGGTTGAGCTCTCCAAGTGCTATTCTCTTCGAATCATCAAAAGCTCTTACGATTATGTCATTGGGCTTCATGACCACTTCTTCAGCATTAAGTCGGTCGAGAGCGCTCTTCGGTAGGATGTTCAAAGCAGAGCCAATATCCACTAATACATGAGATAATTTGGTGCTCTTACACTCTATAGAGACGTGAAAGGCTTTGTTGTGTTTTCTTCCAGTAGGTGTCAGATCAGCATAAGAAAATCCTAAACCATTGTCTACGATCAGGATAGCAATACAACTTTCGAATTGGTCGGCAGAAGTATCTTGCGGTATATGAGCATTCTTCATAAACTTCACCAAGGCTTTAGCATGAGCCTCGAAGCACAACAACAGAGCTAGCATGGAAATCTTGGATGGGGTTTGTCCCAACTGCTCCACTACATTGTAGTCGCTCTACGTAATGATCTTCAGAATTTCCTCCATTTTTTGTTTGGAGTTATCTTCAGCAACTTCCTTTGGTACTTCCGTCTGAGCAGGTTGAGTCACTTTCTCTTTCCCTCGAGCTTCGGGAGTTGGCTTAATAGCAGGAATGCGAACTGGTGTAGTAGTATCATCTAGAGGAGAGATATATGGAGAAAACACTCTTCCGGTTCTGGTTACTTTGCTTGATCCAATGATATGGTTGGGATCAGTACTGGTAGCTTCAACTATATTGTCTTCAATGGTTAATTTCTCTTGCTTGACGCCATGATAGTAGACTTTTGCTCCATAATTCCAAGGTATAGCTTTGTCAAAGGAATATGGAATTGATCTGGGCGAGGTAATAATCAGAGGTGCCACTCTGGGTGCAGGATCGGTAGAGGTGATCCTTATTGTGTTTACATCAGCAAATTCTTTGGGATAGTCATCTTCCCATCCGGTTGCCTTGATGTCTTCGATTGCAATCTTGTAGGTTTCAGGGGCGGTATATTTCACCATGAAATCAAATTTCCCACTTGGCTGCCCTAAGGTATCCCAGAATTCTGGTATGGCTTCGCTTACGTCTTCGATCTTCATACTTTTAGAAACATCTTCGCACAGACTCTCTACAGACGGAGCTTTTAGGAATAACACTTCTCGGTTGTCCATTATGTGTTGAACACGTCTCTGCAACCAAGCACATCCATTTGATTCAGATGCGCACCAACGACAGTCGTTAGGACATCCTGGAAATAAATCAGCTTGCAACAAATCCTTCTTGACAGTCATCAGGGGATTGGTAAGGTCATTCACATCAAAGACATATGTGTCATCGTCAATGGAATTGGCACTTTTACCATGGTCAGACATTGGTGCGTTGATCACATTTGGAGTTTCGACAGAAGGGTCGAATTCAATTTCTCGGGCTTCATTCATGTCTTGAATCTTGTTCTTCAGGGTCTAACAATTGTTGGTGTCGTTCCCTGGGCTACTTGAGTGGTATGCATATCTTGCATTGGGATTGTATCTTGGAGAAGAAGTGTTGACATGTTGAGGAGGATCCCTCAAAGTAATCAACTCTTCTTTCAACATGTGTTGTAATGCTTGGGATAATGGCATGTTGATCTTTGTAAACTGTCTTCTCGGCGCGTTCTGTCTACGCGCGTTGTCTTGTTGAGATTGCACTAGCGTGGGATTGGAGATCAGAACTGCCCCCACAGATTGATTGTGATCACCTTTGTCACGGTTCTTCTGACCATATACAACATTGGCTTATTTCTTTCCACTAAAATATTTGTTCGCAACATTTGAAGATATTTCGACTTGAATCTTTCCATTCTTGATTCCAGCTTCAATACGTTCTCTTGTCAGTATTAACTTGATGAATCCGGCTGAAGAGTTTCCAATTAGATGATTGAAGAATGGGTCTGTCAGCATTCCCATGAACATATTAACCAATTCCCTATTATACAAGAGTGGCTGGACTCTGCCTTCTAGATCTCTCCATTTCTGGGCGTATTCTTTGAACTTCTCATCACAGCCCATAGACATGATCTACAGTTGCATGCGGGTTGGTGCCAATTCAACATTGTACTGGTATTATTTATAGAAAGCATCTGCCAAATCATTACATGTATGAATGTGGGTATTCTATAGCTGATAATACCACTCCAACTATGCTCCGGACAGACTCTCTTGAAAGAAATATATCCACAACTTTCTGTCTTCAGTATGAGGATGGATCTTCTGAACATAGGACTTCAGATGCAGCTTCGGGAAAGAAATTCCATCATACTTAGCAAAGGTAGGGACATTGAACTTGCGGGGAATTACCATTCCAGAAACCAGACTCAGATCATCAAAGTTCAACCCTGACATTTTCAGATTCTCCACAGCATTTAGGCGGTCTTCAAGTTGCTTGTACTTTTTGTCGTTAGGATATTGCTCGCTCATATAGTCTTCCTCTTTGTTTTCAGACTCATGATGTTTTCTTCATTATTTTTGACACTTCCTTTAGTTTTGCCGCTCTTGTCTGAGAACTCAAACTTTCTGACTACCTTGAGTGGACCTCTGTACCTTTTCCCCATGTTGAGAATCCCAATGGTATTCTTCTTTTTGAGGATGAGCTTCTTTAGATCTTTCTGACCTTGGGCCAGATTGGTGAGCATCGCTTGGAACTGAGCATTCTGAGCCTAGAGATCTTTGACAGTTTGTTCGAGAGCCATTTCTGCTAAAATAAACAGTGAGAGAATGAGAACACCGGTCTTCAGAGTACCTGTTATGAAATGATATACTATGATATGCAATGTTATGCAATGCAATGTTTTCAAGGACCTTTAGGAATTTAAATTTGTTAAACAAGCAAGAAACAAACTTTTTATTAGTTGACTTAACAGGTATAAATGAAAGTTCAAGTACAAAAAATGAAATTCCTAGTGCTTAAGCCTCCCACAGACGCTTCCTCTTTGTGTTGAAGTAGGTGTTGATTCCTTGCTCCTTGTGAAGCAGCTTCGTCAGCTCGAATACTCTTTTATAGCTTGCATAGCACTGAGCTTTGAATGTATCCCTTTCTTCTTTGAGTTGAATCCAGGATCTCTTTAATTCTTCAAAACCAGTAGGCATGTCTGGATGGAGAATGGCATAGGGTTCGTCACCTACAACAACAGGTTCCATAATTACTGGAAGGATGACAGCATATGGAATCATGAGATTTTAAGCGCGAGCTCGTACCCATTTGTGGTAAGGCTCCCAAGGAATGGAATTTTTATGCCCCAAGGTTTTGGTCTCGGTTTTCTTCACCATGCCCCAAGCGTGCACAAATCTTCGGCGATAACCTTGGAGATCGTTGTCGTAGTCAAATACGATGTCTTGGAGAAGCATATCATGAGGACCATTTCTTCGAGCATAACCAAACTATCGTAGCATAGAGAAGGATTGTAAGTGAAACCCCCCTTATTCCAAGGAGTGATACATTAGGGAATTCTCCACATAGCTCAATGAAAGTAAGGTTCTTTTGAAAGTAGAGACACCAACGGATATCTGAATGAGAGAGTGACATCAACCTTTGAGACCATTTCACCCTTTGTTCGTTCTTCATTACTGATTGAGGAAGGTGCGAAATAAACCACCTAGATAATAACAGTATACAACACATGATAGTTCCTTGTCTTTTCATAGTACGAGTGTGGAGAGAATGCAGAATATCTCCAAGTAAGGTAGGCACAAGATTATGAGTGAGGAAGATCTTGATGGTGTTCACGTCTATGAACTGATTTGGATTAGGAAATAACACCAAACCATAGATTAGTAAATCCAAAACGTCTTTGAAAGCATGGAAACTCATAGCCTTTAGGAACTATCGAGCTTTCCTTATCAGAAACTTAGCAAGCAAACCCTTAACTCCACTTTTTTTCGCCAATTGTCTTCAATGTCTGACTGTTTTAGATGTAACGCTAATGCGATGTCTTCGAACTTTGGAACTTTTTCTGAACCGTTGAAAGGTATCGATCAAAAATGGGTATCCTAAGTAGTTTAGATAATTCTTCCATTGTAGGTACCAACTGAAAATCTTGGAAAGTAAAGCAGTGATGTTTCAGATTAAAGAATTGGAATACGAAGCTCATCATGTCTTCTTCAAAACCGGAGGTAACCAAGTCTAGTAGGTAACCATGCCTATTGATGAACTAACATTGGTCGGGAACTTGTGAAACTAACTCCTTGAGTTGAGAAGGTATACCCACAAAGTTGATTCGGATAGTCTTCCTAGAAGCCATAATCCTACAACAAAGAGCAAAGATAAATCCATAGGTCCTTGAAATGGTTAGAAATGATACGATGTTATGATGTCATGGTTAAATAGCACACACAAGCAATTCACACAATAGCCCTAGGTTTAGGGCTTACATGAGGTATAAGTGTCTACCCTTCACCGGAGTTTAAGTTGGTTCAACATGTCCTATAATAGTAACCGGGTTCTAGGAATCTCAAATCATCAATCTTTCTCGTAGGCTTTATTTCAATACGACTACCAAATGGTCGACCAAAACATCTCGAAAGTCAAATCTCAATGAGCGTAGCATCGAGTACCAACCAACCTCAGTTTTCACCGAAGCCGGCCATCTCACTAACTTCTAATAGCCAAGATGGGTCAATTAGGGTTCTAAAAGTTTAGTTAATGCTTGATGACACCACACATATGCCATATATTTCCTCAACTGAACATGAGGAGCATCAGGACATCCAAAGTTTCACATTAATTGTAGCCATCATTTTAACCATTTCAGTCGATGTTGGACAGTTGCGATGATCTATCGCTACTTACCTAAGGAAACCTGGATCCGGGTGTTGGATCCCCCACAGATATAATACCTGGGAATCCCGTAAAAATAAAGAAGGCAAAGCAAACAGAAAGCAATAAAGTGATCCTATAGCCCTAAGGTAGCCTCTCTTTAGGTAGTATCCCCAGCAGAGTCGCCAGTTCTGTAATACGGTGGGATGACTGACTTGTTTGCTTTGCGTTTTATCACAAATGTTGCGGATAGAAAGAGTCGCCACCGACTTTTGGTATATCCAATAAAGGGAAGGTGAAAAGAATTGGAAAAGACCATCGTTAGATTCTGAGTACGGGAGATAATTATGAAAAGGGAAGGTATTAGCACCCTTTCCATCTGCAGTTATCTACGGGATCTTAGTTTCTTAGCTCACTTTTGAAAAATTGCTTTCTGTGTTTGTGATTCGAAAATTATTTTGAAAAGACATTTCGCTTTGACTTCGTAATGATTCTCGTTGGAATGTATACGAAGTGTTCGGAAATGTTTGTTTAGAAAATGTTTAACTTTGTAATGATTCTCGCTGGAATGTATACAAAGTGTTTGAAAACATAGTTTTTGAAAAGTGTGAGGTGTGAAAAAGTATTTGATTGGAGAAAGCAATAGAGTCTTATTTACCTACAAATAATGTTCGTTTCCATGTTATTTTTCCTTTTCCTTTAGAATAAGGCTATCCATACCATTAGTGGGCAGGTAACTTTATTCGTTTGGATGTGAAGGGACAATCGAAGGGTCATCGTATGGTCATTGAAGGCAACATACAAGAATACCTTAGCAATTTTGTAGGGACGATCATCACTTATTCGTAGGAAGCAATCGAGGGACGAGATCATGTATTCGTAGGCAACATCGAGGGTCATCGAGGAACTATGATCTTTGTATCGAAGGGACTATGATGATGTTATTCATAAGAGTCTTTGCTAATGGTACCCCTATGTTTGAGGGACATAACCATTGTATTCGAAAGGCAACAAGAGATGATACCCTAAGGGGCGTGCAAATGTGAAAGGGTGTGTTTGATTCAGATATATTAGTCTTGAATTAGGGTGATCTAAGGGTTGATTTTATCTTGCCATACAAACCCTAGTTACTATAGAATTAAGCAGTTAATATGTACAAGAAAGTAAAGTGCGGAATGTAAAAGTCCTACGCTATTACATGGCTTTGGGGCAGATACATAATAGGAGGTGCGGAAAATAAAATGCGGAAATTAAAGCTCTAGTTAAACTATTACATCCCATGAGCAGTTACATAATAGTGAAAAATATGCTAGGAGTTGTAAATCTACGCTATTACAACTTGTGAGCAGTTATAATAATCGGAAAAAATATCAAGACAGGGATGAAATCGAAATAAGAAGAAATAGCGTTAGGAAAAAGATTTATTTTGTGTTAGTAGAAAATGTTTAAGATTAGTTGAAAATGTTTAAGGTTAGTAGAAAACCTAATTTAAATAAGAAAAATATTTTTGGATTTTTGGATTGATTTTAATAAGGAAAAATAGTTAAAGTTTAATTTTATGGTTAATTAAAAAATTAATTAAAATAAAAGTAAAGAGAAAATATTTTTTGATGAAAAATTAAATTATAATCTTTCCGACCTAATTGTAAAAAGAAAATATTTTTTTTGGTTTTTTCATGTATTTTTAAAAAATATTTTAAAAGAAATTAAATTAATTAAATAAAATTGGAAAAAATGAAAATATGGAAAATAGGGTTAGTAAACTATTGCCAAAAAATATATACACAGACCTAGGGATCGAACCCAAGTCCTCCAAGCCATGCACGCACCTCCCTAGCCTTCTGAGCTGGATGGGTTTTCTATTTAAATAATGAAGCAGTAAACATATATTGGAAAATATTTTCCAGACATTCATTTAAATTAAAAAACGCGCGAGGGGTTCATCGTCCCCATTTGAATTTTTCTAGGAAATTATCCATGGCCTTTTCGTGGGTAAAGGATATACCGACGATGCTCGTCTGTAGCTATATCCCTGCAAGTTTCAAAAATCAAAAATACGAATGATAAATTATATTCAGGTACATAGATTGACTGGAAATTGCCTCCTGAATTCAGTGGTGCCCTTGGTTTGAGCCAATTTTTCCTCTAACCTAGTGTCCCCAAATTATGAACTCGGAACCCTAGCCATGGTGAACCTTCATATCTGCATTTAAACACAAATTAAACTGCATTTCATAAGTTATATCTTGCTCAATTTTCAACATTTTGATGTGTTATTGGACTTTTTAGAAAGCTCAATATGTCCTCTAAACACTGATTTTGGTTTCATATTCATTGAAGTTTCTATTCTCATGTACACTTCTTTGGAAAAAGATGACTTTTTGTTGACATTTAGAAGGACCTATAATGTCTTGATCCATAACTCTTAAATGAAGCATTTGTTGCTAAAGCTTGTGAGACATGAAGTTGTAGAGAATTGAATTCTCTTTAAAATTATATTTTGTGGAATTTTTTTTGATAAAGTTTGTGAAAGTTATGCCTGGTCAAAGTTCTGTTGACTTTTTGTCCAAAAACCCTAATTTGGAAACTTTGACTTTTGATCAAATGTTGAGTTTTCTTGATGAATCATGATCAACCCTTGATCAAATGATGAAATTGACTTCAAAATATTTATGTTTACCAAAAATAAGGAAGTTTTACTGTATGTTGACCACAGTTGACTTTTTGTCCAATACAACTGATTTTCAACCATCTGAGCAATTGACGGATTAAACTTGAGCTGTGAGGCTTGAAACTTGACATGGTGATACCTTGAGACATATGAGGAGGTATGATGACCACTTGAGGAATTAGAACTCATCTTTGACTTGAAAGAATCAAAACCCAAGTTGTGGGTCGATTTCTTAGGAGAGGGTTCATCTGGTCAAGCCTTGAGAAGTTCTTGAGTATAGAGATGTGGATCGACTTGGGAAATATGAGAGAAAATTTTGGGGTATAACAGAATGGCCATGCCTATTCCCAACTATGAGACCCTTATGACACATAAGCCAAGATGAGGAATGGAATTAATTACATAAAGTGTGTGAAGTGTGCAATTGTGAATAAAACATACAAGCATATGAGATGTAATTAAGTAACACAATACAAGTCCAAATCCTTAAATAACTATTAGAATATGTCTTTTTTATTTGATAAAAATTAATTAATAATTTAATCAATAATTATCAAATAAAAATTACCATGAGACTAATAATTATTTAATACATCGACACAAATTATTTGCATAATTAATAAAAATAATTAAAAGAGAAAGGTTGAGAAATGGGCATGTTTTGAAGCAATTCTAGGGGGTGCAGAAAAAAAACCAAAGAGGAGGTCCAAGCCCAAATAAAGGGCAGCCCAATCAATTCTGAATGGTCCAGCGTGCACAACTTCTGATGGTATACCGTGGGCGGCCTATTAGAGGCGTCTAACGATAATAATGATGATGATGATAACGGTTTGATGATAATCTCATGATGGAAAAGCGGAGTGCACAATATTGACCAATGAAGTGATATACATAGGATCATCAGAAATATAATTAAAGGTGGTGACACTTGTCACCACCATATTAGTGACTAATAATTATGATTAATTAACATAAAATAAGAGAAAACAAAAAAAACTTCATAATCCTAATTGTTTCTCTCTCTCTCTCTCTCTCTCTCTCTCGTTCACTAACGGTCTCCCTTCTCTCTAAGTGCCTCGCTGGAGAAGGCCAAGTGCCCGCGCCAGAAATCTTCCCATGGCAGCGACGGTGGCGACGATGCTCCGATTCCAAATTTCTTTACATTTTTTGATTCGTTTTCTTCTAATCTCTAATTTATGGTTGCTTTTTTACAGATTCTTAGTGGATCTTCCTAGACCTAAAGATAAAGAAATGAAACCCTAATTTGTTTTTCTTGAAATCAGTGGCTATAGCGGCTATATCAATGCAAATCGATGATAGATATGAAGAAAAGAGAAAGAAATGGAGCCTTGGTCTTCTTAACGTGGCGGTTTGTGACCTTACGATGAGATCCTTCCTTTTTCTTCCCTCTGACTCACGATTTGTTGTATTTTTCTTCTTCGTCTTTCGATTTCGTGATTTTTGAAGGGACTTTGTGTGGGAAAATGATGAAGAATCAAATTGGGTTTTCTCAGATCTAGGGTTTTGTGGCTGTTTTTTCTTTTTCGTGAATAGTAGTCTCCTTGATATATGTGCAAACAAATCCTTATATACTGTGTAAATTAGGTTTTCACTGCCTTACTTTTTTGATCCTCCGTTTTTTCTAGAAATAAGGCCTTACGAATTTGTGTTGCTGGACTTTGATTTTTTTCCCTGATTATAGGGTTGTTTACAATTTGCTGTATTGGGCTGGAAATGCTATTTTCTGATTTTTCATGCCTTTTTCACTGGTATGCTATAACTATGATGAGTTCTGAGTTATCTTTTTCACACCTCCCTTTGTGAACTAAAGTTTGTCTTTGTGATTTGTAGTAGGAACTTTTCCTATGATTTAAAATTTTGATTTTTGTTGAGGCTACAAGATTGCTTGAATATGATTTGAAAACCCTTATCCTGATTCTTGCCGATAGTCCCTAATGATGAGCCTTGAGAAACTTTGCTTGAAAATTTCATATTTATGTTTCAAATTTATTTGCTAAACAATGCTTTTTTTTCTCCTTATTTTATGAATAATGGTGGTGAGGATGGCTTGAAGATTGAAGAAGATTCACAAAGAAAAGGGAAAGCTCTCTTAGAAATCGTAGAATTAGGCTTGCTAGATTAGGAATTCTTTTTGACCTTGCTTTGAAATTTGAATGCTCTTTGCGAGAACTTTTGGAGGGAATGTACATTTAAAAGAATAAGATGCTAGAAAATTAGTGAACTTGTGTAATTTACAATTCAAACTCTTTTGATGTGTATTCTTTGACAAAAACATCTAGAAATTGAATGAACTTTGATTGAATGTGAAGTAATGAATTTTTTGATGAACACTTGAACGCACTTGCTTGCAATTTGACTCACAAATGATCTCTTGAATGATGAATGTGTCTAAAAGGAATGTCCAAAGAACTCTTAGATATTCTCCTTGTAAATTGATAAAATTCTTAGGAATAGACATTTGAACCCTTTATTAACCTCGATTCTTTGAATGAGGACAAAATAAGTTTGATGAGCAAAATGTTATTCCTTGTGATTAGAATATATGCACTTCTTGCAATAATTTATAGCCAATTGTACATTACGTAACAACTAAAGCCATTCTTGTCCATATGGCAACATGTAATTCTATTTTAAAATGATGATGGGTTTCAAATTCCTTTTCTTGACTTCAAAGTTCACACATAAATAAATCCTCCTTTATAGGTAATGGAAAACAATATCATTTTCCCTCCAATCAATTTTGATTTTAAATTTGGCTTCAAAAGATAAATCAAGTTAAAAATGTAACACTTCTTCCAAAGCATCCCTTTTTAATAATCCGAATGAATCTTATGTTCTAAACTTGAACTTCACTTCTTGAGTAAAATTCAAAAGCACCACTTGCCACAAGAGAGTATTCTCAATGCTTTAACTCCTTAATCACAAATAAATGGATAAGTGTCTTTGAATCTGGACACAAACCCTGATACTTGTATAATAGTCCAAAAACAACCAAATCTGAATGAACAATTCAAATTGGAATGGTAGGGTAAATTTTGGGGTGCGACAGGTATTATCAGCTAGAAAATACTCACATTCATACCTAGAATGATTTGGCAGATGCTTTTTACAAATAGTACCAGTACAATGTTGAATTGACACAAATACGCATGCAACTATAGAATATGTCTATGGGCCGTGATGAGAAGTTCAAAGAGTACGCCCAGAAATGGAGAGATCTAGTAGGCAGAGTCTAGCCACCCTTGTCTAATAGGGAATTGGTTGACATGTTCATAGAAACGCTAACAGGTCCATTATTCAATCATCTTATTGGAAATTCCCCAGACGGATTCATCGAACTGATACTGACAGGCGAACGTATTGAAGCAGGAATCAAGAGTGGAAAGATTGAAGTCGAGACATCTTCAAATGCTGCGAAGAGATCTTTTGGTGGGAAGAAAGAATCCAATGTTGTTTATGGTCAGAAGAGCCGTACAAAGGTGATCGCCATCAATCTGTGGGGTAGTCTTGATCTCCAATCCACACCAGCACAACCTCAACAAGACGACGCACGTAGGCAGAACGCACCCAGAAGACAGTTTACGAAGATCAACATGCCATTATCTCAAGCATTACAACACATGTTGAAAGTAGAGCTGATTACTTTGAGAGATCCTCCTCAGCATGTCAACACATCTTCTCTGAAGTAAAATCCCAATGCAAGGTGTGCATACCACTCCAATAGCCCTGGGCTCGACACTAACAACTGTTGGGCCCTGAAAAAAAGATCCAAGACATGATTGAAGCTCAAGAAATTGAATTTGACCCCCCTATCGAAACCCCAAATGTGATCATCGCACCAATGCCTGATCATGGAAAGAGTGTGAACACCATTGATAACGACTCATATGTCTTTGATTTGAATGAGTTAACCACTCCCTTGATGATTGTTACGAAGAATCTGCTACAAGTTGGCTTATTTCCAAGATGTTTTGACAACTGTTGTTACTGCGCATCCGAACCCAATGGATGTGCCTGGTTGAAGAAAGGTGTTCAATACCTGATGGACAACCAAGAAGTGCTATTCATGAAAACTCCATCTATAGAGAGTTTGTGCGAAGATGTTTCCAAGAACTTGAAAATCAAAGACGTAAGCGTAGAATAAGCCATACTAGAAGTCTGGGATACCTTGGGGCAACCAAGTGGTAAATTTGATTTCATGGTGAAATATACCGCCCCTGAAAGCTCCATAATTGAAATTGAAGACATCAAGGCAACCAGATGGGGAGATGACAAATATCTTGAAAAGTATGCTAATGTGAACATAATAAGGATCACGTCTGCCGACCCTACACCTAGAGTGGCACCTCTGATTATTACCTCACCCAGACCCGTTCCGTATTCCTCTGACAAAGCTATATCTTGGAATTATGGAGCCTAAGTTTACTACTATGGTGTCAAGCAAGAACCATTTGTTAGAACATAGTTTGGTTCTAATCATATCTTAGAGTTTTGATGATAACAAGTAAAATAAATTTTGTATAATAGATATGATACTTTGATATGTACTATTTTCATTTCAGATGTTGTCCTGACTCAAGCATTCAAGAATATAGAAATATTAAAATTATGCTGAGCAAACAAGTATTAGAAGTTCTAATAAAGAATGGAACTTCTGGTCATGCACGCTGAAAGAAACTTCTGAAGGAAGCATGCTAGCGCAACCTCTGATAGAAGCACCAAAGAATGTTATGATTAGAAGATGTTTTGAACAAGGCTTACAGAAGATCATAAGTATCAATACGTCATCTTCTAAGACAAAGTTTATTGCAGTAACTTTACCCTACTAAGCTAAGACGGCCAAAGTACTTTAGTGGTTCAACTTTCTATGTTCACTTGGAGAAAACAGAGCACGTGAAATTATACATCCTTAATTACGTTTTTCAGTAACCAAGACACGCAAACCTTGCAACGGAAAAATTCTGGAAGCTCTATATATAGTGCAAAATTCAAAGAAGCAATTAACAATTCATTCTTAAAGAACTTATGCTGGCAAAATCAAAATCATTATTCTGTTAAGATTATTTCTAATTTCTTAAGATAAAATATCTTGTGTAGAAATCACTTTTTTGATAAAGCTTTTTAGAAGCAATTATATACACTTTGTCTAGAAGTTCTTCAGTAATTGTTCCTTGAGATATCAGTTGGGTCAAATTTCTCAATAGGGCTAGGACTAGTTGAGTCTTAGAGGTGTTAGTCACTTGCGATTGGCTTGTGCATTGTTGTTAGTCACAACAGTTGGTTGTGCAGTTGTAATCTTTTGATTATAGTGGATTAAGTCCTCGTTGAGAGAGGCGAAATCACCTTGACGGGTGGAATGGAGTATTTTGAGTTTCAAACGAACCAGGATAAAAATCCTTATGTGTTTAGTTTTGTTGTTAAGTAAAAGAAAAATTCAAAAAGGAAAAACCTTATTCAACCCCCATTTCTAAGTGTTTTCTAAGCCTTCAATTGGTATCAGAGCTCTTGGTTCTAGGTGCAAACACTTAATAGTGTCAGATAAAGATCTAGAAGGAAAACACAAATGGCAACAAATCACAACAACAACAACACTAAACCTCATATGTTTGATGGAGAGGATTTTGAGTACTAGAAGGATAGATTAGAAAGCTTTGTTCTAGGCTATGATCCTAATCTTTGGAATATGGTTTTGGATGGCTACAAATACCCAGTAGACAAGGACAAAAACAAGATAGAAAGAAAAGAAATGGACAAAACACAGAAAGTAGATTTTAAGAATCATCACAAATCAAGAAATATTTTGGTGAATGCCATTTCAAAAATGGAGTATGAAAAGATTACCAACAAAGACGTAGCACATGATATTTTTGAGTCACTCAAAATGTCACATGAAGGAAATGCTCAAGTCAAAGAAACTAAAGCTCTGGCGCTTATCCAGAAATATGAAGCATTCAAAATGGAGGAAAATGAATCCATTGAGGCAATGTTCTCAAGGTTTCAAACCTTAACTGCTGGTCTGAGAGTGCTAGATGAAGGATTTACCAAGGTTAATCATGTAAAGAAAATCATCAGAAGCTTACCCAGAAGATGGGCACCAATGGTGATAGCCTTCAAAGTTTCAAAAGATCTGAACGCTATATCCTTAGAAGAACTTATCAGCGTGCTAAGGAGTCATGAAATAGAGCTTGATGAATTTGAGCCCCAAAAGAAAGGTAAGTCAGTTGCTTTAAAATCTACTAAAAAATTTGATGTAAATGATTTTCAGGATGAGGAAGAAAGCTCTGAAGACTCAGAGTCAGAAGAAGATAAGCTATCTATGCTTTCCAGAAGGATAAACTAAATGTGGAAGCACAGGCAAAAGAAGTTCAAAAACCACAGAAGATCTGAAGATAGAGGAGAATCTTCTGGACACAAGAAGTTCAGTAAAATAAACATCACGTGCTATGAATGTAAAGAACCTGGACATTTCATAAGTGAATATCCCAAGCTGCAGAGAGAAAAGCCCAAGAAAAGGTTTGAAAAGAAGAAAGGAATGATGGCCACATGGGACGACTCAGAATCTTCTGATGCTGAATCTGACTCAAAAGATGAGCATGCCAACCTAGCTTTCATGGCCACAACAGAAGATGACTCGGGCTCTGAATCAGAACCTGATGAGGTATTTTACGAATTTACTAGTGCTGGATTGGTAGATAGTTTATCATAACTTCTAAAAAACAATAGTAAACTCAAGATCAAATACAAGAAACTTAAAAAAAGTCTTGTATCTGAAATTGAGCAGCTTAAAGCAGAAAATGCTGAACTGAAAGAAAATAACATAAAAATCAAAGATGATTTTCAAAAAGTTCAAAAAACCTCTAGTTTAGATACTGCTTCAAGTTCAAAAGATATTCTTAAAGAATATGACTATAGCTTTCAGAAATTCCTTACTAAAAGCATAGATAGAAGGAAAATGTATTCAATGATCTATGGAGTTAGTAGGAACAACAGAAAGGGTATTGAATATGAAGCTCCTAGAGGGAAAGAAACGTATAACCCCAAATCTATTGATAAAATGACTATCACATACAAACCACTGTACAAATAGTTCAGTTATGGTTACACACATGATATAAAATATATATCTCATTCTAAAAGATTTCATGTTAAACTAAGGTTCAAACAGAACCTCAGAAACTCTAACCAGAAAGGACCCAGAATAATATGGGTACCTAAGGAAAAATTAATTTATGTTGCAGATGTCCTTAACAGTAAAATTGAAACACCAATCCTGGTACCTGGACTCTGGCTGCTCACGACATATGACGGGAAGAAGGTCTATGTTCCAAATCCTGGAACTTAAACCTGGAGGTGAAGTAAAATTTAGAGGTAACCAGAAGGGAAGAATCATTTGTTCTGGAACCATTGGAAACGGTAACCTTGCCTCTATATCTAATGTTATGTTAGTATAAGGATTAACGTATAACTTATTGTCCATAAGTCAATTAAGTGACAATGGTTCAATCCTCTTTTCTGGCAAGAGAAAGAACAACATATACAAAATTAATCTTTTTGATTTAAAATCACAAAATGTAAAATGTCTTCTATCAATAAATGATGAACAATGGGTCTGGCACAGAAGATTGGGGCATGTTAGCATGAGAATAATTTCTCAAATTAACAAACTCAATCTGGTCAGAGGACTTCCAAATTTTAAGTTCAACTCAGAAGTTTTGTGCGAAGCTTGTCAGAAGGGAAAATTTTCAAAACCCTCTTTCAAATCTAAAAATGTTGTTTCTTCCTCTAGGCCATTAGAGCTTCTATATATTGATCTATTTGGACCAGTGAAAACTGCATCCATTAGAGGCAAGAATTATGGATTGGTAATTATAGATGACTATAACAGATGGACATGGGTAGAGTTCTTAAAACACAAGGATGAGTCACATTTTGTGTTCTTTGACTTCTGTAACCAAGTTCAGAATGAAAAAAGCATTTAGAATCATAAAGGTTAGAAGTGATCATGGTGGAGAATTTGAAAATCAATTTTTTGAAAAATACTTTAAAGAAAATGGAATTTCTCATGATTTCTCTTGTCCTAGAACTCCCCAAGAAAATGGAGTTGTAGAACGAAAGAGTAGAACTTTACACGAAATGGCCAGAACTATGATCATTGAAAACAATATGGCTAAACACTTCTGGGCAGAAGCTGTGAACACATCATGTTATATTCTGAATAGAGTTTCTATAAGACCTATTCTTGAAAAGACTTCCTATGAATTGTGGAAGGACAGAAAGTCCAACATTTCATATTTTCATCAATTTGGATGCACTTGCTATATTTTAAACACTAAAGAACATCTGAACAAGTTTGATTCTAAAGCACAGAAGTGTATTCTTCTTGGATACTCTGAATGCTCAAAAGGTTATAGAGTGTACAATATAGAAACTCTGATTGTTGAAGAATCAATCAAAGTAAGATTTGATGATAAGCTTGGCCAACAAAAGCCAAAGAAGATTAAAAATGTTGCAGGTACAGAAGTTCTGGTGTCAAACTCTGAAGAAAAGAACAACTCAGAAGATGTCGCGGTTGAAGATGCTCTAGACAAATTAAGAATTTCTAAAGAACCCTCACAAAGAAGATTTTCAAGAATCACATCAGCACATCCAGAAGATGTCATCATTGGAAAGAAAGATGATCCTATCAGAACAAGGTCTTCTTTAAGAAACAATGAGGAATCTCTGTTTGGTCTGGTTTCTCTGATTGAGCCAACTTCAATAGATGAAGCCCTTCAAGACAATGAATGGATTATTGCCATGCAAGAAGAACTGAATCAATTTACAAGAAATGATGTGTGGGATATAGTTCCAAAGCCTAAAGGTTTTAATATTATTGGAACTAAGTGGGTCTTCAGAAACAAATTAAATGAGCAAGGAGAAGTTGTCAGAAACAAAGCACGATTGGTAGCACAAGGGTATAGTTAATAAAAAGGTATTGATTATAATGAAACCTTTGCTCTTGTCACCAGGTTAGAGTCTATCTGATTATTAATCTCTTTTGTTGTTCAAAATAATATTACTTTATATCAAATGGATGTCAAAAGTGCATTTTTAAATGGCTATATAGAAGAAGAAGTTTATGTCCGTCAACCTCATGGCTTTGAGGATTCAAAATTTCCAGAACATGTTTTTAAACTTAAAAAAAATCTTTATATGGGTTGAAACAAGCTCCTAGAGCTTGATGTGAGCGTTTGAGGAATTTTTTCTTAGAAAAGAATTTCACCATAGGAAAAGTGGAACAACTTTATTCAGAAAGACATTTAAAAATGATATTCTTATCTTTCAAATTTATGTAGATGATATTATCTTTGGAACTTCTAATGTCTCTCTTGGAAGAGAATTTGCTGAGTCTATGCAGGCAAAATTTGAGATGAGCATGATGGGAGAATTAAAATTTTTTCTGGGAATTCAAATCAATCAATGTTTAGAAGGTACTTACATACATCAAACTAAGTATGTCAAAGAACTTCTGAAGAAATTCCAACTATTATAAAGTAAGGAAGCAAAGAAACCAATGCATCCTACATGTAATTTGGGAAAATATAAGGTAAGTAAGAAGGTAGATAAGAAACTCTACAGAGGTATGATTGGTTCTTTTCTTTATCTAACTGCATCTAGGCCATATATTCTGTTTAGTGTGTGTTTATGTGCAAGATTCCAATCAGATCCCAGAGAATCTCACTTAACTGCTATTAAGAGAATTCTAAGGTATCTGAAAGGTACTAATAATGTTGGATTGTGTTACAGAAAAGCTAAAGACTTTCAATTAGTAGGTTATTGTGATTCTGACTTTGCTGGAGATAGAGTAGAACAAAAAAGCACCTCTAGAAGTTGTCAATTCCTTGGTGAAAATCTGATCTCATGGTACAACAAGAAGCAAGCCACCATTGCACTTTCAACCACTGAAGTAGAATATGTAGCTGCTGCTGGCTGTAGCACTCAGATGCTCTGGATGAAGAGTTAACTAGAAGACTATCATCTATATGAGTGTAAGATCCCTATCTTCTGTGATAACACTTCTGCAATTTGTCTTTCTAAAAATCCAATTTTACACTCTAAGGCAAAACATATTGAAATAAAACAGCATTTCATAAGGGATTATACTCAGAAAGGAATTTTAAGTTTAAACTTTGTAGATACAGACCATCAAAAGGCTGATATTTTCACTAAACCTCTTTCTGAAGATTGATTTAAATGCATTTTGAAAAATATAAGTATGGAAGTATGCCCTGAATGAAATTTTTGTTTGCTTGAAAATATAGTCAGAAGTTCTGTTTTTGAACGTTCTAATTAACATCTCTTCAGAAGTTAGAAGAGAAGTTAAATTAGAAGCCATACATAGAAGTTCTGAAATAACTTCTATATTTCATTACAAGTATGGTTCAGAAGTTCAACATATCAAACAACTGTTACACTATTAACCTAGAAGCTGAACACGTGTTCATAACTTCTGATAGGTTACTTACACGCGTGCTAGCTATTGACATAATGCTCCTAGGTAACTATTGATATCTATTAAAATCTCAAGAAATCCCTCTAATTGTTAGATGCTACTTAAATACGCATGATGATTAACTTGTGTTTTAATTTTTTTAATTTTTTTTTAAATGTTGCACTTGCATGCGTTTTCTGCTATAAATACCTTTTTCAAAATACTCTTCTCTCTTTTCACTCTCAAGAACCTTATATGCATTTCTACCTCTTCTTCTCTCTTTTCAAAATCCCTAAACCCATAAATTCAACCATGGCTTCAAGCTCCAACAACCCAAAAACCATCAACCCATAAACTCATACTTATAACCCTCAAGAAACCGATGTTCAATCCATTCCTCAACCATCTGAGAGATATGTTGTCCCTGAAAGAACAACCCTAATTCCTATTGAGAAATTGGAAGTTGTGTGTGAACTGATAATTGATCTGGTGAATCTCAAAGACAATGGATTCAACTTATTTCCTGTTGTGGAATTTCAAGGTTGGAGAACCTTTTTTGATCGTTTGGTTGGACCAGTTTTTCCAAATCTTGTCAAAGAATTTTGGATTCACGCTGTAGTTATCCCCAAATCCATTCTTTCTTTTCTAATGGGTAAAGAAATCTCTATCACTAAGAGCATTATCAGAAGATTGCTGGGTCTAGAAGGAGAAGGTGAGATTGGTGTTCTAGAAGGTAGAATTGATTTGGATCCTGTAAATGCTGAAATCTTTACTTTTGGAGAAGCTTCTACAAAAATCAAGGATTTGAAGGACACTTACAAGATTTGGGAAAAAATATTTCATGGCTGCATTCATCATAGAAAGGAGACAAGCTCTCAAGATTACATTAATGCATATCAGCAATATCTTCTATTTTGTGTAGGAACTAATGTTAAGGCGGATTTACCCTATCTTCTGTTCAGACATGTCTGGCTACATGTGAAGGAAATAAGAGAAGCAGAAAGAACTTGAAATCCTAAGGCTAAGAGAAACTGGATACCTCTGGCCAGACTGATTTCAGACATTATGACAGAGAATGGTCTGATAGCGCACTTAGAAGATGCTAAGCTGTTGAAGGAGCTGGATCCTATATGTGGAAAAATCTAGAATGGCAAGAATCTTGTGAAGAGAAGGATCATTGAGAGAATTCTGGCTGAAGCCACTCCATTAGCTTGGGGTTCTATCACAAAGAGGAGAGTTCCAGTTGCTGATTTCCTAGCGTATGACTCAGAAATCATCAGCTGACTATTCAAAATTACATCAGAACTTACAAGAGGAAAAGACTTACAATTGATCCAGCCTGGATGCAAGGCAGAGATTCCCCAAGCCTTGTTAGGAAAATCAGGAAGAGGAAAGATGATGGAGAAGGAACTTCTGCTAGACCACAAAAGTCTCAGAAGAAGAAATAGACAGTCTTAGGTACAACTTCTGGTCACATTTCTATTTCTCATACTGCTAGTATATTAACATCAGTTGCACCAACAACAACCTCAACCTCAGTTCCCCCAACATCACACACTTCAAAACAAACCATAGAATCCATAGATGGAGATATAGATATTACCGCACCTTCAGAAACTCTAGAAACAAATCCCCACACTGCTCAAGTTCTATCTGATATTGATAAATTTGATGCCCTTAACTCAGAACTTCCACTTTCATCCACTTCAACACACACCACACCTGTCACCACTCCGCAAAGCTTACAACAGCAAATTCATGTTTTTGCTCCCAACTCACCTAATACAAATGCACCACTATCCCCAACTTTTCATGCTGAATGGAACTCAGATGCTCCATCCTGGCTATTAGCTGGAATTAATATTCCTCTACAAACAAAATTCCCAAGTCCTCTACCCAAAACAAATCTTTTTGCAGTCTCCAAATCACCCACACATATTACTACTTCATTTGTTGAACCAACCATTCCACCACGTCCCTCTCCAACACTTCAATCCACTCACTCCACTGTACAAATAATAATTCCCACAGAACTTCCACCTACTCCCTCAACAGAACAAACCACCATCACCTTAGAAATTCCATATCCTAACTCCCCAGAAACTGCTAAACCTACACCTGTTCCCACTCCAAAACATCCATATCCACAAATTCCTGACTCACCAGAATTTCTAAGAACCATAGTTAATCTCAACTCTCTCACATAAAGAAAACTGTTTCCAAACCTGTGCATGCCAATGTTAGTGTACTTTTGTAAAAGTTTGAAACAGATATGCTGAGTTGGCTAGAACTGTTGAAGGATGATTATGCCAACAATCTGGGCCCCTCTGCATCAGTTGATTTTTGGAGAACCTTTAGAAGGAGATTCAATGTTGAATCCCTTAAAATCAAAGAGATGTGCTACTCTCATGTTTATGACAAATTTTCTGAGGGCCAGAATGGTTTAAAGAAGGAAGCCTACAGTACCTGGAATGAGAAGCCACTTTTACAGCTTGACAATGCTCCATGGCAACTGCCGGCTGACTACATGGATATTTCTGATGATGAATCCTCTGAGTCAGAAGTTGCTAATCCAAACTCTTGAGCTTTGGTTCTGTATAGACCTCTTAGTTTTTGTCCCAGAGAACCTAGGAAGAAAGTGCTGACTCTAATGGTTGATCTCGATACATTTTTCTCTAGCACCTTCTGTCCCAAATCTGCTGAATGTACCTCAAGGGTTGTTTCCGCTGAGGATGTTGACTCAACTTATGTTGTTCTAGAAACTGTGAAGGAGTTGAAGAAAGAGAATGAAGCTGTAAGAGAACGTCTGGATAAACAAGATGAGACAAATAAGGAAATTAAGACTTGGATGCAGAAACAAGAGGAGTCTTCAACTGAAATCAAGAACCTTCTGCTCTCATTAGTTTCTCGTCCCAACTAGACCGTTTGATCTCACAAAACCTTCTATGCATCATTTTTTAAGTGTTTTGTTATTTTTTTTTGTCAAACCTCTGTAACCGTACTTCAAAATTAATGTTACAAGTATTGTGTTTTACTATACAATGTTTTTTCTTTAACTTATGCGTTTTTGATTCTGACAAAAAGGGGGAGAAAATTGAGATTTTGATCTGATTAATAATAACATGTTATTAGAACATAATTGTCAAAAATTTATAACAATAAATATATAAGTGTACATTTTTTCTTCTGAAGTATACAAATTTACATAAGCTCTGAAAGAATATGTTGCAAAGACAAACTCAAGTCTAAAGCTTCAAACTCTGATGATTCATGCTCTAAAGTGAAAAGGAAACTCTGAAGAAAAGGATCTCTGAAAGTTCTGAAAGAACATCTCAAGGAAGTTCTACTATACTTAGCTTTCCTTAATCATTAATATCAAGGGAAGATTTTCTATCTCAGGGGGAGATATGTTTTTCATATATACAAAATTTCTTAATCAAAATCTAATATTTTTGTCATCATCAAAAAGGGGGAGATTGTTAGAACATATTTTGGTTCTAATCATATCTTAGAGTTTTGATGATAACAAGTGAAATAAATTTTGTATAATAGATATGATACTCTGATGTGTACTGTTTTCATTTCAGATGATGTTCTGACTCAAGCATTCAAGAATATAGAAATATCAAAATTATGCTGAGCAAACAAGTATTAGAAGCTCTAATGAAGAATGGAACTTCTGGTCACGCATGCTGAAAGCAACTTCTGAAGGAAGCATGCTAGCGCAACCTCTGACAGAAGCAGCAAAGAATGTTCTGATTAGAAGATATCTTGAACAAGACTTACAGAAGATCATATGTATCAGTACGTCATCTTCTAAGACAAAGTCTTCTACACTAACGTTACCATACTAAGCTATGACAGTTGAAGTACTTGAGTGGTTCAACTTTCTATGTTCCCTTGGAGAAAACAAAGCACGTGAAATTATACATCCTTAATTACGTTTTCCAGTAGCCAAGACATGCAAACGTTACAACGGAAAAATTCTGGAAGCTCTATATATAGTGAAAAATTCAAAGAAGCAATTAACAATTCATTCATAGAGAACTTATGCTGGCAAAATCAAAATCATTATTCTGTTAAGATTATTTCTAAGTTCTTAAGATAAAATATCTTGTGTAAAAACCACTTTTGTGATAAAGCTTTTTAGAAGCATTTATATACACTTTGTATAGAAGTTCTTGAGTAATTGTTCCTTGAGAGACCAGTTGGGTTAGATTTCTCAAGAGGGCTAGGACTAGTTGAGTATTAGAGGTGTTAGTCACTTGCAGTTGGATTGTGCATTGTTGTTAGTCACAATAGTTGGTTCTGCAGTTGTAATTGAAGTAACTCGATTTTCAAAAATCATTTAAATTTCGAAAACTAGTGAAATCGCCACCTAATTTTATTTGTTCGGGAAAATATAGATAAAACCCCATAGATGCGGATACGGCGGTCTACGACCAAAAACATGGAATCGGGAGTCGGTTATGTAAGGGGAAGGTATTAGCACCCCTTACATCCATCGTACTCTATGGGACCCATTTAGTTCTAAGTGTTTGTGTGTGTGTTAAATTCCTAAGTTATGAATACAAAAGAAACAAAAGGATTTGTATATTATTATTTTGAGTTTGGCACGGTTACGGAACCGTATGCCTACGTATTCCCTTGTGCAATGGGAAATTCAAAACTCCGTAGTTCTTCTTGAAAAGGTTTTAAGTTGGTTGTGTTGATTTTATAAGAAAAGTCGTGCATTAGACATTTCAAATTCTTGAATTTGGACTTGTTTTGTTTGTTTGAAAAGCTTAAGTCCTCGTTCGTGTTTGAAATGACTATTGCACACTCTTTTGTCGGAAAAGAGTTTGATGATCGCATATGAGCGAAAAATATTTGAGTGAGTTGAATTGATTTTAAGTGGGTGAAAAGTACCGAACAATAGGACTAGCATCCTACGATTCAAATACTAGAAACAAGATGAGCTCAATGCTCAACGAGTCGTCTATCATCCCAAAAAGTTTTCTTATGAAAGAGTGAAGTGAAACAAAGTTCACATTATTAAGAATCTTTAAATAATTGGACTAGCATCCAATGATTTAAAGATTCAAAGGTCATTTTTTTTACAAGTGCTTAAACAATTAGACTAGCATCCAACGATTTAGGTACTTGAGTTTTTATTATGAAAAAGAAATTTGAAAATGCACTCGACATTGTATCGAGATTTGTAATTTAATTGTGAAAGCGTCTTAGAACTCAATGCGTTGCGTGAGAAATGGAGTCGGGTTATGGTTAATTAAGTATATGGACTTAATCAACCTCATAAGGATAAGTGCTCCTATCCCCAACCATGAGACCCTGGTGCATGGAAAATTGGTATATAGACCAATGTTATTTTCTAGTTATGATTGATTAAAGCAACAAGGGCTTTAATCAACCTCGTGAGGATGACCATGCCCATTCCCAACCATGAGACCCTTTAAGAAATCGGCTTATGAGCCAATCGAAGCAGAATCAGATTAATTTTAACGTTGGTCATATGCAAAGTGTACAATGGTGGATAAATACTGAATGAGCAAATAACAGAAAAATATCAAACAATACAATCAGAAATTTAAATAATTATTAGAAATGATTTTTTCTGTTTGATGAAAAATCAACTAATAATTTAATCGATAAATCATCAAATAAAAACTATCAGAACCAATTATTATTTAGTACATCGCAACAAATAAATTATCTACATGGAAATAAATTAATTTAACGGATGAGAGTTTAGAATTAGCCTGTATTGCAGTGATTCTAGGAGGCGCGAAAAGAAATCCATCTGATCTTTATGCGATTGGTCAACAGAAGTTTAACACGTTCTGGCAAACTGGATGCATCGGATCTCCTCCTCCAAAATACCCCAACGGCCAAGGTGATGTATTATAGTACTTACCAAATACTCTTACTCTTTTTTATAAATAAGTTATTTAACCAAAAGAAAAGAAAAAAATGAATAAAGAAAACAAGGTGGTGACACTTGTCACCACCAGAGTTAAAACATTAAAAAAAAGAAATTAGATTAATTAAACTAGAATTAAAATAAAAAAAATAAAATTACCCAAATGGGCAAATTATAATTTGTTCCTCTCTCTCGTTCCCACGCGTTCGCTCTCATCTTCTTCCTCTCATTCTCACGCTTCCCTCATAGTTGATCCAGAAACCCCATCCTCACATGGATTCTCGTCGCTCTCTCTCGTTCCTCACTGGTCTCTCATCGTTCTCTCATTGGTCTCTCACCGGAAACCGTAATGGCCGCACCGGAAATCGCCTCATGGCGGTTCCGGCGGCGGCGTGGCCCATAACCCCAATGTTTTCGCGTTTTTGTATGTTTTTGACCCTTCCTACTCTGATGCTTATGTTGATTTTGCAGATATATGATAGATTCTCGGCCGAAATCCATAGGGGGTTCTAAAACCCTAGACCTCCGACGCGATTCCGGCGATGGTGAGGGTACCTGAGCCTTGGAGACGCGTTTGATGGTGAAGAATTGCTTCTGAATTCGTCCCGGGTGAGACTGTTCCAAACTCCTCTTTTTTCTTTCTCTGTTCAGAATGTAGTGTTTCTGAAAAAAAACTTTAGATTCTGAAGGTTTTCTGGTGGGAAGATGATGTATGATGGAATGTTTGCTTTTGTGTGTTCATGATTTATGGGTTTGGAAACTGATTTTTTGTTTGGGACTATGAGGATTTCTGTTTACGATTTCTGGGTTTGGAAACTAATTTGTATTTTGGTTTTGGGACTGTTTGCTCACTCTTCTATCACGTAATGGTTGCTGGTTAAGTTGGTTTATGGTTTTGGAATTGATGGTATGTGTTTGATCTTTTGGATTTGATGGTGTATGTTTTCTCTGGAACTTCAAACGGTTAAGAACAAATATTACCATTGTGTCTTTTTTTCTCTCTGATTGGTATTGTGGTCTTAAGAACAGATCTCTGCTTGTCTTCTTTCTGATTGGTATTATATCTTGGAACAGATATTATGCTTGTCTTGGTTAACCCCCAGATCTTCTACTCTCTGAGAGATCTCTATCATCATTGTTGGCTTTTACCCTTTTCACCTTTGGTGAAAAACCACCTTTAGAACCAACACTTTCTCCTTCTATGATACTGCTATTATATCTTGCTTGCATTATTTGGCTTACCTCTTTGGTTATGACCCTACTGCTTATTATTTGGCTTTCTTGATCTTTTGGCTCTGCTATGCCTTCTGCTACTGCTTTATCCCTGCTGCTCTTGCTTTATCCCTGTTGCTCTTTTATGTTGGTGCTGATAACCTTACATTTGTTTCAATTGCTGCCCTGTTGAACTGTTGGATTAGTGGAATTGTTTGGCCGCTTGTTGAACTGTTGGATTATAACTATGATGATAACTGAGTTTTGGCTTTTTTTGTGCACCAAATTAGTTTGTGATTTGCAAATAAGCTCCTTTTAACCGATGATTAATCTTGAACAAGATTATGAGGATTAGCAATCTTAAAACCTGATTCCCGCCAGAAATTCCTAATGATGAGTTCGAAATGAAATGTTCTCTTGATTTTTTGATGTTCAATTATAATTACTAATCATGTTTTCTTTTGTTGTTTTCATGTAACAATGTGATGAATACGGAGACGATAAGAGGGCAGCCTGGATGTGAAGAATGGCTTGGAGGAAGACAACGATTCGCTCGAACCAAAACAAACCTTAGAAGCTTGTAGCATTAGAGTAGAATTAGGACATCTTTGTAATTTTGTAGCTTTGTAACTCACATTTGTAATTGAATTTCAATGAAATAATTTGTTTTTTTTTCTTTTCAAAATTAAGCTTGTAATTCCAAAGGCATTTTAACTTTGTAGATCTTGAAATAAATGAATACAAACTTGAATACCATTCGCATAGCATTTCAATTGAATGAACATTGCACACAAAAAGGAACAGAAATAATCCTTACTTGAGTACTTTTTCTTGAAACAAACGGAACGAGTAATATACCCAACGTGAATTGAATAATTACCTGTAACTATTGTTTCTCCGCTAATGAATTCAAAATCCAAGAACAACATCCTTTCCTCCATTGGACTTAAATCCCCCAAGAAACAAAGAATTCCTTTTAAAATTTAAATTCCAAAATAAATAATTATTTTTGAATTCAAATTCCAAAAAACAAATAATTCCTTTCGGACAAATAATTCCAAACAGTTCCTTTTGAACCAATAATTTGAAACCTCTTGAATCAGTAACAAAACCAAACTTTCCTTCGAAACCCAACATAATTTTTTCACGAAAATTTCCCAGTAGAAACTCCTCTGAAGCCACAATGAATGAATGTCTATGATTAGAACAAACAACAAACAATGAGGTGAAACAAAGGGGGAAATTTTGGGGTGCGACAGTAATCTTTTGATTATAGTGGATTAAGTCCTCGTTGAGAGAGTAAAAATCACCTTGACGAATGGACTGGAGTAGTTTGAGTTTCACACGAACCAGGATAAAAATCCTTGGGTGTTTAGTTTTGTTGTTAAGTAAAAGAAAAATTTAAAAAGGGAAAAACTTATTCAACCGCCCCTTCTTAGTGTTTTCTAAGCCTTCACCATTGGCCATCGAAGACAACACAGTTGAGGCTACTAGTCCTGATGTTGACAATATTACCAGATCAAGCAAAGTAACCAGATATCTCTCCTCCAAAAGACACTACTGCACCAGTCCACATTCCTGCTATTGAACCAACTCCCGAGACTTGGGGAAAAGAGAAAGTGACTCAACCTGCTCAGACAGAAGTACCAAAGGAAGTTTCTGAAGATACCTCCAAGCAAGAGATGGAGAAAATCCTGAAGATTATTAAGAAAAGCGATTACAATGTTGTGGAGCAGTTGGGACAAATCCCATCCAAGATTTCCATGCTGACACTGTTGATATATTCTGAGGCCCATGTTAAAGCCTTGGTGAAGTTTCTTAAGAATTCTCACATGCCGCAAGACACTTCTACGAACCAATTCGAAAGTTGTATTACAAGCCTGACCGCAGACAATGTTTGGGATTTTCTGATGCTGATTTGACTTCTGCCAAAAGAAAACACAACAAATCCTTGCATATCTCTATAGAGTGTAAGGGAATTACGTTGTCTCATGTGTTGGTGGATACTGGCTCTGCTCTAAAAGTCCTACCGAAGAGTGCTCTCGGCAGACTTGATGTTAAAGAAGTGGTCATGAAACCCAGTGACATAATTGTAAGAGCTTTTGATGGTTCAAAGAGAATAGTACTTGGAGAGCTTAACCTGCCGATCAAAGTAGGTTCCCAGACCTTTGAATCTACTTTCTTTGTGATAGATATTCACCCGACTTATTCTTGCTTGCTTGGACGCCCTTGGATACATGGAGCAGGTGCTGTTACCTCTACCTTGCATCAGAAGTTGAAATACCCAGCGAAAGGGAATATTATCAATGTTTGTGGTGAAGAGGAATATATGGTAGGTGAATTTATCGAGACTCGTTGTCAAGCTTTCAAAGTAGTTCTATGAGTTATCCCTGTCGACTCTCTTATCAATCCTAAGATTACTAGAGTTCCACCGAGGATGGCCTCGTTGAAGGATGCTTGAGTTGTGGTCAAAGAAGGAGGATGTACTGTTTGGGGTCAGCTACCCGATTTTCCGTTTCAATCTGAAAAGACTGGTTTAGGCTTCACTTCCAAAGGTCAAAAAATGATACGCAACAAACATGCTGGTGGGCCTCCATTCCGCATCAACAAGAATGGAGTTCATGTTATAGAAGACGATGATGGTGACTTCAACATCAACAATTGGATCTTCCCTACTACCGTCAACGGGCTCTACAATTGGATGACTAAGGATGTTATGCCAATATCCTTTAGTCAGGAATAATTTCTTTTTTTTTGTTTTTATGATTTTATGCTTTATAGCTTTGAACAATAAGACTTTAAGCCTAGTGTCTTGCCTGAGGCATAATGGCTCATTTGTGAGGGTTATTATTTGTCATTCGTATATTTTCATTCAATAAATCATTTGAATTTTGCATTTAATCATTGCGCTCTCTGTCTTTCTTTTACTTTATCACCTTTTCAAAAACTATGTGTTCTTACACACACCCACATAATAAACTGCAGATCCATGTTCACTCCGGATCCCATCGGTAACGACTCTGCTATTGCTAAATATGACTATGATAATCCGATCTATCAAGCCGAAGATGAAGGTGAGGAAGATTGTGAACTACTAGGAGAACTTGTCAGACTACTGCAGCAAGAGGAAAGGTCCATATAGCCACATGAAGAGCCGGTCGAGGTTGTGAATCTAGGTACAAACGAAAACAAAAAAGAAATCAAGATAGGAGCGGGTTTTGAGAACAATGTCAAGGAAGGATTGATCTAGATGTCACGAGATTACACCGAGATTTTTGCTTGGTCTTATGAAGACATGCCAGGTTTAGATATCGACATTGTGGTACACCGACTACCAACGAAAGAGGGTTTTCTCCCTGTGAAGCAGAAGGTTCGCCTTATGTGTCCTGGGATGTCTAAGAAAATTAAAGATGAAGTCATAAAGCAGTTCAATGCCGGTTTCTTAGCCGTTACTTCCTATCCATAGTGGGTTGCGAATATGGTACCAGTACCTAAGAAGGATGACAAGGTACGTATGTGCGTGGACTACCGAGATCTATATAAGGCAAGCCCGAAAGACGATTTCCCGCTTCCACATATTGATGTCTTGGTTGACAACACCACTCAGCACACAATTTTCTCTTTTATGGACGGTTTCTCTGGTTATAATCAGATCAAGATGGCTCCCGAAGACATGGAAAAGACTACTTTCGTTACACAGTGGGGCACTTTCTATTACAAGGTCATGCCTTTTAGGTTGAAGAATGTTGGCGCAACATATCAACGTGATATGGTAGCTTTATTCCATGATATGATCCATCACGATATAGAGGTCTACGTCGACGACATGATAGCTCGATCCCAAACTGAAGAAGAACATCTTGATCATTTGCGTAAGTTGACTGAAGAAATACAAATTGAGACTGAATCCGAACAAATGTACCTTTGGAGTCAGATCCGGCAAACTCCTTGGATTCGTTGTCAATGGTAAAGGTATTGAAGTTGACTCCACTAAGGTTAAAGCTATCCATGAAATGCTAACTGCCCGCATTGAGCAGGAAGTCAGAGGTTTCCTAGGACGTCTGAACTACATTGCTAGATTTATTGCATATTTAACTACTACCTGTGAGCCAATTTTCAAATTACTGAAGAAAGATCAAGTAATGGAATGGAACGATGATTTCCAGACAGCTTTTGACAAAATCAAGGAGTACCTACAAAAACCCCCTATTCTGATGCCACTAGTTGAAGGAAGACCACTAATCATGTACTTAACAATGTTGGAGAATTCAATGGGGTGTGTGTTGGGGAAACATGACGAGTCTGGTAAAAAAGAGCATGCAATATACTACCTTAGAAAAACGTTTACCGACTGTGAAACAAGATATTCATTGCTCGAGAAAACTTGATGCTTTGGCTTGGGCTGCTTGCGACTAAGGCAGTATATGTTGGCTCACACTACCTTATTAATCTCTAAAATGGATCCGATAAAATACATATTCGAGAAACCTGCTCTTTTCGTAAGAATAGCAAGATGGAAAATGATCTTGACTGAATACAATATTCAATACACTACTCAAAAGGCAATCAAAGGAAGTGTGGTAGCTGATCATTTGGCTCATCAAGTCGTAGATGATTATCAGTCTATGCATTTCGAGTTCCCAGACGAGGATATCATGTTAGTCACCGATTACAATGAGCCTGGACCAGATGAAGGACTTGAGCCAGGATCCCGATGGACCATGGTCTTTGATGGAGCTTCTAACGCACTTGGCAATGATATTGGCACTGTGATCATATCTCCCAAAGGCGGCCATAAACCTTTCACCGCCAGGTTATGTTTCGACTACACCAACAATATGGTTGAATGCGAAGCGTGCATCATTGGCATCCAAGCTGCTATTGACTTGAGGATCAAATTCTTACAAGTATATGGAGATTCAACTTTGGTGATTAGTCAGATTAATGGCGAATGGGATACGAAGCATCCAAATCTCATTCCGTAACGAGAACATGTGTTCAATCTGATCCCCTACTTTGAAAAAATCACTTTCGATCACATTCCACGAGAAGAGAATTAGTTGGCAGATGCATTAGCTACCATGTCATCTATGTTCAAATTCAGATGGGACAACGAAGCTCCTCAAATTACTACTGAAACACTAGACGAACCAGCGTACTGTTGTGAACTTGATACTGAAGGAGTAGAAGAGAAACCTTGGTTCTACGAAGTAAAGAGGTATCTCGAGGCTCAAGAATACCCTGAAGGGGCATTTGTCAACGATAAGAAGTTCCTAAGGAGATTCCCTGCCAAGTTCTTTCTAAGTAAAGACATCTTATAAAAACGCAACCATGAATTTTCCTTACTCCGGTGTGTAGATCAGAAGACAGCCGATAGAATTATAGAAGAGTTGCATGAAGGCACTTTTGGTACTCATTCTAGTGGACATACAATGGATAAGAAGATTTTGAGAGCAGGTTACTACTGGTCCACTATGGAAGCTGATTGTTATCGCAATTCTCGATCTTGTCCCAAATGGCAAATATATGCAGATAAAGTACATGTACCTCCGGTTCCATTGAATGTTTTAACCGCTTCGTGGCCTTTCACATTTGTTACCAAGAATGGGCATCGTTGCTATCGAATACTTTACAAAGTAGGTAGAAGCAGCCTCATCCGTATTTGTTACCAAGAATATCGTGGCTCGATTCATCAAGCATAATCTCATTTACCGGTACGCCATCTCTGAAAGGATTATCACAGACAATGGTACCAATCTCAACAATAAGATGATCATCTAACTCGGTATGCAGTTCAAGATAAAGCATCACAAGTCTTCTCCGTATCGGCCAAAAATGAATGGCGCATTGGAAGCCGCCAACAAGAATCTTAAGAAGATTATACAGAAAATGACAGTGACATATAAGGATTGGCATGAGATGTTGCCATTTGATCTCTACGGTTATCGCACTTTAGTACGAACATCTACAAGGGCAACCCCATTCTCTCTCGTGTACGGTATGGAAATCGTTCTACCTATCGAGGTTCAGATACCCTCACTCAGAGTATTGAAGGATGAAGAATTAGACAAAGACGAATAGGTCCAGACTTGACTTGACCAGATAAACTTAATTGATGAAAAACAACTCGCAACCATCTGTCATAGACAGATGTATCAAAAATGAATGGTCAAAGCCTTCAATAAGAAAGTCAAGCATCGAGTGTACCAAGTTGGTGATCTAGTAGTCAAGCGCATCATCCTACAACAAGGTGATTGTCATACCCCAAATTTTGACCTAATATACCACCTCACATTTGCATCATTGCATCACTAACAGTTCAGAACAACATTAATCGGATGCAGCATTCACAGGTCAAAATTAGGGTTTCATCAAATTTTCATCTGATTTAAGAGGAAACCAACTAGGGTTTGAGTTTTACTCACCTCATTTGATCTATCTTGATCAAATCATCAACCTCTGATCATCAGATACCCAACTTTTCTCTTTAATCAATCGAGGATCGACCAATTAGGGTTTTGGTCGAGCATGAGTATTCTCTGATTTTTTGAGCAATGAATGACTTTTTTGGTTAGAGATTGGTCATTATATCTTAGATACAACATCTTGACCTAATTTCTGAATTCAAAACATCACAAAAGTTCACAGACTTCATCAGTCAATTTCTAAAACATCTGATAAAAATTCATCTGCACAGAAAAGTTAAACTTTTACTTTTAGTCAATTTTTTCAAAACAAAACTTTTTCCATCATCAAAATACTTCAAATGATCCATCATGATTATAAAAACATCAAAGAATTTGGAAAAGTCAACGAAAAGTCAACAAAAAGTCAAAAGTTCCAACACTTAGAAAAATTTTCAAGTGTTGAAATTTCTTATTTTTTCCAAACTTCATGGCATTTTTTCACATAGTTCCACTTTGATTTGGAAAAAACCCAAAACATGAAAGTTGTAGCTCTTGAAACAAGCTTTCCAAAATGTCCAAGAACTCTCAAATCCATAGAGTCTAGCTATACTTTTGAAATTGAAACATAAGGCTCCATAACCATGGTTTTCAAAGTTCAAAACTTCAAATTATAGGTCATTTTGTGATTTCTTCTTCTAGAAGAAAAGACACCTTGCCAAATTGAAGATAGAACTGATAAATATCAGCTAGAGGTAATAATTGATAGATATGGATCAAGTTGGATTTTTAACACATGGTGAAAACATGAAGTTTCCTTTTAAGGCAAAATGTCTTTCTTGCCCTTTAAGGCAACTTTGAATAACACAATGCCATGTACTTGTGCCTAACATTTCAGAGATATTGGCCTATAAATGGAGGCATTCTTTTCAAGTTCAAACACACCAAAGTAATGCCAAGTCATGCTTTCACTCTTCATCTTTGAAAATTCAAGAATCATAGTTTAATTTACCAAAACTTGCATTTTCGAAAATTAATGAAAAACTTTGATCAAATTGGTGTCTAATATGCTTTAACATCAACATGAAACTTGTTTGAACACTAAAATCAACACAAGCTAAGCCAAAACTCAGAATTTACATGCCATGGTCATTATGCTTCCAAATCTGCCATAACTTTCGAATTCATAGCTTGACTTGATTAAACTGAGTTCTAATCATCCAAACACCTTCCATATACATCATATACATGATCCATATCAATAACAACTAATTGTAACAACTCTAACCCAGAAATCAAGCTCCATTTTTAGCCTGCAGTGTCGACTTGGTTGGAGAGTTCCAGGCATTTTAGCAAGCGGTGATCATACATCTTCCATAGAAGTACTCAAACAATCATCAAACAACAACTGAAGCACTCAAATCCGTAATTCGATTCCACTTCAATGTAAGAACTTGAAACTCGAACTCTATGATTCCTTGCATTTAAACAAAAACTTGGCCATTTGTTTTCTGACCTCTCACGATCCTTAACCTCAAACAATTGACAAAATCATCCATCATACGCCATTTCAATTAGGTTTTTCAATTCTAGGGTTCTTCGTGATTTCGAAATTCAATCATGTTTAATCGAAAATAAATGAAATTAATAACTACCATCATATTCCTTGTTAAATTTCAAAAATTGGTGTTTACATCATCCATTTTCATTGAGAAACAAGGAATCTGGTTTGAGCAAGGATTGAAGAAGAAGAACAATTTGCGCGTGTTCTTGTTTGTTTTCAAATTCAAAAAATCCAATATAATATTAACACGTGGTTTTGATTCAAATACACGAATAAACTTTTGCCAGCGGTTGCCAGAGCCACGTGCTACCCATGTGTCTTGGGTTCAAACCTCCCATGGACCATTTTTTCAAACTTTTCATATTTCTTCATATTTTTTCACAAACTTTAACATTTTTTTAACCAATCAAAACTCCTCATTTTGAGGTGATTTTTTGTACACTTGTCAATTAATGTATCTATTTTATGATAGTGCAAAATTTTCAAAAACTTACATCCGATTATGTTTTAATCGAGCGAAACGCTTTGAGCACTTTTCAAAACCACTTTAAAAGGGAATTTTTCAAACTTTCAATTCGATTCTTTTCAAAACTTCTTATAATAAACTTCACTTTTCAAAACACTTTAAAAACATTTCTTCAAAACTTTTCATCAAACTTACATCTTTTACCATGATTGATCCGATTCAAACGATAAAACCGAATTCGCTTTCTCTTGAATTTTTCGATCGGGCCTCCTCACTGTAAGTCCCAAACCAACATTCTTTATGTACATAATTATTTCTTGTACATATCAAACTCTTCAGATATAAATTTTTATCTGTACATAATTTTTTTATACTCAAGTACGCATAAACTTCAATCGCTTGTTTTCACTTCACTTGTATATACAAAACAACATTCTTTTATGTACATACATATTTTCCTTGTACATATCAAAATTCTTTTTATACAAATCTTTGTCTTTTAATACATATTTTCATGATAAACGCCGATCATTCTTCTTGTATATAAGTGAATACCATTGGTATTGAAAGGAGCATTATTCTCGTGAAATGCTTTCAAACCAATGGGCCACCCTTATGGTGTAAGTCCCAACCCCTATGTACATCCACATTCTATATAAATACTGTGTACATACTTACTTCCTTGTACACAATTCAAACTTGTAATAAACATCATACATCTGTTTATATTTCCTTCATAAACCCTTGTAAATAAACATCATACATATATTTCCTTCATAAATTCCGTGAATACATATCACACACACACTTGTTTATATAATCGCTTAGTTATAACATGACAACTAGTCTAACCAATAGGTTCCCACAGCTATAGTCTCCTCTTGGCTTTATACAAGATAACTCTCCCACGTAGTTAGCCTCCTCTGGCTTTGTACAAGGTAACTCATTCATCTCGAGTTTAGCCTCCGCTAGGCTTCATATAAGACAACACTCCTTTGTTGAGTCACCTCTCTTCGCTCAAAAGAACTCCTCATTGAGTTTAGCCTCTTGGGCATCATACAATGAAAGAGACCAGAAATCTCTTAACACCTCCTATTGGGCTTCCAATACAAAGAATCACCCGCATTAGGATAGAACCCTGAGAGTATAATTTCCCAGTGAAATTGCTCTTAAATCTAAAAGGATGGTTTCCTTGAAATCCTTTTAAAGACAAAGCCAGCCATACCCTATAGCTTCCTCTTGAGCTTCATACAAGGACCTCGATGACCTCGATGACCCTAATGCCTCCTCTGGGCTTACAATAAAGGACCCATGGGCTTTTAAAAGCATCCCTTAATCCAATCAAATTTCTCCTCAAGATTTAGACGTCTATCATCTCTATGGAAGAAGTATCTCATCTATCACATAACATACAATCAAAAACTTTTCAAACTCTTTTCAAACAAAAAACATCTCTTAATCGTAAGTGGTAACGCTTGTACACTCAAGAAAAACACCCAATGCTTACAATTAAAAGATTCAAATTTTCAAACATCTTTCTTAAACATGTAAGTGGTAACACTTGTACACTCAAGCAAAACACCTATAACTTACGATGAAAGATTTCAATCAAACTTTTCAAAATGTATGTGATGAAATAGATTAGATACATTTTTCATTAAGATGACATTTGTCTGTGTCTCTTACTAACATCCCGTTACTTTCCACTAGCATAAGTGGGAACTACGATTGCTCGACTTTCTCAACATCCTTTGAGAATACGAGGCACAAGGTCTCATCCTTGCCGAGCAAATTTCTTTCTCCTCAAACCAAACAAACCATATATCCCTTTAGATCCGAGCTACAAATGCTCTGATTCCCACTAGGGGATATGTATGCAGAAGATCCACAGATCTTTGTGAGCATAATAATAACAAACACTAGGATCCCATATAATCTATCCTTCTTAAAAATCCCAAAGGAGAAACTTTCCCAATCATAGAAATAGCAATTAAAACACAAAAACATATCAAACATATTCATATATAAAGCTATAGATAACTATATATATTTAGGGTGCTCCATCTATTCCCTTTATATAACAAACCCCTTACCCGTATTTCCTAATGCGTTAGTTTGCGCTTAGTCGTTACGCATATCAAAATCAATCGAGGGTATTAATGTTTTCCCTTTTCATAATCATTAAATCATCTTTCTTGTGTTGAAAATAATAAAGCTTGATGCTCATGCATCTTTATAAACAAATCAAAAGAGTAAATCGCTTCGATCCGAGGATCCAATTATATTCGATTTCTAGCGACACCTTTAATGCTAATGTAAAATGGCGACTACTGGGAATACGCCGAACTTTGATTTAAAAAAAGACTCGCCAAGAGCATCAAGCTTTTTTTTGTTTTCAAAAAGAAATGAAAGGGGTTAAGCTTTCATATATGCATATGTCTGTTTTTCTTTATTGTGTGTTTTCGCGATTTCATCTGATGGAAAGAAATCCTAACCCGGATTTAAGAAACATTTTAAGATCTAGGTGGGGGTATTAACCGTGAGAAGTCTCAAGATTTACAAAGTTAATATCCCTCTCGGAGGTTGTCTTGGGGTATTTTTGTTTAGCAAGTATTTGAAGATATTTTGCTTTCAAGGGAACTTATGGTCGAGTGGTCAGAGAACACAAACCCATCCCGCCATTTAGGATATAGTGCGTAGATTATTCGGCGTAGTTTAGAGTAATTGTCATGCGAGACTACGATCAGTAAGTTTCTTGAAAAATATTATTGGACCATCGAGTATTCAACAACCGATAATATTTCAAAGAGGAGTGTTGAGCCAGATTATCGTAGAACCTGCTTCGTAGATGAATAAGCCCTTAGAACTTAACCATGTTGATTCTTATCGTTGGCCTCATGCTCGTGACTTCGAACGATTGACCGTGTGTATAACTACTAACCATGTTTGCCGCATTCGTTCATGCATTCATTCAAAAACTTCATTTCTCTTCCCATTTCCAAAGAATTTAGAGATTTTTCTTTGTAAAATATTTTAGGTTAGAGTGATGGACGTCAGAGGAAGATTCACCAAGAGATACAGTTTTAGAATTCCTGACGTAGGAAAGTTAAAAGAGTTGGCATCCTTGGTAGAAGATCCCTCGGATTTCAGAAAATGCTATGGAACTCTTTTAACCATTCTGAACACTAATGTTGATGAAGGACTTCTCAAAACTTTCGCTCGCCTACGATCCAGCCTATCGCTTCACTTTCCCGACTATCATTGATGCCTACTTTGGAAGAGTACGCATATCCTAGGTATCTCAAGGTCGACAAAGTGCCTTTCAATGGTTTGAAGCCATTCCCAAGTCACCATCATTGCAACGATGACTTACTTAAAGAAACTGAGATAGACAAAACCTAACTACCAGAGGAAAACTCTTAGGACTAACTTCAAAGTTCCTAATGGAGAAGGCTCTCAAATTCTCCGCCGGTAGTATGGTAGCCTTTGAAGCTATTTTAGCTTTACTCCTCTATGGATTGGTGTTGTTTCCAACGTCCCAAATTTCGTTGATATCAACGCCATAAGGATCTTTTGATTGGAAATCCTGCTCCCACTGCTGGTGACACCTACGCCTCTATTCATCATAGAAATCGCCAAGGAGACGGAACTATCGTGTGTTATGTACTCTTTTCAAATAGATTACCTCACACTTGCATAAATCTCCTATCTTCCGTGAAAACAAAGACGAGTGGCATTGGTCAAAAGACTCATGTCTCTTACAAACGATTTATATCCATTGGTATACCTTGCGTACAATGAAATGGAAATCATTGAGAGTCGTGGAGAATTTGCCAACGCATCTTCATTGGTACAAAAGGAGGAATCAACTATAACCCATTCCCAAGTAGACGTCAACTCAGATACGCAAACTCTAGTAAACCTCTTGGTTTTACAAAGAGAGTTATTTCTATCACGAAAGAGAATATTCCCAAGGATTGAAGGCTAGAATGATCAGAGCTTGGCATCACATCCGAAAGAAAGAAAAAGGTAAGGCGAAGAATTGTGTAGCCATGGAAACCCTTACTTCTTGGGTAAAGAAAAGAGCAAAGGAATTTCGAATGCCTTACGCTTATGAAGAACCCATGTTCTCAACCGCTTTCAAATTAACAATTTTTCCCGTCGAAACTATGGGAGAATACCAAGAAGCTTTGGCCAAAATGAGGTTTGAAAAAGAGGCTTTGGAAAACAAGTTCCTTAAGACTAATCTTGAGAATGAGAAGCTCAAGAAGCAAGTCAAAGATCATGAAAAGACGCTTTACTTCCAGGATGAATGGCTCATGGAGAAAGATGAGAAGATTCGCGTAAAGATAACGCAATCCGTAGATACGCCAAAGAAAGGAAAAGAAAGCTTGAGGAAATGACAACCACGATCCTCCTCCCGACAAGTGGAAGAATGTCATTAGCAAGCTAAAAGCCGAGAAAGTCGAATCGAAAGCTCACTATGGAAAGGAAACTCAAGTTGAAGTTGCATCAAGCCTTTGATCTTCATCTGACGAGGACAATTAGTTTAGTTTAGTTTGTAATTTTATCATTTATTTTATCATTTGTGTGAGCAATGCTCAAAAACAGAATTGTTGTAATCTTCTTTCAATAATCAATAAACTCGTGTTTTTCATCCGAATATTTGCCGTAAATTTCTTTAGCGTAAATTTTTGAAATTTCTTTTACAATCATAATCATGCATCATATTTTGCATATTGAGTCTATTGTCTAGAGTCTGATCTTTCAACAGTTTGAACAGATAGGAAAAGATCGCCAAGCTGTCGTGTCTTAGAGTTTCTCGACCGCGTCCACAACCAACTCGAACGTACGATACAAGATCCAAAAGAAGAAAAGTAATGGAAGGATTTGAGCAAGAGAATGTTGAACTCCGTAGTACAGTAACAACACTACAAGAAGAAGTGGAGAGACTCACATATTTGGTCAACTCATTGGCCGCAGCGCAAAGTCAACAAGCAACATCGAGCAGTCAAAACCAAGCAGCGATTTCAGAAGACACTACTACTCCAGTTTCAGCTGTCGTAGTTAGTAGTTCACCTTTTAGCATGCCAGAAGGCTATCCATGGGGCATGCCTTTCAACTTTGGTATCGGATTCGCCAACCGACTTCTCAAGTACAAACAACCACGCTTGAAATACCTACTTTGCAGCAAAACTCTACATTTAATCCGCAACGTGGAGTAACTCTTCCACAAGTAACAATGCCGGTTTCTCAACCAATTATGACAAACTCAGCTTCCGTAGTGCACACTACCATAGACGAAGAAGTCACCATACTCCAGGCAATAACACGAATTCACATGGCTCGATGGAGAATCTCTAGGAACAACTCCTCAAAATGCAGCTTGAGATAAAAACGATTCGAGGGAAGGATACCTACAAAATTCAAAGTCCCTGACTTTGAAAAGTACAAAGGAAACTCCTGTCCACAAAGTCATCTCACGATGTATGCCAAGAAAATGTCCACATACAACGATGATCACCAGTTATTAATCCATTACTTCCAAGACAGCTTACTCTGCCGCATCAAGTGGTACACGGGCTAGACAATAAGTATCCAAACCTTCAATGACTTAGGTGAAGCTTTCATACAACAATATAAGTTCAACTTGGATATGGCTCTCGATAGGGATCAACTCCGCTCCATGTCTCAAAAGGAAAGAGAGACATTCAAAGAATATGCGCAACGATGGAGGGAAATTGCGCCCAAGTCAACCCGCCTTGAAGAGAAGGAGATGACTAAGGTATTCTTGAATACTGGCTCATTCTACTACGAGCGAATGATCGCTAGCGCCCCTGAGATTTCACCGAGATGGTAAGCATGGGAATGCGATTAGAAGAGGGGTTCGAACCGGATGCCCAACCAAGGAAGGTGATCTTCTAGTGGAACTAGGAAGGTGGGGACCAGCTTTTCCAAAGAAAAAGGAACATGGCATAGGAATGGTATCCCGAGGGAAACCACGAAGAAATGTCACCAACAACGATGTGTAGCGCCATAGCACCCGCCGCTAACACAACTCCAACATGTGAATTGCTCCGCATTTCAACAAATGCAACAAACTCAATGTACCACGCCAATGCACTCGCAGCTTAATAATCAAAACGACGCCTCGGTCGTGCAATTCGACCCAATTCCATGACGCATACGTAACTATACCCGATTAGTAGAAAGAAACTGCATGCATAAGGTCACCACCTCCTGCTTCGAAAAATTGCCGTGGTGGTACAAAGCGTATGTATCTTGCCCTTTTCACCAAGGGCACCGTGCCATGACCTTGAGCATTGCATAGCATTAAAAGCGTAAGTACGTAGATTAGTGAGATCTAATCTTCTTTCCTTCGTAAATACAACCGAACGCAGCCAATCCACTTCCCAGTCATAGTGGACATGCGGTGAATCTGATATTAAGAAATACAGACAGGTATCTCGTTATAGACGTAAACTTGATCATAGGAAACTTGGTGCATCTCCATGATACGTACAGTACAATGAGCGCCTTCACTAAGCAAGATTACGCAGCTTGTAACATCTGCTTCAAGGATCTTCAAGGATGTCCCACCATAAGAGCGTATATTCGTGGATTGTTAGACATCGGTGACCCATGATCTACGTAAATGTAGATGACCATGACGTAAATACAGTAGGGCATTTTCCGCATGAGCTTTTAGTCTCGATATCAACTCGAAAATCCTCAAGTAAACGTTATCATCCCTTGTTTCAATGTACCCAAACATGTGGAGATTGAATACAACGTTTCAACGCTCTGTGGTCTCTTTGGTGATTTGCCCACCCGGTCCCTGCTCCATACAGCCTACCAAAGCAATTCCTTACCAATACAATGCAACTCGATAGAGGATGGAAGGAGAAACCCATGCCAACTCTTCCACCTAATGTCAATATAATGTAAATAGGACGAGTAACGCCAAGTGGACGAGTGCACACCGCTGTTACCAAGACCGCTTATACCTCGTTGTTAGACAAAACCAGCTAATATCTTCCGAGAATCCCGCAACGATTCTCGCTGTTAACCCAAGTACAAATGTTGGTTCTCCTGATAGAGCCAACGTGAACACAGATTTTGATGAGATACGAAATTAATCAAGAAAAGCGAATACCGAGTCGTGGATCAACCGATGCGCACTTCCAAGATTTCAATACTGCTCTACTCCTCAACTCAAGCTCACCGAGAAGCTTTAATGAAGGTACTAGACCAAGCCTATGTAGACCATGATGTGACTACGCATCAGTTTGAGGTATTGTCGCCAACATAATTTGTAATAATCTAAGTTTCGATGAAGAACTTCCGTAAGAAGGAAAGATCACAACTTGGCCTTGCACATCTCGATGATTTGCCAATCGATTCCTTGTCCAATGTGTTGGTAGATACCGTTCATCTTTGAACGTAATGTCAAGACGACACTCGCCGCTTGGCTTACAAAGGGACACCAATGAAGTTCAATGACATAGTAGTAAGAGCTTTGACGGTCAAGGAAGTCGCTATCGGGGAAGTAGATCTCCGATGACAATTGGTCCGCACACTTTCCAAATTACTTTCCAAGTCATGGACGTGCTACCGCTACGCTTGTCACTAGGAAGACCTTGATCCACGAGGCAGAGCAGAATTTACTCCATCGAAATTAAAATTCACAGAAATGGAAAGTTGGTGACCATCACAGAACAAGCTTTGCTTGTAAGCCATTTGTCCAGCTTTCTTTCATCACATAATGACGTTGAAGGGACGATCTCCCGAACATCCGTTAGAAGATGAATCTACCAAAGAAAACAAATCATCTATCTCTTCGTATAAAGAAGCAAAGCACGGATAGTAAAAGATGGCAATGCTGAAGGTTGGGGACAAGTAATCAAACCTGTCAACAACGAAACAAAAGTCGGACTCGGGTTCACACCCGTATTCTCCAAAGACAAGCAAAAGGATGAAGCACTTCATCCAATTAAAGAAGTATTCAACAGTGGGGGTCTCTTAAACCCTGTTCTCCAAGAGGTTAGCGTTGTAACCATTGAAGATGATGAAGATGATCCCTCTGAATCTGAAGAATGAAGCACTTATTTAAACAGCCCTGAATATGTGTCTCAAGAGGAATTGTACGCGCCAACTGATCAATTCAAAGACATGTCCCTGCAAAGGCATGAAAATCCACCTGTCCCTTCTGAAGTTTGGGATACCTTGGGAGAACCAAGTGGCAAATTTGATTACATGGTGAAATATATCGCGCCGTAAAGCTCGAGAATCGAATCAAGATATCCAAATTTAATCGGATGGGGTGATTCTTTCGAGTACCCTAGTCAACCAGAGGAGGTGTACTCATCTTCCCGATCTAATCAACCAATCGAGGTTCCGAACAAGGATCTCGCTGACGCACTGTGGAAATTGTTAAACCGATCCGGATTATCACTATATCAACATGATCATCAAGATCGTGAATACGATTCGGATACGATTTGGAAAGTGTTGCCGACAACGAGTCTCCATTCGTAAGATTGAGGAACATCCCCGCATTCTACACGAGACCAACAGGAAGCACATACGCTGCATCCCATACTTCTCGATTTGTTCATCAAGCTGAAGAAGACTGTTTTAGCAGTACAAAAGGCAAGGTCCGTCGTCCAGAATCTTCAAAACCTGCCCGACCAACGGCCAAAGTCTACTCGAGGGTTAAACCAAGTGGAAAATTACCCGAGTACCTCGATTTCCAAGGAGTTCGCCACTACGAAACCTCAAGTTCGGACTAACGCCCCTAGTTCTAAGTAGTTTATCTTTGCTTTTGTTTTGAACTCTCACTTCGCCTAAAGTGAAGAGATGTTTTATAGGGTTTAGCTTTTAAATAATTTCTCTTTGTCTTGCCCAAGACAAATGAGTTTGTATTTTAGGGCCCTGTTTCATATTGTGAATCATAAATAAAAGGCATTGTTTTGATTCCACACTTTGTGTTTATTTTTCATTTTACCCTTCTTGGAAATGATAATCCTAAAAAACACAATAAAAAAAAAATCTTCAAAAAAAATCTTCAAAAAAAAAGAATAATAAAATTTTTATCTGCATACACTTTCGCATTAACTTTTTCAAAAAAAACAAGGGGTTAATTAATCAAATCAAATATGCAGATTAAACAAATGGACAAATCCATTGAAAGCAATAACTCTATGCTCTCTCCCAACTCTGAAATCCCCTGTGAAGTCGCCGAGGAGGAAGTTGAAGAAGAGATCCTAGATGAGATTATTAAGCACGAGGAAAGAATCATTCAACCTCACAAAGAACCTCTCGAAACAATCAACTTGGGTTCAAGAAGACAAAAAGAAGTAAATATCGAGTTCCGACAAAGAACGCCAAGAGCAAACCGATAGATCTTCTCAAAGAATATGTTGATGTGTTCGCTTGGTCCTACCAGACATGCCGGTTTAGATACCAAGATCGAGAGCATCACTTGCCGTTAAAGCCGAGTGTCCACCGCTAAGGTAAATCGAGAAGAGTTCACCCCGATATGGTCGACAAAATCAAAAAGGAAGTTCAAAAATCGACGCTGGTTTCCTCATCACTCAATATCCTCAATGGCTAGCCAACATAGTACCTATCTCCAAGAAAGATGGAAAGTCGAATGTGTGTTGATTACCGGATCCGAACAAAGCAAGTCCAAAAGATGATTTCGCCACCGATATTGACATGCTAGTGGATAGCAAATTCAACGCCTTTTCCTTCATGGACGGTTTCTCCGCTACAATCGATCGAATGGTTCTCAAGACATGGAGAAGACATCCTTCATCACGCCATGGGGCACTTTGTAATGTCGCTTGATTAAAGAATGCAGTGCAACTTACCAAAGGGCAATGACTACTCTTCATGACATGATGCACAAAGAGATCAAGTCTACGAGACGATGATAGCAAAGTCCACATCAAGATGAGCATATAGACTATCTCTTAAAGTTGTTTCAACGACTAAGGAAATTTCATCAAATCCTAACAAATGCACCTTTGGGGTAAGATCCGAAAACTCCTAGGTTTCATCGTCAACAAAGAGGTATTGAAGTAACAAAGTCAAGGCTATTCAAGAAATGCCTACGCCACATACGAAAAACAAGTAAGAGGATTTCTGATGATTGAATTACATCTCCGCATTCATCTCTCAAATGATCACCTGTCGATATTCAAGCTTCTCCGCAAAAATCAAGAGGTTGTATGGATGTAAGATTGTCAAAAGAATTTGACAAGATCAAAGAATACCGCCGAACCTCCAATCCCGATCCTCCAATTGAAGGAAGACCATTAATCATGTACCTTACGTGCTAGAGAGTCCATGGGTCGCGTGTTTGGACAACAAGATGAAACCGTAAGAAGGAGCATGCCATTTACTATTTGAGTAAAAGTTCACAGATCGTGAAACTCTACTCCATGCTCGAAAACCTATTGTGCTTTGGTGTGGGCTTCAAAACGTCTCCGCCAGTACATGATCAATCACACGACTTGGTTAATCTCCAAAAGGGATCCGATCAAGTATGTATTTGAAAAGCCTGCCTTAACGGGAAGAATTGCTCGATGGCAATGTCATATCGTAATATGACATCCAAGACCACGCCAAAAGCGGTCAAAGGAAGCATTCTCACGATCACTGGCTTATCACCGCCAACGAATACCAATCTCTCAAGTTTGACTTCCCTGACGAGGATGTTATGTACTTAAAGATGAAAGATTGTGACGAACCACTGCCCAACGAAGGTCCAGATCCAGAATCTAGATGGGGCCTAATTTTTGATGGAGCAGTTAACATTTTTGGCAATGTAATTGGGGCAGTCATCATCACTCCCGAGGGTTCTCATATCCCGTTTTCCGCCAGATTGCTGTTTGATTGCACCAACAACATCGCAGAATACGAAGCTTGCATCATGGGTATCGAAGAAGCCATCGACTTAAGGATCAAGATCCTTGATATATATGGAGACTCAACCCTTGTGATCAATCAAATCAAAGACAAGTATGAAACTCATCATCTTGGTCTAATTCCTTACAGAGATTATGCAAGACGTTTGTTGACTTTCTTCAACAAGGTTGAACTGCATCATATCCCTCGAGATCAAAATCGAATGGCAGACGCCTTAGCTACTCTATCTTCCATGTTCAAAGTCAACGATTGGAATGATATGCCTAAGATCCGCATCAGACGCCTTGAAAGACCTGCATATGTGTTCGAATCGGCAGCGACGATAAACCGTGGTTTCACGACATCAAGCGCTTCCTTCAAACACGAGAGTACCCACTGGGCATCGCATAAGGATAAGAAAATTCTAAGGAGGCTTTCAAGAAACTTCTTCCTCAATGAAGATGTGCTATACAAAAGAAACTTCGACATGGTTCTCGCTGATGCACGATGCAAGAAGGTATACAATCATCCATGAAGTGCATGAAGGGTCCTTGGAACTCATTCAAATGGGCATGCAATGTATAGGAAAATCTTGAGAGCAGGATACTATGATAACAATGGAACCGATTGTCAGAACACGCCAAGAGATGTCACAAGTGCGATCTACACGATAAGATCCATGTGCCACCGACTTACTAAACGCTCTCTTCTCCGTGGCCTTTCTCCATGTGGGGCATTGACATGATCGGAATGATCGAACCAAAAGCGCCCAACGGACACCGCTTCATTCTAATGGCTATTGATTACTTCACCAAATGGGTCAAAGTTGATCGCGACTTTATCGCCTAAATTAATCGAGACTGCAAGTATACAACTATCGCGTAGTTTTAAAAGATATCGAACCTAAGGGACTATAAATTGAACTAACGTAATCTAAACTTATCGTAAAGCTATAGCTATCGAATAAATAAATTGGGAATTTTGGGTAATAAAACTTAATTTTAATTAAAATAATAATAATGCGAATATCGGTATGTATTCGTTAATCCTACGTAATCCGCTTAACGGCTTATTTTCTAAAAATGTTAATAATATCTTTTTCAAAAAAGTATTTATTTAAAAATCTATTCTCAAACTTTCATTTATTGAAGTAAATTATAATTTTAAACTCGATGTATGCCGCTATCCCATTGATTTTAAAATTACTTTTGAAAATAAATAAAGTTTAATTGGTTTTAAAACGTCATAGCCTTTAAAAACAATACCTAGTATCTACTATCCGATTTTAAACCTCAAACTGTCGCTTCTATTGGTTTCTAATCTTAGTCATTTATTAACCTCAAACTTTCGCCTCGTTGGTTTCTAAACCTTTTTAACAAAATAAATTAGATAACTAAATAAGAAAAAGTGTTTATTTTATAAAATATAATCAAGCCTGTTTATTCCGGATCCATTCAAATTAACTCATTACATACCGATATTTAAATAATTTAGCCAAACATATTCATAAAAGCAGACATGAATAAATTAAAGGTTTTAACATTCATTAATAAATTCATGGCAAAACAAATATATCTCATGCAAACAATTAATTAAATAAATAAAAGCAATGTAAATAAGAAACCTGAATTAATATAAATGCTGGAAATAATCCTTGAAGCTGGAAATAACTCGTACAACGTCTCGGTTCTTCAACAGGAATTTAAATAATGCGGGAAAAATAACTCTGAAATTTGGATTACAATGGAAAAATAATGCAGGAAAAATAAATTCTAAAACTGGGAAAAATGCTGAGAAACGGTGTATGAAATTATGATTTGGAGGTGTCCTTTTATAGTGGTAGGATGCAACCACTTGTTGAGAGATTTTCGTAGCTTTCTCCTCAAAAATCTCACTCCCAACTGCCCACTAAGGAGACGGTCATCTCCGAAATTTCCTCACCAGCTCACCACGTTGAGACGGGCGTCCCACCTTTTTCTCCTAGGGCCAACGTGGCATTGGAGACGGACGTCTCCCACTAAGGGAAGACTCCGAGGCGGGCGGGCGCCTCCTTTTTTGGAGGGGGGTTGAGACGTGCGTCTCACCCTAGCACGTGCCCTTTTTAGGGTTTGCTTGCTTTGGGCTTTTGCTTGCTTGGGCTTCTTGGGCTTCTTGATCCATTATTTTGCTTTGCACACCCCTTTTCTTCATTTCTTGCACATTTTATCAAATATTTCTCTTAATTTCTTCACTTTGCTCAATTTGTCTAATTAAAATAAAATACCTGAAATAATAAAAATACCAGCGTAATATGGAAATAAAATGAAATAATTAAATAAATTTACTAACATTATTTATGAAAATTAAATCAAATATACTATATAAAATTGTGTTATCAAACTCCCTATATTTTGAACCGTTTGTCCTCAAGCAAAAGTAAAATGAAAATCATCAAACGCTTAAACATGTATATAAGAACATACATCAATTTGTACTGTGTCATGTTGATTTTTCGTTAGAGAATTTAAGTCTAACTTAAACACCAAAGTTATCGAGGAACACTAGACAACCCCACTTAAGGCACTAATTTAAGTCATATCATTATAGCTCAACCTATTACTATGTTCTATTTCACCCGCTTTCATTCTAGCGCAATCACATTAAGCCCTTTACCTTACACGCACATAGTGGAGTAACCGGTTAGTGAATTTGATCTAAGTAAGCCGCCTAGAGTTCGTAATTAAACATTTGGTACTTTTTCCGATTAAAATTGCGGGGATCGAACTGCACTGCCTCTACCAAGTTCAAAGACTGTGACCACCGAACCAATTTATAATGGATTATTTTGCATTAAATTTATAATTTCCAATCGTTGGATTAAATGATCCGTAAGGACCATCTAACTTAGTAAGTGCATCTTCGATAAAAGCAATTTCTTAAGAATATTTGATCAATCACTTATATTCATCGGTTCTCCACGTAGTTTGTGTTTATGTGCCGATCGCTAATAAACTACCGGGCTAATCTAAAACTAAGTTTTTAAAGGTTTTGGTATAATAAGTACTTAAATCGATCCAACACATCGGGGGTTTTGAAGTGTTAAAACGATAGCAATTTTGCTAAGTTGCTTGAATTCTTATTTATAATAGGCAACCTTAATACTAGTTGAATAATGTTTATAAATGCGCTTTAAAATTGTTTTATTTTGTTCGTTATGGCTCAAGAAATAGGGGAATTCGAAAAGCATAAATTTTTGCATAAAAGATTAAAATTTGCATAAATAAGTATTTTATTGAATTGAAATTTGCAATATAAGAAAAGAAATAAAAGGAAAAGTACTACAAAGAGAGCAAAGGACATAGAAATGAACAAGGAAATGATCCGACTTCTATACTTAAAAGGAGCAATGTCCTCAATGCGATAATAACGAAGGAGAATCGAAATGAAAGATGTATGCTTAAATTGTAGAGCAACAATAATAATGCAACTTAAGAAGAATAATGCAACAAGAATAATAATATAATATAATGTGCAACATTATAATAATAAAAGATAACATGGATTGCATTAGAATGGAAATCAAAGTTGCTTACAATTTGAAGAATCAAGTATTTGGAAAGAAAACATAATAATATAAAGGAAACATTGCAAAACCTAATAAAATGAAACGAAACTAAACTAAATAAGATAAATTAACTACTTAAGAACTCTAGCTACTAGATGGTCCTCTTAGGGAGGAAGAATGAAAGAAATAAGACAAAGAGAAGAAATATAATGAATAGATAAAGAAAGGAAATAGATATATATATATATATATATATATATATATATATATATATATATATATATATATATATATTTTTGTTTTGAATAAAGAAATAAAATAAAAGAAATAAATATAAAACGGTGGGTTGTCTCCACAAAACGCTTTGTTTTATGTCGTAAGCTCGACAAATAAAACTAACGATTAGTCTTCTAATCGAGCTTGTGGCTCGCCTAGATTTATCGCTTGAGAATTTCTCACTTCGTTAGATGGTAATGTTTTAAACGCTGCCCGCTTACTATAAACGGTTCAACCAAGGTCCCTTAATCTCTATTGCACCACTTGGATAAACTCGAGTAATTTCAAAAGGTCCGACCACCTAGATCGTAATTTTCCAGTGAAATAATTTTAATCGTGAGTTAAATAGTAAAACCAAGTCACCTATGTTAAAATTCTTCCTAGAAATACGCTTATCATGCCATTTCTTTGTGCGCCTTTGTAAATCCTAGCCAGACGATCCTGCCTAAGTTCTTCCAATTCATTAATATCCGTGATTCGCTTTTCTCCAACAGATAACTTAAGTTCGATTCTTAATGGCCCAATAAGCCTTGTGTTCTAACTCAACTGCGAGATGGCATGACTTACCATAAATAAGCTTGAAAGGAGTGGTACCGATGGGAGTTTTATAGGCAGTTCTATATGCCCATAAAGCTTCATGAAGTTTAAAGGACCAACTTTATGGACGACGCTTTTTCAAGGATTTGTTTTATCTCGCGATTTGAAACTTCAACTTGTCCGCTAGTTTGAGGATGGTAAGGTGTAGCTATGCGATGTCGAACTCCATATTTTCCCAATAATTTTTCAAAGATTTTGGAAATGAAATGAGATCCACCGTCGCTTATTACGAGTCGGGGTACACCGAACCTAGGGAAAATTATGTTCTTGAAAAACTTAAGTACCACTCGGGTGTCGTTTGTTGGAGAAGCTATAGCCTCGATCCATTTTGAGACATAATCTACGGCCACGAGTATATACTTGTTACCGGATGAAGATGGAAAGGGTCCCATGAAGTCTATCCCCCACACATCAAAGATTTCGACTTCTAAAATGCCTTTTTGTGGCATTTCGTCATGTCTAGATATATTACCGTGCTGACACCGTCGATTTTAAAATGGTGGCATGTACGCCTTTCCATAGATTAGGCCAATAGAGGCCGGATTGTAAGATCTTTGCACATGTTTTGATGTACTAGCATGTCCTCCGTGGTGCGTAATGACAAAGTGTTATAATGTTTTTAGTCTCTTCTTCGCACACATCGACGGAAAATTCCATCGACCTCTCTTGAAAAGTAGAGGTTCATCCCAATAATATTGTTTAAGATCATGGAAGAATTTCTTCTTCCGTTGATAGGTAAGTTCGTGGTAGAACGCCAAAGAAGGTAATTCACGAACCGCATACCAAGGCATGAGGAGATGGCTAAGGTGGTTTCCATGAGTTTATCTCGTTCTGTCTTCCAAGTGGGCAATCGCTTATCATACCGAATTCATCATCGATCGGCACTTGTTCATGTTTAAGATTTTCTAGTCTAGAGAGATGATCCGCTACCACATTTTCGCCTTTCTTATCTTTGATTTCTAAATCAAACTCTTGCAAAGAATATCCATCTCGTGAGTCTAGGTTTAGCGTCCTTTTAGTTAGAGATATCTAATAGCAGCATGATCAGTATATGATAATTTTGGATCCTACTAAGTAGGAATGTAACTTGTCTAACGCGAAGATCATCGCTAAGAATTCTTTCTCGATTGTAGCATAATTCATCCGCGCTCGTCTGTGGTTCTTGCATAATATATGACGTGAAGTCTTTTATCCTTTCGCTGTCCTAAAACAGCATAGTCACTGCACACATTATTTCAAAAGGTTCATTCCAATCTGAGTTTGCATGATAGGCTAAATTAATGCTTTCTTAAGTGTTTGAAACGCTTTTAAACATTTTTCGTCAAGATAAATTCAGCGCTTTTCATTAATAGCTCGCTTAGGGTTTAGTTATCTTAGAGAAATCTTTAATGAATCGTCGATAAAACCGCGTGTCCTAAAAAGCTCGGATTTCTAACGCTTTTGAGGTCAAGGTTCTCAATAACTTCGATTTTAGCGTAATCGACTTCAATTCCTCTTTGGATATAATGTGTCCTAAAACAATTCCTTCTTGTACCATAAAATGGCATTTCTAATTAAGCACTAGATTAACCTTCACACAACGTTTAAAACGCTTTCTAGATTTTCTAAACATTCTTCAAACTTTGTCCACGACGGAAAATCGCCCATGAAGACTTCCATAATATTGTCTAGAAAATCATAATATTGCCATCATGCATCTTTGGAAAGTCGCAGAGCATTGCATAAACCAAATGGCATTCTTCTATAAGCAAAGGTTCCAAATGGGCATGTGAAAGTTGTTTTCTTGGTCATCGTGGATGAATAGGTATCCGAAAGAAACCTCGAATAACCGCCCAAGAAATGTAAATGAGAGTGTCTAGCTAAACGCTCCAACATCTGATCAATAAATGGTAAAGGGAAATGATCTTTTCTGGTGGCTTTGTTAAGTTTTCGATAATCGATGCACATTCTCCATCCAGATTCAACTCTTTTAGTTATTATTTCTCCTTTCTCATTTTCGACTACTGTGACACCTCCTTTCTTAGGTACAACATGCATGTGGTCGACCCATTTGCTATCGATATAGGATATATGATTCCTGCTTCTAACAACTTCATAACTTCCTTTTTCACAACCTCGCTCATAATCGGGTTTAGTCTCCTCTGGTGTTCTCTTGAAGTTTTACAATCTTCTTCTAGCATAATGCGATGCATACAGATAGAGGGACTTATTCCTTTAAGATCAGTGATATTATACCCTAAGGCTGTTGGATATTTTCTCAGAATTTGTAAAAGTTTTTCAGTTTCGGTTTCGCCAAGATCTCATGCTGACTATCACTGGTCGCTCGAGTTCGAATCCGTGAATTCATACCTTAGATTTTTAGGAAGTGTTTTGAGTTCTAAAGATGGTTTTCTTAAATTTTGTGTAGGATCAGGTGCTATAGCTAAGCATTCACTTAGATTACTACTTAGATTTTCATCGAGATTGTCTTTATTTTCAAGCTCAGCTTCTTTTCTACATTCATCGATGATATCCATGAAGTAACACGTATCTTCAATTGCAGTGTGCTTGTGAATTGAGAGAGGATAAATTCGATTTTCTCTCGCCTACTTCAAAAGTAAGTTTTCCTCTTTTTACATCTATAATTGCACCGGATGTGGCTAAGAAAGGCCTTCCAAGAATGATTGGGGTAACTTCATCCTCCCTTATGTCCATGATAATGAAATCAGTAGGTATATAGAATTGGCCAATGCGTACAGGAACATTCTCAAGAACTCCTGCAGGATATTTAATTGACCTATCTGCTAATTGAACGGACATTTTGGTTGGTCTGAGTTCTCCCATGTCAAGTTTCTTGCATATGGATAACGGCATCACACTTATACTGGCTCCAAGATCACATAAAGCTTTATCTATGACAAATTTTCCAATTACACATGGAATAGAGAAACTTCCAGGATCTTTGAGTTTAGGAGGCATTGTGTCTTGAATAATTGCACTACATTCAAAGAAGCATGATGCTTTCATTATCCTCTAGCTTTTTCTTATTGGATAGAATCTCTTTAAGGAATTTAGCATAGGAGGGCATTTGAGTTATAGCTTCGTAAAAGGAATTGTAACATTGTTGTTCTTAAGATCCACGAATTTCTTGAATTGACCCACATTCTTAGTTTTAGCTAACCTTTGAGGATAAGGAATATGAGGTTTGTAAGGTGGGGGGTACATAAGGTTCGCCCTTTGTGTGGTATCTTCACTATTATCTTTCCGATTTTCCTTTTCTGTTTATCTTGGGTTTATTGTTTAATGTAATTTTGTTGCATAGTTGGGCTATTGTTTCGGATCTACAGTCCATCATACTGCTCCGCTTCTTAAGATAACAAAGATTTGCATGTCCTTTGGGATTAGGTTGAGGCTGTCCAGAAAAGAACCAAAGAGCAGCAGGTCGCTTGTTGTTGAGCTACCCGAGAGATTTGTGTTTCTAACATTTTATTGTGTGTAGCTAAAGCCAAGCTTGTTGGATAATTGCTTAATATGCTCATTAGTGTCTTTATTAATTTGGGATTGGTTAGTGAAGTGCTCTATCATGATTTCCAAATTAGACTTCCTAGGAGCATTTGATGTGTTAGGACCATTATTAGGTGATTTGGAATAGCTTTAGGATAACCAGTGGTGTAGCAGAGTTGTCCAAAAGCGATAACGCATTGTTATTCTTGTAGGAAAATTAGGATGATTCTTCCACCAGGATTATATGTGTTGTCAGTAAGGATTATTCGCACGCAATTCGCTTGTTCAACCGAACTCCGTTGGGCATTCGAGCAAGATGTGATTGAAGACCACATAAGTCGACGTTTGAGCAATTGCAAGAACAAGAGTCGGAGCAGGGTAAGATTCTCAAGCTTTTTAGTGAGAGCTTCCACTTTAGCGCTGACTTGATCCGCACTATTCACTTCAACCATGGCACCTTTCGCTTGAGATTTCTACGCTAACTCTTTCCGCATTCCATTGGTAATGGTTCGAGCCATGCTTTCGATAAGTTGTTTTGCTTCAAGATATGGTTTATTCATCGCGCCACCACCGCTGGCCTATAGTCAATCTCAGACATACAAGAGACCATTATAAAACGTGTGAATGATCACCATTCTTCTAAACCATGATGAGGACAAAGTCTAAGCATGTCTTTATAACGCTCCCAAGCTTCAAAGAGTGATTCATTGTCTTTTGTCTCGAAACCATTGATATTGGCTCGAGCATAGCGCTTTACTTGGAGGAAAATATCTAGCCAAGAAGATTTCTTCAACTCATCCCATGTGGTGATTGAGTTGAAGGAAGAGATTGGAGCCATGCGCGAGCTCGCCTCGAGAGAAAAGGAAATAGGCGCAATCGACGCTTCTGGGTTTACACCATTCGCCACACGGTTCTCGCAGATCGCACAAACACCGATGATGAAGATTCGGTCGCCAGGAGCTCCAGAAACGGTTCCGAACGCGAAAGAAGCGAAGGTTTCAAATAAATCGCTTCGAGCGATAGAGGAACAAGAATATCATATGAGGTTCGCTGAGAAGGAACAGTAATCCTTAAGAGGACGAGGAGTGAGTGTATATCACCATCTTCTTGAGTTCTTCAACGCCTGAAGTTTGGTCGAAGGAAGATTGTTGCTCTAAATACTCTTGAATTCGCCTTCTTAATCTAAGGTAACGCTCGATATCGTATATAGGTATATGCAAAGGCACGCCTTGAGAGTGAGTATTTGGCATACACAGAGGGAAAATAAATAGTTGCTATAGTCTATACTTCGTAATAAAATTACGATATCAACTTAAATAGTCCCCGGCAACGGCGCCAAAAACTTGATCGCGACTTTATCGCCTAAATTAATCGAGATCGCAAGTATACAGCCCTATCACGTAGTTTTAAAAGATATCGAACCTAAGGGACTATAAATCGAACTAACGTAATCTAAACTTACTGTGTAAAGCTATAGCTATCGAATAAATAAATTGGGGAATTTTTGGGTAATAAAACTTAATTTTAATTAAAATAATAATAATGCGAATATCGGTATGTACTTCGTTAATCCTACGAATCCGCTTTCCATCGGCTTATTTTCTAAAATGTTAATAATATCTTTTTCAAAGAAAAGTATTTATTTAAAAATCTATTCTCAAACTTTCGCCTATTGAAGTAAATTATAATTTTAAACTCGATGTATGCCGCTATCCCATTGATTTTAAAATTACTTTTGAAAATAAATAAAGTTTAATTGGTTTTAAAATGTCATAGCCTTTAAAAACAATACCTAGTATCTACTATCCGATTTTAAACCTCAAACTGTCGCCTATTGGTTTCTAATCTTAGTCATTATTAACCTCAAACTTTCGCCGTTGGTTTCTAAACCTTTTTTAACAAAATAAATTAGATAACTAAATAAGAAAAAGTGTTTATTTTATAAAATATAATCAAGCCTGTTTATTCCGGATCCATTCAAATTAACTCATTACATACCGATATTTAAATAATTTAGCCAAACATATTCATAAAAGCAGACATGAATAAATTAAAGGTTTTAACATTCATTAATAAATTCATGGCAAAACAAATATATCTCATGCAAACAATTAATTAAATAAATAAAAGCAATGTAAATAAGAAACCTGAATTAATATAAATGCTGGAAATAATCCTTGAAGCTGGAAATAACTCGTACAACGTCTCGGTTCTTCAACAGGAATTTAAATAATGCGGGAAAAATAACTCTGAAATTTGGATTACAATGGAAAAATAATGCAGGAAAAATAAATTCTAAAACTGGGAAAAATGCTGAGAAACGGTGTATGAAATTATGATTTGGAGGTGTCCTTTTATAGTGGTAGGATGCAACCACTTGTTGAGAGATTTTAGCTTTCTCCTCAAAAATCTCACTCCCAATCGCCCACTAAGGAGACGGTCGCCCGAAATTTCCTCACCACCACCACGCTGAGACGGCCCCACCTTTTCTCCTAGGGCCAACGTGGCATTGGAGACGATCGTCTCCCACTAAGGGAAGACTCCGAGGCGGGCGCCTCCTTTTTAGGAGGGGGGTTGAGACGTGCGTCTCACCCTAGCACGTGCCCTTTTTAGGGTTTGCTTGCTTTGGGCTTTTGCTTGCTTGGGCTTCTTGGGCTTCTTGATCCATTATTTTGCTTTGCACACCCCTTTTCTTCATTTCTTGCACATTTTATCAAATATTTCTCTTAATTTCTTCACTTTTCTCAATTTGTCTAATTAAAATAAAATACCTGAAATAATAAAAATACCAGCGTAATATGGAAATAAAATGAAATAATTAAATAAATTTACTAACATTATTTATGAAAATTAAATCAAATATACTATATAAAATTGTGTTATCAAGCAGCATCTTATGCCAACGTTATAAGACAAGTGGTTGTGAGGTTCATCAAGAACAACCTCATTTGCCGATATGGAGTTCCAAGCAAGATCATTACAGACAATGGATCAAACTTGAACAACAAAATGATGAAAGAACTGTGTGAGGAATTCAAGATCGAGCATCATAACTCGTCTCCTTACCGGCCAAAAATGAACGGCGCCGTTGAAGCCGCCAACAAGAACATCAAAAGATCGCCCGTAAGATGGTCATACCTACAAAGACCGGCACGAATGTCGCCATTTGCTCGCATGGGTATCGTATTGACGCACTTCAATGGGAAACTCCTTTTCTAGTATACGCATGGAAGCAAGGTTCTAGAAGTTGAGATTCCGCAATGAGAGTTCTCATGGAAACAAAGTTATCTCGTCGAATGGTGTCAAAGCGATACGACCAATGAACTTAATCGAAGAAAAGCGCTTGACCGCCTGTGTCACGGACAATTGTATCAAAGAAGAATGAAGAAAGCTGACAAAAAGGTCCGACCGCGAATTCCAAGAAGGCGACTCGCTTAAAAAAGATTCTGCCTTTTTCAACCGATTCTAGGGTGGACTCCTAACTATGAAGGCCCATACATCGTCAAAGAAGCTTTTCGGTGCTATGATTCTCACAACCATGGACGGAGATGAATCAAGATCCCGTGAATGCCGATGCACCAAGAAATACTTTGTCTAAAAAGGAACAATCGGTAAGTCGAAACCCAAAAGGCGGCTTAGGCAAAAATGAGCTCCTTGGACCAAAACCCGAAAAGGCGGTCTGTAAAAATTAGAGACAATAAATGTAAATTATCCCGATAGATTGAAAACCGAAAAGGCAATCTAGGCAAAATAAGGATACAAAATGACAGAGTAATCGAATCATCCGCATTTCACAATCAAGAATCTTCCATCAACGGATCTTCAATCAAATCTTTTGAAGCAACAAGCACAATGGGAATTCGAAGTTGTTAGGGATAATAGTGGTTATTTACTTTCAATGTAGCCTTTTCCCAATAAATTATCATTTCCAACTTGTCATACCCCAAATTTTGACCTAATATACCACTTTACATTTGCATCATTTGCATAACTAACAACTCAGACAGCATTAATCGGGTGTGGATTTCACAGGTTAAAATTAGGGTTTCATCAGATTTTCATCTGATTCAAGAGGCAATCAATTAGGGTTTGAGTTTTTCTCACCTCATTTGATCTATCTTGATCAAATCATCAACCTCTGATCATCAGATATCCATTTCTCTCACAGATCAATTAAGGATCGACCAATTAGGGTTTTGATCGGGCATGAGTTTTCTCTGACTTTTTGAGCAAGAAATCATCAAAGGACGGTATTCTTATCCCAAAAAGAATCCCCAGCCAAGTTGCCAATGAAATGCCTTTCTCTGAAAGTTTAAAGCATGCAACTCAATTTCCTCATCAGTGGACGTCTGCATCATTATTGCAACTTTCACCGAATATTTGTTCGAACTGTGACGCGGTCCTTTTCCCAGATATCTCTTTATTGTCTTTGTCAAGTATTGTTAGCATGCATATAACATTCATGACATTCATACGTAATAGCATCATTCGTGCATTTTTGCATTCCTTGAAATGTTTGCTTTCATATCACTGGTGTAAGTCACGCTTACTCATGCAAGTACAAGTCTTTCCCCAGTAGAATATCTCCAAACAGAAAAAATACATCCTTTTCCCCAAACGGAGTATTCCCAAACAGAGAAATACATTTTCTTCTCTCCACCACATTCCCCAACTGAGATCATTCCTCATTAGGAATAATGTCTTGATTGACTTTTTCTTTCAAGTTCATTCCTGGATAGAACATCGCCTATAATCAACAAAGCAATAAGCAATAGCCTCATCATCCGAGCCGCTTATCTTTCTCTTCATTCATAAAATCGCCATAAAAGTTTGTCTTCTCAACAAGGTCAAAATCATGACTATTTAGAAATTTCCTGCCAGCTTTCTTTTCGCCTAAAAGAAAACCCGTGTCTTCCAAATCAAAATGCCCACATCTTCTCAAAAGAGAGATCCTCGGCAAGATTGTATCCAAGAAAGCAAAACTCATTTGAGTTCTTGTTTCTTTCATCTGTCTGTTATTCACAAAGCTGAATATACAACAATTTTCTAAAGATTTGCCTTGTTATAGTTATCACTTTGCTGATAATTTGTAATATCTTTAAAGCCCATTTGAAATCTGTTTCTTTCATTTGTCCGTTATTCACAAAGCTGAATACACAGCAAATTTTTTCTCAAGATTTACCTTGTTATAGTTATCACTTTGCTGATAATTGGTAACATCCTCAGAATTCATTACCATGAACTATCACAAAGCTGATAATTGGTAATATCATTTTTCACTTACCTTAAACATTGTCACAAGGTCGATGTAGGTAATCTCTTTGTTTCAAAGTGAAAACAGATATTCACATATTTTGTGAATCTTTCTTTCCCAAAGGACGATTCACGTATTCCCCCATGTCATTTCTTTGATTTTCTCTGGTGGAACTTTTTCAATCATTTTGCATCATCCGCATCTTTTGGTATCTTAGGTATAAAATTTATGATTCTCGATATTTAAGTCTCTTTACACCTATCAAAACGAAGATATTCATCTTCATCTCTCGTGTTAAAGAAACTTAAATAGGGCATCATTATACCCCAAATTTTGACCTAATATACCACTTTACATTTGCATCATTTGCATAACTAATACATAGATTAATCGTGTGGATTTCACGTGTTAAAATTAGGGTTTCATCGATTTTCATCCGATTCAAGAGGCAATCAATTAGGGTTTGAGTTTTTCTCACCTCATTTGATCTATCTTGATCAAATCATCAACCTCCGATCATCGATATCCATTTCTCTCACGATCAATCAAGGATCGACCAATTAGGGTTTTGATCGGCATGAGTTTTCTCCGACTTTTGAGCAAGAAATGACTTTTTGGATAGAGATTGGTCATTATATCTTAGATACAACATCTTGACCTAATTTCGATTCAAAACATCACGTAGTTCACAGACTTCATCACCAATTTCAAACATCTAATAAAATTTCATCTCAGACCGAAAAGTCAAACTTTGACTTTTGGTCAAATTTTTCAAAACAAAACTTTTCAATCATCAAAATACTTCAAATGATCCATCATGATCATAAAAATCAAAGATTTTGAAAAGTCAACAAAAGTCAAAGTTCTAACACTTAGAAAATTTTCTAAGTGTTGAAATTTCTTATTTTTTCCAAACTTCATGCCATTTTTTCACCTAGTTCCAATTTGAATTGGAAAAAACTCAAAACATGAAAGTTGTAGCTTGTGAAACAAGCTTTCCAAAATGTCCAAGAACTCTCAAATCCATGGAGTCTAGCTATACTTTTGAAATTGAAACATAAGGCTCCATGAACTTGATTTCCAAAATCCAAAACTTCAATTATAGGTCATTTTTGTGTTTTCTTCATCTAGAAGCAATCCAACTATGCCAAATGGATCATTGAGCTGATAAATATCAGCTAGAGGTAAAAATAAGCACATGGTTAAAAAAGGAAGCTTCCTTTTTCCTTTGAAAAGTCATTCTTGCCCTCTAAGTTATCTTTGAATCACCAAAAGCTTGTACCTCTTGCCTAACATTTCAGAATCTTTTGGCCTATAAATGGATCACATTTCAAGTCCAAAACCACACCAAAGCAATGCAAAATCATGCTTTCATTCTTCTTTCTTGAAAATCAAGTAACATAGTGTAAAATTGCCAAACATTGCATTTTTGAAAATCAGTTGAAAACATGTTAAATTTTGGTGTCAAACATGCTTCATGATCAATATAAAACTTGTGTAGAACTTAAAAACAACTTGATCAAAGCTGAAAAACAGAAATCACATGCCATGGACACATGCTTGTACAAGCTGCCTTAACTTTCGAATTCACCTCTAAGCTTGATAAACTTATGATCTAACCACTCAAACATCATCTATGAGCTTCATAGACATGGTCCAGATCAATCACAACCAACTGTAACAACGCTAATCCATAAATCGAAGTGTCATTTTCAGTCTGTGCAGGTTGACTTGGTTGGAAAGATTGAAGCAAGATCGAAGCAAGCAGACCACTTCTACACCTTCCATACATGCCGCTGATGCTCAAATGATCAAGAAACAAGCTCTGGAAACGCTCTAATACCTTCTTCGATTCTCACTTAAACAGGTTAGAACACGAACTTGGATATCCATTTTCTTTGAACGAAAACGAAAAAGCTCATGGCCGTTTTGTTTCTGCACTCATAATGATCAATAGCCCTCAATAAAATCAAGGAATCATCACTCATACATAATTTAATTTGAATTCTCAGTTTTAGGGTTCATAGTGGTTCCCAGAAATCCAAACATGCTAGGCTTAATATAAATGCAATTAACAGTCATATTCATGTTCATGTTGAAAAATCGAGCAATTTTGATGTTTACATCATTGAATTTCGTTGAGAAACGAAGATTGTAGCTGGAATTGATGAATCTGAAGATCAAAACGAAGAACATAGCTTGCGCGCGTGTTCTTCATTTTTAAATTTTCAAAATTTCCAATGCTTTGTTTACACGTGTTCTAGTCCACTAAACACCAAGGCGCGTTTGTCCCAGTGGTAGCTTGCTTGCCTTTAGTCCTTTCTGACATGTGGTCATCCCTTTGGTCATGGGTTCAACTCCCATCAGGACCATTCTTTTTCATACTTTTCCAATTTTTCATGTTTTTTTTACAAAACTTTCACAATTTTTTTGACCGATCAAAACTCCTTATTTTAAGGTGATTTTTTGAACACTTGTCAATAAATACATCTATTTTATGATAGTGCAAAAATTTTCAGAAAAAACTTTCATCTGATCATATTTTAATCGAGCCGAAAACGACGTTCTGAACATTTTTTCAAACCTCCTTTTAAGGTGAAATTTTCAAGTTTTCGACTTCCGATTTTTTTCAAAACTTTTCATAAATGAACTTTACATTTCAAAACATTTTCAAAATCATTTTTCAAAACATTTCATCAAAACTTACATCTTTTACCACGATCGATCCGATTTAAACGATAAAATCAAATTCGTTTTCTCTCGAATTTCTCAATCGATCATGGGCCACCCTTATGGTGTAAGTCCCAATCCTTTTTGTACATATTTAGTTTTACTTGTACATACTCAACTCATCATTGTCAATATTCAAACATAAACAAATTTCGTTCGTTTGTTTTCATTCGTTTGTTTATACACCGACACCATTGGTATTAAAAGGAGCATTATTCCTTGTGAAACTGCTTTTAAACCAATGGGCCTCCCTCACGGTGTAAGTCCCATAACATTCTTTTATGTACATAATATTTATTTGTACATATCAAACTCTCTTCAAATACATACAAATTTTTATCTCAGACATAACATGATACTTTCTATACTCAAGTACGCATAAACTTCGATCGCTTGTTTTTCACTTCACTGTATACACAAACCAACATTCTCTTATGTACATACTTTTCCTTGTACATATCAAATTCTTTTCATACAAACTTTCATCCGTACATAATACGATACTTTTTACAAATAAACCTTGACCACTGCTTCGCTGCATACATATACATCGAATACCATTGGTATTAAAAGGAGCATTATTCCTCGTGAAACTGCTTAAACCAATGGGCCTCCTTATGGTGTAAGTCCCAACCTCCTATGTACATCCATCTTCTCTCGTACATAAATACTGCTCGTACATATTCATTTCCTTGTACACGCTCAAACTTGTAAATAATCAAGTTACGCTGCTTTAAACGCTCGCTCACGTACTTGTTTATATTTCATAAACCTCTCAGAATAAACATCATGCATTGTTTATATTTCCTTCATAAACTCGTGAATACATATCACACACACACACACTTGTTTATACAACTGCCTAATGACAACATAACAATTAGTCTAACCAATAGGTTCCCTACAGCTTAGCCTCCGCTGGCTTCATACAAGATAATTCATCTCCAAAGATGAATTTAGCCTCCGCTGGCTTTATACAAGATAACTCTCCCACGTAGTTTAGCCTCCTCTAGGCTTCATATAAGAAAACTCATTCATCTCGAGTTTAGCCTCCGCTTAGGCTTCATATAAGACACACTCGCTGAGTCACCTCCTCGGGCTTCGCTCAAAAGAACTCCTCATTGAGTTTAGCCTTCTGGCATCATACAATGAAAGAGATAGGAAATCTCTTAACAGCCTCCTATTGGGCTTCCAATACAAAGAATCACCCACACTAAGATAGAACCCTGAAAGGATGGTTTCCCGGGGAAATCACTTTCAAATCCCCAATGAGAGTATAATTTCCCGGTAAAATTACTCTTAATTCCAAAAGGATGGTTTCTCGGTGAAATGCCTTTTAACACAAAGCCAACCATACCCTATAGCTTCCTCTTGAGCTTCATACAAAGACCCTCGATGACCCTCGGAATGCCTCCTCTTGGGCTAATAATACAAGGACCCATGGGCTTCTTAAAAGCATCCCTTAATCCGATCCATTTCTCCTCAAGATTTAGACATCTATCATCTCTATGGAAGAAGTATCTCATCTATCATATCACATACAGTCAAAAAACTTTTCAAACTCTTTTCAAACTCTTTTCAAAAACATCTTTTAATTGTAAGTGGTAACGCTTGTACACTCAAGCAAAACGCCCAATACTTACGGTTAAAAGATTCAATCATCTTTTTTCAAACATCTTTCTTAAACATGTAAGTGGTAACGCTTGTACACTCAAGCAAAACACCTAATACTTACGATGAAAGATTTTAATCAATCAAACTTTTCAAAAATGTATGTGATGAAATATATTAGATACATTTTTCATTAAGATGACATTTGTCTGTCTCTTACTAACATCCCGTTGCTTTCCACTAGCATAAGTGGGAACTACGATTGCTCTGACTTTCTCAACATTCTTTTGAGAATACGAGGCACAAGGTCTCATCCTTGCCGAGCAAATTTCTTTCTCTAGACCAACAAACCATAGAACCCTTTAGATCCGAGCTACAAATGCTCGATTCCCACTAGATATGTATGCGTAAGATCCATGATCTTTGCGAGCACAATAATAACAAAACCTAGAATCCCACATAATCTATCATTCTTAAAATCCCAAAGGAGAAACTTTCCCAATCATATAAGTAGCAATTAAAACACACAAACATATCAAATATATTCATATATAAAGCTATAGATAACTATATATATTTAGGTGCTCCATCTATTCCCTTTATATAACAACCCCTTACTTAGAATCTCCCCAATGCGCTATGCCTAGTTTGCGCTTAGTCGTTACGCATACCAATATCAATTGAGGGTATTTCATTTTCCCTTTTCATAATCATTAAATCATCTTTCTTGTGTTGAAAATAATAAAGCTTGATGCTCGCGCATCTTTATAAACAAATCAAAAGAGTAAATCGTTTCGAGCCGAGAATCCGAATTCACGTCAGATCCTCTAGCCACCTTTAACGCGAACAGAAAATGGCGACTACCGGGGAGTACGCTGAAATTTTGATTTTTTCAAGAAAGAAAACGCATTCGCTCGAGAGCACCAAGCTTTTTGTTTTCAAAAGGAAAAGAAAGGGATAAGCTTTTATGTTTTGTATATATCTGCTTTTTCTTTATTGTGTGTTTTCGCGATTTCATCCGATGGAAAGAAATCCTAACCCATTTAAGAAACATTTTAAGATCTAGGTGGAGGTATTAATACGTGAGAAGTTCAATGCTTACGGTTAATATCTCCCGCCTGGAGGTTGTCTTGGGGTATTGTGTTTAGCAAGTATTTAAGACGCGTGCTTTCAAGGAAACTCGAGAAGTCGAGTGGGTCAGAGAACACATAACCCATCCCGCCATTAGGATGTAGTGTAGATTATTCGGTGTAAGCCTAGAGTAATTGTCATGCGAGACTACGATCAAAGCGAGTTTCTCTTGAAAATATTATTGGACCATCGAGTATTCAACAACCGATAATATTTCAAAGAGGAGTGTTGAGCTCAGATATCGTGAGAACCCGCTTTCACGATAAATAAGCCCTTAGAACTTAACCATGTTGATTCTTATCGCTGGCTTCATGCTCGTGACTTCAACGCTGCCTGTGTATAACTACTAACCATGTTTGCCGATTCATGCATTCATTCATTCATTCAAAACAAAAAAACTTCATTTCTCTTCCCATTTCCAAAGAATTTAGAGATTTTCTTTGTAAAATATTTTAGGTTAGAGTGATGGACGCCGAGGAAGATTCACCAAAAGATACGCTTTTAGAATTCGACGAGGAAAGTTGAAAGAGTTAGCATCCTTGGTAGAAGATCCTCGATTTCGTAAAACGCTATGGAACTCTTTTAACTCTTCCGAACGCTAACGTTGATGAAGGACTTCTCAAAACTTTCGCTCGCTTTTACGATCCGCCTATCGCTGTTTCACTTTCCCGATTATCGCTGATTCCTACTTTGGAAGAGTATGCGATATCCTAGGTATCTCAAGATCGACAAAGTGGCTTTCAATGGTTTGAAGCCATTCCCAAGTCACCACCATTGCAACGATGACTCACTTAAAGAAATCGAGATAGACAAAATCTAACTACCAGAGGAAAACTCTTAGGATCGACTTCAAAGTTCCTAATGGAGAAGGCTCTTAAATTCTCTGCAGCCGTAGTATGGTAGCCTTTGAAGCTATTTTAGCTTTACTCCATCTATGGATTGGTATTGTTTCCAACGTCCCAAATTTCGCTGATATCAACGCCATAAGGATCTTTCTCGATTGGAAACCTGCTCCCACCTTGCTTGGTGACACGACGCCTCTATTCATCACAGAATCGCCAAGGAGACTAACTATCGTGTGTGGTACCTCTATTTTTCAAATGGATTACCTCACACTTGCCTAAATCTCCTATCTTCCGCAAAACAAGGACGAGTGGCATTGGTCAAGAAGACTCATGTCTCTTACAAACGATTTATATCCATTGGTATACCTTGGCATAAATGAAATGGAAATCATTGAGAGTGTGGAGAATTTGCCAACGCATTCTTATCGGCAATAAGGAGGAATCAATTACAACCCTTTCCTGGCGAGACATCAACTCGGATACGCAAACTCTAGTAAACCTCTTGGTTTCACTCAGAAAGTTACTTCTATCACGAAGGAGAGGATTCCAAGGATTGAAGGCCAAAATGATCAAAGCTTGGCATCACATCCGAAGGAAAGAAAAGGAAGGCAAAGAATTGTGTAGCCATGGAAACCTACACTTGGGTAAAGAAAAGAGGAAGGAATTTCAATGCCTTACGCTTATGAGGATCCCATGTTCTCAATCGCCCAAATCAACAAATTTTCCCGTCAAGTGTGGAGAATACCAAGAAGCCTTGACCAAAATAAGGTTTGAGAAAGAAGCTTTGAAAACAAATTCCTTAAGACTAATCTTGAGAATGAGAAGCTCAAGAAGCAAGTCAAAGATCATGAAAAGACGCCTACTTCCGTGATGAATGGCTCATGGAAAAGGATGAGAAGATTCGCTGTAAGGATGACGCAATCCAAAGATACGCCAAAGAAAGGAAAAGAAAGCTTGAGGAGATGACAACCAGCGATCCTACTCCCAACGAATGGAAGAGAGTCATCAAAGCTAAAAGCCGAGAAAGTCGAACTAAAAGCTCGCTATGGAAAGGAAATCAAGTTGAAGTCGCATCAAGCCTTTGGATCTTCATCCGACGAAGACGCTTAATTAGTTCAATTTAGTTTGTAATTTTATCATTTAATTTATCATTTGTGTGAGCAATGCTCCAACAAAAACAATTGTTGTAATCTTCTTCCATTTAATCAATAAATGTGTGTTGTTTCCATCCAAATATTTGCCAGAAATATCTCTTTTAGCATTAAATTCTTTGGAAATTTCTTTTCTTTACAATCATATTCATGCATCATACTTTGCATTTAAGTCTATTGTCTAGAGTCTGACACTTAAACAGTTTCATACTTGCACAGCTTGCACAGATTGAACAGATAGGAAAAGATCGTCAGTCGTCAGAGTTTCTCGACCGTCCCACACACTCGAACATCGACACAAGATAAAAAAGAAGAAAAGTAATGGAAGGATTTGAGCAAGAGAACGTTGAACTCCATAGCACGGTAACAACATTGCAAGAAGAAGTGGAGAGACTCACATCTTTGGTCAACTCATTGGCCTCAGCGCAAAGTCAACAAGCAGCATCGAGAAGTCAAAATCAACCAGCGATCTCAGAAGACACTACTACTCCAGCTTCAACTGTCGCAGCCTAGTACTCTTCAAGATGCCGAAGGCTATCCATGGGCATGCCTTTTAACTTTGGCATCGGAATTCGCCAACCGACTTCTCAAACAACCTCGCTTGAAATACCTACTTTGCAGCAAAACTCTACATTTACTCCGCAACGTGGAGTAACTCTTCCACAAGTAACAATGCCGGTTTCTCAACCAATTATGACGAACTCAGCTTCCGTAGTACACACTACCTTGGACGAAGAAGTTCATCATACTCCAGGCAGTAGCTCAAATCCACGCGGTTCAATGGAAAATCTCCAGGAACAACTCCTCAAAATGCAGCTAGAGATAAAGACAATTCGAGGGAAATAATTGTTTGGAAAAAACGCCCAGGATCTTTGCTTAGTTCCTCGCGTAAGAATACCCGCAAAATTCAAAGTCCCTGACTTTGAAAAGTACAAAGGAAACTCCTGTCCGCAAAGTCATCTTACGATGTATGCCAGGAAAATGTCTATATACAATGAGGATCATCAGTTGCTAATCCATTACTTCCAAGATAGTCTCACTGGTGCCGCACTGAAGTGGTACATGGGTTTAGACAGCACGAATATCCAAACATTCAACGACTTAGGTGAAGCCTTTGTCCAGAATACAAGTTTAACTTGATATGGCTCCCGATAGGATCAACTCCGCTCCATGTCTCGTAAAGAAAGGAGACATTCAAGGAATATGCACAACGATGGAGGGAAATTGCTGCCCAAGTCAACCCACCATTGGAAGAGAAGGAGATGACTAAGGTATTCTTGAATACTCTAGGCTCATTCTACTATGAGAGAATGATCGCTAGCGCCGGAGATTTCATCGAGATGGTGAGCATGGGAATGCGATTAGAAGAGGGGTTCGAACCGACGCTTGACCAAGGAGGATCTTCTAGTGGAACAAAGAAGGTTGCAACCAGCTTTCCAAGGAAAAAGAGCATGACATAGGAATGGTATCCCGAGGGAAACCGCGAAGAATGTCATTCAACAACGATGTAGCTGCCATAGCACCCGCCGTCAACACAAATCTAAACACAAGAATTGCTCCGCAATTCCAACAAATTCAACAAATTCAACAAACTCAATCGTCAACAGCTCAGTTCAAGAATCAAAACCGACGCCTCGGGTTACGCACCGACCCGATCCTAATGACGCATACAACTTTACCTCGCTAATAGAAAAGAATTTGATATGCATAAGGTCACCACCTCCCCGATAAATTACCATGGTGGTACAAAATGACGATCTTGCCCTTTTCACCAAGGGCACCAGCCATGACCTTGAGCATTGTATAGCATTAAAGGCAGAAGTACAGAGGTTAGTGAGATATAATCTTCTTTCCTTCAGAAATACAAGTCCGAATGTGCAAGCCAATCCGCTTCCCAGTCACAGTAGGCACTCAGTAAGTTTGATACTGAGAAATACAGACAAGTATCTCGTCACAGACGTAAACCTGATCAAAGGAAACTTGGTGCATCTTCATGAAGCATACAGTACCATGAGCACCTTCACTAAGCATGATTACGCAGCTTGCTGCATCTGCTCCCAGAGTATTCAAGGATGTTCCACCATAAGAGCAGATATCCAGCATTTGTTAGACATCGGTGATCTACAAGTTTACAGAAACAGAGATGATCATGACGTAAATACAGTAGGGCATTTTCCGCATGAGCTTTTAGTCTCAGATATCAATTCGGAGAACCCCGAAGTAAACGTCATCATCCCTTGTTTCAACATACCTAAGCATGTGGAGATTGAATGCAACAGTTCTAGCACCTCAGAGTCTCCTTTGGTAATTTGCCTACCTGGTCCTGTTCCATACAGTTCTACCAAAGCAATTCCTTACCAATACAATGCAACCCTGATAGAGGATGGGAAGGAGAAACCCATGCCTACTCTTCCAGCTAATGTCAATATAACAGAAATAGGACGAGTAACACGAAGTGGACGAGTGCACACTCCATTGCCACCAAGACCGCTTACAGTTCCTGTTGTCCGACAAAATCCAGTTAACATATCTTCCGAGAATCCTACAACGATTCCAGTTGTTAACCCGAGCACAAATGTTGGTTCTCCTGATAGAGCCAACGTCAACGCAGATTTTGATGAGATACTGAAGTTAATCAAAAAGAGCGAATACCGAGTCGTAGATCAATTGATGCAGACTCCTTCCAAAATTTCAATATTGTCTCTACTCCTCAACTCCGAAGCTCACCGAGAAGCTTTGATGAGAGTACTAGACCAGGCGTATGTGGATCACGATGTGACTACAGACCAGTTTGGAGTGATCGTCTCCAACATAACAGCTTGCAATAATCTAAGCTTCAGTGACGAGGAACTTCCAGAAGAAGGGAAAAATCACAACTTGGCCCTCCACATTTCAATGATTTGTCAGTCAGATTCCCTGTCCAATGTATTGGTAGATACAGGTTCATCTTTGAACGTAATGCCGAAGACGACACTCGCTCGTTTAGCTTACAAAGGGACACCAATGAAGTTCAATGATATAATAGTAAGAGCTTTTGATGGATCAAGGAAGTCAGTTATTGGGGAAGTTGATCTCCCGATGACAATTGGCCCGCACACTTTTCAAATTACTTTCCAAGTCATGGATGTACCAGCTGCTTACAGTTTCCTACTAGGAAGACCTTGGATCCATGATGCAGGAGCAGTAACTTCTATTCTCCATCAGAAATTAAAATTCACAGTAAATGGAAAGTTGGTGACCATCAGTGGTGAACAAGCTTTACTTGTAAGTCATCTATCCAGTTTCTCTTTCATCACAGCTAATGACATTGAAGGGACGCATCTCCCAGAAAATCCGTTAGAAGATGAATCTACCAACAAAAACAGATCATCTATCTCTTCGTATAAAGAAGCTGCACAAATGGTGAAAGATGGCAATACTAAAGGATGGGGACAAGTTATCAAACCTGTCAAGAACGAAACAAAAGCCGGACTCGGGTTCACACCCGTATTCTCCAAAGACAAGCAAAAGGATGAAACACTTCGTCCAATCAAAGAAGTTTTCAGCAGTGGGGGCTTCCTAAATCCTGTTCTCCAAGAGGTTAGCGTTGTAACCATCGAAGAGGATGAAGACGATCCATCTGAATCTGAAGAGTGGAGCACTTATTTAAACAGCCCTGAGTATGTGTCTCAAGAGGATTCATATGCGCCAACTGACCAATTCAAAGACATGTCCCTGCAAAGGCATGAAAATCCACCTGTCCCTGCTGAAGTTTGGGATACCTTGGGAGAACCAAGTGGCAAATTCGACTACATGGTGAAATACACTGCGCCAGAAAGCTCGAAAATCAGAATCGAAGATATCCAACCCACAGGATGGGGTGATTCTTTTGATTATCCTAGTCAAGCAGAAGAGGTATACTCGTCTTCTCAAACTAATCAATAGATCGAGATCCCAAATGAAGATCTCTGCTTCAACGCACCTGTGGAATTCACTGAACCAGATCCTGGTTACCACTACATCAACGTGATCACTAAAGATCAAGAGTGCGACTCGGGATACGATCTAGAAAGTATCGCTGACAACGAGTCTCTTCACTCAGAAGACTGGAAGGTACATCCCCAGTATTCAACACAAAGATCAACAGGAAGTACAAATGCTACATCTCATACTTCCCGATCTGTTAATCAAGAAGATCGCTTTAGCAGCACAAAAGGCAAGGGCCATCGTCCAGAGTCTTCAAAGCCTGCTCAGCCAGCAGCCAAAGTCTACTCAAGGGTTAAACCAAGCGGAAATTACCGAGTACCTCGACTTCCAAGAGTTCGTCATTCTGAAACCCGCTGAAGTTCGGACTAATTTTCATAGCTCTAAGTAGTTTATCTTTGCTTTTGTTTTGAACTCTCACTTCGCCCAAAGTGTAGAGATGTTTTATAGGGTTTTAGCTTTTAAATAATTTCTCTTCGTTTTGCCCAAGGCGAATGAGTTTGTGTTTTAGGGCTCTGTTTCATAGTGTAAATTATAAATAAAACGCGTTGTTTTGTTTCCACACTGTGTGTTTATTTTCATTTTACCCTTTCTTGGAAATGATAATCCTAAAAAACACATAAAAAAAAAACCTTCAAAAAAAATTATTAATCTGCATACACTTTCACCTTAACTTTCTTCAAAAAAAAAATGATAACAAAGAGTTAATTAATCAAACATAAATCAAATATGCAGATTAACAGATGGACAAATCCATTAAAAGCAATAACGCTATGATCTTTCCCAACTTTGAAATTCCCTGTGAAGTCGCCGAGGAAGAAGTTGAAGAGGAGATCCCAGATGAAATTTCCCGACTGCTAAGGCACGAGGAAAGGATCATTCAGCCTCATAAAGAACCTCTAGAAGCGATCAATTTGGGTTTTGAGGAAGATAGAAAAGAAGTAAATATCGGAGCTTCACTCAACAACAGTGTCAAAAGCAAACTGATAAATCTTCTCAAAGAATATGTTGATGTGTTCGCTTGGTCCTACCAGGACATGCCAGGGTTAGATACCAGCATTGTGGAGCATCACCTGCCGTTAAAACTAGAGTGTCTGCCAGTTAAGCAAAAGCTGAGGAGAGTTCACCCTGAAATGGATGATAAAATCAAAAAGGAAGTTCAAAAGACTGACCGGTTTCCTCGTCACTTCTGAATATCCTCAATGGCTAGCCAACATAGTACCTGTCTCCAAGAAAGATGGAAAGGTCAGAATATGTGTTGACTACCGGGATCTGAACAAAGCAAGTCCAAAAGACGATTTCCCACTACCGCATATCGACATGCTAGTGGATAGCACTGCAAAATTCAACGTCTTTTCCTTCATGGACGGTTTCTCTGGCTACAATCAGATCAGAATGGCTCCCGAGGACATGGAGAAGACGTCCTTCATCACGCCGTGGGGCACCTTTTGCTACAAAGTAATGCCGTTTGGATTAAAGAATGTAGGCGCAACTTACCAAAGGGCAATGACTACTCTCTTTCATGACATGATGCACAAGGAGATCGAAGTCTATGTAGATGACATGATAGCAAAGTCTGACACTGAACATGAACATATAGACTATCTCTTTAAGTTGCTTCAACGACTAAGGAAATTTCAGCTCCGTCTGAATCCTAACAAATGTACCTTTGGGGTAAGATCTGGAAAACTCCTAGGTTTTATCGTCAGTCAAAAGGGAATTGAAGTTGACCCTGACAAAGTCAAAGCCATTCAAGAAATGCCTACGCCACGTACGGAAAAGCAAGTAAGAGGATTTCTTGGACGATTGAATTACATCTCCAGATTTATCTCTCAGATGACTGCTACCTGTGGGCCGATATTCAAGCTTCTCCGCAAAGATCAAAAGGTTGTGTGGACAACCGATTTCCAAAAAGCGTTTGACAGTATCAAGGAATACCTGTCAGAACCACCAATACTGATCCCTCCAGTCGAAGGAAGACCGCTAATCATGTACCTTACCGTACTAGAAGAGTCCATGGGCTGCGTACTTGGATAGCAAGACGACACCGGTAAGAAGGAGCATGCCATTTACTACTTGAGTAAAAAGTTCACAGACTGTGAAACTCGTTACTCCATGCTCGAGAAAACATGTTGCGCTTTGGTGTGGGCTTCAAAACGTCTCCGCCAGTACATGATCAATCACAGGACTTGGTTAATCTCCAAAATGGATCCAATCATATTTGAGAAACCCGCCTTGACCGAGAATCGCCGATGGCGATGCTATTATCCGAATATGACATCCAGTACCGCGCTCAAAAAGTGGTCAAAGGAAGCATCCTCGCCGATCACTTGGCTCATCAGCCGCTCAACGAATATCAATCTCTCAAATTTGACTTCCCAGACGAGGATGTTATGTACTTGAAGATGAAAGATTATGATGAACCGCTACACGGAGAAGGACCAGAACCGGAATCCAGATGGGGTTTAGTCTTTGATGGAGCAGTTAACGTCTTTGGTAATGGAATTGGGGAAGTCATCATCACTCCCGAGGGTTCTCATATCCCGTTTTCCGCCAGATTGCTATTTGATTGCACCAACAACATAGCAGAATATGAAGCATGCATCATGGGTATCGAAGAAGCCATCGACTTAAGGATCAAGGTCCTTGACATATATGGAGATTCAGCCCTAGTGATCAATCAAATCAAAGACAAGTATGAAACTCATCATCTTGGTCTAATTCCTTACAGAGATTATGCGAGGCGATTGTTGACTTTCTTCAACAAAGTAGAACTGCATCATATCCCTCGAGATCAGAACCGAATGGCAGACGCTTTGGCTACTCTATCTTCCATGTTCAAAGTCAACGATTGGAATGATATGCCCAGAATCCGCATCAGACGCCTTGAAAGACCTGCATACGTATTTTCAACAGAAGCAGTCTTCGACGATAAACCGTGGTTCCACGACATCAAACGTTTCCTTCAAACACGAGAATACCCGCTCGGGGCATCGTATAAGGATAAGAAAACTCTAAGGAGGCTTTCCAGGAATTTCTTCCTCAATGAAGATGTTCTATACAAAAGAAACTTCGATATGGTTCTGCTCAAATGCGTCGACAGACAAGAAGAAGACACAATCATCCATGAAGTACATGAAGGGTCCTTTGGAACCCATTCGAATGGGCATGCAATGTCTAGAAAAATCTTGAGAGCAGGATACTATTGGATAACGATGGAATCGATTGCGCAAACACGCAAAAGATTTCACAAGTGCCAGATCTACGCAGATAAGATCCATGTGCCTCCGACTCTACTCAACGTTCTCTCCTCTCCGTGGCCTTTCTCCATGTGGGGAATTGACATGATTGGAATGATTGAACCAAAAGCGTCCAACGGACATCGCTTCATTCTAGTGGCTATTGATTACTTCACCAAATGGGTCAAGCAGATTCACGCCAACGTTACCAGACAAGTGGTTGTGAGGTTCATCAAGAACAACCTCATTTGCCGATATGGAATTCCAAGTAAGATCATTACAGACAATGGATCTAACTTGAACAACAAAATGATGAGGGAACTGTGTGAGGAATTCAAGATCGAGCATCATAACTCATCTCCTTACCGGCCAAAGATGAACGGCGTCGTTGAAGCAACCAACAAGAACATCAAAAAGATCGTCCAGAAGATGGTCATCACTTACAAAGACTGGCACGAAATGCTGCCATTTGCTCTGCATGGGTATCGTACTTCAGTACGCACTTCAACAGGGGCAACTCCTTTTTCTCTAGTATACGGCATGGAAGCAGTGCTCCCCGTAGAAGTTGAAATCCCATCAATGAGAGTTCTCATGGAGACGAAGCTATCTGAGGCCGAATGGTGTCAAAGCAGATACGACCAACTGAACTTGATTGAAGAAAAGCGCCTGACCGCTCTGTGTCACGGACAACTCTATCAAAAAAGAATGAAGAAAGCTTTCGACAAAAAGGTCCGACCTCGTGAATTCCGAGAAGGCGACCTCGTGCTTAAAAAGATTCTGTCTTTTCAACCAGATTCTAGGGGCAAATGGACTCCTAACTACGAAGGCCCATACGTCGTCAAAAGAAGCTTTTCTGGCGGTGCTATGACTCTCACAACCATGGACGGTGATGAACTCCCGCATCCTGTGAATGCTGACGCAGTCAAGAAATACTTTGTCTAAAAAACAAAAGAACAGCTCGGTGAGTCGAAAACCCGAAAAGGGCGGCTTAGGCAAAAATGAGCGTCTCGGTGGATTGAAAACCTGAAAAGGCGATCCAGGCAAAAATTAGAGACAATAAACAGAAATTATCCTGATAGATTGAAAACCTAAAAAAAAACAATCTAGGCAAAAACAAGGATACACAAAAAATGACAAAGTAATTGCAATCAGTCCATACTTCGTCAATCTGAAGAATCTTCCATCAACGGATCTTCAATCAACTCTTCTGAAGCGACAAACACAGTTGGAATTCAAAGTTGTTAGAGATAATAGTGGTTATTTGCTTTCAATGTAGCCTTTCCCAATAAATTATCATTTCCAACTTTTGTAAATAGTTTATGGAATCACGCATTTGGCTGATTACCATTCTATTCAATAAATTTGAGCCCTGTGCTTTTTGTTTGCAATTCCTACTTTATTCTGTTTTGCAAAATAACGCTTTTATTGTGAAAATCACTTTTTTGAAACTAAAATGTCTTAAATAAATTTTTACTTCAAAATTTTGAAACAAAAGCAAAAATTTTCCTTTGAACTATGGACACAAAAAGAACTTCAACGGTTTTCTCCGTAAGTGTTTCAATCTCCGAAGGATAAAAACAATCACATAATTTTCTCCTCAGCAGAAATCATCAAAGGACGGTATTCTTATCCCAAAAAGAATCCCCAGCCAAGTTGCCAATGAAATGCCTTTCTCTGAAAGTTTAAAGCATGCAACTCAATTTCCTCATCAGTGGACGTCTGCATCATTATTGCAACTTTCACCGAATATTTGTTCGAACTGTGACGCGGTCCTTTTCCCAGATATCTCTTTATTGTCTTTGTCAAGTATTGTTAGCATGCATATAACATTCATGACATTCATACATAATAGCATCATTCGTGCATTTTTGCATTCCTTGAAATGTTTGCTTTCATATCACTGGTGTAAGTCACGCTTACTCATGCAAGTACAAGTCTTTCCCCAGTAGAATATCTCCAAACAGAGAAAAAATACATCCTTTTCCCCAAACGGAGTATTCCCAAACAGAGAAATACATTTTCTTCTCTCCACCACATTCCCCAGCTGAGATCATTCCTCATTAGGAATAATGTCTTGATTGACTTTTTCTTTCCAGTTCATTCCTGGATAGAACACTGTCTATAATCAACAAAGCAATAAGCAATAGCCTCATCATCTGAGCCGCTTATCTTTCTCTTCATTCATAAAATCGTCATAAAAGTTTGTCTTCTCAACAAGGTCAAAATCATGACTATACGAGAAATTTCCCAGCAGTTGTCTTTCTGTCTAAAAGAAAACCTGTGTCTTCCAATCAAAATGCCCACATCTTCTCAAAAAGAGAGATCCTCGGCAAGATTGTATCCAAGAAAGCAAAACTCATTTGAGTTCTTGTTTCTTTCATCTGTCTGTTATTCACAAAGCTGAATATACAGCAATTTTCTAAAGATTTGCCTTGTTATAGTTATCACTTTGCTGATAATTTGTAATATCTTTAAAGCCCATTTGAAATCTGTTTCTTTCATTTGTCCGTTATTCACAAAGCTGAATACACAGCAAATTTTTCTCAAGATTTACCTTGTTATAGTTATCACTTTGCTGATAATTGGTAACATCTCCAGAATTCATTACCATGAACTATCACAAAGCTGATAATTGGTAATATCATTTTTCACTTACCTTAAACATTGTCACAAGGCTGACAGAAGGTAATCTCTTTGTTTCCCCAAAGTGAAAACAGATATTCACATATTTTGTGAATCTTTCTTTCCCAAATAGGACGATTCACGATTCCCCCATGTCATTTCTTTGATTTTTCTCTGGGTGGAACTTTTTCAATCATTTTGCATCATCCGCATCTTTTGGTATCTTAGGTCTAAAATTTGCGTATTCTGATATTTAAGTCTCTTTACACCTATCAAAACGAAGATATTCATCGTCATCTCTCAGGTTAAAGAAACTTAAATAGGGCATCTGTCATACCCAAATTTTGACCTAATATACCACTTTACATTTGCATCATTTGCATAACTAACAGCTCAGACAGCATTAATCGGGTGTGGATTTCACAGGTTAAAACATCACAGAAGTTCACAGACTTCATCAGTCAATTTCAGAAGCATCTGATAAAATTTCATCTGCACTGAAAAGTCAAACTTTGACTTTTGGTCAAATTTTTCAAAACAAAACTTTTTCAATCATCAAAATACTTCAAATGATCCATCATGATCATAAAAAATCAAAGATTTTGAAAAAGTCAACAAAAAGTCAAAAGTTCTAACACTTAGAAAATTTTCTAAGTGTTGAAATTTCTTATTTTTTCCAAACTTCATGCCATTTTTTCACCTAGTTCCAATTTGAATTGGAAAAAACTCAAAACATGAAAGTTGTAGCTTGTGAAACAAGCTTTCCAAAATGTCCAAGAACTCTCAAATCCATGGAGTCTAGCTATACTTTTGAAATTGAAACATAAGGCTCCATGAACTTGATTTCCAAAATCCAAAACTTCAATTATAGGTCATTTTTGTGTTTTCTTCATCTAGAAGCAATCCAACTATGCCAAATGGATCATTGAGCTGATAAATATCAGCTAGAGGTAAAAATAAGCACATGGTTAAAAAAGGAAGCTTCCTTTTCCTTTGAAAAGTCATTCTTGCCCTCTAAGTTATCTTTGAATCACCAAAAGCTTGTACCTCTTGCCTAACATTTCAGAATCTTTTGGCCTATAAATGGATCACATTTCAAGTCCAAAACCACACCAAAGCAATGCAAAATCATGCTTTCATTCTTCTTCTTGAAAATCAAGTAACATAGTGTAAAATTGCCAAACATTGCATTTTTGAAAATCAGTTGAAAACATGTTAAATTTTGGTGTCAAACATGCTTCATGATCAATATAAAACTTGTGTAGAACTTAAAAACAACTTGATCAAAGCTGAAAAACAGAAATCACATGCCATGGACACATGCTTGTACAAGCTGCCTTAACTTTCGAATTCACCTCTAAGCTTGATAAACTTATGATCTAACCACTCAAACATCATCTATGAGCTTCATAGACATGGTCCAGATCAATCACAACCAACTGTAACAACGCTAATCCATAAATCGAAGTGTCATTTTCAGTCTGTGCAGGTTGACTTGGTTGGAAAGATTGAAGCAAGATCGAAGCAAGCAGACCACTTCTACACCTTCCATACATGCCGCTGATGCTCAAATGATCAAGAAACAAGCTCTGGAAACGCTCTAATACCTTCTTCGATTCTCACTTAAACAGGTTAGAACACGAACTTGGATATCCATTTTCTTTGAACGAAAACGAAAAAGCTCATGGCCGTTTTGTTTCTGCACTCATAATGATCAATAGCCCTCAATAAAATCAAGGAATCATCACTCATACATAATTTAATTTGAATTCTCAGTTTTAGGGTTCATAGTGGTTCCCAGAAATCCAAACATGCTAGGCTTAATATAAATGCAATTAACAGTCATATTCATGTTCATGTTGAAAAATCGAGCAATTTTGATGTTTACATCATTGAATTTCGTTGAGAAACGAAGATTGTAGCTGGAATTGATGAATCTGAAGATCAAAACGAAGAACATAGCTTGCGCGCGTGTTCTTCATTTTTAAATTTTCAAAATTTCCAATGCTTTGTTTACACGTGTTCTAGTCCACTAAACACCAAGGCGCGTTTGTCCCAGTGGTAGCTTGCTTGCCTTTAGTCCTTTCTGACATGTGGTCATCCCTTTGGTCATGGGTTCAACTCCCATCAGGACCATTCTTTTTCATACTTTTCCAATTTTTCATGTTTTTTTTACAAAACTTTCACAATTTTTTTGACCGATCAAAACTCCTTATTTTAAGGTGATTTTTTGAACACTTGTCAATAAATACATCTATTTTATGATAGTGCAAAAATTTTCAGAAAAAACTTTCATCTGATCATATTTTAATCGAGCCGAAAACGACGTTCTGAACATTTTTTCAAACCTCCTTTTAAGGTGAAATTTTCATGTTTTCGACTTCCGATTTTTTTCAAAACTTTTCATAAATGAACCTTACATTTCAAAACATTTTCAAAATCATTTTTCAAAACATTTCATCAAAACTTACATCTTTTACCACGATCGATCCGATTTAAACGATAAAATCAAATTCGTTTTCTCTAGAATTTCTCAATCGATCATGGGCCACCCTTATGGTGTAAGTCCCAATCCTTTTTGTACATATTTAGTTTTACTTGTACATACTCAAATCATCATTGTCAATATTCAAACATAAACAAATTTCGTTCGTTTGTTTTCATTCGTTTGTTTATACATCGACACCATTGGTATTAAAAGGAGCATTATTCCCTGTGAAACTGCTTTTAAACCAATGGGCCTCCCTCACGGTGTAAGTCCCATAACATTCTTTTATGTACAAAATATTTCTTTGTACATATCAAACTCTCTTCAAATACATACAAATTTTTATCTGTACATAACACAGATACTTTCTATACTCAAGTACAGACAAACTTCGATCGTTTGATTTTCACTTCACTTGTGTATACACAAACCAACATTCTCTTATGTACATACTTTTCCTTGTACATATCAAATTATTTTCATACAAACTTTCATCTGTACATAATACAGACACTTTTTTACAAATAAACCTTGATCAGTCATTTTCGTTTCGTCTGTACATATACACTGAATACCATTGGTATTAAAAGGAGCATTATTCCCTGTGAAACTGCTTTTAAACCAATGGGCCTCCCTTATGGTGTAAGTCCCAACCCTCCTATGTACATCCATCTTTCTCTGTACATAAATACTCGTTCGTGTACATATTCATTTCCTTGTACACAGTTCAAACTTGTAAATAATCAAGTTACGCTCGTTTTAAACGTTCGTTCACAGACACTTGTTTATATTTCATAAACCTCTGTAAATAAACATCATGCATTGTTTATATTTCCTTCATAAACTCCTGTGAATACATATCACACACACACACACTTGTTTATACAACTGTCTAATTACAACATAACAATTAGTCTAACCAATAGGTTCCCTACAGTTGTAGCCTCCGCTTCATACAAGATAATTCATCTCCAGCATGAATTTAGCCTCCGCTTGGGCTTTATACAAGATAACTCTCCCCATAGAGTTTAGCCTCCTCTTAGGCTTCATATAAGAAAAAACTCATTCATCTGAGTTTAGCCTCCGCTTAGGCTTCATATAAGACACACTCCCCTGTTGAGTCAGCCTCCTCTTGGGCTTCATTCAAAAGAACTCCTCATTGAGTTTAGCCTTCTCTTGGGCATCATACAATGAAAGAGATAGGAAATCTCTTAACAGCCTCCTATTGGGCTTCCAATACAAAGAATCACCCACACTAAGATAGAACCCTGAAAGGATGGTTTCCCAGTGAAATCACTTTCAAATCCCCAATGAGAGTATAATTTCCCGGTGAAATTACTCTTAATTCCAAAAGGATGGTTTCTCGGTGAAATCCCTTTTAACACAAAGCCAGCCATACCCTATAGCTTCCTCTTGAGCTTCATACAAGGACCCTCGATGACCCTCGGAATGCCTTCTCTTGGGCTAACAATACAAGGACCCATGGGCTTCTTAAAAGCATCCCTTAATCCAATCAATTTCTCCTCGAGATTTAGACATCTATCATCTCTATGGAAGAAGTATCTCATCTATCATATCACATACAGTCAAAAAACTTTTCAAACTCTTTTCAAAAACATCTTTTAATTGTAAGTGGTAACGCTTGTACACTCAAGCAAAATGCCCAATACTTACGGTTAAAAGATTCAATCATCTTTTTTCAAACATCTTTCTTAAACATGTAAGTGGTAACGCTTGTACACTCAAGCAAAACACCTAATACTTACGATGAAAGATTTTAATCAATCAAACTTTTCAAAAATGTATGTGATGAAATAGATTAGATACATTTTTCATTAAGGTGACATTTGTCTGTCTCTTACTAACATCCCGTTGCTTTCCACTAGCATAAGTGGAACTACGATTGCTCTGACTTTCTCAACATCCTTTTGAGAATACGTAGGCACAAGGTCTCATCCTTGCCGAGCAAATTTCTTTCTCTCTTAGACCAACAAACCATAGAACCCTTTAGATCCGAGCTACAAATGCTCTGATTCCCACTAGGGGATATGTATGCAGAAGATCCACAGATCTTTGCGAGCACAATAATAACAAAACCTAGAATCCCACATTATCTATCATTCTTAAAATCCCAAAGGAGAAACTTTCCCAATCATATAAGTAGCAATTAAAACACACAAACATATCAAATATATTCATATATAAAGCTATAGATAACAATATATATTTAGGGTGCTCCATCTATTCCCTTTATATAACAATCCCCCTTACTCAGAATCTCCCCAATGCGTTGCGTCTAGTTTGCGCTAGTCGTTACGCTTACCAATATCAATTGAGGGTATTTCAGCTTTCCCCTTTTTCATAATCATTAAATCATCTTTCTTGTGTTGAAAATAATAAAGCTTGATGCTCGAGGCATCTTTATAAACAAATCAAAAGAGTAAATCGTTTCGAGCCAGAGAATCCGAATTCACGTTCGCATCCTCTAGCGCGTCACCTTTTAACGCGAACACAACTCTTGTAAATAGCTCATGGAATCACGCCTTTGGCTGAGTACCATTCTATCAATAAATTTGAGCCTTATGCCTTTTGTTTGCAATCCTTACTTTATTCTGTTTTGCAAAATAACGCTTTTTATTGTGAAAATCACTTTTTGAAACTAAAAAAGTTTTAAATGAATTTTTACTTCAAAATTTTGAAACAAAAGCGAAATGTTCCTTTGAACTATGAACACGGAAAGAACTTCAACAGTTTTCTCCATAAGTGTCTCGATCTCTGAAGGATAGAATGGCTGCTACAGAAGTCTTCTCCTTAGCAGAAATTATCAAAGGATGGTATTCTTATCCAAAAAGAATTCCCAGCAAAGTTGCCAATGAAATGCCTTTCTCTGAAAGTTTAAAGCATGCAACTCAAATCCTTCATCAGCAATGTTTACACCATTGCTACGAATATTATTAAGTATTTGTTCGAACTGTGACGTGGTCCTTTTCCCAAATACCTCTTTAGTGTCTTCTCAAGTATTGTTAGCATGCATATAACATTCATGACATTCATACATAAATAGCATAATTTTTGCATTTTTGCATTCTTCAAAAAATGTTTTCTTCCATATCACTGGTTTAAATCACACTTATTCATGTAGGTTTGATCATATTCCCAGTAGGTTATCCCAAAGCATAGAAATACATATTTTCTCTCTCCTATTCCCCAGCTGAGATCATTCATCATCAGGAACAAAGTCTTGATTGACCCTTTCTTTCCAGTTCATTCCTGGATAGAACCCTGTCTATAATCAACAAAGCAAATAAGCAATAGCCTCATCATTTGAGCCGCTTATTTTTCTTTTCATTCCTAAACTTGTCATGAAAGTTTGTTCTTCTCAACAAGGTCAAATCACGACCGTACGAGAAATTCCCAACAGTTGTCTTTCTGTCTAAAAGAAAAACCTGTGTCTTCCAATCAAAATGCTCGCGTCTTCTCAAAAGAGAGATCCTCGGCAAGATTTTATCCAAGAAAGTAGAAACTCATTTGAGTTCTGTTTCTTTTACTGTCAGATATTCACAAGGCTGAATACTCAGAAAATTTTTCAAAGATTTACCTTGTTATAGTTATCACTTTGCTGATAATTGGTAATATCTTCAAAACCCATTTGAAATCTATGTCCATCATTTGTCTGATATTCACAAGGCTGAATACTCAGAAAACTTTTCAAAGATTTACCTTGTTATAGTTATCACATTGCTGATAATTGGTAATATCTTTATAATTCATTACCATAAACTATCACAAGGCTAATAATTGGTAATGTCATCTTCACTCACCTTAAACATTATCACAAGGCTGACAGAAGATAATCTCTTTGTTTCCCAAAACGAAACAGATATTCACATGTTTTGTGAATCTCTTTTTCCCCAGTGAAACATATTACTTGTTTCCAAACAAACAGGATCCTCTTTTCTTAAACAGATCGAGTCATCCTCACAAATTTTTTCCCACCATGTCATTTCTTTGATATCATCTGGGTGAAACTTTTTTACAATCATTTTTGCATTACTCGCATCTTTTGGTATCTTAGGTCCAAAATTTGCGTATTCTGATATTTAAGTCTCTTTACACCTATCAAAACGAAGATATTCATCTTCATCTTAGGTTAAAGAAACTTAAATAGGGGCATCTGTCATACCCCAATTTTTGACCTAATATACCACCTCACATTTGCATCATTGCATCACTAACAGTTCAGAACAGCATTAATCGGGTGCAGCATTCACAAGTCAAAATTAGGGTTTCATCAAATTTTCATCTGATTTAAGAGGCAACCAACTAGGGTTTGAGTTTTACTCACCTCATTTGATCTATCTTGATCAAATCATCAACCTCTGATCATCAGATACCCAACTTTTCTCTTTAATCAATCGAGGATCGACCAATTAGGGTTTTGGTCGAGCATGAGTATTCTCTGATTTTTTGAGCAATGAATGACTTTTTAGATTAGAGATTGGTCATTATATCTTAGATACGACATCTTGACCTAAATTCTGAATTCAAAACATCACAAAAGTTCACAGACTTCATCAGTCAATTTCTGAAACATCTGATAAAAATTCATCTGCACAGAAAAGTCAAACTTTGACTTTTAGTCAATTTTTTCAAAACAAAACTTTTTCCATCATCAAAATACTTCAAATGATCCATCATGATCATAAAAAATCAAAGAATTTGGAAAAGTCAACAAAAAGTCAAAAGTTCCAACACTTAGAAAAATTTTCAAGTGTTGAAATTTCTTATTTTTTCCAAACTTCATGGCATTTTTTCACATAGTTCCACTTTGATTTGGAAAAAACCCAAAACATGAAAGTTGTAGCTCTTGAAACAAGCTTTCCAAAATGTCTAAGAACTCTCAAATCCATGGAGTCTAGCTATACTTTTGAAATTGAAACATAAGGCTCCATGAACTTGATTTCCAAAATCCAAAACTTCAATTATAGGTCATTTTTGTGTTTTCTTCATCTAGAAGCAATCCAACTATGCCAAATGGATCATTGAGCTGATAAATATCAGCTAGAGGTAATAATTGAAAGATATGGATCAAGTTGTATTTTTAACACATGGTGAAAAAAGGAAGTTTCCTTTTAAGGCAAAATGTCTTTCTTGCCCTTTAAGGCAACTTTGAATAACACAATGCCATGTACTTGTGCCTAACATTTCAGAGATATTGGCCTATAAATGGAGGCATTCTTTTCAAGTTCAAACACACCAAAGTAATGCCAAGTCATGCTTTCACTCTTCATCTTTGAAAATTCAAGAATCATAGTTTAATTTACCAAAACTTGCATTTTTGAAAATTAATGAAAAACTTTGATCAAATTGGTGTCTAATATGCATTAACATCAACATGAAACTTGTTTGAACACTAAAATCAACACAAGCTAAGCCAAAACTCAGAATTTACATGCCATGGTCATTATGCTTCCAAAACTGCCATAACTTTCGAATTCATAGCTTGACTTGATTAAACTGAGTTCTAATCATCCAAACACCTTCCATATACATCATATACATGATCCAGATCAATAACAACTAACTGTAACAACTCTAACGCAGAAATCAAAGCTCCATTTTTAGCCTGTGCAGGTCGACTTGGTTAGAGAGTTCCAGGGCATTTCAGAGCAAGCAGGGTGATCATACATCTTCCATAGAAGCCGCTGGTGCTCAAACAATCATCAAACAACAACTGGAAGCACTCAAATCCAGAATTCGATTCCAGCTTCAACAGGTAAGAACTTGAAACTCGAACTCTATGATTCCTTGCATTTAAACAAAAAAACTCTTGGCCATTTGTTTTCTGCACCTCTCACGATCCTTAACCCTCAAACAATTGACAAAATCATCCATCATACGCCATTTCAATTAGGTTTTTCAATTCTAGGGTTCTTCGTGATTTCTGGAAATTCAATCATGTTTAACTGAAAATAAATGAAATTAACAACTACCATCATATTCCTTGTTAAATTTCACGCAAAATTGGTGTTTACATCATCCATTTTCATTGAGAAACAAGGAATCTGGGTTTGAGCAAGGATTGAAGAAGAAGAAGAACAATTCGCGCGTGTTCTTGTTTGTTTTCAAATTCAAAAAATCCAATATAATATTAACACGTGGTTTTGATTCAAATACACGAATACACTCTTTCCCCAGCGGTTGCCAGCTCGCTCGTAGATCACTTTGCCACGTATGCCACCCACAGGTCCTGGGTTCAAACCTCCCATGGACCATTTTTTCAAACTTTTCATATTTTCTTCATATTTTTTCACAAACTTTAACATTTTTTTAACCAATCAAAACTCCTCATTTTGAGGTGATTTTTTGTACATTTGTCAATTAATGTATCTATTTTATGATAGTGCAAAAATTTTCAGAAAAAACTTACATCTGATTATGTTTTAATCGAGCCGAAAATGACGCTTTGAGCACTTTTCAAAACCACTTTAAAAGGGGAATTTTTCAAACTTTCGAATTCCGATTCTTTTCAAAACTTCTTATAAATAAACTTCACTTTTCAAAAACACTTTTAAAAACATTTCTTCAAAACTTTTCATCAAACTTACATCTTTTTACCATGATCGATCCGATTCAACCGATAAAACCGAATTTGTTTTCTCTTGAATTCTTTCGATCATGGGCCTCCCTCACGGTGTAAGTCCCAAACCAACATTCTTTATGTACATAATTATTTCCTTGTACATATCAAACTCTCTTCAGATACATACAAATTTTTATCTGTACATAATACAGATACTTTTTATACTCAAGTACAGACAAACTTCGATCGTTTGTTTTCACTTCACTTGTGTATATACAAAACAACATTCTTTTATGTACATACATATTTTCCTTGTACATATCAAAATTCTTTTTATACAAATCTTTGTCTGTAATTAATACAGATACTTTTCACAGATAAACGTCGATCATTCATTTTTGTTTCGCCTGTACATACAAGTGAATACCATTGGTATTGAAAGGAGAATTATTCCCTGTGAAACTGCTTTCAAACCAATGGGCCACCCTTATGGTGTAAGTCCCAACACCCCTATGTACATCCACATTCTCCTGTACATAAATACTCGTCCGTGTACATACTTACTTCCTTGTACACAATTCAAACTTGTAAATAAACATCATACATCTGTTTATATTTCCTTCATAAACTCTTGTAAATAAACATCATACATCTGTTTATATTTCCTTCATAAATTCCTGTGAATACATATCACACACACACTTATTTATATAACTGTCTAGTTATAACATGACAACTAGTCTAACCAATAGGTTCCCCACAGTTATAGTCTCCTCTTGGGCTTTATACAAGATAACTCTCCCCACAGAGTTAGCCTCCTCTTGGGCTTTGTACAAGGTAACTCATTCATCTGAGTTTAGCCTCCGCTTAGGCTTCATATAAGACAACACTCCTCTGTTGAGTCAGCCTCCTCTTGGGCTTCATTCAAAAGAACTCCTCATTGAGTTTAGCCTTCTCTTGGGCATCATACAATGAAAGAGACCAGGAAATCTCTTAACAGCCTCCTATTGGGCTTCCAATACAAAGAATCACCCGCGTTAGGATAGAACCCTGAGAGTATAATTTCCCGGTGAAATTGCTCTTAAATCCAAAAGGATGGTTTCCTGGTGAAATCCCTTTTAAAGACAAAGCCATCCATACCCTATAGCTTCTTCTTGAGCTTCATACAAGGACCCTCGATGACCCTTGATGACCCTCGATGACCCTCGGAATGCCGCCTCTTGGGCTTACAATACAAGGACCCATGGGCTTCTTAAAAGCATCCCTTAATCCAATCAAATTTCTCCTCGAGATTTAGACGTCTATCATCTCTATGGAAGAAGTATCTCATCTATCACATAACATACAATCAAAAACTTTTCAAACTCTTTTCAAACAAAAAACATCTCTTAATCGTAAGTGGTAACGCTTGTACACTCAAGCAAAACACCCAATGCTTACAATTAAAAGATTCAATCATTTTCAAACATCTTTCTTAAACATGTAAGTGGTAACGCTTGTACACTCAAGCAAAACACCTATAACTTACGATGAAAGATTTCAATCAAACTTTTCAAAATGTATGTGATGAAATAGATTAGATACATTTTTCATTAAGATGACATTTGTCTGTGTCTCTTACTAACATCCCGTTGCTTTCCACTAGCATAAGTGGGAACTACGATTGCTCTGACTTTCTCAACATCCTTTTGAGAATACGTAGGCACAAGGTCTCATCCTTGCCGAGCAAATTTCTTTCTCTCTTAGACCAACAAACCATAGAACCCTTTAGATCCGAGCTACAAATGCTCTGATTCCCACTAGGGGATATGTATGCAGAAGATCCACAGATCTTTGCGAGCACAATAATAACAAAACCTAGAATCCCACATTATCTATCATTCTTAAAATCCCAAAGGAGAAACTTTCCCAATCATATAAGTAGCAATTAAAACACACAAACATATCAAATATATTCATATATAAAGCTATAGATAACAATATATATTTAGGGTGCTCCATCTATTCCCTTTATATAACAATCCCCCTTACTCAGAATCTCCCCAATGCGTTGCGTCTAGTTTGCGCTAGTCGTTACGCTTACCAATATCAATTGAGGGTATTTCAGCTTTCCCCTTTTTCATAATCATTAAATCATCTTTCTTGTGTTGAAAATAATAAAGCTTGATGCTCGCGGCATCTTTATAAACAAATCAAAAGAGTAAATCATTTCGAGCCAGAGGATCTGAATTCATATTCGATTCTCTAGCGCGACACCTTTTAACGCGAACAGTGATCCCAGGGTCAAATGGACTCCCACCTATGAGGGACCAATTTTAGTCAAGACAATATTTTCTAGCGGAGCCATGACACTGAGCACTATGGATGAAGAAGACTTTCCACACCCTATGAACGCAAACATAGTCAAAAATTACTATGCATAAACGAGACTTGCTAAGTCGACTGGCCTAGTGTAATACGGTGAACTGACTTTGTAAGTTTTTGTATCGCAAATGTGCGGATAGCAAGAGTCGCCACCGACTTTTCTTTTATCCAATTAAGGGAAGGTGAAAAGAACAGGAAAAAACCTTCGGTAGATTCTGAGTAAGGGAGAAGGTTATGAAAAGGGAAGGTATTAGCACCCCTTTCCATCCGTAGTTATCTACGGGCTCTTAGTTGCTCTTAGATCACTTTAAAATTATGCTTTCTGTGTGTTTGACAAAAATGTTTTGAAAAGGTATTTCGCTTTGACTTTGTAATGATTCATGTAGGAATGTATACAAAGTGTTCGGAAATGTTTCGTTTTGAAAAGAGTTTGAACTTTGACAAAGAGTGTGAGGTGTGAAAAGTATTTTGATAGAGCAAGCAACTAAAATTCTTATTACCTACTCAGAATTGGTCGTTTTTTCGTGTTATTTTACGTTCCTTTAGAATAGTGCTATCCATACCATTAGTTGGTAGGTAACTCCATTCGTTGGATGTAAGAGAGACATTCGAAGGGACATCGGATGGCCATAAAAAGCAACTTGTAGGAAGTGTCCTAGCACATTCGAAGGGACTATCATCATTTTTTTCGTAGGCGACAATCGAGGGTCAAGATCATGTATTCGGAGGCGACATCGTGGGTCTATGATCTTTGTATCGAAGGGACTATGATGATTTGTTTTGAAGGCAACGAGAGAGAATTACCCTAAGGGGTGCATGTGTGAAAAGAGTGTGTTGATTCAGATACATGTTATCTTGAAAATTAGACTGAGCTATGTTCAATTTTATCTTGCCATACACACCAAATTACTAACAGTTTGTAAGGTGCGGAAAGTAAATTGCGGAAATATAAAGTGCGGAAAGATAAATCCTACGCTATTACATGGCTTTGGGGCAGATACATAATTGAAAAGTGCGGAAAATAAAAGTCCTAATTAAACTATTACATCCCATAGGCAATTACATAATATGAAAAGAAAAAACAATAAAAAACTGTCCGAAACGGAATAACCTGTGAACATATGAAAAATCGGGAAATACAAGGAAATCGAATAAGAGGAAAATGTTAGTAAAAATAATAATTTTTGAATGAGAAAAATGCTTTCATGTTGGAAATAACATTAATATGCTAAAATAATTTTTTGGGATTTTTTGGAGTTAATTTAATAATTAAAAATCAATTAAAGGTGATTTAAATGATAAAATAGCAATTAAATTAAATATGCATGCAAAAATAATATTTTTAATTTTATAAATTAAATAAGCATTTTTCAGATGAGTATGCAAAAAATAAATATTTTTGGTATTTTTTAAATGCATGATAAAAATTATTAAAGATAAATTAAAATGGATGAAAATATTAAAAGAAAATAAAATAGGAAAATAGAAAATATGAAGTTTTGTAAAAAAGAGAAAGAAACTGGTCCTGGTGTGGTTCGAACTCATGACCCTTGAGAGAATCTTCTCAAACCAAAGCCTTAACCGCTGCGCCATCATGCACTTGGTGTTTGGAAAGCTGGAATTAATTGAATATGAGTGATCACGTGTCATTGATTTGAATTCAAACCCAGTCAGCCGTGGGGACCCCAGGACTTATGAATGGACGAATCAGAGAGAGACATCGCGCCACGCCGGAGCCCTAGCTCCGGTCGTCTTCTCCGGTCACCCAATTCTTCAAACCTGCAAAATACATGAAATCGAAGGCTGGGATTAAGGCTACCCCCTCTAAATCGGGGTCTGCAAATCCTATGGTGGCCTCAGTTTTCTTTGAATCGTCCTGCAATTAGAGATTCGAAGCTAACAGTTCTAGAAACCCTAAGTATGGCAACTCGTGTTTCCGACGTTCAAACTCACAAACGATTGCCCATATCCAACCCTTAGTATCTCATGAACACATTAAAATCATTAGAATCAATTAAAACAAGCAGGTAATAAAAATGCAAAATCAAGAAAGTTTTGAATATGTCTGATCATGTATGCATCGATTCAGGCTGCTTTGATCATTGGCAATGATGTATGCCCACTCTAAATTACCTCAGGAACACGTTTGGATGGTTGAGAGAGGCTGAAAGTGGCTGGAAATCAAAATTCGAATTTTGACAATTTGAGAAAATTTTTGACAAAATAAGGGTTATGCTTTGAGCTAGGGTTTTGTGTGGTTTGTGATGCAGCTTGCTTGGTATTTATAGAGTGATTTGGGATGGCAAAGAGAGTGAAAAAAGATTGCATCTTGAATGTGCATTTATTTCTTTTCAAATAAAATTAAATTTTGGAAAAAAATTGATTTTCTCTTCAATGTGAGAGCTAGCACGAATTTGGCATGTTCCATGGGCTATCTTGGACCTCAAGTTTGATAGAAATTCACTCCTTTTGAAAACATATCTTATTTTCATATTTTATATAATTTAATTTTGAATTAAATGGTTTTAAATTCAAAAATTAATCAATAAAATAGAAAATTGTCATAGCCAAGCATTAATAGGTCACAAATAATATTATGATCAAGTTTGGATCATAAAATTATAGGCCCATTTGAAAAAAATTGCATTTTGACAAATATCTTCTTTTGTGCAATTGTTCAAAAATGCCCAACTTGTGAATGGTGTATTTTGCTCAATTTTCCACATTTTTTAGTGTTCTTGGACTTTTTGGAAAGCTCTAAGAGTCCTCTAACCAACCTCTTTGGTTTAATCTCAATTGGAGTTTCCATGCTCAATATATCTTCAAAACAAAATGTTGACTTTTTGTTGACTTTGAAAAGGACCTGTAATATTTTGATCCATACCTTCCAAATGAAGCATTTTTTGAACATTCTTGTGAGACATGAAGTTGTAGAGAATTTAATTTCCTTCAAAACAAGAGGTGGTGGAAATTTTTTTGAGAAAGTATGAAGAAGTTATGCTCAGTCAAAGTTTGGTTGACTTTTCACTGAGAAACCCTAATTTAGAAAGTTTGACTTTTGAGCAAATCTTGAGTTTTCCTGATGAATCATGATCAACCCTTGATCAAATGATGAATGTAACTTCAAAATGAGGATGTTGACCAAAAATCAGGAAGTTTGACTGTATGTTGACCACAGTTGACTTTTTGTCCAATATAACTGATTTTCAACCATCTGAGCAATTGTTTGAGAAAACTTGACTTGTGAAGCTTGAAACTTGACATGGAGAATCTTTGAAGCATATGAGGAGGCATGAAGACCATTGGAGATGTTGGAAATCCATTTTGATCTGAGAAATACCAAACCCTAGTTTGGGTTGATTGTCTAGGAGAGGGTTTGTCTGATCAACCCTTGAGGAATCCTTGAGTATGGGTGTATGAAATGTGTTGAGAAGTAGGAGGGAAAATTTTGGGGTATGACAGCTGCCCCTGTTCAATCTTCTTCTACTGGAAGGGTTAGATTGGCGTGTTTGCCTTTCGTGACCTGGAGGTATAAGATGATTGAATACTCGAGTACATCTGAAAATTTGCACTCGCTGTTGGCTGATGATGCGGGAATGGGCTTATAGATGCCATTTGGAGAAGTTGGAGATTTCGCTGGGGAATGAGTCGTACCCTAGACTCGAGGTTGTTGATAGGAGAACTGACGGGGATGGGCTTAAGATGCCATCTGGAAAGAACGATGCTGGGGAGTGAGCCGTACGCTAGGTTCTGTAGACGTTCTGGAAGTGGGAGGAGCGTGGAGATGGGCTTAAGATGCCATCTGGAGGAAATCGTACGTTAGACTCCGTGCTCATCTTTGAATGAAGTTATTGGTTTGTATTGGTTTTTAACCAAATATGCAGCATTCTGAAAGTGGAGAAATGTTGACAAGTAGTCGGAGATGGGCTTAAGATGCCATCCAAGGCAACTGAGTCGTACGCTAGACTCTGTAGTTACTGTTGATAATAAGAGAAAGTCAGAATACATCTTCGTGTTGATTACTCTGGGGGGATAGTTGTTGGAAAAATGTGGACAACTTCCCTGTTGTGCTTTGGGTATCGGTCCAATGCCTGTTATCGGAGGATAACTTGTGATCGTTCAGATAGTTTTCTCGTCTGGCTTCGGGTATTAATCCTGGATCTGTTGTCGGAGGACAACGAGGGTGGTCGTTCAGATAGTTTTCCCGTCTGGATTCGGGTCTTAATCCTGGACCAGTTGTCGGAGGACAACTAGGGCGGTCTTTCAGATAGTTTTCCCGTCTGGATTCGGGTCTTAATCCTGGACCAGTTGTCGGAGGATAACTAGGGCAGTCTTTCAGATAGTTTTCCCATCTGGATTCGCGTCTTAATCCTGGACCAGCTTGTGTCAGAAGTGATTTTCACCTGTTTTGGAGAAAACAAGAGAAACTTGGATAGAATAATGTTAGTCTTATGCAAAGTATGATGCATGACGATGTATATGAATGACATATGCATATATTATGACTTTATGAGAAATGTATGAATGATAGATGTTGTGGTATTTCAAAACATATCCATCTTGAAGAAGATGCAGATGTTCTGCTTGAGGATTTTTGACTTCTGTTTGGGGACGGAACGGATGGAGACCCTGAGAAGAAAGAAAACTTTGATTCCTTCGGTGCACTATCTGACCAAGTCTTGGGCCTAGATATTGTTGAGGATGGTAGAGATCGAGAAACACGTTGTTGAGGATCTCATACACTGACCCTGCTGGGGAGAGTTTGGGAGGTACTCTGCTGGGGATCTTGCGTGTAAATCCTGCTGGAAAGTATTTGATAGTTGCTTGGAAACCGGGTTAGAAGGATTCAGAGCCCGTTGACATCTCTGGCTGAGGAATAAAAGATGTAGGTTTCCTCCGATGCACTATCTGACCAAGTTTCAGGTCTGGATACTGCTGCTGGAGAAAAGGGGAATTGTTGAGAGATATCTTGTTGGGGATGAATACTTCGGCCGGGGATGAAATGTTATTGCTTGGAAACTGATGTAACACAATTTTAGTTGAGTGCAATCACTGCTCGGGGATTCGCCTCTACTCCGCTGGGGAAGGTTTGTGGTGAGTGACACCTCTGTGGGGATCATGCTCTGTGGGGAAATGCTTTGGTGACTTTCTTCGTCATCTCAATTCCTGGAGCCTGTAGCAATTACTTTGTTATGTTTACCTTTCGCATGTTTGTGACTAGATTTTTATTGTCAAATGCATATAATCATTCAAAGCAAACGTTGGACTTTATGCAAACGACAACAGCAAGAATTGTAAAGAGAAAGAAATTTGTATTTATTTGAAAGGTGGCGTATGGCCAAGTAGTCTGTATACAAGAAAGGTAAAAAGCTATGCGGAAACAATCTCGTTAAGTTCCAACTATGCTAGTACTCATATATTTCAACTATCTCATCTCCTTGTTGTTAGTAGAAAGTGAATGGATTGATTTTCGCCATTTGAATCTTGAATGCTGATAGTAGTCTGGAAGAAAGTGATTTGGACGAGACATAGTCGTACGCTTAAATCCCTAACTTTTGCCTAGACCACCCTTTCGGTTTTTCGGTCTACCGGGATACCCTTTTTTGCCCAAGCCGCCTTTTCAGGTTTTCGACTTGCCGGGTGTACATGTTTTGTATGTATCCTTAAATTTTTCCCGAACCCTTTTGGTTCGCCAGGATGCCCTTATTTTTGCCTAGGCCAATCGACCTAGCGGGTCTCTTTTATGCGTAGTATTTTTTGACTATGTCTGCGTTCACAGGGTGTGGGAAGTCTTCACCATCCATGGTGCTAAGTATCATAGCTCCGCCGGAAAATACCGTCTTGACTACAAACGGCCCCTCGTAGGTGGGAGTCCATTTTCCCTTTAGATCACCTTGTGGAAGAATGATGCGCTTGACTACTAGGTCACCGACTTGGTAGACTCGGTGCTTGACCTTCTTGTTAAATGCTCTGATCATTCGCTTCTGATAGATCTGTCCATGGCAGATGGATGCGAGTCGTTTCTCATCAATCAAGTTAATCTGATCAAGGCGGGTCTGAATCCAATCGTCTTCGCCTAACTCTGCGTCCTGGAGGACTCTGGTTGAGGGTATTTGAACCTCGATGGGTAGGACCGCTTCCATACCGTACACAAGAGAGAAGGGGGTTGCCCCTGTCGATGTTCGTATTGTAGTGCAATAACCATGAAGAGAAAATGGCAACATCTCATGCCAATCTTTGTAAGTCACTGTCATCTTCTGTATAATCTTCTTAATGTTCTTGTTGGCGGCTTCCACTGCGCCATTCATCTTAGACCGATAAGGAGAAGAGTTGTGATGTTTGATCTTGAACTGCGTGTAGAGTTCGGTGATCATTTTATTGTTGAGATTAGAGCCGTTATCTGTGATAATCCTTTCAGGAGTGCCGTACCGACAAATAAGACTGTGTTTGATGAATCGAGCCACAACATTCTTGGTAACAGATGCGAACGAGGCTGCCTCTACCCATTTGGTGAAATAATCAATTGCCACAAGGATGAAACGATGTCCGTTAGAAGCTGTGGGCTTGATTTCCCCGATCATGTCAATGCCCCACATTGCAAAAGGCCAAGGAGCTGTTAGAACATTCAGGGGTATTGGAGGTACGTGCACTTTATCTGCATAAATCTGGCACTTGTGACAAGATCGAGCGTAGCGGTGACAATCAGCTTCCATGGTGGACCAATAGTAACCTGTTCTCAAAATATTCTTAGCCATCGTATGACCACTAGAGTGGGTACCAAATACGCCTTCGTGTAACTCTTCCATGATACGTTCCGTTGTTTTCTGGTCTACACAGCGGAGTAAGCACAAGTCGTGGTTGCGCTTGTATAGGATGTCGTTGCTGAGGAAGAATTTGGATGCAAATCTTCTCAAGAATTTCTTATTGTTGACAGATGCCCCTGTAGGATATTCCTGAGTCTCAAGATACCTCTTCACATCGTAGTACCAAGGTTTCTCTTCTGTATCAAGCTCATAACAGTACACTGGTTCGTCGAACTTCTCGATGATGATCTGGGGAGCCTCGTTGTCCCACCTGACCTTGAACATAGATGACATAGTAGCTAATGCGTCTGCCAACTGATTCTCTTCTCGTGGAATGTGACTGAAAGTAATCTATTCAAAGTAGGGGATCAAACTCAGAACATGCTCTCGATACAGAATGAGATTCGGATGCTTCGTATCCCACTCGCCCTTAATCTGACTGATCACCAAAGTTGAGTCTCCATACACTTGTAAGAACTTGATTCTTAAGTCAATAGCAGCTTTGATACCCATGATGCACGCCGTATTCGCCATGTTGTTAGTGCAACTGAAACATAATTTGGCGGTGAAAGGCGTATGTCCGCTGTAGGATGTAATGATGGCGCCAATGCCATTGCGCGTTTGAGGCTCCATCAAAACCATGGTCCATCGGGATCCTTGTTCAGTCTTTCGTCCGGCCTAGTTCTTCACAATCGCTAGTAAAACATCTTCGTCTGAAATTGAACCGCATAGGCGATAGTCATCTACGGCTTGATGAGCCAAATGATCGGCTACTACACTTCCTTTGATCGCTTTCGAGAAGTGTCCGGATGTCGATTCGGTCGATCATTTGCCATCTTGCTATTCTTCCGGAGAGAGCTGGTTTCTCAAATATGTATTTTATCAGATCCATCTTAGAAATCAATAAGGTAGTGTGAGTCAACATATACTGTCTTAGTCGGCGAGCAGCCTGTTAAAGCGCAAGTTTTCTCGAGTGTGAGTATCTTGTTTCACAGTCGGTAAACTTTTTGCTGAGGTAGTATATTGCATACTCTTTTCGACCAGACTCGTCATGTTGCGCCAACACACACCCCATTGAGTTCTCTAACACTGTCAAGTACATGATAGAGGTCTTCCTTCGGCAGGCTGCATCAGGACGGAGGATTCTGTATGTACTCCTTGATTTTGTCAAAAGCGATCTGGCAATCGTCGTTCCATTCTACCACTTGATCTTTCTTAAGTAACTTGAAGATTGGCTCACAAGTAGCAGTTAGATGTGCAATGAATCTGGCAATGTAGTTTAATCGGCCCAAAAAACCTCTGACTTCCTTCTCGGTGCGGGGAGCTGGCATCTCTTGAATGGCTTTAACCTTGGCAGGGTCAACCTCAATACCTTTTCCACTAACAACAAACCCTAGGATTTTACCGGATCTGACTCCAAAGGTGCACTTGTTGGGATTAAGTCTTAGTCTGCACTTCTTCAACCTGTCAAACAGTTTCCGTAGATGATCAAGATGTTCTTCTTCAGTCTGTGACCGAGCTATCATATCATCGACGTAGACCTCTATCTCGTGATGAATCATGTCATGAAATAACGTTACCATGGCACGCTGATAAGTGGAGCCTACGTTCTTTAGCCCAAACGGCATAACTTTGTAACAGAAAGTGCCCCAATGTGTAACAAAAGTAGTCTTCTCCATGTCTTCAGGAGCCATTTTGATCTGATTGTAACCGGAGAAACCATCCATGAAGGAGAAAACCTTATGCTGAGCGTGTTGTCAACCAGAACATTAATATGAGGGAGTGGGAAATCGTCTTTCGGACTCGCTTTGTTCAGGTCTCTGTAATCCACACACATTCGTACCTTGCCATCCTTCTTAGGTACAGGTACCACATTAGCAACCCACTGTGGATAAGAAGTAACGGCTAAGAAACCGGCGTTGAACTGCTTCATAACTTCGGCTTTGATTTTCTCTGACATCTCAGGATGCATGCGGCGAACCTTCTGTTTCACTGGGAGAAAACCTTCTTTTGTCGGCAACCGGTGTACCACAATATCAATGTCTAAACCCGGCATGTCTTCGTATGACCAAGCAAAAACCTCAATATAGTCTCGTAGCATCTGAACCAATTTTTCTTTGACACTGTTCTCAAGACCCGCTCCTATCTTGATCTCTTTTCTGTCTTCATCAGTACCCAAATTCACAACCTCAACTGACTCTTCGTGTGGCTGTATAACTCGCCCTTCTTGCTGTAGCAGTCTGACAAGTTCTCCTGGCACTTCACAATCTTCCTCACCTTCGTCTTCGGCTTGGTAGATCGGATTATCGAAGTCATATTTAGCAATAGCATAACTGTTATCAACGAGATTCGGAGTGATTCTGCAGTGTATCACGTGGGTGTGTGTAAGAAACACATAGCTTTTTGAAGGGGTGATAAAGTAAAAGAAAACAAACAATTGAATGCAAAAGTCCAACGATTTTATTGAATGAAAATACGCAAATGACATATAATAACCCTCACAAACGAGCCATGATGCCCCGGGCAAGGCACTAGGCTTTAGAGTTTATTGTTCAAAAAATACGAAAAGCAAAACAAAACAAGAGCAATTACTCCTGTCTAAAGGAGATTGGTATGACGTCTTCAGTCTTCCAATTGCTGAGTCCATTGTCGGGAGTTGGGAAGATCCACTTGCTGATGTCAAAGTCGTTGTCGTCGTCTTCTATAGCATGGATTCCACCCTGGCTGATGCGGAAAGGAAGTTGGTCGGCACGTTCGCGGCGTATCATCTTCTGACCTTTGATGGTGAAACCTAAACCAGCCTTGTCAAATTTGAAAGGGAGATCAGGGAGCTGACCCCAAATAGAACTGCCTCCTTCTTCAACGGCAGCTTGAGCATCTTTCAGCGAGGCCATCCTAGCCGGAACTTGAGCAACTTCAGGAGTTACGGGAGAGTCAATAGGCATGACTCTGGGGATCGTTTCAAAAGCTTGACAGGGAGTCTCGAAGAATCCACCCTCCACCTCGAGGTATCGGAATGACTGTAGATGACTGACCATATACTCTTCTTCTCCACATACTATAACAACCTTCCCCTTCACTGGGTACTTCAGTTTCTGATGCAAAGTAGAAGTAACAGCGCCCGCCCCATGTATCCAAGGGCGTCCAAGTAGGCAAGAGTAAGCTGGAAGAATGTCCATGACAAAGAAAGTAGAGTTAAAATTCTGGGAACCGACTTTAACAGGCAGAATGAGCTCTCCAAGTACTGTTCGCTTAGAACCATCAAAAGCTCTTATGACTATATCACTGGGTCTCAGAACCAACCCTTCGATATCAAGTCGATCTGTCATACCCCAAAATTTGCCCTCCATCTACTCAAGAGATTTCATACATCTGTACTCAAGGGTTCCTCAAGAGTTGATCAGACAAACTCTCTCCTAGACAATCAACCCAAACTAGGGTTTGGTATCTCTCAGGGTAAGATGGACTTCCAACCTCTCCAATGGTCTTCATGCCTCCTCATGTGCTTCAAAGATTCTCCATGTCAAGTTTCAAGCCTCACAAGTCAAGTTTCCTCAGACAATTGCTCAGATGGTTGAAAATCAGTTGTATTGGACAAAAAGTCAACTGTGGTCAACATACAGTCAAACTTCATAATTTTTGGTCAACATCCTCATTTTGAAGTTACATTCATCATTTGATCAAGGGTTGATCATGATTCATCAAGAAAACTCAAGATTTGCTCAAAAGTCAAACTTTCTAAATTAGGGTTTCTAGGTGAAAACTCAACTGAACTTTGACTGATCATAACTTTCTCATACTTTCTTAGGAATTTTTCCACCACCTCTTGTTTTGAAGGAAATTCAATTCTCTACAACTTCATGTCTCACAAGAATGTCCAAAAAGTGCTTCATTTGAGAGGTATAGCTCAAAACATTACAGGTCATTTTCAAAGTCAACAAAAAGTCAACTTTTTGCTTTGAAGATATATTGAGCATGGTAACTCCAATTGAGATGAGACCAAAACGGTTGGTTAGAGGACTCTTAGAGCTTTCCAAAAAGTCCAAGAACACTCAAAAATGTGGAAAATTAAGCAAGATACACCATTCACAAGTTGGGCAATTTTGAAAGAATGCACAAAGAGAGATACTTCTAAAAATCAAATTTTTTGCAAATGGGCTTGCTTTTTCTTCATCCAAACTTATTCCTTATACAATTAGGAATATCCAAGCCCAATGCCATGAATTTTTGATTTATTTTTCTATTTAATTTTGAATTTATTCATTTAAATACAAATTAAATTCTAAAATAAATTATAAAATCAAAATTAATTGAAAGATTGATTTTATTCCTTCCTTGAGATTCAAGAAACTCACCAAAGTCCAGAAATTTGAAATTTGACAAAATGGCAAGATTGGATTGGAATTGATCAAGTTTTGAAAATTTGATTTTATACAAAAATCAAATTTGATTTTCATTGAATGGTGATTGATTCTTGCCAATAATGATCCCAAATCCATCTAGTACTTATACCTGATGCATACCAATCAAAAGAAAACGGAAAAATTGCCCTAAGAACCCTAAAAAAATTTCAAAGAAACTTGAGAAAAAAGCAATTTCAATTGCTTTTGCCAATTCAAGGAGTTTTGAGGATTGAATAAGCATCCTCAAGGTCCTGAAGCTATTCCAATCATCCCCACGCTGAAACGCCCAGAATCATCCCAACCAAGTCACGGTTTGTGTCAATATAACTTGAAATCGAATCCATACATACAGCCATGTTTAATGTGTTTTGATTGCATATTTATGTTGCTAATGGTGTTTCTAAGCTTTCTGCATAGTTTGATTTAAGTTTCGGTCAAGAATCACGAGATGCCATGGTTAGGGTTCCTGTGCCGTTTAGGGTTTCTCAAAATAGGACAAATTGGACAAAACGAATACCACCATCATGTTTAGAATGATGAATACAATCGAACCATGCCTTTGAATTGAATTTATATTGCTTGTGCTGGATTTTAGAATTTGCAGGGGTCATAGCGTCGAAGAAAGACCGGCGCTAACTTTCACAAATTCAAATGAGGAAGATGAAGATCTTCGCGCGCGTTCTGGGTTTCTGAAAATCCAAATCCCTTAAAACGTCTCCGTTTCGTTTACATGACACGTAACACACGCTGGCGTGGTGGTTAAGGCGCGGACTGTTCCCAGATGCTCCAAGGGGTCACGAGTTCGATTCCCACTGGCACCGGTTTTGCATCTTTTTTACAAAACTCATGTTTTTCTTATTATTTTTCTATTTTCTAATTATTTTAATATTTTGCATTATTTTAATTCTTTTCATATTTTTATTTATGCATTAAAAAATTGTCAAAAATAATTTTCCTTTTGCATTTATTTTCTAAAAATCTTTATTTAATTTATTAAATAAAAAACATATTTTTGCATGCATATTTATTTTTATTTATAATTTTGCATTTAAATCATTGTAAATTCATTTTAAATTATTAAATTGCATCCAAAAAATCCCAAAAATTTATTTTAGCATGTTTACATTATTTCCAAGATGTCATATTTTTCCAATTTAAAATTTGCATTTTTCTAAACATTTTCTTATTTCTATTTCATCATATTTTCCGATTTCTCGTTTCACAGTTAATCCGATTCGACGATCCTTCCGTTTTCATTTTATTTTTCAATAATGTATTTGTATATGGATGTAATAGTTTAATTTAGGATTTTACTTTCCGATTTTAAATTATGTATCTCGCCCCAAAGCCTTGTAATAGCGTAGGATATTTACCTTTCCGCACTTTACATTCCGCATTTTACTTCCCGCACCCTATAAATTGCTAGTAATTAGGCGTGTATGGCAAGACTAAAATTGAACATAGCCCACTAACTTCAAGATAAAATATCTGAAATCAACACACTTCTTTCACACACGCACCCCTTAGGGTAATTCTCTCTCGTTGCCTTTGCGAATTCAAAATGGTCATGTCCTCGAACGAGAGGTATTCTAGCACCGTTGCCTTCCAAACAAATCATCATAGTCCCTTCGATACAAAGATCATAAGACCCACGATGTCGCCTCCGAATACATGATCTTGACCCTCGATTGTCGCCTATAAAAAATGATGATAGTCCCTTCGAATGTGCTAGGATACTTCCTACAAGTTGCCTTCTATGACCATCCGATGTCCCTTCGAATGTCCCGCTTACATCCAACGAATGGAGCTACCTACTAACTAATGGTATGGCTAGCGCTATTCTAAAGGAACGTAGAAGTACGAAACGACCAATTCTGAGTGGGTAAATAAGTCTTTTAGTTGCTTGCTCTAAACCAAATGCTTTTCACACCACACACTCTTTTTCGAAGTTCAAATTCTTTTCAAAACAAAAACATTTCCGAACACTTTGTATACACTCCTACATGAGTCATTACAAAGTCAAAGCGAAATGCCTCTTTCAAAACATTTTTGTCAAACACACAGAAAGCAATTTTAAAAAGTGATCTAGAGCAACTAAGAGCCCGTAGATAACTACGGATGGAAATGGGTGCTAATACCTTCCCTTTTCATAACCATTCTCCCGAACTCAGAATCTAACGAAGGTCTTTTTCTGTTACTTTTACCTTCCCTTAATTGGATAAAAATAAAAGTCGGTGGCGACTCTTGCTATCCGCACATTTGGATACAAAATTCCTACAAAGTCAGTTCACCGTATCACACGATCAAAAGCAGTCTTCGGAAGGATATTCAGAGCAGAACCGGTATCAACCAAAACATGAGATAAGGTAGTACCCTTGCATTCAGAAGAGATGTGCACGGCTTTGTTGTGTTTCTTTCCGGCAGGAGTCAAATCAGCATCAGAGAAGCCTAGACCGTTGTTGGCAGCCAGGCTAGCAATACAAACTTCAAATTTATCAGTAGTAGTGTCTTGCGGTACATGAGCATTCTTTAGAAACTTCACCAAGGCGTTAGCATGAGCCTCAGAGCACAAGAGCAGAGCAAGCATGGATATCTTGGACGGAGTCTGTCCTAACTGTTCCACAACATTGTAGTCACTCTTCTTGATAATCTTCAGAATTTCCTCCATTTCTTGTTTGGAGGTGTCTTCAGCAACTTCCTTTGGCACTTCTGGTTGAGCAGGATGAGTCACTGGTTCTTTCCCTCTAGCTTGGGGAATGGGTTGAATAGCTGGAATGCGAGCTGGAGTCGCAGTGTCTTTTGGAGGAGAGATATCTGGAGAGAATACCCTTCCGGTTCTGGTCACCTTACTTGATCCGGTGATGTTGTCAATGTCAGGAATGGTAGCTTCAATAGTGATATCTTCAATGGTCAGAGGGTCTTGCTTGACGCCATGATAATAAATCTCAGCTCCATAGTTCCAAGGTATAGCTTTGTCAGAGGAATATGGAACTGGTCTGGGAGAGGTAATGATGAGAGGTGCCACTCTAGGCGCAGGATCAACAGAGGAAATCCTTATGGTGTTAACATCAGCATAGTCTTCTAGGAAATCGTCACCCCATCCGATTTCTTTAACGTCTTCAATAGGAATCTTGTAGCTCTCAGGAACAGTGTACTTCACCATATAATCATACTTTCCACTTGGCTGCCCCAAGGTATCCCATGCAGACGGTACTGTTTTATTCGCATCTTCGATCTTCAGTTTCTTAGACATGTCTTCACACAGACTCTCCACCGGTGGTTTCAGGAATAGTATTTCACGGTTATCCATCATGCACTGAACTCGTCTTCTCAACCAAGCACAACCATCAGGTGCAGATGGGCACCAACGACAATTCTCTGGGCATCCTGGGTTGACACCGGCTTGCAGCAAATTCTTCTTAACAGTCATCAGAGGAATGGTCAAGTCGTTTATGTTGAAAACGTAAGTATCCTCTCCAATAGCATTGGAACTCTTGTCATGGTTAGGCATGGGCGCGTTGATCACATTCGGAGTCTCAACAGGAGGATCTAACTCGATCTGCTTAGCTTCAATCATATCTTGAATCTTGTTCTTCAGAGCCCAACAGTTGTCAGTGTCGTGCCCTGGGCTATTGGAGTGGTAAGCACACTTAGCATTAGGATTGTATCTCGGAGAAGAGGTATTGATATTTTGAGGAGGATCCCTCAAGGTTATCAGCTCTGCTTTCAACATGTGTTGCAAGGCTTGCGACAATGGCATGTTGATCTTCGTAAACTGTCTTCGTGGAGCATTCTGGCTACGCGCGTTGTCTCGCTGAGGTTGTGCTGATGTAGGATTAGAGATCACAACTGCCCCCACAGATTGAGCACGGTCGGTCTTGGCTCGGCTTTTCTGACCATACACAGCATTAGTTTCCTTCTTTCCCCCAAAATATCTCTTTGCAGCATTCGAGGACGACTCTACCTGAATCTTCCCACTTTTGATACCAGCTTCAATGCGCTCTCCTGTCAATATCAGCTCGGTAAATCCGGCTGAAGAGTTTCCAATCAGATGATTGAAGAATGGGCATGTCAGTGTTCCCATAAACATGTCAACCAACTCCCTATTGGACAAGGGTGGTTGAACTCTGCCTGCTAGATCTCTCCATTTCTGAGCATATTCCTTGAACTTCTCATCACGACCCATAGACATGCTTTGTAGCTGCATGCGAGTGGGTGTCAATTCAGCATTGTACTCATACTGTCTGTAGAAAGCATCTGCTAAGTTACTCCAAGTACGGATACGGTCATTCTCTAGCTGATAATACCACTCCAATTGAGTTCTGGACAAACTCTCTTGAAAATAATGCATCCACAACTTTCTGTGTCATCAGTGTGGAGGTTGATCTTCTGAACATAGGACTTCAAATGCAGCTTCGGACAAGAAATGCCATCATACTTGGCAAAAGTGGGAACTTTGAACTTGGGAGGAATCACAACACCGGGAACAAGACTTAGATCATCAAAATTCAGCCCGGATATCTTCAGGTTTTCCACAGCATTCAGACGGTCTTCAAGTTGCTTGTACTTGTCATCTTCATCAGAGTACTGGCTATAGTCAGAGCGATCCTCTCTCTCTCTTTCTCAGGCTCACGCTGGTCATCTTCATTACCCTTGACACTCCCCTCATTCTTGACACTTCCTTCTGAGAGCTCTATCCGGCTAACCCTTTTAGGACCACCTTTGTAGCGTCTGCCCATGTTGAGGAGACCGACAACCTTCTTCTTTCTGTTGATGAGATTCTTCAGATCTTCTTGGCCTTGGACCAAGCTAGTGAACATCTGTTGAAACTGAGCATTCTGAGCCTGGAGATCTTTGACAGACTGCTCAAGAGCCATTTCTGCTAAAATAAATAGCGAGAGAATGAGAAAACCAATCTTTGATGTACCTGTTATGAGATGTTATGCCATGATATGCAATGTTTATGCAAATGCAATGCAATGTTTTCAAGGACCTTAGAGATTTAAATTTGTTAAACAAGCATGAACAAACATTTATTAGTACTCTTTTTATTCTTTTTTCTTTTTAAGTACAAAAGATAGTTCAAAACAATAAAAGGAAAGCATAAGAATCCTAAAGCTCTAAGTCTCCCATGGGCGCTTCCTCTTGGTGCCGAGGTAGGCGTTGATGCTTCGCTCCTCGTGAAGTAGCTTGGTCAACTCTAGCACTTTCTTTTCGCTTGCATAACACTAAGCTTCGAATGTATCTCTTTCTTCTTTAAGCTGAATCCAGGATCTCTTCAAGTCTTCAAAATCAGTAGGCATGTCAGGATGGAGAACGGTATAGGGTACGTCACCTATAGCAACAGGTTCCATAGTTACTGGTAGAACATGCGTGAATGGCATCATGAGGTTTTGAGCTCGAGCTCGCACCCATTTGAGGTAAGGTTCCCAAGGAATGGAGTTTTGGTGCCCCAAAGTCTTGGTATCAGTCTTCTTTACCATGCCCCAAGTGTGTATGAACCTTTGTCGGTAATTCTGGAGATCGTGGTTGTAGTCGAACACAATATCTTGGAGAAGCATATCATGCGGACCATCTCTAAAACCAAACTGACGTAGAGCTAAAGAAGGGTTGTAAGTAATACCTCCCCTTATACCAAGGAGTGGTACATTGGGGAATTCTCCACAACGCTCAATGAATGTGAAGTCCTTTTGAGAAAAAAGGCTCCAACGGATATCTGAATGAGAGAGTGACATTAGTCTTTGAGACCATTTCAACCTTTGTTCATTCTTCAAAACTGATGGAGGAAGGTGCGAAATAAACCACCTAGAAAGTAACGGTATACAACACATGAGAGTTCCTTGTCTCTTGATAGTACGAGTGTGGAGAGAATGTAGGATGTCTCCAAGTAAAGTAGGCACATGATTGTGGGTAAGGAACAACTTGATGGCGTTGACATCTATGAATTGATCCGAGTTAGGGAATAGAACCAAACCATAGATTAGCAAGGCCACAATGTCTTCGAATGCATGGAAACTCATAACCTTGAGGAACTCTCGGGCTTTCTTAATTAGGAACTTAGCAAGTAAACCCTTAACTCCGCTTCTAGTTTCCCAATTGGCTTCAATGTCTGAGCGCTTAAGATGTAAGGCCGATGCAATGTCTTCGTACTTAGGAACCTTTTCTAAACCGGTGAATGGCATTTGGTCAAGAATTGGTATCCCAAGTAGCTTAGAGAACTCTTCCAAGGTAGGAACTAACTGATAATCTGGAAATGTAAAGCAATGGTGTTTCGGATCGAAGAAATGGAATAGGACATGCATCATATCTTCTTTAAAACCGGAGGTAACCAAGTCAAGTAGATAACCATGCCTTTTGATGAACTGAACATGATCGGGAATCTCTGAAAACAATTCTTTGAGCTGAGAAGGTATACCCACGAAGTTGATTCGGATAGTCTTTCTAGAAGCCATAATTCCCTACAAAACAGAGCAAAGATAAATCCCTAGGTCCTTGAAATAGTTAGAAATGATATGCAATGCGAATGATGTCATGATGTCATGTTTAGCACACACAAACAATTCACACAATGAACCTAGGTTTAAGGCTTGCAGGAGGTATAGGTGATTACCCCACCAAAAGTTTGAGTTGGTTCATCCTTTCCTATAATAGTAACCGGGTTCTAGGAATCTCATATCATTGATCTTTCTCGTAGGCGTTTATTTCAATACGACTACCAAGTGGTCGACCGAAAAATATCCCAAAAGTCTGATCTCAATGAGCGTAGTATCGAGTATTAGCCAACCTTAGTCTGCACCAAAGTCGGCCATCTCACTACCTTCTAATGGACAAGATGGGTCAATTAAGGTTCTAAAAGTTTAGTTAGTGCTTCATGACACCACGCAGAAGCCAAATATTATCCTCAACTTGGAAATGAAGAGTATCAGGACATCCAAAGTGTCACACTAACGTAGCCATCATGTTGACCGTTTCGATATACGTCTAACGCTCGCGACGATTTATTGCTACTTACCTGAAAGGAAACCTGGATCCGGGTGTAGGATCCCCCACAAGTATATAATACCCAAGCAACCTTTAAAGATAAAGCATACAAGTCAAACAGAAAGTAGTAAAGTGATCTAGAAGTCCCTAAGGCATTCTCTCTTTAGGGTGTCTCCCCAGCAAAGTCGCCAGTTCTGTAATACGGTGAACTGACTTTGTAGGTTTTTGTATCGCAAATGCGGATAGCAAGAGTCGCCACCGACTTTTCTTTTATCCAATTAAGGGAAGGTGAAAAGAACAGAAAAGACCTTCGTTAGATTCTCGAGTAAGGAGAAGGTTATGAAAAGGAAGGTATTAGCACCCCTTTCCATCCGTAGTTATCTACGAGCTCTTAGTTGCTCTTAGATCACTTTAAAATTGTGCTTTCTGTGTGTTTGACAAAAATGTTTTGAAAAGGCATTTCGCTTTGACTTTGTAATGATTCATGTAGGAATGTATACAAAGTGTTCGGAAATGTTTCGTTTTGAAAAGAGTTTGAACTTTGACGAAGAGTGTGAGGTGTGAAAAGTATTTTGATAGAGCAAGCAACTAAAAGTCTTATTACCTACTCAGAATTGGTCGTTTCTTCATGTTATTTTACGTTCCTTTAGAATAATGTTATCCATACCATTAGTTGGTAGGTAACTCCATTCGTTGGATGTAAGAGGGACATTCGAAGGGACATCGGATGGTCATAGAAAGCAACTTGTAGGAAGTGTCCTAGCACATTCGAAGGGACTATCATCATTTTTTTCGTAGGCGACAATCGAGGGTCAAGATCATGTATTCGGAGGCGACATCGTGGGTCTATGATCTTTGTATCGAAGGGACTATGATGATTTGTTTTGAAGGCGACGGTGCTAGAATACCTCTACGTTCGAGGGACATGACCATTTGAATTCGTATAGGCAACGAGAGAGAATTACCCTAAGGGGTGCATGTTTGAAAAGAGTGTATTGATTCAGATACATGTTATCTTGAAAATTAGACTGAGCAATGTTCAATTTTATCTTGCCATACACGCCTAATTACTAACAGTTTGTAAGGTGCGGAAAGTAAATTGCGGAAATATAAAGTGCGGAAAGATAAATCCTACGCTATTACATGGCTTTGGGGCAGATACATAATTGAAAAGTGCGGAAAATAAAAGTCCTAATTAAACTATTACATCCCATAGGCAATTACATAATATGAAAAGAAAAAACAATAAAAAACTGTCCGAAACAGAATAACCTGTGAACATATGAAAAATCGGGAAATACAAGGAAATCGAATAAGAGGAAAATGTTAGTAAAAATAATAATTTTTGAATGAGAAAAATGCTTTCATGTTGGAAATAACATTAATATGCTAAAATAATTTTTTGGGATTTTTTGGAGTTAATTTAATAATTAAAAATCAATTAAAGGTGATTTAAATGATAAAATAGCAATTAAATTAAATATGCATGCAAAAATAATATTTTTAATTTTATAAATTAAATAAGCATTTTTCAGATGAGTATGCAAAAAATAAATATTTTTGGTATTTTTTAAATGCATGATAAAAATTATTAAAGATAAATTAAAATGGATGAAAATATTAAAAGAAAATAAAATAGGAAAATAGAAAATATGAAGTTTTGTAAAAAAGAGAAAGAAACTGGTCCTGGTGTGGTTCGAACTCATGACCCTTGAGAGAATCTTCTCAAACCAAAGCCTTAACCGCTGCGCCATCATGCTGAAGCAACTCGCTTTTTTTTCAAAAAAAAAAGTCATTTAAATGAATTTTAAAAAAAAACAGGTGAAATCGCCACCTAATTTTATTTGTTCTAAGAGAAGAACGGGAAAATATAGATAAAACCCACGAAAGAAAAGGATAAGACGGTCTACGAGAATAAGAGATATAGGTTCGGGAGTTGGTTATGCAAGGGGAAGGTATTAGCACCCCTCACATCCATCGTACTCGATGGTACCCATTTAGTTCAAAGTGTGGTTGTGTGTTAGTGTGAAAAAAAATTTTACGATCTTCTAAGTTTAAAAATGAGAAAGAAAAGGAGAAGAAATGTCTTTATTATTTTGAGTTTGACACGATTTTGGAACCGCGTGCCTACGTACTCCCTCGTGCAATGGGAAAGTCAAAACTCCGTAGTTCCTCTAAAAAATAATTGTTTGTTGATTGATTTTAAATGAAAAGACAAGTCGTCATTTTTAAAGGAGAAGACTCGTCTAACGTCCACAAGGTGTGATAAAGAATAAAGGACTACGCACCGAAATGAGGGAGGGTTTGAGAACACCTCTAGTACTCAAGTGGAGAAGTCGAAAACCTTGGGAATAGAGGAAAGAACATCTCAATTATAAATGAATCATGTCTAATCTTGAAAAGGGTTTAAAGGTAAATGGTGCTTGGAGCGCACAAACGATATTGAATGAGTTGAAATTGATTTTAAATTGTGGATGACAAGTACCAAAACGTTGGGATATCCTCTAACGATTCAATACTCGAGATTGGTGATTGAGGTCAACCGATCATCTCTCATCCAAAATCTTTATTATGAAAAGAGTGAGGTGAAACAAAGTTCACTTTTATTAAGTGTATGGAATAAAGTATTTAGGTCATTGGGTTACCCTCTAATGGCCCAAATACTTTACATTTTAATTAAATCGTCGGGGATATCCTCTAACGGTTCAATTAAATACCATAGCACCATGTTTTTTATTTTAGAACATGGATTTGAAGTTTCTCAATTTATTGGGTTACCCTCTAATCAATTAGAAACTTCGATTTGTTTTAATCGTTGGGCTAACCTCTAACCATTAAAACAAATCTTATCCAAGTGTTCTTTTTTGTAGAAATTCATTTTTGAAAATAACTCAACGTTGGATCGAGGTTTGAGAAGAAGACTCGACGTTGGATCGAGTTTTTATTGAAAGTGTTTTAAGTACTTGGTGAATGGAGAAAGAATAGGTTGAGATAATTGTAAATCACAAATAAAATCGACAAAGCCCATACAACCTAAGTATAAAATAATTAAATTACATGTGTACTAGCAAAGTGGGCTAGTCTACTAAGACGACCAATTGGGACAATTGATCGAAATAGGCTCACTGTAAGAAGGCCCAGGATCAAGCGTACATGTGTGCATGTGTGGTCATCGCGACGCTTCGAAGCTTTGTCGACTTACGGGTTAAAAATGATTTACAATTATTAGTTGAAAAAAAGATTTTTGGTTTTTGTGTAAGTGAGTTAAATTAAAATAAAATAAATGTGCACTAGATAATTATTACAATAATTGTTTTTTGGGAGAGGGATACATGAATTATAAATGGGAATTAAACGGTAAAATAAAATAGAAAGCGATAAATTAATTACAATGCAACAAGGGGATTGGGATACATTATTCGAATGGGGGATAAATTGAAATTAAAGAGGAAACGGTAAATTTAAAATGTATACAAACAGAAATTAAATACGGTAAACTTAAATATCGATTATTGTGTCGTTTGTATTTTAAAAGATTAATTAGAATAAACTCTAGAAATTAATTCTAAGAATTTTATATACGAAGGAGATTAGTATAATATAATTCGAACGAATGAATAAATAAAGTATAATAATAAAAATAGTATGTATGTAATATTTACAGTACTAAATATATGAAATAAAAATAATACTAAGTATAATTATATTTACAGTATAAAGTATAAAAAAAATAAAAATGCTAAGTATATTGTATGTACAATACTAAAATTAGATGTTAGATAAAAAATAGTAACATAATTATAGATAACAGTATATAAATAAAAATGTATATCAATGCACTAACGTATGCTTGCTTGAACCATCCATGATATCTTCACAAGTAGCAAAATGTTAGTAGCAAGAGTGGGATAAAAGAAATAAGATGAAAAGAAAATGCAATAGATTAGAATATGCGTTAGTAACAAAGGAGTAAAAAAAAAATCAAATCAAACTTGAATTATTTACATAAACAAATCAAAAAGGAAAGGTTTGTTTATTCGAGTATTTCAATCCGCAAATGGAAAACAAAGACTCAACCTTCACGTTATGGCTCTATTTAAATTCAAAACATGAAAAATCATGTTCTAAACACATATAAATCAAACATACCAAAACCGGGCAGCAACTAATTAACCTTTTTCTCAAGATAGAACATGATTTTCTTGCACCAAAGAAAAATGTACTATGCTTGATGGTTTTCTCGGTTAAGCCTTACGCAAATAACGCGACATAGACATCAAACCTTCATCGAAACCGGTATGGAATCCTCTTATCAAATCCAAACGAAATTAAAGATAAGTGAGAATAACATAATATTTTAAAGGTTTCTCGGTTAGTTTCTACGCGAATCATCGCGGAAACAAAATCACCTTCATTGAAACTATACAAATATTGCTTTACTTAAAATTCCGATTGAAATTAAAACATGGATAATACAATAATGTGGCATTGGCACCGATAGTTTCTCGTTCATATCTCACGCGGGTAAAACGTGTCAATATTGAACCCTCATCGAAACTAAGCAATAGATATCATTCAAACACAAACTTCAATCGAAATTAAAATAAGAACTACATAACAGACACGGTGTCCCAATAGTTTCTCGGTTATGTTTGCACTCGAGTAAAGCGGCATCATCGTCAAACCATCATTGAAACCATAAAAATACAGTTTTACTTATAAATTTTAATTGAAATTAAAAATGAGAGAAAAATACGATATCAGGTTTCTCGGCTAAATCGTACGCGGTTAAACGCGACATCAATATCAAGCCATCATCGAAACCACTTCTAAATATCGTTCAACCATAATCTCTACTCGAAATTAAAAAGAGAATAACTAAATAAACGGTGTTTCAAAATGCTTCTCAACTAGATTTACACGCGAATTAACACGGCATCATCATTTAGCCTTCATCAAAACTACAGTGTGATTCTTATCACCAATTCAAAGAAAACAAAATAACATGGCTGCCCCAAATGGTTTCTTGGTTAGGTTTACACACGAGCAGACGCGGAAACAACATAAACCATCATCGAAACGGATGCTATTATAATGGACAATCGAAAACTGAAACAGACACAACATTTGGAATTCAAACCACATTAAGGTCAATATAAGTATTTTCATCACGAATCCACCTTGGTGTCGATGCAATGTCATTATCTTATTTCACCACACCGTTAGAATGGGCAATTTCAAAAGGGTAAAATTGGCATAGATTTAATAAAATATGTTTACTATCACCGAAAAGAGATTAATATTGTTGGTGATAGGTGAACATAAGACCTTTTTGTTTCATAGAGAAAGGATTCTTCGATTGCCAATGGTGAGCGATATTTCGAACTAAAATCTTTAGTATTTTTAGGATATGAAGAAATTCCTTTAAATAAATATGCCAACATTGGAGCGGTCCAAACAAAGGATTGAAGTGAAATACAAGTGGTTATGGAATTCGAATTTCGAATGGAACCTGAAGATTCGAATTTTGAATAAAAAAGGCGCCATTGTAAGGGACGCGTGGAGATTGGTGAACGAAAGAGACTTGCATGTCTTAAACGTGGCGCAATATTATAGTAAGACCGTTAGGGTCAGAACATTATAAATAGATGTTTTCTATTAGATTTTGGTGTGTTCGTTAGATGTACTAAAAATTTCTCAAATACTCAAATTACCGTGATCGAAAGGGAAACGAGTCAAGGAGATATCATGTACGTTAAGAACATCATGTTGTTTTATAATTTAAATGCCAGTTTATTATCATTTATTTCCGGTTTCCTGCACTTTTACCTTTAAAGCATTTCGATTCTTTTCTTTTTATCTTTATTCCATTTGCCTTTAAACACTTATTGTTCTAGAAACCTGTTTACTTTCAAACTTTTATTGTATTTCCGTAAATTGTTACTTTTAAGAGTGTCCTTACCTTTACATTCAATTGTCAATAATCAAGTTTAAGTTCGAAATCTTTACACAAACAGTCAGTATATTTCCATAGTCAACTTTAAGTAAGTGCTTTAAGAATCAATTAAAGATCATGGGTTTGAACATAAAAATCTATTATGACACATGTGTCCTAGGATCAATCTAGTCGATCCTGTAAGTAACCAATAATAAATAGTAAAAATTGGAAGACTAGCGGTTGTTTACGAGAAATCACCGTAAACACTACCAAGAGAGCAAAATTGCACAGAATCAAACAAAGAATCAAACACAAACCACCAATCTGAAATTCCGACAGAATCAGTATATTGACAAAGTAACACATATAACACACTTCTGATATTGTCCTGAATTAAATAAACATGATGTCGACTCGAAACATTCGAACTACACCATAAACCAACACAAAAACACAAATGTAATCCACATATGAACACCAATACTATACAAGTTGTAATGGAACCGAAAGTTTCAAATCGTTACACCGTTGAATAGAAACTTGGTTACAGCAGAAAGAGAGGTTGCAATGTAAGGTTCATGGTGTAGTCTGTGATGGCAAGGACGATGCGAGAGGAAACAGGAGGTGACGGCGAAGGTAACGGCAGTGTGCAGAGCGTTACGGAAAATGAGAGTCAAGTGTCGAGCGCATAAAGGGGTTATAACGAAGAGGATGAAGGGAAGGATGTTTCGGGTTGTAACGAGAGACAGGAGTGAGGCAAGGCGGAAGCGGAGGACGAAGGCCGAAGTGGAGGAATTTGGGAGTTTGGGGTGCGCGAAGTGACGAAGATGGGGTTTCAAGTGAAGAGATGGATGGTGGTCCGTGATAATGAAGGTGACGGATGATGGAAAATGGCGGAAGGAGGAGGAGAGGTACGGCGGTGAGTGTGAGCAGAGGCTACGGTTGAAACGGAGGAGCTCGGTGTTTACGGATGAAGAACGGAGGTTGTTGGAAGTGGTTAGGTAAAGAAACAGAGGGAACGATGGGTGGTTGACGGCGTGAGAGAAGAATGGATGGAGTTTGAGAGCGGTGGTGTTGAAGACAAGGAAAATGGGTTTCACGAAGAAGAAGAAAAACTTCTCTCGTGTTGTTTTTTTAAAAAATATATATAATTGGTTTTGGTCTCCTTTCCTTTTTTTCAAATTCGCTTGCTTTTAAAATCGCCTACCCAACAAAGAAGATTAAGGTACATATATATACAATACAATTAGGTTTTCCAATTTTTTTAAAATGCCAATAATACCCCTAATTATAAAATGGGCCTAAAAATGGATTTGGTAAAATTAACAAGCCCAAACATATTTTTGTTTGATTTTTGAGATAAAAATTTACACTTAAAATTGTTAAAATGATAAAAGTTCGACAATAAATTATCCGAAAAAAATAACCGAGTACATTAAAATAAATTACGAGTCTTGTAAATTAAAGAAAATTATTGAAATGGTTAAAATTAAAATAAAATGATAATAAAGAATACCCGATTTTAAAATACTTACGCTAAATACGAGTCTTCAAACCAGATCGAAAAATTAGAGAATACATTTTCATGATCTACGCGACACGAGATTCATAAAGCATGAGTAAAACTAAAACTTGAAATATTTTCTCCGCTAATTTTCGCATATCGAATTGCTTTTAACAAATTGCTTATAAAATCGAAATATCGATATCACCGACATATAAATAATTTAAAAATCAATGCAAACAGAGAGAGGTAAAATGCATGAAGTAACATAACAGTATTTTACAACTAAAACGATGCAAACATCAATTTAAACTAACTTTTGGTCAATTTAAATACGATTAAATGATGCAAATGCAATGTGTGAATGACTTTTTAATTTTAAATATAATGCAAGTAGAAAAATAGTAGGTAAAATTTGGGTGCAATGGTTCCTATTTAAATATCTTCAACCGATGATATGAAGATGATTAAGCTTCATAGTATCGCAGTGGGAGATAGTTAAATATCAAAACCCAAAATTTTGCCTTGAGATGCAATGGGTATGCTGTGAATAAAATATAATGAGAAAAGTGTTGAATGCAATTTTTTGACATATTTTTTGAATGATGTATGATATGAGACAGACACTACGGGAATTTGTGGTAATTATTAGGAGACTTTGAAACTAGAAATTTGTGGTAGACAATCAGATTTTAAACAGATCTGGAGCTACATCAGGGAAATAAACTGAAAAGACAATCGATTTTAAACAGATCCGTTACATCGTGGAAATAAACCGAAAAGACAATCGATTTTAAACAGATCCAAGCTATATCGAGAAATAAACTGAAAAGACAATCGATTTTAAACAGATCCGGCTACATCGAGATAAACCGAAAAGACAATCGATTTTAAACAGATCCGTTACATCGTGGAGATAAACCGAAAAGACAATCGATTTTAAATGATCCGAAGCTACATCGAGATAAACCGAAAAGACAATCGATTTTAAACAGATCCGTTACATCGTGAGATAAACCGAAAAGACAATCGATTTTAAACAGATCCGGCTACATCGTGGAGATAAACCGAAAAGACAATCGATTTTAAATGATCCGTTACATCGTAGAGATAAACCGAAAAGACAATCGATTTTAAACAGATCAAGCTACATCGTGGAGATAAACTGAAAAGACAATCGATTTTAAATGATCCAAGCTACATCGAGAAATAAACTGGTAGGTACCAAGTAAGTTGGATTTTGACTGCAAGGTAAGACATTGATTGTAACAAGACCTCGGGAAATCAAATGAGGATAAATCACTCTTGCTATGCATGATATATGAATTTTGTGATGCATGATATATGAATGATATGCATGCAGTATGTAATGCAGACGTTTATGACAACGGAGATTGACTCTTTTGTGGAGGTAAGATGGGAACTCTGATTCCTCAACACGGAGAACACTACCAACTCTGCTTGGAGATAAAATGTCCTGGGAAACATTTCTAATTCCCTTGTAAATTGTATTGAAATGATGATCCTTGGAAGAAAGACTGAAGCGCTGCTTGAGGATTGCCCCGGATTAACTGATTGTTGAAGATAGTCTGATCATGGCTTCAGTTGGACATCGATGGAAATAAACTGATCATGTCTTCAATTTTTGAAATGACTGAGGGGAAGGAGTGCCCCCATATAAGCCTTGAAAGTGATCTTCTGATTAAAACAAATATGATAATGACTTGCACTGAGCAATAAATCTTAAACTGATTCACGACAGGATCCGAAAAATACTTTCCCTCGATTAGATCATCGACCAAGTTTCCTAACAGCTTTGACTTCCTTGATGAGGAAAACTTGTTTGCAAGCAAAATTGTTTATTCAAACATGGTAAGTTTAATGCGAGTTCATGCAAAAGTTTTGAAATAAAAATCATTTTGGAATGATGTAATTGTCAGATAAGAAATGAATCACGTTAAAACACAGGTTTAGAAATTTAAAAGTGAAAGAGAAAACAAAGGTATGGATATACCAAGACAATTGATTTGCAAAAGACCTTAGGAGTCATATTACGCAACCTTGCTGTAGTATGCTTTCAAAATAAACCCGCTTCAATTAGGTCTTTAGAGGGTCAGTAACGTGGTCCGTTCACTGCTTAAGAAATAAAGATAAAGGCTCAAAATTTATTTGTACTCAACCCAATCTTCGTGATGTTCTTCAGTCCTACGCTCAGTTAAACTCAGATTGTGCATTCTCTTTCCAAGAGATCTTGGATTATACACTGATAGGAATGATGATGGCCCGTGTCGAGGAATTCTTGAGATAATACCACTTTTTTTGCAACATTTTGCTGTTTGAGGACTTTGGTCAACTCTTGTTTGAATTTGTCATCCCCGACTTTTGCCTCGAACTGCCGTTTTAGATTACGGTCGGATGCCCTAATTTTTTTATATATATTTTGGAAAGAAGGATCGCTGACTTTTATGATTACGAGAACCATCATCATCACTTTTGACTTGTATGACATCTCCAACACTTCTTGATGTGTGTGAAGGAAACTTGATTGAATACAACCTTTATTGAAAGGCGTCTTGAATGAATGCACATCCGAATTAAACTAAGAACTACCCTGCCCCAGGTTAAAAAATTGCGGGTTTTTTCATATAGAAAGAAACTCCAACTTCTAGGCTCGGGGTCGACAAGGGATTAACTTCCTTATTTCTCCAAAGTTTGGAAATTGAAACAATGCTCAGATATCATCAAGAAAGTTTTATTCGAAAGCATACCAACAACAATTATGGGTATCTCGTTATTATCATCCCTCCAATCTTTGCAAAACAAAAGTTTGGTAAAGAAATTAAACAGGGAAAATATATATTTGAAAAGAAAGTAGTAAATAAAAATTATTTGAATCAAAACAGTGCAATGCTCATTTCATTAAAATTAACATGGAATTACAAACAAAGATTTGAAAGCAACAGCTTAACATAAACAAAGGAAAATGCAAATGTAAAGAAACATGGCCTAGTGACTAATCGCTATAAGGATGAGTCGCCTGTCTCAAACACGGCTTTAGGAGGTGACATGGGATATTCTGACCCATTCTTCAGCCACTTTTTCCTGGCAATGGATTGTTGATAACATTTGGCGGAGGATCTCCGAAATTTATCTCCTTGCTTCTGATTAGCTCTTGAACTCTAGCCTTCAGTGGGTAACAACGCTCCAAATCGTGACCAGCAGCCTCCCGTGGAACTCACAATGAAGATCGACCAATCCTACCGGAGAGGATCCGAGGAGTCGAGGCCTAGTTGTAATTAGACCTAGTTCAACCAAGTGAGGATACAATGCGTGTAAGTCATTGGAATAGGGTCAAACCGATTCTTATTCCTTGCATTATAGTTCGATTTTGTCCGCCACCAAGCCGAGGAATCAATTTGTTGAGCCTTGACTACGGAGTGATGGCATCTACTTGTTGGTCATAGTATTGAGGCTCACGAGGTCTTCTCCTTTCAATCGAGACAGATTAGTTTCACCATCTTTCTTCTTATGGAAATTTCCAAAAGATTTCTTGGCACTACTAGAGGATTCACCAAAGAATGACACTTTTCCTCTTGATTCCTCTTCTAGCCTTTGGCCAATAGTCACCAAGTCTGTGGAAGGACACACTACCAATCATTTTCTCCCAATAGAAAGGGATAAGGTATCCATAAACAAACCAAGCTCCTTCTCGATAAGGGTGGTTCAATTTGTGAGGCCAACTCTCCACCGAGCGTATTCCTTAAAAGATTCCTTATCATTCGAGACATGTTTTGCAATTGACGCGATCAGAGCCATGTCAAGATTGTAGTGGTATTGTTTCATGAAAGCATTAATCGATCCTCGAAGCATTGAATATGGTCTTTCTCAAGTCCCATATACCATTTCAATGAAGCTCCACTCAGTCGCCTTGGAAACAAGGATAAGAAGCTTGTCATTCCTCGTATAAGGACATTTTCCAAGTACATCAAGAAATGACTTTTGGACAAGTATGCCCTTGTATTTCTCAAATCGAGTTTTGAACTTATGAGGCATAACTAGATCGAAACAAGACACATGTTCTCTGAATACCAAAGACATCATTGCCTTCCATAGCTCTCATCCTTCTTTCCAGTCCGATATTGCTCATGGACTTCTTCAAGTTCATCAAAATCTTCTACTCACACTTCGGGAGCGCCACTACGGTAATCAAAGAGAGGATTCTCATAAGCAACTTGTGCAGAGGTTGATGCACAAAAGGTCGATGAGGAGCAAGATGCATGATCGGCCGAGGCTCGGAAAACGAGCTCGAAAACGGTCGGGAAGACTCGCCAACCATTGGAGTAGTTAGAGGTGGAACGTAATTTCGGTAACCCAAATTCGCCAAGTAGTAATCGCATCCGAGAAGACCGAGGATCAACAACAGAATGAGACTTTAAATTACAGTCCTTTGAGGTTGTTCACCTCTGGCGATTAGAACTTGCATCATTTCGGTAAGTCTAGTCATGCCTGACTCCAACTCATCGATTTCCATTTGGACTTCTGCATTGTGTTGTTCTTGGTATTCCATTCTTCTCTTGACGCTGGCTCTAGTTCCGTGCTTGCAGAGGAATCACTGACAAGAAATCAACAATCAAGATGGAGACATTTAAATGAGTCTTTTGACAACTTGGATGTATGAAACATGCAGATTATGCAATGTAATGTTATTAATGCAAAAGATGTGATGAAATGCAATGTCACATATATAAATGGAATGCAACATAATAACAGTAACAGGTTCACAGGGATGTGAAACAGGGATGGTACAAGTAATCAAACAACTTAATTAGGTGGGATCCTATGATAGGATGGCTTTAAGTTTTCACCCAATAATTCCCATAGGATAGTTTTGTTTTTGCTAAGTGTTTCTTGGAGTCTCAGATCCCCTTTTAACAAATACTATCATCACGCGAGAGGCCTACGTGGTAAGAGTATTTGGAAAAGTATACCCCAAGAAACGGCTCTTAACGAGATACTCAAAATCCAAAATTTGAGCTGGTCTCGGTTAGACAACATGAACAAACTTAGAGTTATAGGTCATTTGTCCAAAGATTGATGTCCCGCGCTATCGCGGCCAACAACCTCCTTAAAACAACCAACTCTAAGCCGAGTCTTCGCCGGGCCAACAAGACAATGGAGTCGTGGACCTAGGCTACGCAACCCCTCTATTCCTAAAAAGGTGACCTAGAAGCCTGGGTAGTGGGCTTATCTATGTATCAATAATCCCATCAAGAATTCCCACACAATGGATATATAAAGAAGATAATAAATGAAGCATAGAAAAATAAATAATCGAAACATAAACATAAGATAAAGTACAAAGAAGAAAGTAAAATAAAATAATAAACACACAACCACACAAAGAACTAAACTAGGGTTAACTCGCTTGAGAAAATGTCCCTAGTGAAGTCGCCAACTGAAGCAACTCGCTTTTTTTTTCAAAAAAATCATTTAAAATGAATTTTCAAAAACAACAATGAAATCGCCACCTAATTTTATTTGTTCTAAGAGAAGAACGGGAAAATATAGATAAAACCCACGAAAGAAAAGGATAAGACGGTCTACGAGAATAAGAGATATAGGTTCGGGAGTTGGTTATGCAAGGGGAAGGTATTAGCAGCCCTCACATCCATCGTACTCGATGGTACCCATTTAGTTCAAAGTGTGGTTGTGTGTTAGTGTGAAAAATTTTTTTACGATCTTCTAAGTTTAAAAATGAGAAAGAAAAGGAGAAGAAATGTCTTTATTATTTTGAGTTTGACACGATTTTGGAACCGCGTGCCTACGTACTCCCTCGTGCAATGGGAAAGTCAAAACTCCGTAGTTCCTCTAAAAAATAATTGTTTGTTGATTGATTTTAAATGAAAAGACAAGTCGTCATTTTTAAAGGAGAAGACTCGTCTAACGTCCACAAGGTGTGATAAAGAATAAAGGACTACGCACCGAAATGAGGGAGGGTTTGAGAACACCTCTAGTACTCAAGTGGAGAAGTCGAAAACCTTGGGAATAGAGGAAAGAACATCTCAATTATAAATGAATCATGTCAAATCTTGAAAAGGGTTTAAAGGTAAATGGTGCTTGGAGCGCACAAACGATATTGAATGAGTTGAAATTGATTTTAAATTGTGGATGACAAGTACCAAAACGTTGGGATATCCTCTAACGATTCAATACTCGAGATTGGTGATTGAGGTCAACCGATCATCTCTCATCCAAAATCTTTATTATGAAAAGAGTGAGGTGAAACAAAGTTCACTTTTATTAAGTGTATGGAATAAAGTATTTAGGTCATTGGGTTACCCTCTAATGGCCCAAATACTTTACATTTTAATTAAATCGTCGGGATATCCTCTAACGGTTCAATTAAATACCATAGCACCATGTTTTTTATTTTAGAACATGGATTTGAAGTTTCTCAATTTATTGGGTTACCCTCTAATCAATTAGAAACTTCGATTTGTTTTAATCGTTGGGCTAACCTCTAACCATTAAAACAAATCTTATCCAAGTGTTCTTTTTTGTAGAAATTCATTTTTGAAAATAACTCAACGTTGGATCGAGGTTTGAGAAGAAGACTCGACGTTGGATCGAGTTTTTATTGAAAGTGTTTTAAGTACTTGGTGAATGGAGAAAGAATAGGTTGAGATAATTGTAAATCACAAATAAAATCGACAAAGCCCATACAACCTAAGTATAAAATAATTAAATTACATGTGTACTAGCAAAGTGGGCTAGTCTACTAAGACGACCAATTGGGACAATTGATCGAAATAGGCTCACTGTAAGAAGGCCCAGGATCAAGCGTACATGTGTGCATGTGTGGTCATCGCGACGCTTCCAAGCTTTGTCGACTTACGGGTTAAAAATGATTTACAATTATTAGTTGAAAAAGATTTTGGTTTTGTGTAAGTGAGTTAAATTAAAATAAAATAAATGTGCACTAGATAATTATTACAATAATTGTTTTTTGGGAGAGGGATACATGAATTATAAATGGGAATTAAACGGTAAAATAAAATAGAAAGCGATAAATTAATTACAATGCAACAAGGGGATTGGGATACATTATTCGAATGGGGATAAATTGAAATTAAAGAGGAAACGTAAATTTAAAATGTATACAAACAGAAATTAAATACGGTGAAACTTTAATATCGATTATTGTGTCGTTTGTATTTTAAAAGATTAATTAGAATAAACTCTAGAAATTAATTCTAAGAATTTTATATAATGGGAGATTAGTATAATATAATTCGAACGAATGAATAAATAAAGTATAATAATAAAAATAGTATGTATGTAATATTTACAGTACTAAATATATGAAATAAAAATAATACTAAGTATAATTATATTTACAGTATAAAGTATAAAAAAAATAAAAATGCTAAGTATATTGTATGTACAATACTAAAATTAGATGTTAGATAAAAACAAGAACATAATTATAGATAACAGTATATAAATAAAAATGTATATCAATGCACTAACGTATGCTTGAACCATCCATGATATCTTCACAAGTAGCAAAATGTTAGTAGCAAGAGTGGGATAAAAGAAATAAGATGAAAAGAAAATGCAATAGATTAGAATATGCGTTAGTAACAAAGGAGTAAAAAAAAAATCAAATCAAACTTGAATTATTTACATAAACAAATCAAAAAGGAAAGGTTTGTTTATTCGAGTATTTCAATCCGCAAATGGAAAACAAAGACTCAACCTTCACGTTATGGCTCTATTTAAATTCAAAACATGAAAAATCATGTTCTAAACACATATAAATCAAACATACCAAAACCGGGCAGCAACTAATTAACCTTTTTCTCAAGATAGAACATGATTTTCTTGCACCAAAGAAAAATGTACTATGCTTGATGGTTTTCTCGGTTAAGCCTTACGCAAATAACGCGACATAGACATCAAACCTTCATCGAAACCGGTATGGAATCCTCTTATCAAATCCAAACGAAATTAAAGATAAGTGAGAATAACATAATATTTTAAAGGTTTCTCAGTTAGTTTCTACGCGAATCATCGCGGAAACAAAATCACCTTCATTGAAACTATACAAATATTGCTTTACTTAAAATTCCGATTGAAATTAAAACATGGATAATACAATAATGTGGCATTGGCACCGATAGTTTCTCGTTCATATCTCACGCGGGTAAAACGTGTCAATATTGAACCCTCATCGAAACTAAGCAATAGATATCATTCAAACACAAACTTCAATCGAAATTAAAATAAGAACTACATAACAGACACGGTGTCCCAATAGTTTCTCGGTTATGTTTGCACGCGAGTAAAGCGGCATCATCGTCAAACCATCATTGAAACCATAAAAATACAGTTTTACTTATAAATTTTAATTGAAATTAAAAATGAGAGAAAAATACGATATCAGGTTTCTCGGCTAAATCGTACGCGGTTAAACGCGACATCAATATCAAGCCATCATCGAAACCACTTCTAAATATCGTTCAACCATAATCTCTACTCGAAATTAAAAAGAGAATAACTAAATAAACGGTGTTTCAAAATGCTTCTCGACTAGATTTACACGCGAATTAACACGGCATCATCATTTAGCCTTCATCAAAACTACAGTGTGATTCTTATCACCAATTCAAAGAAAACAAAATAACATGGCTGCCCCAAATGGTTTCTTGGTTAGGTTTACACACGAGTAGACGCGGAAACAACATAAACCATCATCGAAACGGATGCTATTATAATGGACAATCGAAAACTGAAACAGACACAACATTTGGAATTCAAACCACATTAAGGTCAATATAAGTATTTTCATCACGAATCCACCTTGGTGTCGATGCAATGCTGTCATCTTATTTCAGTCACTACCAAGAGAGCAAAATTGCACAGAATCAAACAAAGAATCAAACACAAACCACCAATCTGAAATTCCGACAGAATCAGTATATTGACAAAGTAACACATATAACACACTTCTGATATTGTCCTGAATTAAATAAACATGATGTCGACTCGAAACATTCGAACTACACCATAAACCAACACAAAAAAAAACACAAACAGAATCCACATATGAACACCAATACTATACAAGTTGTAATGGAACCGAAAGTTTCAAATCGTTACCAGCTTGTTGAATAGAAACTTGGTTACAGCAGAGCAGCAAGAGAGGTTGCAGGAATGTAAGGTTCTGATGGTGTAGTCGCTGTGATGGCAGTGACGAGCTGATGCGAGAGGAAACAGGGAGGTGACGGCGGAAGGTAACGGCAGGAGTGTGCAGAGCGGTTACGGCAAAATGAGAGCTGAAGTGTTGAGCAGACAAAGGGGGTTATAACGAAGAGGATGAAGGGAAGGATGTTTCTGGGTTGTAACGAGAGAGACAGAGGGAGTGAGGCAAGGCGGAAGCGGTGAGGACGAAGGCTGGAAGTGGAGGAATTTGGGAGTTTGGGGTCGCGGCGGAAGTGACGAAGATGGGGGTTTCGGCGTGAAGAGATGGATGGTGGTCCGGTGATAATGAAGGTGACGGACAGATGGAAAATGGCGGAAGGAGGAGGAGAGGTACGGCGGTGAGTGTGAGCAGCGGCTACGGTTGAAACGGAGGAGCTGGGTGTTTACGGATGAAGAACGGAGGTTGTTGGAAGTGGTTAGGTAAAGAAACAGAGGGAACGATGGGTGGTTGACGGCGTGAGAGAAGAATGGATGGAGTTTGAGAGCGGCGTGGGTGTTGAAGAAGACAAGGAAAATGGGTTTCACGAAGAAGAAGAAAAAACTTCTTCTGTGTTGTTTTTTTTAAAAAAAAATATATATAATTGGTTTTTGGTCAGCCTCCCTTTCCCTTTTTTTCAAATTCGCCTCACTGTTTCGTTTTTAAAATCGCCTCTACCCAACAGCAAGATTAAGGTACATATATATACAATACAATTAGGTTTTCCAATTTTTTTAAAATGCCAATAATACCCCTAATTATAAAATGGGCCTAAAAAATGGATTTGGTAAAAATTAACAAGCCCAAACATATTTTTGTTTGATTTTTTTGAGATAAAAATTTACACTTAAAATTGTTAAAAATGATAAAAGTTCGGACAATAAATTATCCGGAAAAAAAAATAACTGAGTACATTAAAATAAATTACGAGTCTTGTAAATTAAAGAAAAATTATTGAAATGGTTAAAATTAAAATAAAATGATAATAAAGAATACCCGATTTTAAAATACTTACAGTTAAATACGAGTCTTCAAACTGTATCGAAAAATTAGGGAGAATACATTTTCATGATCTACGCGACACGTAGATTCATAAAGCAGTGAGTAAAAACTGAAAACTTGAAATATTTTCTCCGCTAATTTTCGCACGGTATCGAATTGTTTTTAACAGTCTGTTTATAAAATCGAAATATCGATATCACCGACATATAAATAATTTAAAAATCAATGCAATAAAGAGAGAGAGGTAAAATGCATGAAGTAACATAATGTATTTTACAACTAAAAACGATGCAAACATCAATTTAAACTAACTTTTGGTCAATTTAAATACGACGAAATGATGCAAATGCAATGTGTGAATGACTTTTTTTTAATTTTAAATATAATGCAAGTAGAAAAATAGCAGGGTAAAATTTGGGGTGCAACACATGCACTTGGTGTTTGGAAAGCTGGAATTAATTGAATATGAGTGATCACGTGTCATTGATTTGAATTCAAACCCAGTCAGCCGTGTGGACCCCAGGACTTATGAATGGACGAATCAGAGAGACGTCACCACGCTGCAGTCAACGGAGTCAACGTCACGACGGAGCCCTAGCTCCACCGCTTCTCCGCCACCCAATTCTTCAAACCGCAAAATACACGAAATCAAGGTCGGATTAAGGCTACCCGCCTAAATCGGGTCTCGAATCCAATGATGGCCTCGCTTTGAATCGTCCCACAATTAGAGATTCAAGCCTAGAAACCCTAAGTATGGCAACTCGTGTTTCCGACGCTCAAACTCACAAACGATCGCCATCCAACCCTTAGTATCTCATGAACACATTAAAATCATTAGAATCAATTAAAACAAGGTGTAATAAAATGCAAAATCAAGAAAGTTTTGAATATGTATGATCATGTATGCATCGATTCAGTCGCTTTGATCATTGGCAATGATGTATGCCCACTCTAAATTACCTCGGAACACGCTTGGATGGTTGAGAGAGTGAAAGTGGTCGGAAATCAAAATTCAATTTTGACAATTTGAGAAATTTTTGACAAAATAAGGGTTATGCTTTGAGCTAGGGTTTCGTGTGGTTTGTGATGCATTGCTTGGTATTTATAGAGTGATTTGGGATGGCAAAGAGAGTGAAAAAGATTGCATCTTGAATGTGCATTTATTTTTTTCAAATAAAATCAAATTTTGGAAAAATTTGATTTTCTCTTCAATGTGAGAGCTAGCACGAATTTGGCATGTTCCATGGGCTATCTTGGACCTCAAGTTTGATAGAAATTCACTCCTTTTGAAAAAATATCTTATTTTCATATTTTATATAATTTAATTTTGAATTAAATGGTTTTAAATTCAAAAATAAATCAATAAAATAGAAAATTGTCATAGCCAAGCATTAATAGGTCACAAATAATATTATGATCAAGTTTGGATCATAAAATTATAGGCCCATTTGGAAAAAAATTGCATTTTGACAAATATCTCCTTTTGTGCAATTGTTCAAAAATGCCCAACTTGTGAATGGTGTATTTTGCTCAATTTTCCACATTTTTGAGTGTTCTTGGACTTTTTAGAAATATTTAAGAGTCCTCTAACCAACCTCTTTGGTGTCATCTCAATTGGAGTTTCCATTCTCAATATATCTTCAAAACAAAATGTTGACTTTTTGTTGACTTTGAAAAGGACCTGTAATGTTTTGATCTATACCTTCCAAATGAAGCATTTTTTGAACATTCTTGTGAGACATGAAGTTGTAGAGAATTGAATTTCCTTCAAAACAATAGGTGGTGGAAAAATTTCTAAGAAATTATGAAGAAGTTATGCTCAGTCAAAGTTTGGTTGACTTTTCACTAAGAAACCCTAATTTAGAAAGTTTGACTTTTGAGCAAATCTTGAGTTTTCCTGATAAATCATGATCAACCCTTGATCAAATGATGAATGTAACTTCAAAATGAGGATGTTGACCAAAAATCAGGAAGTTTGACTGTATGTTGACCATAGTTGACTTTTTGTCCAATACAACTGATTTTCAACCATCTGAGCAATTGTCTAAGGAAACTTGACTTGTGAAGCTTGACACTTGACATGGAGAATCTTTGAAGCATATGAGGAGGCATGAAGACCACTGGAGATGTTGGAAATCCATTTTGATCTGAGAAATACCAAACCCTAGTTTGGGTTGATTGTCTAGGAGAGGGTTTGTCTGATCAACCCTTGAGGAATCCTTGAGTATGGGTGTATGAAATGTCTTGAGAAGTAGGAGGGAAAATTTTGGGGTATGACAGCTAGGAAAAAATAAGGGCGTCCCGGCGAACCAAAAGGGTTCGAGCAAAAATTAGGGACATATATAAAAAATGTACAGCCAACAAGTCGAAAACCTGCAAAAGTGGCTTGGGAAAAAAACGGTATCCCGGTAGACTGAAATCTTGAAAATGAGGTATAGGAAAAAGTTAGGGATCAAAGCGTATGACTATGTCTGAACGGATCATCTATAAACTACACTACTATTACTATAAAGTTCAAACTGCGCAGATCAATCCAATCACCTTTTTCTGGCAGTGAGGAGATGAGATATTCAAAAATATATGAGCAATACCAGAGTTGAAACTCGATGGGATTATTCCCACATAGCTTTTATCACTTTTTCAATGCTTTCAACTATTTCCTCTTACTAGGATATCTGTCTCTTTGTACAAATTGTTTGTCTATAGGCCTATTTTTCAAAATTAATATAATTCCTCTTTTACAATTTCAAAATTTTTACTTTTATTTGTTTTGTTGAATGATTATATGCATTTGACAATAAATATCAATTCACAAATACACAAAAAGTGAACAAAAACAACAATTACTACAAGCTCTAAGAATTGAGATGACAACCCAAGTCATCAACACACCCCCGCAGAGTCAGTTTCACAGAAATATTCCCACAAAATAATCACTACAATCCCCACAAGTCCATCGTTCCCTAGATTGAGACAGATTTCCCAACAAGATTACTACACTATTATATCCTCAGCAAGATCATCTTCTTTCAATAGTGTCCATATTTCTGCTTGTTACATTAGTCCCCGAGCACTAGCAAGACAATTTCCAGCTCATCATGTTAGTCCCCGAGCAGTGATCGTCTCAAACTCATCACGTTAGTCCACGAGTAGTGACCATACCAACTCATCATGTTAGTCCCCGAGAAATGATCATATCAACTCATCACGTTAGTCCCTGAGAAGTGATCATCTCAACTCATTACATAAGTCCCTGCGCAGTGATCATCTACTTTCAATTTATCACGTTAGTCCCTGAGCAATGATTACCTATCAACTCATCACTTCAGTCCCCACACAATGATTATCTACATTCTCAACTCATCACATTATTCTCCGAGCAGTGATCATCTACATTGTCACGTCAGTCCCCGCGCAGTGAACGTCAACTTTGTTACATTGGTCCCCAAGCAGTAACAAATCATCAATTAACTTATTAGGTCAGTCTCCAAGAAGTAACAAGTTACTCGAAACCACATCGTTCCCCATTAAGGGTTATTTCTTCAAAACCATACGCAAGATGTTCATCCCCAACTAGGTATCACACAAGGATTATCATCCTCCAACAGCATCAATATCCAAACTCGAAACTTGGTCAGATAGTGCATCAGAGGAATCCACATCACTCTTATCCCCAACCAGGGTCTCCTACAACCATATTTCTCCATCTCCAAGCAGAAGTCGAAGATCCCCAACAGAACATCCTCATCTTCTTCAAGATGGATATATTTTGAAATGCCACAACATCCATAATCATACATCATTCATAAAAAATCATAACATGTGCATACATAATTGTCATTTATTTCGAGAGCATCATCACATACTCGCATGCATCATGATATGCATAGAACTAACTTTATTCTTTCAGGTTAGATTCCCAAACAGGCGAAAATTATTTACAAACTTCCATGTCACAGATTAATGCCCGAAACAAGACGGGGAAACTATTTGTACGACCAAGCCAGTCTGAACCCCTGAAACAAAACGGGTTTACCGAATAAGACAACTCGTAGATCAGTTCCCAAAACAAGCCAGGGAGACTAATCTACACAATCAAACAGTATGAATTCCCAAAACCAAACGGGTTTACCATCAAAATAGCAGGCTACAAATTAATACCCAAAACAAGACGGGGAAACTATTTATATCCTGACGAATGCTTATTCCAGATGAAACCGATACGAAGGTTTATTCATACTCTCTTATCATCAGTATCTCTAGATGGCATCCTTAAGCCCATCTCCAACTACACATTGTTATCTCTCCACCTGCAGAATATTGCATATCTGGTTAAAAATTAATGTTTACTAATAACTTCATTCAAATACTGCCATGGAGTCTAACGTACGACTCACTCCCCACCATCAGCTTCTCTAAATGGCATCTATAAGCCCATTCCAGTACATTGTTAGTCGACGGTCTCATTCCATACACAAACGAGTGCAAATTTCAGGGGCACTCGAGTGTTCAATCATCTTCTACCTTCAGGTCACGAAAGGCAAGCATACCAATATAACCCTTAAGGTATAAGAAGATTGAACAGGGGAAATTGTTATACCCCAAAATTTTCCCTCCTATTTTTGAGATCAAGATGCATCTCCATACTCAAGAGTTCCTCAAGGGTTGACCAGATAAACCCTCTCATAAGCATTCAACCCACAACTAGGTTTTGATTATCTCAAGTCAAAAATGGTTTCTATTGTCTCAAGTGAGCATCATGCCTCCTCATATGTCTCAAGGTATCACCATGATAAGTTTCAAGCCTCATAACCTAAGTTTGCTCAGTCAATTACTCAGATGGTTGAAAATTAATTGTATTGGACAAAAAGTCAATTGTGGTCAACATACAATCAAACTTTATAATTTTTTGTCAACATCAAGATTTTGAAGTCGCATTCATCATTTGATCAAGGGTTGATCATGATTCATCAAGAAAATCAAAGAAATCGTCAAAAGTCAACAGAATTTTGACCAGGCATAACTTTCACATACTTCATCAAAAAAATTTCCACCAAAGCTCATTTTGAAAGGAATTCAATTATCTACAACTTTGTGTCTCACAAGCTTTGCCCAAAAATGCTTCATTTTAGAGATATAAGCCAAGATATTATAGGTCCTCATAAAAGTCAACAAAATGTTATCTTTTTCCAAAGAAGTGTACATGAGCATGGAAGCCTCAATAAATATGAAACAAAAATGAGCATTTAGAGGACATATTAAGCTTTCTAAGAAGTCTAAGAACACTTCCTAATGATAAAAATTGAGCAAGTTATAGCTTGGGCAAAGTTGGAAATTTTGAAGAAATGCATGAAGAAAATATTGATCAAACTTGAAAATTTTCTAAATGGGCCTAAGTTTTTATGGTTTAAACTTGTATCAAACATGATCCATGAACTCTAAGTACAATTACACTCCCTCCTTTCATTTATTTCATTTATTTTTGAATTATTTCATTTAAATTCAATTTTAAATAAAATAAAAAGCAAGACAAGGTGCAAGGCGTGTTGCGCTTGTTATTCAGATGTCTTGAGGTCCAAGGAAGTCCAAGTAAGCTGGAAAAAACGCATGGCATGTGATTGAAGCTAAATAGGAAGCTTTTCATGCAAAATTGAAAGATTTGAAATCAAGTATTTTCTCCATCAATGCAAAATATTTTCTCACAAGTCTTGACCTAATTTTGTTCCTCTATATATACACAACAAGATCAGATGCAAAGAACAAGGTTTGCTGCACTCAAAACCCTACACGAAATTCTCCAAATTTTCAAGTTTTAGGGAAAATCAAAACATCAATTTCCATTCATTCTTAATCGAAACCAAGCATCCATTGATCATCCTGAAGTTACCAGCAGTCGATCCAAGTCCTCAAGCAAGCCAAATCGTGCCCAGAACGTGCCAACCAAGTTGCACCAATTTGGTCGACTATTGCAGGTTTGATGTTTGGCCGATCGGAGAAGACAACAAAAACCCCTCTCCGGCGTCTTTGACTGGTGTTTGACTCAGGGAAGCATGCGTGACTTTCCTTGATTGGACGATTTAAAACCTTGGGCCCCAACGCGCGTTTTTGGTTTTAATTGTTTGACTTTCAGGAAATAACATCTCTTATATATTTATCAATGTGTCATTATTAATGGATGTATCACCACCCTAGTGGTTAACTATGCGCAGGCTAGTCCTCTTTGTCTCTCAAGGCGTGGGTTCGATCCTTGCCTTTTACCATTTTTTTCAATATTTTCTTATTTTCACACGTATCACATACATGCATTTGGCGGCGTGTTATTTACAACACATGCAGGTGGTGTGGTGGTTAGCTTTTGGACCTACAACTTCAAGGTCCTGGGTTCAATCCTTGGCAGGATCATCCCTATTTTTTTAGCACTTGTTTCTTTAACATTTTTCTATTTCTCTTATTTTCTAACCAATTTAATTTCTTTTCAAATGATTTTAAAACTATTTTATAAAATCCTAAAAAATATTTTAATTTTAGATTTACGTTTTAAAAACCTTTATTTAATTTTTGACACAAAAACATTTGATTTTTCTTCACATTTAAATTATTTTTCTTAATTAAATACTAATCAATTAGGATTAGGTTTTCTTAATTAAAAATCAATTCCAAAAAATACCAAATATATTTTCCTTATAGTAATTAGGTCACTAACATTTTCCTAACATTTAGAATATTTTTTTCTCATTATTTATTTATTATTTTCGCATTTTAAATTCTAGAAATTGATGTTTAGGTCGCAAGGATATTTTTGTAATAGCATAGATTTAATTTTCTGCATTTACTTTTTCGCACCTCCTATTATGTAACTTCCCCAAAGCCATGTAATAGCGTAGGACCTTCACTTTCTGCTTTTACTTTATGCACCTCTAACGAAATGTATATACACTTCTTAGAAGTATGGCTAATAGGATTGTATGACAAGACTAATCAATCAATCATAGATCACCCTAACACTCAAGATAAAATATCTGAAAACAACACACTTTTGCACACTCATACCCCTAGGGTACTCTCTCTTATTTCCTTATGAATACAATGGTCATGTCCCTCGAACGTAGGGATACCATTAACAAAGACGCTTACAAATAACATCTTCATAGTCCCTTCGATATAAAGATCATGGTCCCTCGATGTTGCCTACGAATATATGATCTCGTCCCTCGGTTGTTTCCTACGAATAAGTGATGATTGCCCCTTAAAATTTCTAAGGTATCCTTATCATGTTGCCTTCAATGACCATACGATGACCCTACACTCGTCCCTTCACATCCAACAGATAAAGTTACCTATCAACTAATGGTATGGATAGCATTATCCTAAAGGAGAAGGAAAATAACAAGAACGACTAATTTCTCAGTAGTTAATAAGACTTTTAATTACTTACTCTAATCAAAAAATACTTTTCACACTTCACACTCTCTTCAAAAAGTACTTTTCAAACAAACACTTTGTATACATTCCAACGAGAATCATTACAAAGCTTTACCCTTTTAAAGAAACATTTCCAAACACTTCGTGTACATTCTTGAGGACTGAACAAGAATTATTATGAAGTCAAAGCGAAATATTTTTCAAATACTTTTCAAAATACTTTTCGAATCACATACACACAGAAAGAAAGTTTTCAAAAAGTGATAAAACGCAACATTTGCGATAAAACGCAAAATAAACAAGTCAGTTCTCCCACCGTGTTACAAATACCATAGTGTGGATTGGATGCAATAGTGAAGTGCTCTAGTTCCAAGTGGAAATTGATCCTATTGGTGGGGATATTTGAAGATTGAAGATGACTAAGTCATCAGTGACGTTTTGGTATCACATGCACGAGTCTATGATGATGCATTACATTCTATGTGACATTCCATATTGATGTGTTTTCTTGATGAATGATGATGTTTTATATATGATGATATATGTGTTTGTATCTGGATGAAATGATGAAAGTGTAAGTACAACATGAAGATGTGATGAAGCATGATGCCTTACTGATGTTCATAATTTACTATGTTTATTCCTTATGTCTTATATAATGATTATGAATTACTCACCCTTTATGTTTGAATGTTGCCTCCATGTGGGTAACGCGTATGTGATCTAGAGTAGTTCGTACGAGCTTAGAGGATAGCTTCTGGACGCATTTACTTATTTTCAGTAGAATAAGGGAGTCTTGCTCTGATATGTAACATTGGGGTTGAGATCGCTATTGAGAACTTTATGTCTTTATTATTTTGATGTTTTCTAAAATTGTCCTTTCATAAGTATTGATATCCATGTTGGATTGTGAAGTTTAATTTGGAGGATTTGATGAAATACCTTAAATAAGGATGTTTTGAGATTTATGTATTCCACAACAATGATTTTTGAGATGCTAAATGTATAGTTTATGATTTATAGTTTTGCAACCCATGTTACGGAGCAGGATGCATTGTTATGATATTTGTATGAAGATGTGACACCCTTGTTGGTGATATACTCTAATTATTTGTTAAATTAATTGCAAAAAATCCTTGAACTTAGAAGGGTGTTACATTAGTGATATTATAGCAGCTCGGTCTGTCCGTCCAGTTTGTTGAGTCTTTAGTGTATGATAGAGTTATATTGTTGAATTAGTTTCTAGCCTTAGTGTTTGTTGTTGATGTGAAACAGAGCAATGGCTGGGAGAAATGATATTGCGATTGCTTCTGCTTTGCAGGCTATTGCTCAGGTCGTGCAACAAGAGCCTAATGCTGGTGTGAATGAAGGGTCTCATATCTTGAAGACGTTTTAGAGGAATAATCCGCCTGTTTTCAAGGGTAGGTTCGACCATGATGGACTGCAAATTTGGCTTTAGGAAGTCGAGAGAATCTTTCGAGTCATGGAATGCACGGAGGCGCAAAAGGTGAGGTTTGGTACGCATCAACTGGCTGAGGAAGATGGCGATTGGTGGGTTGGTACTTGTTAGAGACTGACACCAATGTGTGAAGTGATAACCTGGACTGTGCTCAATACGGAATTTATGAGGAAGTACTTTCCAGAGCATGTGTGCGGAAAGAAGGAGATTGAGTTCTTGGAGTTGAAGCAAGGAAACTTGACTGTGACTGAGTATGCTTCTAAGCTTGTGGAGCTGGAAAAGTTCTATCCATATTACTATGAAGCGACTGTTGAACTCTTGAGGTGTATCAAGTTCGAGAATGGGTTGCGTCCTAAGATCAAGCGGGCAATCGGATATCAGCAGATCCGTGTGTTTTCTGAGCTTGTGGATAGTTGTAGAATTTATGAAGAGAACATGAAAGCTCATTCAGCTCACTACAAGAGTCTGAATGAGAGAAGAGGGAAGCCGCATCAAGATCGTAAGAAGCCTTATGATACCCCAACTGATAAAGGAAAACAAAAGGCTTATGATGGGAATGTGGGTGGAGCTCCTGATTTTGTCGTGTTATAGGTATGGTGACAAAGGTCACCAAGCTTATGAATATGAGAACAAGGTGTTGAGGTGCTACAAGTATGGTGAGTCGGGTCATCGTGCTCTTAAATGCAAGAATGATGGTCCTACTTGTTTTAATTGTGGAGAGTAGGGGTCATATCAGTACCCACTGTCAAAATCCGAAGAGAGATGTTGCTGCCCAGACCAATGGTAGAGTATTCGCTTTGAGCGGGACTGAGGATTCCAAGAAGGAAAACTTGATTTGAGGTACTTGCTTTATTATTAATGTTGAATTGATTGCTATTATCGATACTCGTACTTTATATTCGTTTATTTTGCTTGAATGTGCTACTAAGTTAGAACTGAAATTATATGATATGAATGGTAGTATGTCAAACAACCGGATGAACATCATCCGATAACTGTATCAATGAAGTCGCCATCGAACGTTTTTTATCTCGCAAAAGGAGAAAGGTAAACACATCGCGAAAACCTGAAAGGGATAAGACACGGTCTTGCGACCGAGAGATAGGGTAAGGGAATCTATTACGCGAAGGGAAGGTATTAGTACCCCACACGCCCGTAGTACTCTATGGTATCCACTTCTACTTTCTATCTAATGGGTGTGTTTATATTTATTTACTTCTTAATTGCTATATTTGTATGCTAAAAGAGAATGCATGTGAAAGAAAGGAAAATAAAGAAAACACGGGGAAAAGAAGGAAGTATTTACAAAGTTTGCTCGATCGAGCCCCGTGACAAGATGCCTACGTATTCCCTCGTGCAATGGGAAAGTCAGAGCGTCGTAGTTCGGCTCATATGTTTTGGTGGGTTATGTGTTTTTTACTTATGAAAAAGAGTTTAAACACAAAAAGAAAACCCGTAGGCAAAAAAGGTTTGTATAGGTTGGTTGCTTTTACCTTGAAAAAGGAGTTTGAACCATTATTAAGTATTTTAATTTTCAAAAGAAAAAGAAAACAAGTTTTAGTTTTATTACATGCAAGGATGCAAAAGAAACTAGAAAACAATCAAGGGAAACTATCTAATTCTATCCCTAATGTAAACATGCAAATATGGCCATATGGTTGAGGATAAAAGTCTAAGCTCAAAGGCTATCCTAACCGAGCAATCCTAAGGGAAATCAAACAAATCAAACACAATCAACAAGTAGATTCGCCCTAAACGGGTCTTTAAATAAACCAGAGGGGGTTCCTGAACACACTCCAACTACGGAAGCCCCTTCATACATCTCTATTACTACTTCTCATAGCAAGGAAAGCGGTAAAACCCTACTTCTCATGCTCTCTAAAAAAAGCGGTAAAGAGATGCGGTAAACAAAGTAAAATAAATACCAAATGGATAACAAAATCTGAAGAGCACTGCGAGATAAAAATACTCCGGAAAACTTCGAGTAAACTTCCATCAACAAAGTAATAATAAGAAACAGCTCGATCACTATAATCCATAAGGTGATATCGCGCAACATGTGCGTGTAACAAACAAGTCCTCATAACAATCGGAACACCTGCACAAGGTACATATCCAGACAAAATAGCAGAATATGTGTTTCTCGTAAATATGAGAAAACACAAAGCAAAACGCGTATAAAACGCAAACAGAACCATGGGAGAAGGGGTATGTTATTGTACCAAGATTAGGTACCTAACCAAAATATCCTCAATGTACCTTGCACAAGTCAACAAACATGTCAAAAATAACGAGGAGGCGGGAACAAAGCCACATACTCATATCACAAGTCAAAATGTGATCCAAATGTGAAGAAATGGAAAGTGAACATGTATAGTAACATAATAATGGAAAACCGGGCAGTAACGCACATATAATGCAAAATAACCCATGAACAATATCAAAGTCGAGCCAAGTCCATCACAATAGTTCTCAAATGCAATGCTAAACAAAGTTAGGGACCTAGAGTAGTTAGAAACCAAAAATCTACCCTAAAAATGCATTATTCACAAAGAAATATAAGCGTGAAAGATAAACTCCTCATAGAGGGAAGCAAACTACATGTTCAAAAGCTTTCCTAAACGTCTAAACAAATAGAGGAAAGGATTTCAAAGGAAACATGCAAGAGGAACCTAGAAGAACTATGTAAGTATCTAACTAGTTTCTAAGAATCGAACTATTAAAGGTTAGCTTTGAATTTCTATTTACAAACCTAAGATAAGGTTTACATTTAAGCTAAAATTAAGTTAGGAAAAATGTCCTAAAGTTTCTAAGAAACACATGGTATTATACTCCTAAGATTAAACAATTCAAGTGACATAGGAGAAACATGCTTTTAAACATTACTAGCTAATCGAAACTTGAGAATTAAGTAAGCGTTGAATTAAAATATATGTAAAACTCTACAAGTCAGTAGCTAATCTGTATTAAATAATCTCAAATGAAATGCACAAGAAAAATCATGATTGAAACATATTTGTGCACAAAACGAAGTTAAAACGATTAATTGTCGCTCTAAGGGTTAATTATTATGGTACCCTAATCATATGACTCAATCATGGTTTCTAAATCAAAATAACAGCTACCTAAACATGTAAAAATGTTAATTAAAAGTTATATGAAAGTTAGAACAAGTATTAGACATTATATGTAAAGAAATCGACTCCTAATTAGGTGAACTAACAAACAAGTATCTATGTTTATATCATACAAAAGGAAAATTGGATAAAAACCTAAAAAGAAACTAAAAAATATGAGAAAAATTCCTAGAGGCTCCTAACATCTAATAGAACCAGCATGTAACTTTTAGGAATTTTTATTATTGAGAAACGATCAAAAATCGCATCTAAATGCGAAGTATTATAGGAAAAATCGTCTCTAAACATGTTATCGAAAACCATTAAAAAGGAAATGAAATATAATTACAAAAATTCCCAAAAAAGATTTTAAAAAATCCTAAGAACCTCTAAAGTCAGGAACATTTTTATTCGGATTTTTATTGTCGAGAAACGATTGAAAACCACATCAAAACGTGCAAGGTATCATGGAGAAATCGCTTCTAAACATATTATCAAAAATTGATTAAAAACTAATGGAAATAAATTATTAAAAATTCACAAAAAATACCAAAAATATCCTAAGATCCTAAAATTTCAAAAAATACTTTTATGTATTTTTGATAAGTCGATCGAATCGAAATCCGAAGCAAAATTGGCTATGTATTAAATATTGTGAAGCATGAGCATGGGGGTGTATTACTGAATTCCAGATTTAAACTAACTCTAGTTATTATCGCTGCTATGGGCTTAATCCAGGGGGTGTGAGATAGCAGAATGCACCAAGCCCAGTCCAATCATCTAAGTCCAGATTTCTCCAAAAAATAATAATAATCTTTTAGATTTTCTTTCTTTTTTTACTACATGTCACGTTTTATTTCTTGTGTGTACAACATTATCAATTGGTCAAAATTTCTCAAGTTATCAGATTAAAAAAAAGCAAATAACAACATAGAATTCACACCTGGCGACATCGGATTGGTTGATACGAAATCACCATGAACTTGTAATCGACTGCCACGTCAAGGGTTCATGAATCTGAGAAAGATTAGTGCTGGAATTTGCTTTCTTCTCCGGCGAACGGTTGCTCCTCGTGACGGCGTTCACACCTCAGTTTCTCGAGCATGAAAAACAGCATAACCTTCTCTACTCGATTTTCTCTGCTAAATCCAGATCTTGGTGTAATCCTCGAATCTATGTTTGAATCTAGGAAGAGATAGAGATATTTGATGAACAATGATTCGAATCTTCGACGTACGTAAAGCTTCCTTGCGTTCGGATGCCAACGATGATGAAGAGAAAGAAGAAGAGTAGGTCTTGATGCCTTTTTAGTGAAGATGAGAACGAGAGAGTGACAATGATCGGTTCGATGAGCGGAGAAAGATGTTATGGCGGAGGAAGGTTGTGAGTTCGTGTAGACGAAGAAGAAAGGCAAGAAGGCCTTCTGTAACGTTTGTTATGGCTTGGTTATCCCTTTTCGTAACCATTTCCGTTGAGTTTTAGGCTATGGTGGTTATAGGATTATGGCAGTTGTTCGGAGTTTGTTGTGGTTATTCCCAGTTTGTTAGAGTGGTGAAGATGGAGAGAGAAAGAAGGTGAAGGTGTATTGAGCGGTGATGAAGAAGAAAGAGAGAGCGGTTGAGGTTGAAGAAAGAGAGAGGTTTCTGGTTACGGCGGTTATGGCCAAGGATGGTGATGGATGGTGGTTGGCAGTGGTGAAGAAGATTGGTGGTGGTTCGGCAAGAATAGTGATGGTCCTGTTCTATTATCATTTTTGTGGAGAGAAGAATTTGAAGATGATGGTTATCATTCTGTTAGAAAGTGTATAGGTTGAGGTGATGTTATCGGTTTGTTATGGTGGAGATGACGATGATATATGGCCGAAGTTGGTTCTGTTATAGATGGAGAAAAACAATGGTTGTTGCCGTTTCTTGAGAAGAATGAAGAGTGAGAAAATCTGAAAGACCAGAGGTGGTTAGTTTGTTACAGTGTGTTATCGAGAGAGAGGAAAGGTTGGAGATTTTGTTCTCTTCTGAGCCAGCCAGAGAGTGAGTAAGAGTATTGAATGAAAAGAATCGTAGCTTCCGTAACTTATTTCCCTCACGCATGCCTCCCTTAAAATGTCTCTCCAAATGAAGTAAATAACATGTACTTGCTATGAAAATACGACCCTAAATCCATGACTGAATACTCGACTTTGTAGCCCAATAGCTCTTTCGGTACTTGACCAAACTATGCAAACTCGACACTATCGGAAAGACCATGCGCGATAGAACAACTTTGTAGTTCAACAAAAATCCAAACAAAGCCTTAATCACTGAGAAAAATGTGTTTGAAATTTGCCACGCGACTGTTCGATGAAAGTCCTGGCTTGGCTGGGTAAGTCTTGCTCATGACATCCAACAATTTTCCAACTTCGAACTGTCAACTATGGCGCTTCATATTTTTCGTTCCGACGTCCGAAATGAAATAATTTCTAAACGGAACTTGTAGAGGACACGGCAAACTCCATCTTTCATGCTCGGAGTTTTTTCACGCGGCGATCGAATCGACGATAAAACAGCCTCAAACATGTGCACAATAACTGCTCGATAAAATGCTTCCGTATGCATGGCAAAAATACATGCACCATCTCGTATTTTGACAATTTCAAACTGTCAATTACGGCGCTCCATATTTTCCGCTCCGACGCCCGAAATGAAATAATTCCTAAATGGAACTTGTAGAGGTGATGGCAAACTCCAACTTTCATGTTCGGAGTTTCTCCGTGCGGCGACCGAATCGATGATAAAAACAGCCTCGAACATGCGCACAACAACCATTCGAATATTGCAAACATGATGAATTCTTATTTTCTCGACTTTATAACTTTCGATTCGAATCCCGAATAAATTCAATTCCTTTAGCAAAGTTGTAGATTGCTGCGAAATGAATAACTTTGATTTTGAACTCAACTCGAATCGACGCCTCGAAACACGTATAAAATACCTCCGAAGTCGAGCACTTGAACACATTGAAAAACACTTAAAATTTCACTAAGTGTAAACTTCAAAAGTTATGAATATTAAACTTCGGAGCCTCATAACTCGAAATCCGGACATTTTTGGAGAAATCTTCACAAGGCCAAATTCGGAGTATGAAATACGCTCTTTCCAATGATTACCAATTTACAAACTTCTGATCACAGACGAGCAAGATAGAGAGTCGACAACATGGCTTCGTGAACACAAAGTGCTTAAAACTTATAAATTTTTTCTAAGTCTAAGATTACTTAAATTGCAAGAAATCTTGTTTTCACTTGATTCTTCCGACTTTTCTCAACAAATGATCATATTTTCTCAAATGTCGACTTTTGACAATAATTTTGACCCGAGATTCCACCCGGTCAAACTTTGACTTTTGTTGACTTTTTAGTACACACATTCAAATGTCATTTTATCCGACCGCTCTTGACTTTTTTTGATGAATCGCGTGGATCGATAATCCGTATACAAATACTTCAAAACTCACAGAAGGCCATATAATCAATTCGGGCTCAAATATTCGACCACAACCTACTCTTACTCGAAACCATCAATCAATATATTTAGGATAGGCAACCAGAACCTCAGATGTTCAACTTTTGGGAACCAAACCTCTTCTTCAGAATTATACAGATTCAATACGATTTAGAAAGTCTCGAACCCGTGGTTAGTGCATGAATGATATGTATGCAATGCACCTATTGATCAAGTGTAAGCCCATTATTTATTAAAAAATGAAGAGGGCGAATTTTGGGGTACAACAGTATGGTAATAGATAATCATGGTAGTGGTTCTGTTACTACAACTTATGTTTGTTTGAAGTGTCCTTTGACTATCTATGGCAATAATTTCGTGATGGATTTGGTGTGTCCGCCCTAACACCAAATTGATGTTATTCTTGGGATGAATTGGTTGGAGTTAAACTATGTTTATATCAATTGCTACAATAAGACTTTGAGGTTTCCTAAGTTATGAGATAATGGAGAATTGATGTTTTTGACCGCTAAGCAAGTGAATGAATTGTTGGAAGATGAAGCAATGATGTTTGAAATGTTTGCATCAGTGCAAGTTGAAAATAAAGGGACATATATGGAATTACTAGTTGTTTGTGATTTTCCAGAGGTGTTTCCAGATGAGGTCAGTGAATTACCCCCTGAGCGATAAGTAGAGTTTTCTACTGATTTGGTTCCAGGTACGAGTCTGGTGTCAATGGCTACTTATAGAATGTTGGTTGTCGAGCTGAGTGAATTGAAGAAGAAACTAGAAGAGATGCTTGAGAAGAATTTTGTGCCGCCGTGTTTCGTCGTGGGGTGCTCCACTATTGTTAGTCAAGAAGAAAGATGGAAGTATGAGACTGTGTGTAGATTACAGACAATTGAATAAAGTGACGATCAAGAATAAGAATCTGTTACCAAGAATTGACAATTTGATGGACCAATTGGTGGGTGCTTGTGTTTTCAACAACATTGATTTGAGATAGGGATATCATCAGATTCGCGTTAAACCAGATGATATTTCAAAAACAGCTTTCCAAATGAGGTATAGTTATTATGAGTATACAGTGATTCCGTTTGGTGTATCTAATGCGCCAGGTGTTTTCGTGGAGTATATCAATAGGACTTTTCATTCTTACTTGGATAAGTTTGTAGTAGTTTTTATTGACGATATTCTAATTTATTTTAAGACGGAAGAAGAGCATGTTGAGCATTTGCAATTGGTATTTCAAGTGTTAAAAGAAAAGAAATTATATGTGAAGTTGTCTAAGTGTGAATTTTGGCTGAAGGAAGTTAGTTTTCTGGGTCATGTAATTTCTAGTGGTGGGATTGTTGTGGATCCTTCTAAAGTTGATGGGGTGTTTCAATGGGAGGCTCTGAAGTCTGCAACTGAGATTAGAAGTTTTCTTGGTTTGGTAGGTTATTATCGAAGATTCTTTGAGGGTTTTTCTAAGTTGGCGTTACCATTGACGTAGTTAACACGAAAGGGCCAGTCTTATGTGTGAGATGTTTCATGTGAAGAAAGTTTTGTAGAACTAAAGAAGAGATTAACGACTTCTTCGATATTGGTTTTGCCTAATCCGAGTGAGTCATTCATGGTGTATTATGATTCGTATAAGATGGGACTTGGTGGTGTGCTAATGCATAATGGACAAGTTGTTGCTTATGCTTCTAGACAACTCAGAGTTCATGAAAGGAGTTATCCTACGCATGACTTAGAGTTAGAAGCGATAGTATTTGTGCTGAAAATTTAGAGACATTATCTTTTTGGTTCAAAGTTTGAGGTGTTTAGTGATCATAAAAGTTTGAAGTATTTGTTTGAGCTTAAAGAATTGAACATGAGACAGAAAATGTGGCTTGAGTTATTGAAGGATTATGAATGTAATTTAAGTTACCATCCTGATAAAGTAAAAGTAGTTACCGATGTGTTAAGTAGGAAGTCGCTACATATGTCTATGCTTATGGTTCGAGAATTAGAAATGATTGAACAACTCTGAGATATGAGTTTGGTGTGTGTGTAGAAACTTATTATAGTGTGGAGTTAGGAATGTTGAAGCTGACTAGTGGGATAATAGAGGAAATATGAGAAGGTCAGAAGTTTGATTTGAGGTTTGTTGATCAATTAACTTTGATTAACCAAGGTAAAGGAGATAAGTTCAGGATTGATGAGAATGGTGTGATGAGGTTTGGTGATAGAGTGTGTGTCCCAGATGTTCCAGAAGTTAAGAAGAGTATTCTTGAGGAAGGACATGGAAGTGGATTGAGTATTCATCCGGGTGCCACGAAGATGTATCAAGACTTGAAGAATTTATTTTGGTGGCCGGGTATGAAGAAGGAAATTGTTAAGTTTGTTTATACTTGTTTGACTTACTAGAAGTCAAAAATTGAGCATCATATATCAATGAGTCTTATGCAACCATTGAATATTCCCGAGTGGAAGTGGGACAATGTTTCCATGGACTTTATGATGGGATTGCCGAAGACTTCTAGAGGTAATGATTCGATTTGGGTAATAGTTGATAGGTTGACTAAGTCGGCTCATTTCTTGCCGATAAAGATCGAGCATTCAATGGAAAAGTTAGTTGAGATGAATATTAAGGAGATTTTGAGATTTCATGGGATACATTCGAGTATTGTGTCGGATAGAGATCTAAGGTTTACTTTGAAATTTTGGACAGGTTTGCAGAATTGTTTTGGTACTAAGTTGAGGTTGATTTCTGCATATCATCCGTAGACGGATGGTCCGACGGAGAGAACTATCAAATCTTTGGAAGATCTGCAGGGGGCTTATGTGTTGGAACAAGGATGTTCTTGGGACAGTTGTAACGCCCGAAAATTCATTTAATTATTTAAATGAATTATTAAGGATTTATTTGTTGGAATTAGTCGAAGTCGATAATTATTGAAATTATTATTAGAGGCATTATTGGATTAATATATTAGTTGGGCGGTTAAGTGGATAATCGGGTAATTGGTCTATTTAGCTGGGAGAAATTAATATTAGAAAATAATATTAGTTTTATTAGAATATTAATTAATATAGTTTGGGTTAAGTTGTGTGTGGCAAATAGAAAAAAGAGAGGTGTTGGTAATAGGCCCATTAGGGGATTGAACGTGAATGATTTGAAATAAAACAAACAAGTAGTATAAATAAGTGCTATATATAAAGTGGTCTTACTAAGTGGCTAAGGTTAGATGTTAGAAAAACAATCCTACTATGTGAGAGAAAAGAAAACCAGAGCTTGCAAGTTGATCATTGAAGGGGTAGAAAAACCAGTCTCCTACATATACAGGTAGTGTTAAATTAATGTTGATTAATATAATTGAAAACTAGAAATTTATATTAGTCTATCTGTTGCAGATTTAGGGTTCGGGTAGATTCGCTAAATTCACTGTTAATTCGAGTTTCCTTCAATCCAAGTTAAGGGTGAGGTTCGAATTTTATAACCGGGAATATGATGATTAATATGTGGGATTTGGGTTATATGAGTTTGCACTGTCCATGTTAAATTGTGGTGTTTGATTCTGATGAGTTTGTAATTGCAATTGGTGAAATTACGTTGAATGAATTTGATGTGTGTTGTTGTTGAAACTCTGTTGCTTTGAAATATAATAAGTGTCTGAGATTATTTTGTGATGTGCCTTGAATCTAAACTGGAATTTAAAATAAGTATAAATAAGTTAGGAGCATTTCACACAGGTGAAGAACAAGAGACTGAGACGGGGGCTTAGGCGTAAAGACGGGCACCCTATTAGTAGAAGAAGTGAAATATATCTATATATATATATATATATATATATATATATATATTGTATAGGGGAGGACGCCCCATGTCCTTGGGGGTGGGCGTCCCACCTTGCCACACTGTTTCCTTTCCTTTTCCCTGTGTGTATTCGCCCTGTGTCTTGTTTTCTGATTTTGGCAAAATTCTAGATCTTGTAGTTTTAGCTTAGGTATATGCTACAACAAGGAATGAAATAGTGACATATTGATGAGTTAGAATAATTTGATACATAGGGTATACTTGATATAGGCTTGTAGTAGAATCGATCGTAGTCAGTAGATTTAGCAGAAACAGAAAACAGTTTGTAGCAGGTTTTTAATTAGATGCTGGTATTTTGCAACATAGAGAAATCTTGATGATAGAAAAACTTGGTAGCATAAATTAATTACCTCAGTATAATACAAGTATTAGCAAATAGTTAATAATCAGTACTAATAGCAGGGGATAGAAATAATGTCGAATTAGCCGAATTAGTAATTTAAGCGGTAAAATTAGTTGTCCGGAATTAACTGAAATTTGTCGGGGTAGTTAGTATATATTAATAGGAAATTATGGTTGGTTTGTTTTGTTGAAACGATATTGAATACGTTGATTTGCAGGTACAGCTGAATAAGTTGAATTGTCCAAATTATGGACAAGTTTAAGTGGGAGGCTTAATAGCCAACGTTGAAAGTTGTTGTGTTGTTTGAGTTGTAGGTCTAATGACCAGTGTTGATTTAAGTTGTTGCAGTTGACGCATATTTTAAGTTGTCCTTGTTATTGTTTTATGCCATTCATAATCATCTCATACATTGCATTATTAAGTTGAAGGCTTATGTCTTGGCCTTGATGGCACCACATTGAAAGTTGAAGGCTTATGCCTTGTTGAATGCCTCGATTAAGTTGGGAGTTTTGCTCCGATGGTACCATATGCATATGCATCGTTGAGTCGCATTTGAGTTTCATTTTGGAGTTGTTTTTGTGTTGTGTGCTTGTTGGTTGTTATTTAGTAGTTGTTGTGAAGCGGTGAAAAACGATATAATTCTAGTCTAATATATTGATTATCATATTTTTGTTTATATCATTTGATATCTCACTCCTTCTGTTGTGATGTTGCCTCTATGTGGGTAAGGTGCAGGTAACCAAGGAGAGTAGTTGTTACCGTTATTAGTTTGAGTTGGTGTCATTTGCTATGATACGTAGCATTCAGGGGGAATGAACGCTTGTTTTGCTCTTTGTTGTTTTAAGTTGAATTTTAATTGTTATTGGAGAAGTTTAATTTTGGTTGTTTCAAGTTAGACAAAGATGCTATAAGCTAAAGTTTAAAGTTGTGAATTCTACTGCATGGTTTATTAAAGTTGATTTAGTCTTAAAGGCTAAACAGTTGTTATGAGTTTCTCCCTGTTTATATGTATTATGTATCTGTCTTAATGAGTTTTATGCGGTTGACTTAAAGTTTAAAATGTGATATCCCATGTTTGGTTGGAATTTTATCATTCTGATTTTGTTTATAATTACCGGGTAGAAATAGGGTGTTACAACAACCACTTTTCATTGACTGAGTTTACATATAATAATAGTTTCGATTCTAGTATTGGGATGGAGCCGTATGAAGCCTTTTAAGGTAGGAGGTGTAGAACTCCATTGTGTTGGTATAAGTATGGCGAGAGTGTTGTGCTCGGACTTGAGATTGCGCAGGAGACAACTAAGAACATAAAGATGATCCAAGAAAAGATGAAGGCTTCTCAAAGTCGACATAAAAGTTACCATGATAAGAAAAGGAAAGACCTTAAGTTCAATAAAGACGATCATGTGTTTTTGAGAGTTACTCTGGTAACCGGTGTTGGTAGAGCTTTGAAATCGAGGAAGCTTATGCCATGTTTTGTTGGACCGTATCAGATATCGGAGAAGGTAGGTGAGGTTGTGTAACACCCCAATTTTGCCCCAAATAATTAATCAATAAAATCAGAGTTTAAAATTTTTCAAACATAATCAGGATGTCACACTTTTCAAATTAAACACATAAACCTGTCATTCTTACTCAAACACAGATACATAACACTTTAAAGATGCGAAACGAACACGACACATAAATATAGTCTTCATAACATAAATCAACTTTGTTAATCACGCAGCGGATTCATAGTAATTTTCCACATAAGATATAACATCTTTTGAATCATAAAACAACATCAACACAATTAAACTCCTCAATCAACGACATAAAATTCAACATTAAAACAACAAAATAAGACAAGTGTTCATTTTTTTTCCCGAGTGCTACGTATCAGAGCAATAACACCGAATTTGAACTAAAACGATAACAGTTACTCCTCCTTGTTACCTGCACGTTATCAATATAAAGGCAACGACGAAACAAATGAAAAGGTGAGATATCAAACTATATAATTAAGATCATGATAAATAATATATAGTTAGAATTATATAAAAATCACTATTTTTGCCATCTCACAACCAATCAACAACAAACACAAATTTAACCACACAACAACATAGTTATGCACTATAGTATGCAACTTAGACAAATGCAGATGCATGTGGTACCATCGGAGTAAAACTCCCAACTTAGAAATATGTCAGTTTACCGAGGCACCAACAAGGCATAAGCCTTCAACTTTCAACATTTGCCAATCCAGGAAAACATGAGTGCTCCAACTTAATAAAATCCAATGTATGCGACTATCATGTATGACATACAACAACAACAAGACAACTTAGAACAACAAACAACATCCAACATTGGCTATTAATCCTCCAATAAAACTTATCCATATTTAGGACAAGAACCAACTTTATACCATTATACCTGCAATTCATTACATTCGACATAAATTTAGTAAAACAAATACGCTACGATAGCTTACTAGTGTATACGAGTCATTTCTTCAATTCCTCCAAATTTCGGTTGAATGGGTTATACCGCGTACAACTACCAACATACTAATCGGAACTATTTCTAATCAATTCCGATATCATTCCTTATTAATTACTAACATTATTTTACTCATGAAAGTCTACTCAAAGTTTCCTAGTTCAAGTACCTACATTGGGCAGAATTCAAAAATCAGAATTTATTGTTCAAAATCGCACAGTACGTGCCGCGAACCCATCTTTGCGCTGCGACTTTAGCAGGGGACTCAGTTTGCGTCGCGTCAACCCGTTGGCCTCCGCAAACTAAACGTAACAGATTGGGTTTTTCTGCATTGTCACCATCTTTCTCATGCCCTTTTTCCCAACTTTTGGCATCCAAAACACCCACAAACCAAAATGATTCACCCTATGGTACTAGCAACATGGGGAAACAAACAAAAACAACATTTACCAATTCATACAACCAATTCCATGGATTATCAAGCTTCAATTTAAAATCCATCCAACAACAACAAGATACAAAACCAGCAATATTTATAAACCTTAAACTACCTATCATCCATCATGTTCCCAATTATAAAGCAAGAACCCCACCCTTACCTGGTGAATCGAAGGTTGATTTGCTCTATGCTGGAGATTCTGACCTAGCCTCAAGGTTGCAACTTCTACTTTTCGCTTGTTTTTCCCAAACCCTTTCTCTTCTACTCACAAACCAACAACTTTATTTTCTATTCTATTTCTCTTAAAATAATAACATTATTATTATTACTCTCATTGGGCTTACTAGACTATACCTCCACTTTGCTACAACCAACACAATAACTTATCCCACTTAATCGCAATTTCTACAATTCTAATATTATTAGTATTATTAATATTATTCCTACAACTTATTTCAATTAATCATCCTATAATCATATAATGACTTAAATTGACATTCTACAATATTATCAATTATTCGGAAAAATATACGAAAATATTAAATTAAATAAATAATTAAATAATTCGGGTGTTACAACTCTCCCCCACTTAGGATATTTTCGTCCTCGAAAATTTACCTGGTTCAAACAACTCGGGATAGGAGTCTCGCATCTTGCTTTCCAATTCCCATGTCATGCTTTCTCCAACAGCTCCCAACCAGACAACCTTCACCAACGCAATCTCTTTCCCCCTTAGATTCTTCATTTCGCAATCTGCAATCTTCATAGGTGTCGTATCTACCGTGAGATTATCCCATACCTACACATCATCCATTTGAATCACATGAGACGGATCAGGATTATACTTCCGGAGTTGCGATACATGAAACACATCGTGCAAATTAGCATGATTTGGCGGTAACGCCACTCGATAGGCCACTTTCCAACTCTATCCAATATTTGATACGGACCAATAAAACAAGGAGTGAGTTTCTTAGACTTTAGAGCTCGCCTAACCCCAGTCACATGTGTGACTCTAAAAAATACATGATCGCCAGCTTGGAATTCTAAATCTTTTCTTCTCTTGTCATGGTAAATTTTCTACCTACTCTGGGAAGCCTTCATCTTTTCCTGGATAAAATTCACTTTCTCAATAGTCTCTCGAACAATTTTCGGTCCAACTACCACACTCTCACCAGATTCATCCCAACATAACAGAGTCCTACACCTCCGACCATATAGTGCTTCAAAAGGTGTCATCCCAATACTAGAATGGTAACTATTATTATAAGTGAACTCGACCAACGGAAGATAAGTATCCCATGAGCCTCTCTGCTCAAGAACACATTCCCTCAACAAATCTTCTAACGACTGAATAGTTCTCTCGGTCTGACCATCCATCTGCGGATGATACGCCGAACTCAACCTCAACTTAGGTCTCAACGCTTCTTGCAAACTCTTCCAAAAATCATAAGTAAACCTTAGATCTCTACCGACACAATACAGAAAGGAACACCATGCAACCTCACAATCACCCTGACATATATCTCAGCCAACTTCATAATCAGATATGTAATGTTAATAGGTACGCAGTGTGCCGACTTCGTAAGCCTATCAACAATCACCCAAATCGAATCATGTCCTCTCAAGGTATTAGGTAATCCTGTTACAAAGTCCATTGAAATGCTATCCCATTTCCATTCTGGAACTTCTAACGGTTGCATCAACCTTGCAGGCTTCTGATGTTCAATCATTGACTTCTGGAAAGTCAAACAAGCATACACAAACTGTGCCACATCAGTTTCATGCCAGACCACCAAACAAACCCTTCAAGTCTTGATACATTTTTGTAGCTCCTGGATGAATACTCAAACTACTTCTATGACTCTCTTCAAGGATCACTTTCTTAATCTCTTCATCATCAGGAATACAAATACGATCTCGGAATCTCAATACACCTTGCGCATCCAACTTGAAATCATCATTATCAGGCCGATCAGTTCCTACCATCAAATCCACCAACTTCACATCTAGCTTTGGAGCCTCTTTGATATTGTCGAGAAAGTCATTGTTAATCTTTAACATTCCCAACATAACACTATGCGGTGTCACTTCACAAACCAAACTCAAATCTCGAAATTGCTCAGTCAACTCCAACTCCTTAACCATCATGGCCTACATATGCAAAGTCTTTCGGCTTAAAACATCGGCCACAACATTTGCTTTTTCGGGATGATAATTCAAACCGAAATCATAATCCTTCAACAACTCTAACCACCTTCGCTGCCTCATATACAACTCTAACCACCTTTGTTGTGATTCCAGTTCTTTCCTGGCGTAGCATGTTTAAGTCTGGTCGATACCTGTTCCTATCTAGGTCTAGTCTGTTACTTGTTCCTTTCTTAGAATACAGTGTTCTGGTATTCTAAAAATTCTAGTCATTACTAGTTTTCTTTTTTGTGTTGGGGATCCAATTCTTTCCTAGGGAAACGTGTTTAGCTCAAGTCCGCTACTTGTTCCTTTCTCAAAATACAATGTTCTGGTATTCTGTAGAGTCTAGTGGTTACTAGTCCTCTTCATGTGTTGTTTTTTCCAACTTCTTCCTAGCGCAACATGTTTAGGTTTGGTCGACACTCATTCCTTTTCGGGTCAAGTTTGCTGCTTGTTACTCTTCTCATAATATATGTTCTTGTGTTTTGTAAAGTCTAGTCGTTACTAGTTTTATTTCTTGTGTTGTTGTTCTAGTTTTGTCCTAGTGCAATATGTTTAGGTTTGGTTGACACCAATTCCTTTTCGGATCAAGTTCATCACTTGTCACTTTTCTCAGAATATAGTGTCTTAGTATTCTGTAGAGTGTAGTGGTTACAAGTCCTCTTGGGTTAAGTCCATTATTTACTAATTTGGCTTATCAAATCTTGTATGCTGGCAGACCCTGTTCTGTTGGTTCGACACTATAAAGTTACCAATTGCAAATTCCCAGCGTTGACACACCTCCTAATTCAGAGTGCAAATTTTTGAGTTCATATTAGTGTTCAATCAACTTTTATCCTATCGCTCGAAAGGCTGAAGCCAATCTCGCTTTAGGTTTGAGATGATTGAATAGGGGCATCTATTGTGCCCTAAAATTTACCCTCTTCATTTTAACCTCATTTGTCTTATATCTCATTATCATGATCATGATATCAAGACACAAAGTGCATCATTCACCTCAAAGTTGCTCAAGCTCATCTTAAGCTTAGTTTTGACCTAGGGGCTTCCTTGAGAAGTGAATCACGACGCAGTTCCTTATAATTGGATAGGAGTTGGTGCCAAAAGGCTTGCTTTTAGCAGGATTTAATACATCTATTCACTAAGCTAAGGTTGTGGCATATTTTCTAATCAGTTGATATTTGAATTGTAAGGGATTGTAGCATGATCTTCTATGATTCTATCTGTCACTAATCCAAGGTGTTCAATTCACTAGTCTTGAGTTACAGGGCAAGAATCGGGATTGGTACAAGTGATGGATTTGTCTGTCTTGTGATACATCGAGCCAAGGTCTTAGTGGAAATATTGTTTTAGGTGTAAGTTTTGAAGGAGTTTTGTGCCTTAATATCCTCAAGTCATTGCAAATGGAAATCATACAAAAAAACGAGTTGCAAGACATGATTCAAACAAACTTCCTTTCATTCAATTCCCTGCTCGTCATAAGTTTCATACACAAGATTTGTTTATGGTTGATTCTTGAAGTTCAAGGTACGAGACTAAGACCAACATGTCGTTATCTAAATTGGCTCATTCAAGTTTATTTATAAATTGCTAGGAACTGCATTCATGTTAATCGAGACATATCCATGATCCGTTGATTCATTCGAGACATGTCCATGATCTGTTGATTCATTTATGGTTTCATTCAAATACGATTTAACTACAACGAATGTTTTCCATTGTTTAAACTCAAACCTCAAGGGAGCAAGACTCAATATCGTTCAAACTTCATCCATAAATCTCATCATCCATTATTCAAATTTTATCCAAACTATATTCATTCAAGTTCCATAAATTATCAAACATCATTCAAATTTTATCCAAACAATTTACATTCAAAACTCATTCAAACGCATGGAAAATGACAAAGGTTCTTCTAAGTTCAATAATTGATGCATTTTTTGCCAAGTCTTGATTCCATTCTCTAAATACTTCATGTCCATGAACCAATGCTTTCAACTCTCGAGCCATACTACTTTCTTCAACCAAGCTTGTATAAAAACCATATCCAAATGGTTGAACAAATCCTGCACTATATCCAAATGAAACTAGTTCATTACACTAATTAAAGGAGCCCTGAATTTTGGAAGAGAATAGTCAATAATCTGTTTTATGGTTTCACTCTATTCTGCACAAATCAAAGGTTAAACTTTCCAGAATGATGCCATATTAAGTAATAAAATGTCTTACAGCAGCAACTCCAATGTGATGATAAACTTCAGTAAAGCATTCTCCCAAAAGTGGGTATCAAGGCATCTTCAGATCTTTACCAATACCTTCACATGTGAGCATTAAAATTGAAATAAAAACCTCTTACAAGCACCATTAAACCAGAAATTGCATCAACTTTATCATAACACCAAGAACCGGTTCATAAAATTCGTGCCTTAAAAAGAGATGAAAAAGTTAAACCCGAAGACAGCAGGATTAAATCAGAAAACAACTTCCAGCTCATCTATAGAAAAATAGAGAGGAGAAGATAAATTAAATCGGAACAAAAATAACTAAAAGACGTTAACAGATCAATCCTGATCCTTCAAGCTTGTAACTTATTTCAGATCCAACAACTCAGATTTGTTTCGTTCTCTATTTAACTATCTTCATTCTAACAGATTCTAACAAAAATTATACAACAGAATCAGAAAAAGGAGATCCATAATAGATATGATTCATTCACTACCTCACCAGAAAAATTGACAGAATCACAAAAAACTCTCTAATCTATTCACATGAAAAAGAAAACTCACCAGAATATCCATATCTCTCTCTGAACAGAGATTGAGTCTTCTTCAACCTTCAACACCATCGCACTTCAATCCCTTTGCATTCGCTCATAAAATCTTCACTATCTCTTCATTCATCTTCTTCAATATCCATTATATCGACCTTCAACAATCTACAACGATTCATAATCGCCAATTTTTCTCGCTGCAAATTCACAGTTTCATAGGAAGAACTCAGAAGAAGGTTCAAAAATTGCAGGTGAAATTTGAAGAAAAAAAGGAATACGCACAAGAATCACGAAGCAGAAGAGTAGAAATCCTCACCACAATCTTCCTCTGAAAATTACCTTCAATCTCTGTCTTTACCGTGTAACTGCAGCATCACCACTGAAACCTCATCAATGGAGTTTTAGTTATATCTTTGGAGTTTTAATATCCTGGTCTCATGGACAGAAGATAGGAGGCGCTGAAGAATTATGAGTAAAGCAACCCTAGTTGTTATTACTCTATTTAAAGGGTTTTTACTTTTGAGAATTTGAGAATTTTAGTTTTTACTTTTGGTTATTCATTGTTTTGTTTGTTAGTTGTTAATTGTGAATTGTGAGCCTCTCTTGTAAGTTACTTGAGAAGGACGTTTTTAAATGGTTAGTTTTCAATCACCATAAACTTTGAAGCAAGCGTGATTTTGTGTCTTTGAAGGGTATCTTCAGTCTTTAGTAATTTTTAATATCACGGGTTGTGGTACTGAGGGAGTGAGCGGAGGATTCTCATATCTAAGTGTGGTATCTTAGGTAGAATGATCACTGGGTAGTTTGATTAAGTGAGGAGGTGTAAATGGGGAAGGTTTATCTCTGAATTAATACTACTGATAGTGAACTTCATCCATGACTTGGAATCCCCCAGACGTAGGTTAGTTAGAGGCAAACTGGGTTATCAATTCTCTGTGATTTTATTGCTTTCTACATTTTTATAGTCTGTTTTGTTTAACTGTGCTCTAAGCAAATATAAGTGTCGTGACATTACCTTCGACATCTCATATCTGATACCACAACTTCAATTGGTACTAGAGCAGGCATCATGATCTGTCTCTGGGTGAGATCTAGGAAAGATACTTTCTGGTAATATGGAAAAGGAGGCAATATATTTGAATAGACCACCCATCCTGGATGAATCTAACTATGATCTATGGAAGCCTCGTATGGAAGCTTATATAAAGTCCTTGGACAATAGGGCTTGGAAGGCTATTCTGAAAGGGTGGGCACATCCCGTGATTATTGAATTTGATAATCAACCTACTGGTGACCTGAAACCTGAAGAAAATTGGTCAAAGGGAGATGATGAACTAGCTCTTGAAAATTCAAAGGATTTGAATGCTATATTCGATGGAGTTGACAGAAACATCTTCAGATTAATCAATACCTGTGAAGTAGCCCAGGATGCTTGGAAAATACTCAAGACCACTCATGAAGGAACCTCCAAGGCTAAAATGTCAAAATTGCAGCTGCTCATGTCAAAATTTGAAAATCTGAGAATGAAGGAAGAGGAAAGCATTCAAGAATTTCATATGAATGTTCTTGAAATTACTGGAGCTTGCAGTGCCTTGGGTGAGAAGATACCAGAAGAAAATCTGGTAAGGAAGATGCTCAAATCTCTACCTAAGACATTTGATATGAAGGTAACAGCTATTGAAGAAGCTCAGGATATCAACAACATGAAAGTGGAGGAACTTGTGGGCTCACTTCAAACATTTGAGCTGAGTATTAATGAGAGGTCTGAGAAGAAGACTAAAAGCATAGCCTTCAAGTCCAACACTAAGGAGAAAGATGAGGAATATAATCTTGATACTGAAGAAGGAATGACAAAAACTATAGCTCATCTTGGAAGATAATTTAACAGAGTAATGAAAAGAATGGAGGGAAGCTCAAGCTCCAATGTCAGGAACATCCCTCATGACATCAACAGAACAAGTAACTCTGGGAAGAAGACTGAAACTGAAAAAAGACTTGCTCAAGGCAGAAAGCTAAGGTGTTATGAATGTGGAGGGTTTTGTGACATAAAATGGGATTATCCAAACTATCTCAGAATACAAGACAAAGGTTTGAATGTTTTATGGTCAGATGAAGACTCTGAAAGTGAAACAGGTGGAGAATCAACCAAACATGTAATAGCTCTGACTGGTACATATATTTCTGATGGAGATTCAACTAATGAAGAATTGACATTTGAAGAACTGGATGCTACATACAAAGAACTATGTATCAAAAGTGTTAAAGTATGCCAGGAGAATGAGAAGCGGAAGAAGCTCATACTACAACTGCAAGATATAAAGAAATAGCATCTGGAAATTATAAAGAGGCTAGAAAGTGAAGTAACCATGTTGAAGTGTGATCTTGATCAAATGACCAAGAATGTCAAAATGTTAAACAGTGGATCTAAAACACTAGACAAGATACTTCAAACTGGAAAGGTAGTAGGGAACATGAGTGGATTAGGTTACAATGGTACAAAGGAATCTCCTACAGAATCTACTCAAAGTCAGGCTGAATTCAAGATGTTGAATCAAATGTTTCAACATCCCAGAAGGAACAATTACAAACAACCTAACCGAAGACATAGACACTAGAGATGTCATTATAGTGTAAGATACGGTCACATAAAGCCATTTTGTTTCAAGTTATATGGTTACCCTAACTCTACACTTAAATGAAAGGTAACTCAGGCTCAACCAAGGAAACAATGGATACCCAAAGCAAATATTGCATGTTTCTTGGCTCACACGTCTTCAACAGAAAAGATCACAGAATACTGGTATTTTGACAGTGGATGCTCAAGGAATATGATAGATGATCAAAGCTTATTGGAAGATTTTCAAGATCACCCAGCTGGTTATGTCAACTTTGGAGATGGAATGAAGGGAAAAATCAAGGGTACAGGAAAAATACAAAGGTCAAAGCTCTAACATTAAAGAAGTATTAGTTGTCAAAGGATTAACCTCCAACTTGATCAGCATAAGTCAACTATGTGATTAAGTATTTAATGTGAACTTCACAAAAGTTGAATGTATCATTACAAACAAAGATGGTGAAGTCACGACGAAGGGTAGAAGAAACAAAGACAACTGCTACTTATGGGTTCCCTTGGAGGAAAATCACAACATAGGTGTGGAAGTCAAACAGATTGTGAGAAAAGATTACCTAAAGGACAAGACTAATCAGAAGTCAACTGATCATAATGTACCAATGAATGTCATAACGTTAGGTAACTTAACCACACTTAATGGTCAAGCTGTTGAAAGAAAAACTATGAATCCAGCCCAGAAACTTTCAGAATTGAAGTTGGTTAATTGTCACTCAAGAGGATGGGATGTATATGAATACTCAAGAAGAGAACGAGGGGTCTCTTTGCTAAAGAATTTATAGCAATTAAAAGCATATGGGAACTTCATTAAGTAGCCTAATTTTTCAAAATATCATTCAACAATATTACAACATAAGGCGCAACATATAAAAAGGCCAACCCAAGTTCAAATTTCTCACAATTTCACAACATGCTATACTATTCCTGCAAACTTCAAATTATTCATCTACAACTCTCAGAGAATCACTCTTTCACACTATACAATCAAAATGTCTCATCACGATACACCAAGATCGAGCAATAACAACGACAATGTGACATATGAAGAAGCCCTTGACATTGTTCCTCTCTCTATCATTCCCTGCTCGGAGGGAAGACCTAAAAATCTCCGCACACGCCGTACAAGACGGGCAAGGGATACATTTGTTCCAATTGGAGGTAATGCATCTAACTCACCTATTAATGATGAAATTAATCAAGATAGAGGATATGTAGACATGGCCATAAGGAGAATGGTTGCCAATACCCTAAAAGTAGGGTTACCCGTTGAAGGGATCATAATCCCTCTTAATCAACTTCCTGGTGAAGTTGCTTCAAATGAGCACACCAAATCATCAGTGAGGGAAGAAGAGTTGTCTGAAGATAATCTTGAAAAAGAAACTCCTCTTGATGAAGTCACAACTGATGCTGATACATCATCCCTGAAGAAGAACCTCAAGAAAAGATTGTTGATCAAAGGACTGAGAAAGATGCAGTTGGTGATGTCATAGATGTTGAAACTCTGTCTGATAATGAGCTTATCATAAATTTCAACCCTAGAATTGCAAAGAGACTGAAATCAAGAAAAGGTAAAGTCGTTGCTTCTAGTACTCCATCTAAACCTGTCAAGAAGAAGGTTATGTATGGACCTTCAAAACCTTGGAGCAAAGCCACTCCTTCATCAAGTAAGAGGAAAATCAGATCAAAATCTGATTCTCATTATGATGTAGAAACTGATGTCCCAGACATCCCTCCAGCAAAGAAGTCCATAATTCAAAGGACCACTGACAATGTCCCTGATGCTCCTACTAACAACATCAGCTTTCACTCCATCAAATTTGCTGCAAGATGGAAATATATATATTAGAGGAGACTGGCCTTGGAAAGGGAGTTAGGAAAGGATGTCTTGGAACATAAGGAAGTAATGGAATTTATCTCTGAAGCAGGTCAAAAGAAGACAGTCACAAAATTATCAAGGTGCTATGAAACCCTGGTCAAGGAATTCATAGTCAACATACCTGAAGACTATGATGATAAGAGAAGTGAAGAGTTTTAGAAAGTTTCTATTAGAGGAAGATGTGTAAAGTTCTCACCTGCTATCATAAATAAATATCTGGAAAGAAGTGATAAGGAAGGATGTGAGGTTGACGTCACTGATGACCAATTGTGCAGAATCATAACTACAAATCAAATCAAGTCTTGGCCAATGAAGGAGAAGCTATCTGCTGGAAAATTGAGTGTGAAATATGCAATTCTACATAGAATCGGTGTAACAAACTGGGTGCCAACCAACCACACCTCAACCATATCAGTAGGATTGGGAAAATTTATCTATGCAATTAGGATGAAGATACCATTTGACTATGGTACTTATATTTATGAGCAAACTCTGAAGCATGCTGACACTTGTGCAACAAAGCTACCTATAGCTTTCCCCACTCTCCTAAGTGGAACCATCCTGCATCAACATCCTAGAATCCTATCTACAACTTTGGATGTTGAATGCAAAAGAGCTACCCTCTGACTTTCCACCAGAAGCTGTTTGCTGGAGCACATGTCCCAAACATTATCTCAACATCTGCTGGTGCTGAACTCAAAACTAAAAAGAAAGGGGATGTGATTGCTGAACTCACTACAACTTACACAGAATTGGATGAGGTCATACGCATAAGCACAATAAGGAAGCTAAAACTTGAAGAGACCATCCAAATTCTGAAGATAAATGCTGCTACAAGTGCTACTGAAGAGGCACCAGAGGAAGAAGCTAGCAGGTCAGGAACTCAAATCTCTTCTGAAGAAGTAGGAAGTGCAAGAAGTGGAGGAAGAGGAGAGTCTGTTAGTTCTACAGAGCACTGACTGGGCTGAAAAATGGTGATTTTTCTTCCATTTGTTCTTTTCTTTGTAACTTTTAGCACATTAGTGCATGATATGCTTTGAATTTTTTTGGGTTCCAACTTAACAATAGATTCTAAGTACTTAGTTATATCTAGAACTTATGTATGTTATCCTGTGAATTTGACTGATTTTCTGGTTTGGCCAAATTATCGCTAAAAAGGGGGAGAGGATGAGTGTTTTGAGTGATTAGACATTAAGTTGAGGGGGTAGTTGTGAGTTGTTTAAACTGTGAGCGATGTGTGTGTTGTGTTTATTTTTATCTGTGTGTTTCCATGTATGAGCATTTGATGTGAACAGAATACTAAGGAAGAACTGCTGTTGTAACTCACTATGATGTGAATTGTGTGTTTCTCATGCTAAGAAGAAGTTGATGTTTATTGTTGATTGTGTATCACTGAAGATACTTTGTGAGGAGAAGCTGTTGTGTAGGGGGAGTAATGTTTTACACTTGTATGTGCTATGTGCAGGGGGAGTAAAATACTGCATATTAATGCATCTTTGAATGTTCCAACCGATGTTGTAACATCTATGTTAATTATCCGCTGCTAACTCTATTTTTGATTGTGATGATGTCTTTACTATGCTGGTCTGATGTATGGTCTGATGTATGTACTTAAATGAAGTTTTAAATTGTATGACCTGCACCCTAAAAAAAATTTAGCCAAAATTTGCCAAATGGGGAGTTTGTTGGTTTTGTTGGTTGGAAGCAATTTTGGTAAAACATTCTACTAAGAGTTGTCTTGAAGTTTACTGAAGTAACAGATGTCACAACAGATGTCCTAACAAGTGTAACTGACTAAAGTGCAGATTTTTTCGGAAGTCAGTTTGTTTAATTGTGTGATTCAATTAAGGAATATGGTGGAGCGTCTTCAGCTATATCTTTGGAGTTTTAATATCATGTTTTCATGGAGAGAAGACAGGAGGCGCTGAAGACTTGTGAGTAAAGCAACCCTAGTTGTCGTTACTCTATTTAAAGGGCTGCAATCCTTACTTTGCAGTCGGTCATTCCAGTTTAGAGAATTTTAGTTTTTACGTTTGGTTGTTCATTATTTTGGTTGTTAGTTGTTAATTGTAAGCCTCTCTTGTAAGTTACTTGAGAAGGAAATTTTTAAGTTGTTAGTTTTCAATCACCATAAGCTTTGAAGCAAGTGTGATTGTGTGTCTTTGAAGAGTATCTTCAGTCTTTAGTAATTTTTAGTATCACGGGTTGTGGTATTGAGGGAGCGAGCGGAGGATTCTCATATCTAAGTGTGGTATCTTAGGTATAAGGATCACTGGGTAGTTAGATTAAGTTAGGAGGTGTAAATGGGTAAGGTTTAGCTCCGAATTAATACTACTAATAGTGAACTTCATCCGTGGCTTGGAAGCCCCCAGACGTAGGTTAGTTAAAGCCAAATTGGGTGATCAATTCTCTATGTTTTTATTGCTTTGTGCATTGTTATAGTCTATTCTATTTAACTATGTTCTAAGCAGATATAAGTGTCGTGACATTACCTTCGACATCTCATATCTGATACAAGAATTTCAATCCTGAATCCAATTTACTAGCATTCATAGTAGTAGTCAGTGAAATATTAGCGTTTAATCATTTAACATACACATTGCCTCTATTGAAATCATTATTACCCAATATGCATTGCAATTATAGCATCCCAAGAAAAATATATACATTGAAATCATCATTTAACTTATATGTTTGGGGGCTAGCCCTTAGTGGGCAAGCCCTTTGTGGACGAGCCCTATGTAGGAGAGCCCTCTGTGGGAGAGCCCTCTGTGGGCGAGCCTTGTCTTTTATTTATTTCATCGGAGTTGTAATCCATTGTTATATTATAGATTAATCAAATAAAAATCACCAGAACCATCAATGAAAATCACCAAAACCATCAATGAAAATCAGATAGTATAGTCATAAAAATCGCTAATTTAATCAACTTCGTAATAACGTAAAGAGAAACACCATATAGTATAATTGTCAATTATAATACATTTATAAATATTTGAGAATTACTTATCTTTCTGGATCACAGTGATCTAAAATGCATCTGGATCTCAAAATTTGTTTCATCAGTTTTAAATTCTTTTTCCTTCAAGATTCTGACAATCATGTATCTGCATTTTTTGTTTTTCTTGCTCTCATCTAGCTGAAAGTGTCATGGATAATGTCACAAGTAATTTAAAATTGATTCCCATGAGAGTTTTATTGGGCCCCATGGTGGGTGCCAACAGTTCCGATAGAACAATATTGATAACCTCCTCGAAGCTTGTCGGGAGAGGCCGCAGTATAATTTTAGGAGTGTTGTATTTGGTATTGCTTGCTTTCTCCGTGGATTTTATGGTGTTCATGATAATTACTCCCACGGTTACCCTGTCCCTTCTGTGTCATAATGAGCATTTACCATATTGAATGAGGATGTTTGTGAGCTAGCTTTATGCTAGCCAACTCTATGGATGGGCATTATGTGGACATGCTTTATGTGGGCGAGCCCTATTGGGATAGATCTGTTGGGAAAGCTCTATTGGGAGATATTTGTGGGAGGGATCAATTAGGAGAGTCATGTTGGGAAGGTTCTGTCAGGATTTCCCTTTTGGGAGGGTTCTGTCGGGCGAGTCGGGTTGTTCCCCTGGTTTGATTGGTGTGGCCTATTTCAAGGGTGGGATGATCCTTTTCTATTTGGGGCCTAGGGCCCGGGTGTGCATAAGTCCCTCAAGCGCAGGGCATGTTAAGGGCACGATTTAGTTTTCTATCTAGGGCCTAAGGCTCGGCTGTTCATAAGTCCCTCAAGCGTGAGACTTGTTAAGGGCTAAGCGATTAAGAGTTCTATCTGGTGCAATAGGGCCCGAATGTTAAAAAAGGATCCCTCTTAGGGTATCCAACACTTTTTCCCCTCATAGTGCGAAAGGGATCCTGTAACACCCCATTTCTACCCAACGTTTATTATAAAATCAGAGTGCGGAAATTTTAAACTAAAAACATGGGATGCCACATTTCAACATTAACAACACAAACTGATAATATACATAACACTTTTTAATTCGGAGGATCTCATAACAACTTTCAATAACTTTCAAACAAAATACTTTTTATTACTACGCATGAATTCATAGTTATACAATCGAATATATTATACTAATAGCAACTTTAAACATCTTGTTCGACTTTCAACATACTTAACAACTTTTTATTTCACAACATCACTTAGGATTCAACAAATTATACTAATAACAACTAGAGTCAACCATATAAACAACATAGACCAAACGCCCCCGAGTGTTACGATCGTAACAAAGACACCGACTTGGACCAACGCCAACTAATTCTTCCATTCTTGACACCGCACGCTACCAATATAAAGGTAACGGCCAACAAAATAGAAAGGGTGAGATATCGAATAATATAAGCGAAAGTACGATAATTCATATGCTTAAGTAAAGAAACATACAATAATTACTACTTTAATCGATAACACATAACATCTACCAAACAACATTCTAGTCAACAACATATAATATCCACCAAGCAACATAGAATCAACAACGTATAATATCCACCAACAACATAGAATCAACAACAACTTAAATGCGACTCGACAAATGCAAATGCATGTGGATCCATTTGGAGCAAAACTCCCAACGTAAAAATATGCCAGGTTATCGAGGCATTCAACAAGGCATAAGCCTTCAACTTACAATGTGGTGCCAATCCAGGCCAACTTACAACGTGGTGCCAATCCAGGCCAACTTAATAATGCACATGCTATGTATGATACCGACCACAAAGATCAACAACAACTTAAAACAACAACAACTTAATCATGCATTAATCGATCAACTTAATCAACACGATCAACTTCGACCTCAACAACTATCAACAACGCCAACAACAATGCAACTTATAATTAATATAATCAACTTCAACTTCAACAATAATTAACAACTTCAACAACAATTAGTAATATCAACCACAATATAATTTATAATTAACACGATCAAATTCAACCTCAATAACAATTAACAACTTTAACAACAATTAGCAATATTAACAACAATACAATTATAATTTAATTCAATCAACTTCATCTTCACTTTTGTCAAGATAATTCTACGGTTCTTAAATCATCCAATTCATATAAACAACAACGATTCGGCTGTATCAACAACCAAGCAACTAATGCGAAATTCAACAAAATGACACTATTTTATTAACTACCCCTATACTCGAACTATCCCATAAAGTTTCGTCCAATTCCGATAAACTATTTTCTCCGCTTAGTTCAACTGACAGTATTATTTTCTACATTATCTTCAGTTTTCTGCAACATTACTAATTAATTCTAATTATCCTACTAATTAATTCAGCCCATTATTAATTCGCATAGTTGAATGATCTTCCCATCGTTAATCCACATCACATATTTATCATAAATACTACCTCTAATGCATTTTTCTATTGTCGCTAGAATATTATCACACTGTTATCAATTAATTGCTTCTACTACTATTATTATTTTCCCATCATGCCGATAATAATTGTTTCCATGTAATACTACCCTTAAAACATGCTAAGACACTATGTTCCTAAATCAAATGAAACAAAACCAACACAGACAACGAGGCAAAACTGGACGGTCACCCTTCCAACCGAGGCGGTCGCCTCATCTCCAAGCAGCCTGTGAGACGGGCGCCTCCTCTCACGATGTCTCTCTTCCCCATCGAGGCGGTCGCCTCCTCCACCTATGCCACGCAGGACACCTCCCTTAGCATCGACTCAACATAATTGACACAAAACCACAACGCATAGCAGAATCATTTGATACCAATTACACAACATAACCACACACAACAATTAATTCAACATGTATTAATATAATTTATTCCAAAGAATGAAATTTTATCGACGAAACCGGATTGACAGTATAATTAAGCAGCCCTAAACCCCACATACGAACCATCCTACAATCGATTATAAAACCTGAACCCCACCCCTTACCTGTGGATTGACGGGAACTCAAAAATTCGATCGGAATAACGAAACTCTCGGACGACAACGATCTCTCCTAGCACCCTTGTTTCCAACCTTTCTCCCTTTCCTCTCCTATAATTAATATACTACATTTAATTTATTAATTCCAAATAATAGAATAATTCTAGTATTATTTTTATTCTAACTATTAGCCTTATATTTCTCCTTTTATATCTCTTATTTATTCAAACCTAATTCCTTCTCTTATAATTAAATCCAACTAATAATATTATTATAATAAAAATAAAATAGTAATAATAATAATATTTCTATTATTTCTACTTAACTTAATTTTCACACCTCTTTTCTATATTTCTAACACCAATAAATAACTCCATTAATTCCACACTTATTTCTAATATTATTTTCAATAATATTCTACCACCGAATTAATTCATCACTAATTATTCTAGTTAATTAATCTCTACTCATGATAATAATAATTCTCCGACTAAACTGATTATTTCACTTAAATAAACTAGTCCAATAAATAAATACTATTATTCTTAATATTAATCTTCCAATTACACCAACCAAATAATCCGGCTTAAACTTACTAATCCAAATATGTCTCTAAATAATGCCGATAAATCCAATTACTCTGGTTAATTCTTAAACTACGTCTAATTCCAATAATTAAATCTTTTAATAATTTAATTAACTAATTAATTAAATTCGGGGCGTTACAGATCCCGCTTAGTGATTCATCATTTTGATCACCTCTGAGGGAGGAAATAATCCCTCTTTGGGAATCCATAATTTTGGTCGCATCATAGGGAGGCAAAGTTCCTACTTAAGAATCCAATGTTTTGATCACCTCTATGGGTGGCAGGTATCCCACTTATGGATCTAATGTTTTGATCACCTTTGAGGAAGACAAGGATTCCACTTAGGAAATCGAACATTTTGGTCACCTCATTAAGAAGCAAGCATATCACTTAGGGATCAAGCATTTCGATCACCTCATTGAGAGGCAAGGGTTTCACTTAGGGATCCAACATTTTGATCACCTCTGAGGGAGGAAAGGATCCATAGTCCCTGAATTTTTGTTGCCTCATATGGCGAAAAGGATACCACTTATGGATCTCGTTCTTTAGTTTCCTTTGAGGGGGAAAGGATCCCTTTTACGAAACCAAACATTTTGGTCACCTCAGAAGGTGATCTTCTCTCTAGCTCTTAGGATTTTTGCAAAATAGAGTAGCTAGCAAATATAAATTCTTTGAAATAAAATGAGGGGTCTCGTTAAAAACCATTGTCCTATGTAAAGCACAAAGGGAAAAGAGTGCACCATGTTAAATAACATGTTCTTACAAACGACACAGATGTGATACTCTCCCATAAAAATTAACGGTAAAATAACTAAATTGTGGTAGAGAAAACAAATAAACGATAGTGGGGAAAGTGGCCCTTAAGGGCATTCATTTTGGGCTTTTAATATTTGGTATCCTTACTGGTTGAAGATGAAGTCTCCTCACCTTTGAAGGATTATTTCAACGACTTTATTCCTGATCCCACCTTCCTAGATTTTATACCTAAAATGCATTCCCTTTTAGCTTGAGGCTCTTTAGATAACATTTTATTGTGATCTCCTGATCTATAGGGGCTAAATCATCAATGGTGCCTCGCATCTCTACCATGGAATTAAAGTCATTGTTTCCCCCAGTATCTTACAATATATATGAATGTACTATCCTATTAAGCATGGTCGAGGATGTCTAGGTACAAGAGCGTGGGTGGAAATGACTATGGTGATTATAGAAGAAGGTGTGATACATAAATGCCTTTTAGGTTTATAAGAGTTATGGTGGTAAGGACTCATATGTTGCAACAATATACTTCGTATGGTGGTATTTTCGATGGTATGTGAGGTCAACTTATGTGAGGTGATAGGCTTTGTATTATGCATTATTATGTGTAAGTTATGATTTGTCTCTTTTCTGTTAAGGTATAAATATTTATATAAGCCCTTGGGCATAGGACATAGGAAAACTTAATGGGTGATAACCACTCCCACTTGACTGAGGAAGGTTGTTAACTACCCATTTTCCAGTAAGTTATAGAATGACTCATTTAAAACATGTTTTATGAAGGAGAGCACCCATACTACACAAAGGTAAATGCTAAGGGCGACACCTCACGGGGAAGAAACCATGTTATCGCTATTATTTGAGATTCTCACATAAAATATGATGTAGTGTAAAGATTTGGGTAAGAATATCATTTATCTTCCAACAATGAGTTGCTTTAAAACAAAAGAGAAAAATAGAATAAAAACTTAAAAAGTTATGATTTTGCCAAAAAAAAATTAAGTAAAATTTTTTTTGACCTACCAAAGTTTTTTTAAAAAATTTATCTGGCCATATATCTACACATACTGTATTTTAAAAATATTCAATAACCAAAATGTAGTGTTATATTTTCACTAGAAAATAGTAAGAACCACACCTAAAGAGTTGTACCTAAGATACTAATTTCTTCAAATATTAAGTCAACAACTGAAGGTCTAGGAAAATAATTGCTAGTTTTTGGCCTAGGGCCTCTATTCCAATGAGTAGTAATCCTGGTATTAACGTCTAAAAACATTTTATTAGCATAGGGATTTTTTATTCTAAATTGTAAAATTGAAATCGTTTACAAGAGGAAATCTCCGAAGGACGTCGGCATTGAAGTCCACGCCCAATTTATCAATAGGAAACCTCTAGATCACCTTCACCTATTGCCTCGCAAGTTTTAGGTATCCTTACTAGATAAGATTCATTCATCATAGATAAAACATGAATCATAAATGAGTTTAACTCGGATTATAATAAAGAAAAGAGTGATTGGTATTTTTCCTCTTTCGATAAAACATTAACAAAAATATGTTTAGCAAAATTTTATGAATTTTTAAATTATCATGAAACTAATATATATTTCTTTACTTGATTTAAATTATACCGTTTAGAGGAAAAAAATTTAAAAAACCCTACGCTATTAAAATAACACCACTTAAAGAAAATGTTGAGATAGAAGCGTCTCCTTTTAAAAAAATTATTCGTCCAGATGAAACTAGAAAAAATATTAATAACATTCATCGCCAACTTAACTTACCAACCATATATTAAGTACTATGTCGAAACAATTAGAAAGAATTGAGGAGACAATTCCTCATATTGTCGATATACATTCTACTAAACTTGACCCTATTGGACCAATATATCATTATAATATCCCCTCAAAAGATAAACTGCAAGGTATGATGTTAGGTCAAGAATCTGATTGGGAAATTAATGACTTAATTAAGAAATTCAATGGTTTAAATTTAGAATCAACATTCACATTACATACCCTCTCTCATGAAGGAGAAAATAGATGTACCTTAACCTTAAACAAATTAGGAAATAGAGGCCTTAGGCCAAAAACTAGAAATTATTATCCTAGACTTTCATTTGTTGACTTGCAATTTGAAGAAGGAAGTAGTTCATAGGAAATAGCTACTCCGAAGAATCTATAGTTAATGGAACATAGATGGTTATTCAGAACAACAGGTTCTGGATAGCATTCAACAAATAACAATGGCTACCACATCCTTTAAAATTAGAAGAAATAACGATAAAAAGACCAAAGACATGATATTCATGGGTTTTACTAGTCAACTAAACGGATGGTGGGATAACATTATTGCTCCATAAGATAAATTAAGAATTGACATGGTTGTTAAAGGTGAAAATAATGAAGATAATTGTGTTACAACACTCCTTTACGCCACTACTAAGTTCTTTGTAGGAGAACCCTTAAAACTCCAACAAAGAGCCTCTGATAAATTAATGAACCTTTATTTCCCAACCATGTCTGATTATCGTTGGTATAATGATATGTTTCTTTCTAAACTCTGCATCAGGTCTGATGGAGCAGATGATTATTAAAAAGAAATATTTATCAGTGGCTGTAATACGGTGAACTGACTTTGTAGGATTTTTTGTATCCAAATGTGCGGATAGCAAGAGTCGCCACCGACTTTTATTTTTATCCAATTAAGGGAAGGTAAAAGTAACAGACAGAAAAAGACCTTCGTTAGATTCTGAGTTCGGGAGAATGGTTATGAAAAGGGAAGGTATTAGCACCCCTTTCCATCCGTAGTTATCTACGGGCTCTTAGTTGCTCTAGATCACTTTTTTAAAATTGCTTTCTGTGTGTTTGACAAAAATATTTTGAAAGATGGCATTTCGCTTTGACTTTGTAATGACTCATGTAGGAGTGTATACAAAGTGTTCGGAAATGTTTTGTTTTGAAAAAGAATTTGAATTTTGAAAAAAAGAGTGTGTGGTGTGAAAAGCATTTGGTAGAGCGAGCAACTAGGAGACTTATTACCCACTCAGAATTGGTCGTTTTGTTGTACTTCTACATTCCTTTAGAATAGCGCTAGCCATACCATTAGTTAGTAGGTAGCTCCATTCGTTGGATGTAAGCGGGACATTCGAAGGGACATCGGATGGTCATAGAAGGCAACTTGTAGGAAGTATCCTAGCACATTCGAAGGGACTATCATCATTTTTCGTAGGCGACAATCGAGGGTCAAGATCATGTATTCGGAGGCGACATCGTGGGTCTTATGATCTTTGTATCGAAGGGACTATGACGATTTGTTTGGAAGGCAACGGTGCTAGAATACCTCTACGTTCGAGGGACATGACCATTTTGAATCGAAAGGCATCGAGAGAGAATTACCCTAAGGGGTGCGTGTGTGAAAGAAGTGTGTTGAATTCAGAATATATTATCTTGAAATTAGTATGAGCTATGTCCAATTTTAGTCTTGCCATACACACCTAGTTACTAGCAATTGATGAAGGTGCGGAAAGTAAAATGCGGAATGTAAAGTGCGGAAAGGTAAATCCTACGCTATTACAAGGCTTTGGGGCAGATACATAATTAGGAGTGCGGAAAGTAAAAGTCCTAAATTAAACTATTACAACCCATGAGCAATTACATTATTGGAAAATAAAGTAATAAAATGGTAAAGAAACGTCTGGATTGGAACAACCTGTGAAAGAATGAGAAATCGGAAAATACGAGGTGAATTGAATAAGAGAAAAAATGTTAGAAAAATGCAAATTTTAATATGAGAAAATTAATATATGCTGAAAATAAGATAAATAAGTTAAAATAATTTTTTTGGGATTTTTTAGAAAAGATTTAATAATTAAAATGCAATTTATAATGATTTAAATGCTAAATTATAAATAAAATAAATATGCATGCAAAAATTATATTTTTTAATTTATTAAATTAAATAAAGATTTTTATGAAAATAATGTAAAAAGAAAAAATGTTTTTGGTAATTTTATAATGCAAAAATAAAATATGAAAAGAAATTAAAATGCATGTAAAATATTAAATAAATATGAAAATAGAAAAAATAATTGAAAATAGTGCAAGTTTGGAAAAGAAAAAGAAAGAACCGGTCCCAGGCTGGATCGAACTCATGACCTCCTGGAGAATCTCTTCAAAACACAAGCCTTAACCACTGGGACAACGTGTCTTTGGTGTTTTGAAAGTGAGAAACAATGATACATAAGCGATGACGCGTCCTGGATATGTTGAAAATCAGAGTCAGCACGCGTGGGCCCACGCTGGATGAGAGAACGAATCAGAAATTGCCATGACGCCACGCAAGCTACGCCGGAGTCCAAATCGGTCAACGACGCCGGAGCCCTAGCTCCGGTCGTCTTCTCCGATCACTCAAATCTCCAAACCTGAAAAATACGTGAAATAAAAAGGAAAAGAGTACCCTACCCCCCTAAATCGAGGGCTGCGAACACGATGGTGGTGCTAGTTTCGCCTGAAAAGGCCTGTATCAACTGGTTCGAACGAAACAGTTCCAAAAGCCCTAATAATGGCAAATCGTGTTTCTAACGTGCAAGCATCAAAACGATGACCCAGATCAATCCAGTGGAACCTCATGAACACATAGCAAACGTTAGAATCAATTAAAACAGGCTGGTAATAAAAATACGATTTCAAGAAAAATTGATTATGTATGCATGTATGTAACACGATTTAGCTTGCTTTGACCATTGTTATTGATGCAAACTTACTCATGCTTACCCTTAGAACACGTTTGAGTGCTTGAGAGAGGCTGGAAAGGGCTGGAAAATAAAACTCGAATTTCAAGTTTCTTGGAAAAAATTTGCAAGAGTTAGGGTTATGCTTGAGCTAGGGTTTTCGTTCTTTGTACTGGCTGCATTGCTTGGTATTTATAGGAGTTTTTGGAAGAGAAAAAACAAGGAAAAAAGATTGGAAATTGAATGTGCAAATATTTTCTTTGAAAATCAAATCAAATTTTGAAGAAAATATGATTTTCTCATCAATGCCATGGCTTGCACGAATTTGGTAAATGGTGTGGGCTTTCTTGGACATTAAGAGAGATATAAATCCAACTTAATTGAAAAAATAACTTAATTTTCATATTTTACATAATTTATTTTTGAATTAAATGTTGTAAAATTCAAATATAAACCATGAAAATAGAAAATTACCAATGCCAAGCTTTTATGGGTCAAAAATAACATCATGAACAAGTTTGGATCAAAAGATTATAGGCCCATTTGGAAAATTTTGCAATTTGACCAATATGTCCTTTTGTGCAATCATTCAAAATCGCCAACTTCGAATAGTGTATCTTGCTCAATTTTCCACATTTTTGAGTGTTCTTGGACTTTTTGGAAAGCTCTAAGAGTCCTCTAACCAATGTCTTTGGTCTCATCTCAATTGGAGTTACCATGCTCAAAATATCTTCAAAACAAAAAGTTGACTTTTTGTTGACTTTGAAAATGACCAGAATGTTTTGAGCTATACCTCTCAAATGAAGCATTTTTGGACATTCTTGTGAGACATGAAGTTGTAGAGAATTGAATTTCCTTCAAAACAAGAGGTGGTGGAAAAATTTCGAGAAAGTATGAGAAAGTTATGATCACCAAAGTTCATTGACTTTTCATCTAGAAACCCTAATTTAGAAAGTTTGACTTTGGGCAAATCTTGAGTTTTATTGATGAATCATGATCAACCCTTGATCAAATGATGAATGTAACTTCAAAATGAGGATGTTGACCAAAATTATGAAGTTTGACTGTATGTTGACCATGCTGACTTTTTGTCCAATACACCCGATTTTCAACCATCTGAACAATTGTCTGAGGAAACTTGACTTGTGAAGCTTGAAACTTGACATGGAGAATCTTTGAAGCATATGAGGAGGCATGAGGGCCATTGGGGATGTTGGAAATCCATCTTGACTTGAGAGATACCAAACCCTATTTTGGGTTGATTGTCTAGGAGAGAGTTTGTCTGATCAACTCTTGAGGAATCCTTGAGTATGGATGTATGAAATCTCTTGAGTAGATGGAGGGCAAATTTTGGGGTATGACAGCTGCCCCTGTTCAATCTTCTTGTACTGGAAGGGTTAGATTGACATGCTTGTCTTTCGTGACCTGGAGGTAGAAGATGATTGAACACCGAGTACACCTAAAAATTTGCACTCGCTGTTGGTGGATGATGTGGGAATGGGCTTACAGATGCCATTTGGAGAAGTTGGAGACTTCGCTGGGGAACGAGTCGTACGCTAGACTCGAGGTTGTTGATAGGAGAATTGACGGAGATGGGCTTAAGATGCCATCTGAAAGGTCGATGCTGGGGGGTGAGTCGTATGTTAGACTCTGTAGATGTTCCTGGAACGGAGAGGAGATGGGCTTAAGATGCCATCCAAGGGAGTCGTACGTTAGACTTCGTGTTCACTTCGAATGAGGTTATTGGTTTGTATTGATTTTTAACCGTATATGCAGTATTCTGAGAGTGAAGAGATGTTGACAAATAGTCGGAGATGGGCTTAAGATGCCATCCAAGGCAACTGAGTCGTACGCTAGACTCTGTAGTTGCGGTTGATAATAAGAAGAGGTCAGAATAAATCTTCGTGTCGATTACTCTGAGGGATATTGTAGTTGGCAAAAATGTGGATAGCTTCCCTGTTGTGTGTCGGGTGTTGATCCATTGCCTGTTATCGGAGGATAACCAGAGGTGGTCTTTCGGATAGTTTTCCCGTCGGTTCGGGGCTTAACTCGACCACCGGAGGCGGTCTTTCGATAGTTTTCCGCGGCTCGGGCTTAATCCTGAGGAAATTTAGGAGACGCCTTCGGGATTCCGAGTAGATCTCAGGAGAGCATTTGATGGTTGCCGAGAGACCGCTAGAAGAGTCCGAGTCCGTTGTAATCTCCGGCCGGGAATAAAGGTGTATGCTTCCTCCGATGCACTATCTCGACCAAGTTTTGAGTCCGGATACCGCCGGGGAGAAGGGGAGGATTGAGAAATATCCGGGGATGAAGTGTTACCGCTGAGACCGATGTAACGTTGCTCGCTTGAGTGGAATCGCCGTGGATTAACCTATACTCACTGGGAAGGTGTGTTGTGGTGACACCTTTATGCTCTGTGAGGAACTATTTGTTGACTTTCGCGTCATCCCACCTCGGAACCGTAGTAAGTACTTTGTATGTTCACTTTTCGTATGTTTGTGATCGATTCTTATTGTCAAATGCGATAATCATTCAAAGCAAACGTTGGACTTATTGCAAATAACAACAATGTAAATTGTAAAGAGAAAGAAGTCAGATTTATTTGAAAGGTATGGCCAAGTAGTTTGTACACAAGAAAGGTAAAAGCTATGCGAAACAATCTCATTAAGTCCCAACTATGCTAGTACTCATATATTTCGACTATCTCATCTCCTTGTCACAAGAGAAAGTGAGTGAACCGATCTTCGCCATTTGAACCTTGAATGCCGATAGTAGTATGGAAGGTATGATCCGAAGAGACATAGTCGACGCTTAAATCCCTAACTTTTGCCTAGACCGCCTTTCGGTTTTCACCACCGATACCTTTTTGCTCAAGCCGCCTTTTCGTGTTTTCGACTTGCGGTGTACATCTTTTGCATATATCCTTAATTTTGCCCGAACCCTTTGATTCGCCAGATGCCCTTATTTTTGCCTAGGTTCGCCGACCTAGCGGGTCTCTTCATGCGTAGTATTTTTGACTATGTCTCGTCACGGGTGTGGAAGTCTTCGCCATCCATGGTGCTAAGTATCATAGCTCCGCGGAAAATATCGTCTTGACTACAAATGGTCCCTCATAGGTGGGAGTCCATTTGCCCTCGATCACCTTGTGGAAGGATGATGCGCTTGACTACTAGATCACCGACTTGGTAGACTCGGTGCTTGACCTTCTTGTTAAATGCTCGATCATTCGTTTCGATAAATCGTCCATGGCGATGGACGCGAGTCGCTTCTCATCGATCAAGTTAATCTGTCAAGGCGAGAACCCAATCGCCTTCACCTAACTCGGCCCCGAGGACTCGTTGAGGGTATCCGAACCTCGATGGGTAAGACGGCTTCCATACCGTATACAAGAGAGAAGGGTTGCCCTGGATGTTCGTCAGAAGGATAACCATGAAGAGCAAATGGTAACATCTCATGCCAATCTTTGTAAGTCACACCATCTTCCATAATCTTCTTAATGTTCTTGTTGGCGGCTTCCACAGCGCCATTCATCTTAGGCCGGTAAGGAGATGAATTGTGATGGTTGATCTTGAATTGCGTGCAGAGTTCAATGATCATCTTATTGTTGAGATTGGAACCATTATCTGTGATAATCCTTTCGGGAGTGCCATACCGACAGATAAGATTATGTTTGATAAATCGAGCCACAACATTCTTGGCAACAGATGCGAACGAGGCTGCTTCTACCCACTTGGTGAAATAGTCAATTGCCACAAGGATGAAACGATGTCCATTGGAAGCTGTGGGCTTAATCTCTCCAATCATGTCAATGCCCCACATTGCAAAAGGCCACGGAGAAATTAAAACATTCAGAGGTACTGGAGGTACGTGCACTTTGTCGGCATAAATCTGGCATTTGTGACAAGATCGAGCATAGTGGTGACAATCGCCCATGGTGGACCAATAGTAACTGTCTCAAAATCTTCTTAGCCATCGTGTGCCCACCGGAGTGGGTACCAAATTCGCCGTAACTCTTCCATGATACGCATTGTCGTTTCGTCTACACAATGAGTAAGCACAAGTCGTGGTTGCGCTTGTATAAGATGTCGTTCGAGAAAGAATTTGGATGCGAATCTTCTCATGAACTTCTTATCATTGATGATGCCCTCCGGATATTCCCGAGTCTCAAGATACCTCTTCACGCCATAGTACCAAGGTTTCTCTTCGCAAGCTCACAACAATACCGTTCGCCGAACTTCTCAATGATGATCCGGGAGCCTCGTTGTCCCATCCGACCTTGAACATAGACGACATAGTAGCTAGGCGCGCCAACCGATTCTCTTCTCGTGGAATGTGATTGAAAGTGATCTCTTCAAGTAGGGATCAAACTCGAACATGCTCGACACGGAATGAGATTCGGATGCTTCGTATCCCACTCGCCTTAATGACCGATCACTAAAGTCGAGTCTCCATACACTTGTAAGAACTTGATTCTTAAGTCAATAGCGCTTTAAGACCCATGATGCACGCCAGATTCGCCATATTGTTAGTGCAACTAAAACATAATCTGGTGAGAGGCGTGTCCGCTGGGGATGTAATGATGGCGCCAATGCCATTGCCAAGCGTTGAGGCTCCATCAAAGACCATAGTCCATCGGGATCCTTGTTCGGTCCTTCGTCTGGCCTCGGTTCTTCACAATCAGAATTAGCAAAACATCTTCGTCTCGAAATTGAACCGCATAGACCGATAGTCATCTACGGCTTGATGAGCCAAATGATCGGCTACTACACTTCCTTTGATCGCTTTCGAGAAGTGTACGGATGTCATATTCGGTCAAGATCATTTGCCATCTTGCTATTCTTCCGAGAGAGTGGTTTCTCAAAGATGTATTTTATCGGATCCATCTTGGAAATCAACAAGGTAGTGTGAGTCAACATATATCGCCTTAGTCGTGAGCAGCCAAGCCAAAGCGCAAGTTTTCTCGAGCAGTATCTTGTTTCACAATGGTAAACTTTTGCTAAGGTAGTATATTGCATGCTCTTTTCGACTGACTTGTCATGTTGCCCCAACACACACCCCATTGAGTTCTCTAACACCGCAAGTACATGATAAGAGGTCTTCCTTCAAGCGGCATCGGGATAGGAGGATTCAGAGGTACTCCTTGATTTTGTCAAAAGCGATCCGCAATCGCTGCTCCATTCCACTACTTGATCTTTCTTTAGTAACTTGAAGATTGGCTCACAAGTAGCGCTAGGTGTGCAATGAATCGCAATGTAGTTCAATCGGCCCAAGAAACCTCGACTTCCTTCTCGGGAGTCGCATCTCTTGAATAGCTTTAACCTTCGCAGGTCAACCTCAATACCTCTTCCACTGACTACAAACCCTAGGAGTTTTCCGGATCTGACCCCAAAGGTGCACTTGTTGGGATTAAGTCTTAGTCTGTACTTCTTCAACCTATCAAACAGTTTTTGTAGATGATTGAGATGTTCTCCTTCAGTCTGTGATCGAGCTATCATGTCATCGACGTAGACCTCTATCTCGTGATGAATCATGTCATGAAACAATGTCACCATAGCACGCTGATAAGTGGCACCCGCGTTCTTCAATCCGAAAGGCATAACCTTGTAGCGTAGTGCCCCACCGTAACAAAAGTAGTCTTTTCCATGTCTTCAGGAGCCATTTTGATCTGATTGTAACCGGAGAAACCATCCATGAAGGAGAAAACCTTGTGTTGAGCGGTGTTATCAACCAGAACATCAATATGAGGAAGTGGGAAATCGTCTGACTCGCTTTGTTCGATCTCGTAATCCACACACATTCGTATTTTACCATCCTTCTTAGGTACGGGTACCACATTTGCAACCCATGGGATAAGAGGTGATGCTAAGAAACCAGTTGAACTGCTTCATAACTTCGGCTTTGATTTTCTCGACATCTCGTGACGATACGACGAACCTTCTGCTTCACCGAGAAAACCTTCTTTTAATCGTGTACCACAATATCAATGTCTAAACCAGCATGTCTTCGTATGACCAAGCAAAACCTCAATGTAGTCTCGTAGCATCCGAATCAACCTTTCTTTAACACTGCTCAAGACCCGCTCCTATCTTGATCTCTTTCTGCCTTCACAAGACTCAAATTCACAACCTCAACTTGCTTCTTGTGGTCAGATAACTCGCTTCTTCTTCAGTAGCGCAAGTTCTCCGGCACTTCACAATCTTCCTCACTTTCGTCGCTTGGTAGATCGGATTATCAAGTCATATTTAGCACTAGCATAGTTATTAACGAGATTCGGAGTGATTCGCAGTTGTATCACGTGGGTGTGTAAGAACACATAGCTTTTGAAGGGTGATAAAGTAAAAGAAAGAAAACAAAATTGAATGCAAAAGTCCAACGAATTTATTGAATGAAAATACGCAAACAACGATAATAACCTCGAACGAGCCATGACGCCCGCAAGGCACCAAGCTTTCAAAGTTTATTGTTCAAAACGAAAGAAATACGAAAAGCAAAACAAAACAAGAGCAATTACTCCGCTAAAGGAGATTGGTATGACGCCTTCGCCTTCCAATTCCGAGCCCATGATCCGAGTTGGGAAGATGCACTTGCGATGTCGAAGCCGTTGTCGTCGCCTTCTATAGCATGTATTCCACTGGCCGATGCGGAAAGGAAGTTGGCCGCACGCTCACGCGTATCATCTTCGACCCTTGATGGTGAAGCCTAAACCGCCTTGTCAAATTTGAAAGGAAGATCGTGAGTTGTCCCAAATAGCACTACCTCCTTGTTCAACAAGAGCTTGAGCATCTTTCGGTGAGGCCATCCTAGGCGGAGCTTGTGTAACTTCAGAGGACAGAGAGTCAGGCATGACTGGGATTGTCTCAAAAGCTTGACAGGAGTCTCAAGAATTCTCCTTCCATCTCAAGGTATCGGAATGACCGGAGATGATGACCATATACTCTTCTTCACCACATACCGTGACAACCTTCCTTTCACCGGTACTTCACCGATGTGGTGGAAGTACGCCCCATGTATCCAAGGGCGCCCAAGTAGGCAAGAGTAGGTCGGACGGATGTCCATGACAAAGAAAGTGGAGTCAAAAGTCCGGGAACCGACTTTAACAGTGTAATGAGCTCTCCAAGCATCGTTAGAGCCATCAAAAGCTCTCACGATTATGTCACCGGTCTCGAACCAACCCTTCGACATCAAGCCGATCAAAAGCGGTAGGATATTCAGAGCGAACCGGTATCCACCAAAACATGAGACAGATAGTACCCTTGCATTCAATGATATGTGCAAGGCTTTGTTATGTTTCTTTCCGTAAGAGTCAAATCAAGATCGAGAAGCCTAGGCCGTTGTTGGCAGCCGTGCTAGCAATACAAACTTCGAATTGATCTGGTAGTGTCTTGCGGTACATGAGCATTCTTGAAACTTCACCAAGGCATTAGCATGAGCCTCGAGCACAAGAGCAAAGCGAGCATGGAAATCTTGGACGAGTCTGTCCTAACTGCTCCACAACATTGTAGTCACTCTTCTTGATGATCTTGAATTTCCTCCATTTCTTGTTTGGAGGTGTCTTGATAACTTCCTTTGGTACTTCGGTCGAGCGGATGAGTCACCGGTTCTTTCCTCTAGCCGGGATATTGGTGGAGTAACGGAATGCGAGCCGGAGTCGCAGTGTCTTTGGAGGAGAGATCTCGAGAGATACCCTTCGGTCACCTTATCGATCCGTGATGTTGTCGATGTCAAGAATGGTAGCTTCAATCGTAAGATCTTCAATGGTCGAGGTCTTGCTTGACGCCATGATAGTAAACATCACCCATAGTTCCAAGGGATAGCTTTGTCGAGGAATATGGAACTGGTCCGGGAGAAGTGATAATGAGAGGTGCCACCCAGGCACAGGATCGCAGAGGAAATCCTTATTGTGTTAACATCAAGATAGTCTTCGGGAAATCGTCTCCCATCCGTCGCCTTAACATCTTCAATAGGAATCTTGTAACTATCGTGACAGTACTTCACCATGTAATCATATTTTCCACTTGGCTGTCCCAAGGTATCCCACAGATGGTACAGCTTCGCATTGTCGATCTTCAACTTAGACATTTCTTCACACACCGCACGGTGGTTTCGTAAACAGATCTCACGGTTATCCATCATGCATGAACACGCCTTCTCAACCAAGCACAACCATCAGCGCGGATGGGCACCAACGACAATTCTCGGGCATCCCGGATTGACACCTTGCAACAAATTCTTCTTAATACCATCGAGGAATGGTCAAGTCATCTATGTTGAAAACATAAGTATCGTCCCCAACAGATTGGAGCTCTTGTCATGGTTAGGCATAGGCGCGTTGATCACATTGAGTCTCAACAGAGGATCAAATTCAATCTGCTTAGCTTCAATCATATCTTGAATCTTGTTCTTGAGCCCAACAATTGCCAGTCATGTCCCGGGTGTTGGAATGGTAAGCACACTTAGCATTAGGATTGTACCGGAGAGGAAGTGTTGACATTCGAGGAGGATCCTCAAGGTAATCACCTGCTCAACATGTGTTGCAAGGCTTGCGACAAAGGCATGTTGATCTTCAGAACTGCCTTCGCTATGCTCTCGCCGAGGTTGTCTGATGTAAGATTGAGATCACAACGCCCCACAGATTGAGCACGGTCGGTCTTGGCTCGGCTTTTCGACCATACACAAGATTAGCTTCTTTCTTACCACCAAAAGATCTCTTCGCAGATTTGAAGATGTCTCTATCTGAATCTTTCCACTCTTGATACCAGCTGCGTCATCAATATCACTCGGTGAATCCGGATGAAGAATTTCCAATCGATGATTGAAGAACGGCTGTCGTTGTTCCCATAAACATATCAACCAACTCCCTATTGGACAAGGGTGGTTGAACTCCGCTAGATCTCTCCACTTCGAGCATACTCCTTGAACTTCTCGTCACGACCCATAGACATGCTTTGTAGTTGCATGCAGTGGGTGTCAATTCACATTGTACTCATATTCAGAAAGCATCACCAAATCACTCCAAGTACGGATACGGTCATTCTCTAGTGATAGTACCATTCCAATTGGGTTCGGACAAACTCTCTTGAAAATAGTGCATCCACAACTTTCTCATCGTGTGGGGTTGATCTTACGGACATAGGACTTCAAATGCATTAGGGCAAGACATGCCATCATATTTGGAAAAGGTAGGAACTTTGAACTTGGAAGGAATCACAACACGTGGACAAGACTCAGATCATCAAAGTTCAGCCCGGACATTTTCAAGTTTTCCACAACATTCAGACGATCTTCAAGTTGCTTGTACTTGTCATCTTCCTCGTAGTACCGCCATAATCGAATGATCCTCTCCTCCTTTCTTTGGTTCCCGCTCACCTTCATCACCCTTGGTACTCCCCGGTATGGACACTTCCTTCGAGAGCTCAACGGTGACCACTTTAGGACCCCTTTGAAACGTCTACCCATGTTGAGGAGACCAACAACCTTCTTCTTCTTGTTGATGAGCTTCTTCGATCTTCTTGGCCTTGGACCAAGTGGTGAACATCTGTTGAAACGAGCATTCGAGCCGGAGATCTTTGACAGTCTGTTCAAGAGCCATTTCTGCTAAAATAAATAGCGAGCAAATGAGAAAACCAATCTCCAATGTACATGTGATGCAATGTTATGATATGCTATGCAATGTTTATGCGAATGCAATGCAATGTTTTCAAGGACCTAAGAGATTTAAATTTGTTAAACAAGCAATGAGCAAACATTTATTAGTACTTCTCATTATTCTTTTTTTTTTCTTTTTAAGTACAAGAGATAGTTCAAAGCAATAAAAGAAAACATAAACATCCTAAAGCTCTAAGTCTCCCATGGGCGCTTCCTCTTGGTGCCGATGTAAGCGTTGATGTTTCGCTCCTCATGAAGTAGCTTGGTCAACTCTAGGACTTTCTTCTCACTTGCATAACATTGAGCTTCAAAGGTATCCCTTTCTTCTTTAATCTGAATCCAGGATCGCTTCAAGTCTTCAAAATCAGTAGGCATGTCAGGATGGAGAACAGATAGGTACGCACCTATAGCAACAGTTCCATAATTCGGTAAAACAGCGTGAATGGCATCATGAGGTTTTGAGCTCGAGCTCGCACCCATTTAAGGTAAGGTTCCCAAGGAATGGAGTTCGGTGCCCCAAAGTCTTGGTATCGCCTTCTTTACCATGCCCCAAGCATGTATAAACCTTCGCGGTAATTCTGGAGATCGTGATTGTAGTCGAACACAATATCTTGGAGAAGCATATCATGTGGACCATCCCTTCGAGTAAAACCAAACTGACGTAGAGCTAGAGAAGGGTTGTAAGTAATACCTCCCCTTATACCAAGGAGTGGTACATTAGGGAACTCTCCACAACGCAATGAAGGTGAAGTCCTTTTGAGAGAAAAGACTCCAACGGATATCCGAATGAGAGAGTGACATCAATCTTTGAGACCATCTCAACCTTTGTTCATTCTTCAAAACGATGGAGGAAGGTGCGAAATAAACCACCTTGAAAGTAACGTATACAACACATGAGAGTTCCTTGTCGCTAGTAGTACGAGTGTGGAGAGAATGTAGGATATCTCCAAGTAAGGTAGGCAATCGGATTGCGGGTAAGAAACAACTTGATGGCATTGACATCTATGAATTGATCCGAGTTAGGAATAGAACCAAACCATAAATTAGCAAGGCAACAATGTTCTCAAATGCATGGAAACTCATAACTTTGAGGAATTCTCGGCTTTCTTGATTAAGAACTTGGAAAGTAAACCCTTAACTCCACTTCTAGTTTCCCAATTGGCTTCAATGTCCGAGCTTAAGATGTAAGGTCGATGCAATGTCTTCGCACTAGGAACCTTTTCTAGACCGTGAATGGCATTTGATCAAGAATAGGTATCCCAAGTAGCTTAGAGAACTCTTCCAAGGTAGGAACCAACCGATAATCTGAAATGTAAAGCAATGGTGTTTCGGATCAAAGAACTGGAATAGGACATGCATCATATCTTCTTCAAAACCGAGAAAACCAAATCAAGTAGATAACCATGTCTTTTGATGAATTGAGCATGGTCGGAATTTCAAACCAATTCTTTGAGTGAGAAGGATACCCATGAAGTTGATTCGGATAGTCTTTCTAGAAGCCATAATCCCTACAAAACAGAGCAAAGATAAATCCTAGGTCCTTGAAATAGTTAGAAATGATATGCAATGCGAATGATGTCATGATGTCATGTTTAGCACACACAAACAATTCACACAATGAGCCTAGGGTTAAGGCTTGCATGAGGTATAGGTGATTACCCCACCAAAAGTTTGAGTTGGTTCATCCGTCCTATAATAGTAACCGGTTCTAGGAATCTCACATCATCGATCTTTCTCGTAGGCGCTTATTTCAATACGACGCCAAGTGGTCGATCGAAAATGTCCCAAAAGTCGATCTCAATGAGCGTAGCATCGAGTATCAACCAACCTCGGTCTACACCAAAGTCGGCCATCTCACTACCTTCTAATGGCCAAGATGGGTCAATTAAGGTTCTAAAAGTTTAGTTAGCGCTTGATGACACCACGCAGAAGCCAAATACTATCTTCAACTTGGGAATGAAGAGTATCGGACAACCAAAGTGTCACGCTAACGTAGCCATCATGTTGACCGCGTAGTTATACGCCCAACGGTCGCGATGATCTAATGCTACTTACCTAAAAGGAAACCGGATCCGGTGTAGGATCCCCAACAATATAATACCCAAGCAACCCTTAAAGATAAAGCATACAAGTCAAACAAAAGCAGAAAATGATCTAGAAATCCCTAAGGCAATTCTCTCTTTAGGTGTATTCCCACAGAGTCGCCAGCTCAGAATACTTGAACCGACTTTGTAGGATTTTTGTATCCAAATCATGGATAGCAAGAGTCGCCACCGACTTTTATTTTTATCCAATTAAGGGAAGGTAAAAGTAAAAAAAGACCTTCGTTAGATTCGAGTTCGGAGAATGGTTATGAAAAGGGAAGGTATTAGCACCCTTTCCATCCGTAGTTATCTACGGCTCTTAGTTGCTCTAGATCACTTTTTTAAAATTGCTTTCTGTGTGTTTGACAAAAATATTTTGAAAGATGGCATTTCGCTTTGACTTTGTAATGACTCATGTAGGAGTGTATACAAAGTGTTCGGAAATGTTTTGTTTTGAAAAAGAATTTGAATTTTGAAAAAAAGAGTGTGTGGTGTGAAAAGCATTTGGTAGAGCGAGCAACTAGGAGACTTATTACCCACTCAGAATTGGTCGTTTTGTTGTACTTCTACATTCCTTTAGAATAGCGCTAGCCATACCATTAGTTAGTAGGTAGCTCCATTCGTTGGATGTAAGCGGGACATTCGAAGGGACATCGGATGGTCATAGAAGGCAACTTGTAGGAAGTATCCTAGCACATTCGAAGGGACTATCATCATTTTTCGTAGGCGACAATCGAGGGTCAAGATCATGTATTCGGAGGCGACATCGTGGGTCTTATGATCTTTGTATCGAAGGGACTATGACGATTTGTTTGGAAGGCAACGGTGCTAGAATACCTCTACGTTCGAGGGACATGACCATTTTGAATCGAAAGGCATCGAGAGAGAATTACCCTAAGGGGTGCGTGTGTGAAAGAAGTGTGTTGAATTCAGAATATATTATCTTGAAATTAGTATGAGCTATGTCCAATTTTAGTCTTGCCATACACACCTAGTTACTAGCAATTGATGAAGGTGCGGAAAGTAAAATGCGGAATGTAAAGTGCGGAAAGGTAAATCCTACGCTATTACAAGGCTTTGGGGCAGATACATAATTAGGAGTGCGGAAAGTAAAAGTCCTAAATTAAACTATTACAACCCATGAGCAATTACATTATTGGAAAATAAAGTAATAAAATGGTAAAGAAACGTCTGGATTGGAACAACCTGTGAAAGAATGAGAAATCGGAAAATACGAGGTGAATTGAATAAGAGAAAAAATGTTAGAAAAATGCAAATTTTAATATGAGAAAATTAATATATGCTGAAAATAAGATAAATAAGTTAAAATAATTTTTTTGGGATTTTTTAGAAAAGATTTAATAATTAAAATGCAATTTATAATGATTTAAATGCTAAATTATAAATAAAATAAATATGCATGCAAAATTATATTTTTAATTTATTAAATTAAATAAAGATTTTTATGAAAATAATGTAAAAAGAAAAAATGTTTTTGGTAATTTTATAATGCAGAAGTAAAATATGAAAAGAAATTAAAATGCATGTAAAATATTAAATAAATATGAAAATAGAAAAAATAATTGAAAATAGTGCAAGTTTGGAAAAGAAAAAGAAAGAACCGGTCCCAGGCTGGATCGAACTCATGACCTCCTGGAGAATCTCTTCAAAACACAAGCCTTAACCACTGGGACAACGTGTCTTTGGTGTTTTGAAAGTGAGAAACAATGATACATAAGCGATGACGCGTCCTCGATATGTTGAAAATCAGAGTCAGCACGCGTGGGCCCACTGGATGAGAGAACGAATCAGGAATTGCCATGACGCCACGCAAGCTACGCCGGAGTCCAAATCGGTCAACGACGCCGGAGCCCTAGCTCCGGTCGTCTTCTCCGATCACTCAAATCTCCAAACCTGAAAAATACGTGAAATAAAAAGGAAAAGAGTACCCTACCCCCCTAAATCGAGGGCTGCGAGCACGATGGTGGTGCTAGTTTCGCCTGAAAAGGCCTGTATCAACCGGTTCGAACGAAACAGTTCCAAAAGCCCTAATAATGGCAAATCGTGTTTCTAACGTGCAAGCATCAAAACGATGACCCAGATCAATCCAGTGGAACCTCATGAACACATAGCAAACGTTAGAATCAATTAAAACAGGCTGGTAATAAAAATACGATTTCAAGAAAAATTGATTATGTATGCATGTATGTAACACGATTTAGCTTGCTTTGACCATTGTTATTGATGCAAACTTACTCATGCTTACCCTTAGAACACGTTTGAGTGCTTGAGAGAGGCTGGAAAGGGCTGGAAAATAAAACTCGAATTTCAAGTTTCTTGGAAAAAATTTGCAAGAGTTAGGGTTATGCTTGAGCTAGGGTTTTCGTTCTTTGTACTGGCTGCATTGCTTGGTATTTATAGGAGTTTTTGGAAGAGAAAAAACAAGGAAAAAAGATTGGAAATTGAATGTGCAAATATTTTCTTTGAAAATCAAATCAAATTTTGAAGAAAATATGATTTTCTCATCAATGCCATGGCTTGCACGAATTTGGTAAATGGTGTGGGCTTTCTTGGACATTAAGAGAGATATAAATCCAACTTAATTGAAAAAATAACTTAATTTTCATATTTTACATAATTTATTTTTGAATTAAATGTTGTAAAATTCAAATATAAACCATGAAAATAGAAAATTACCAATGCCAAGCTTTTATGGGTCAAAAATAACATCATGAACAAGTTTGGATCAAAAGATTATAGGCCCATTTGGAAAATTTTGCAATTTGACCAATATGTCCTTTTGTGCAATGTCCAAAATCGCCCAACTTCGAATAGTGTATCTTGCTCAATTTTCCACATTTTGAGTGTTCTTGGACTTTTGGAAAGCTCTAAGAGTCCTCTAACCAATGTCTTTGGTCTCATCTCAATTGGAGTTACCATGCTCAAAATATCTTCAAAACAAAAGTTGACTTTTGTTGACTTTGAAAATGACTAATGTTTTGAGCTATACCTCTCAAATGAAGCATTTTTTGGACATTCTTGTGAGACATGAAGTTGTAGAGAATTGAATTTCCTTCAAAACAAGAGGTGGTGGAAAAATTTCTGAGAAAGTATGAGAAAGTTATGATCAGTCAAAGTTCAGTTGACTTTTCATCTAGAAACCCTAATTTAGAAAGTTTGACTTTTGGGCAAATCTTGAGTTTTCTTGATGAATCATGATCAACCCTTGATCAAATGATGAATGTAACTTCAAAATGAGGATGTTGACCAAAAATTATGAAGTTTGACTGTATGTTGACCACAGTTGACTTTTTGTCCAATACACCCGATTTTCAACCATCTGAACAATTGTCTGAGGAAACTTGACTTGTGAAGCTTGAAACTTGACATGGAGAATCTTTGAAGCATATGAGGAGGCATGAGGGCCATTGGGGATGTTGGAAATCCATCTTGACTTGAGAGATACCAAACCCTAGTTTGGGTTGATTGTCTAGGAGAGAGTTTGTCTGATCAACTCTTGAGGAATCCTTGAGTATGGATGTATGAAATCTCTTGAGTAGATGGAGGGCAAATTTTGGGGTATGACAGTGGCTTACCGGGGTTATTTGGTGAAAAGGTTAAAACTAATATTAAACAAAATTTTAATGGAACTGTTCCCTACAATACTTTGTCTACGGGGGAAATTTCCAATTATATTATAGAAACAGGTATACAAATATGTACTGATTATAAAATACAAAATAAAATTAAAAATTAGAAAATAAATGGTAAGCGCGAAATGAAAAATTTTTGTGAACAATATGGAGTTGCCCCTTTAAGGACTCCAAGTAACCCTAAGAATAAGATGCACGGTAGTAGCAAAAGAAAAAAGCTCTCATTACCAAAAAAATAATTATAAAAAAAAATAATCAGGAATTTTATAATAAGCCCTACAAAAAGAAATATGGTAAAAAAACCACAGAATAAATGTTTTTATATTAAAGATGTTAAATGTTGTAAAATTATTTTAATAAATGTAGTCTTAAATAAAAATTAATAACTTAGATATTTCTAACGAATTAAAAGAAAATCTTATTAACACTTTAAAAAATATTATGCTAAACAATGCGGATTCTTCGTCCTCCGAAGAGTCATCTTATGAATTGGCGTATGATGATGTTAATCAACTAAATAACTCAGGAGAGTCAACCTCTGACTCTGATGAATGCTTTTGATTAGATTTTTGCGGTTGTAAAATACATTTTTTAAAAGAATTTATGTCTTCACTAATAGTCAAGCTAATACATTGATCACCACAGTAGATAAAATGCAAGACTCGGAAAGCAACAAAGCTTCCATGTGTTAAATAAAATATATTATTGACGATAACGTTGTTCGTAGAAATGAAATTCATAAAATATAATTTAAAGATATAATGAAAATGTTTGAACCACCAAAACGGTTACCATTAACGACGATTTAAATAATGAAATAAAATTATTAAAGACTAAAATTAGATATTTCAAGGAACGTGGAGATATTTTAGAATTAAAACTTCGTGAGCTACAAGGAAATTTTACAAGGAAATTTTATTATTTGTCAAGAACAAAAGATTAGACCAACATAGACTCTTTCTCCGTCTTATACTAATAATTCGGAGAATTACATAGATAATATTGCAAGAATTATATCCATAAATAGTATACCATTATTAATCCCAACTCAATATTACGAGAAAACAAAAGAATTACTGAGAGGAGCAAACAATAGTAAATTACAAGTTTATTATAAAATTATCTAATCCTAGGATTTGCAAAAATCAAATTTGTTATAAAAAATTCATTTTTGTTAGTCAAAAATATTCATGAAACTATTATACTAGTAACACCATTCCTAACATTATTATATCTTTTTACGGTTAGTGACACAACAATAAGCGCAAATGCTTTAGGAAGAACAATTAAATTTGAATTTTTAAATCAACCAAAAATTAGAGATCTTAATTCCATTAATGAAAACCGTATATCCCATGTAATTCAAATAAATAGAAAAAGAAAGCAAATTAATTTTATTAATAAATAAATTTATTACAAACAAATAGATGAACAATTACAATCAAGAAAAAATCAAGATAAAATTAAGGAAATATAAGATAAATATGTTAAAGATCTTTGTTCATAACAACCTAACCTTTTTTGGAAAAGAAAAGTCCATGTTGTATCCTTACCCTATGAACCCAATTTCAATGAAATTAATATACCTACTAAAGGAAGGCTAATTCATATGAACAAACAACATTTGAATTATTGTAAAACTGAGATACAACATTACTTTAAAAAATGTCTAATTAGGCCAATCAAGTCTCCTTGGAGTTGTTGTGCCTTTTATGTTGTCAATACCCATGAATTAGAACGAGGAAGTCCTTGTCTGGTAATTAATTATAAACCTTCAAACACTGCATTACAATGAATTAGGAATTCAATTCCTAATAAGAAAGACTTGATTAATAGATTACATAATAAAATTGTACTTTTTAAATTTGACCTTAAATCTGGATACTACCAAAATTCAACTAAAGGAGGAAGATAATACAAAACCGCTTTTGCGATGCCTTTCAGGAATTATGAATGGAATGTTATGCCTTTAGATTTGAAAAATGCGCCTTCAAAATTCAAAAACATTATGAACAATATATTTAATGATTATTCTCATTTTACGATAGTTTATTTGGATGATATCCTAGTTTTTCGGATTCTGTTAATCAACATATAGACCATATGAACAAATTCTTTGAAATAATTAAGTCTAATAGTCTAGTTTTATCTAAAAAGAAATTAAAAATATTTCAATCAAAAATTATATTTTTAGGCTTTGATATTAGCCAGGGAATGTAAACCCCTATTAGTCGGTCTCTAGAATTTGTTAGTAAATTCCCAGATGAAATAAAAGATCAAAACTAGTTACAAAGGTTTCTAGGTTGTCTTAACTATGTCTCAAATTTCATTCCCAATCTAAGAACTTTTTCTGCACCATTATTCAAACGTCTCAGGAAAAATCTTCCACCTTGGAATGATTCTATGTCTCAAAGTATTATACATCTAAATAAAATAGTCAAAAAATTACCATGTTTAGGAATCTCATGTCCTAATACCAAACTAATAGTTGAAGCATGTGTCTGTGACCTTGGGGTTGGAGGAATTTTAAAACAAATGATCTCGGGTTCAAAAAAGGAACAAGTTGTTAGATATTATTTTGGGACTTGGTCTTCTACCCAATTGAATTACAACACTATTAAAAAGAAATTTTAGAAATTGTTTTATGCATTATGGAATTTCAAGATGGTTTATGCATTTAGAAATTGATTGCAAATCTGCAAAAAGTGTTTTACAAAAGGATGTAAAAAATTTAGTTTCAAATTATATTTTTGCTAGATGGTGATCTTTACTTGCATGTTTTGATTTCGAAATCATGCATATTGAAGGAATTAAAAATGTTTTGCCAGAGTTTTTGACAAGAGAATTTCTGCTGGATAACCATGAACAACAAAAAGACGAACACTAAAGTGTCTTATGTCCCCCATTACCAACAAATGATAAGCATATTATTTTGGATTTTTCCACCTACTTATCAAATATTAATCCTCATAGTTCCTCCTTTATAGGGACTGGAGCCAAAATTGCATGGGTTTCCCCTTTGCACTTTATTCAGAAGATTACGGCTTCCCCTTCTCCATAGAAGACTTTGTCGTTCAAATTAGCATATTACACTCCTCCTCCTACGGAGAGGACAACTTTTATTATAAAAAAATTTGATAGCCTATTATTCCTATAGAATCACATTATTGCCCCAAGGGCTCTTCTTTGGTACAAGTTATTACAAAAATGTTTCCTCAAGGATTCTTCCTTCTACCAAAAGATATTTTAAAAACAAGAGAATTTTATGAGTTTATTCTAGTAGACTCGGAATCTATTACTCTAACCCATGAGTATGAGAAATTAGTTATTAAATTCTCAAAGTTTAAAATTAGTTAAATCATTTTCAAGAGAATATACCCCTCAAACTTACAACTATTTTGATTATATGGACGTTTGGTCATTTGTGTAAAACCTTTTGAATACACATGATTCATTTGGTTTAACAAGAATATTTAATTATCTTTTCCTAACTGGTCCATACAGATTTAATGTGTATGAACTCAATGAAGATATATTTCCTGATTATTTATAGAGAATTTACTTCCATTGTTACGTGCACAAAGCACAAATCTTTACTGGTTTTTTGTGTCGTTTTTGGAATTAACTAGATTACCTCTTGGACACTTTCTTCCAAACAAATCTGGTCAAAATGTTCAGCCCAAGAATTAGCTTAAAGATATATATTAAATGGTGGGTTAAGTTTAACCCTGAATTACTATCACAAACAACATTAGAGAATTGGCTTAAAAGCCATCAAAAATTATGCAAGACTTTATCTGCCTCCGAAGATACTACTTTTTTGGTAGATAAATCTAAATTGTTAGTCACGCTATCTTCTACCGTGATTCCCATGGATTTCATGGAAAATTAAAAGATGATATGTCAATTTTTTCTAAAAGTGATAGTGCCTCCAACACATCCGACCTTACACCGAAAAATGAAGACGACTGTTATGGCAGTCCAGATCTCTAAAGATGGATGATGTACTACCATGATATTATTACTATGATATTATTACCATGATATTATTACCAAGCAAGATAAGTTTTGTCCCTGTAAAATGTTACAATTAATTTGGCTTTTATGCCTAAAAGATAAGGATGGAATAAAGCTATTTTGGCTTTTGTTCCTAAGGATAAAATTATTGTTGGCTTTACAGCTCAAACGATTCCTCTACATTATTAAATGTATTATTAAGCCATGTTGGCTACTTTTCTTTTTTTTCTTTGGCCATGTTGGTTTGTTGGCCACTAGTTTATTTATTTTCCTTTTAAAATTTGGTTTTAATAAGTCTGAAGTCTGGACATCTTAGTTTTCTCCTATATATAGAAGGTTTGAGGGTTTGCTTAAGGCATCCGAAAGTTATGAAACATACTTGTTTAACAATTGTAGTTTCCTCTATCCAAATAAGGATACTCTTCCAAATAGTTTTATATAGCCGATATTCAAAAAATAGATGTTGTATCGATTCATCTTCTATCATACACAAACTACACCTTTATTTAAAACCATACCATACCTACATAATTGATCCTTTGTTGGTAATTTTCCATGACAAGCAAGTCATAAACACATACTAGCTCTAGGTCTAGCTTTATTTCCACTTAACAACTTCCTCCATAGCACTCTCAAAACTTCTTCCTTCAGACTATTATATATAGTTTTCATGAGAAACTTTTGAACTTGCAAAGCATGATCCCATTGACTTTCTATGCTACCAATGGTCTCTCTCTCAAGTTCAAAATGTTCCTAGTAATTCAAGAACTATTATTGCATAGATTACTTCCGTGACATCAACACCTTTGAAATAATATGCATGCACCCATTTTACCCATAAATTGTTTGTTTTCCTGCATAAATTTCAGAGGCACTTTAGTATAGCATCAATATTCCAAACAACCAAATCAATAATACTCAGCCCACCCTGCTTCCTGGAACTGCACACACTACTGCAAGAAACTGGGATCTTCTTCTTTACTTCATAACTACAACTATAAGACCCTATAAAGGATCTGCATATTGCATTTACCTTCTAGATAACACATTTTGGAAACGGGAAACACGACATCCAATACTAAGAAATTGCACAGGAAATGCTTTTAACTAGCCAAATTCTACCAGCATAACTAAGAAGATTGTGGTCCAATACCTAATTATGCCCACAATCGTCTCAATCAATGGCATCTAGTGATGAATATTCAACTTTCTGCTGGTGAGGGGTACACCAAGATATTTTATCTGCATCGTCCCTTGTTCAAAAGATGTTATTATCCTTAGAGTTTCTTTAACAGAGTTATCCTGGCCACCAAAATAGATTTTGCACTTTACTGGATTCACTATGATCCCTATTGAATCTTAAAAGTTCTGAAAATCCTCAAGAATCATCTTTACATAAATATAATCCCCTCTATAGAACATACGAACATCATTTGCAAAAATCAGATTAGTAAGAGCCATCTTTTTACATTTAGCATGATGATCAAAATCTGGATCCCCCTGCATCTTAATCATGGTTTTGTTCAAATACTCCATAATGATGACAAAAAACAAGGAGGGAATGGGGTCCCCTTGCCTAAGCCCCTTGTTTTCCTGCATATTCAATCCCATTGATATTGAAACTATATGACAAAATAGTAATAACAGTAATGATCCACTTTATAAATTGATTAGGAACACTTGTTTGTTTCAAAATGCAATTCAAAGCTCCCCAATCCACCATATCCTAGACCTTTTGAAGATCAAATTGCATCATACACCTAGGTGTTCCTCCCTTCCTATTATAGCCCTTAATAAGCTCATAAGCTAATAAGATATGGTTATGGATATTTGGCCAAGAATAAAGGAAGCCTGGAAAGGGTCATTATACTATGCAGATCTTTGCTCAACCTCTCTATCATAATTTTTACAGAATTTTGTAGAAAGTACTCTGCAGATCTTTGCCCAACCTCTCAGTCATAATTGTAATAATGGCTTTGAGCAACTAAAGGTTTTGAATGACCCTCTAGTTGTTTTAGGCAATGAAACATGATTGTATCTTGGAATATCAGGGGGTTGAATAAGATAGGTAAGCTAAATGAGATTAGCTCATGTCTCCTAGAGATAAAGCCTGGTATAGATATTTTAATTTAAACAAGAGTAAAGACTAATAAAGCTAAGAAGATCAGAGAAAAACTTAATATTGCTAGTAGTTATCTGGATAATTATCAGCATCATGCTAATGGTCGCATCTGGATTGTTTAGGATACAACCAAGGTCAATGTTCAGTATGTTAAAAGCAAAAACCAGTACATTCTTTGTAGGGTTTACGAGAAATATAATTTCAAACATTGGCTTACGACTATTTATGCTCTTAACCAACTGGAGCATAGGAGAGTTTTATGGAAAAATATAGAAACCCTGCATGGTAACCTCCAAGGGCCTTGTTCAGTCAAAACAGAAATGCACTGGAGCATAAATGGATGTGTTTCCTTAAAATGGGTCATCTCATAGCAACTGTGTATGATAGAGTGTGTATTTATCTTACAAGATATGGTTTCTCATAAACTTTTTCCCACTGCGCACTGCTCCACCAACAAATCTCAATGATCGTATCATATGTGTTGGATGGGTTTCAAATCTGCGACATTTTGTTCAAGTATATTTGAAACTGGGATGCCCAATACCACTTACATCACTGAAGTGTACCAATCATTACACAATCCCTTCCTAGACTTGGTCGGACCAATTTATTGAAAGGATGCAAAACTACAACAAGTTGAACAAAATTGAAATAGAAATAAATATGGAAAAGTCAAAAGGGGTAGCACCTGCGGATTTTTTCGGCGACAATTATTTTGGGTCATTTAAGTAGTTAGGTACCATTTTATTGTATATGTTATTTTGTCAATGTATTATATTATGGAATATAGCCATTTTGTAGTTTGACCAAAAATATCATCTTTCAATACATGAGGTTTTTGTTTTTGTTTTTGTTTCTTTGTATGCTCCTGTTTCTGTTTTTGTTCTGGTTTTTAGTCCCAGAGGACTTACTGAAAATATTTTTCCGATACATAGTTAGGTGGAATCGGAAATGAAATTCCGGTTTACAGTCTGTCATAGGATATGATTTTTAAGATCCATGTTTGCCTTCAACTACTATAAATAAGCTCACTTGGCATATTATTTCATACTAAAACATCAAATACCAAAATGAACATCAAATGGCATGTTGAAAATGTCCATTTTACCGGCGATACACCATCACGAGAATTTAAGGTCACCGAGTACACCCTTCTTGAAGATCTGCAATACATATTGCAGGACCTGCTACTTTATGGCGACTTTTGCAAAGTTGTGAAGATCGAATACTGCTCGCCATCCGTTGACAAAGATGGGAAGTTTGAGTTCATCAACTGTGAGCTGAAGAACAGCGTTGATATACGGGATATATGGAATACTTTTACCCGTTTTGAAGCAAAAGTTTTGATTAAGCTAGATGCGACTATTTCGATATCGGTAGATAATATTATCATGATGTTGCAACATCCACATGGACGTTGAAGGGTAATGTTTGATGTATGTTTCAATCCTTAATGTATTACCTATGTTATGATATGAATTGTATTTTGAATTTGTGAAATTGATAATATTCAATGTTGTTTTTCTACTTTCTGTGTAGGACAAAACTGAAAATGTGAGTCTGAGTACAAACTGAAAATTAAATTTTAATTTCAACCTATATTTTATAAAATATAGGTGTGTCTCAGAAATGTATTTCCAATTTCTATGAAAATTTATATAACTTCGCGTGATGCAATAGAAAACTATAAGGTGGAAAAATAAATCCTCATTAAAAACCTTTAATAAACCAAAAACTAATCCAAAATGAACGTACTTTATAAAACTAATCCAAAACAAAGAAAAGCACATCATTCAAAACATGGAGAATTTTTCCTTCTACCCCCCACAGTTATACCGCACCCCAAACATGGTGTTTTTACCAAAATATCCCTGAAAAATACCAGACATTTATAAATTTCCAGTACATATCAAAAATTTTGTGATAAATATCGGAAATTGTGTGATAGTTACCATTTTACCGTCCTTGATGAAAATTTCAGAAATTTTAAATTTTTGGTACCGTATATTTTGAAATTTCCAAAATGCATAGTTAGTTAATATGAATACCATAAATTTGAAATTTCCAGTACCAAAACAGTACCAGATATTTTGAATCTCCGGTATGTATTTCAGTTCAAAATAAACCGGAAATTTGAAATTTGTGGTAATGTTTTGGTACCGAAAATTTCAAATTTCCAGTAATACTGGGACTTAAAAAATTTTAATATCTTACACTTATAAACTTATACACTTATACTTAAATAAAATACACGATAAAATATAAAACATTGGTAATATATAAATATAATTAATGTCATACATAGATGCATTACAAATAAAATACAGTCACTCCCTAGACAATACTGCCCAATGTCTGAACCGACCCACATATGTTGATTCTCATCCTTTTGCAACATCAGAACAATTATTCCTCCAACGCTCTATGACGGGAGGCAGTGGACAACCATGTTTCAATTTTACCATAACCCAATGAATTGTGTTGACAAAACCAACATCAACAATTGTATGACGACTTGTGTACATGGGTGGAGGTATGAAATGTCGTGCTACTACTCATGGATAAGGAAACAAAAACAACACCATATCTACAAGCAATAGGGTAACCCATATCTAGAATCGACATCCATTTCTCCTTACCCTGACGACCCAAGTGTTTCACAATTAATGAATTCCTCACATAAGACATAATGTCGTAGAACACCTTGGAAAACAATGTTTCATGTTGATGGATATGAGTATCCAACTTCCTCCTAACATCAAAACATGCATTTGTGTCCCATCCCAACGCAGTTGCAATACAACGGTAACCACAGTTTCCATCAGGTTCGACATCAATAATGTCTTTGACGTATGGATGAAAGAAAGCAGGAAATTGTGGCAAGTACTCGCCTTTTACAGAATTGGTACAAGGTTGTCTACGAATCGGTATGGTTGACGATTGACTCCCACTTGGTTGTGTGCATGATCTCTTCGTGATCTAACTCCCTTGTGAAGCTTCATCATATTCCCACTGACTTGGATCACATGATGCACATCACTTTCCGCACCCTTTCTACTCTTCTTAACTCCTCTCCTTGATGAATTATATTTCATTAGCGGTGGACACATTGAAGTTGTTGATGGATAGGCTAGGTCACAGACATTTTTTTCAACACCCTTTGACCCACAATATCTAGAGTACTGAACTGTTTCTTTAAAACTTTGCACTCCTCTTCTAAATCCCACTTGCTCTCTTCAGGACTCACCTCATGTTCTACAATTTGCAATTTCGTTCAAAACACATGAATTGTTTCCAAAGGTATAGGTGTGCCTAGAATCTGAAAACCTACGAGCTGACATGCACACGCTAACCTATGTGTTGTTATAATGTAACAACCACACCTCTTCTTGCTTGCACCAACATATTTGACTATTTTAAGTTTCTTTCCAATGAGTTGTATACACTGTCTTGAAACAAAAATATGTAACTTAGAATAGAATGGGATGTTATACCTGTGATAAATGTTGACGACACTTTTTTAAACAACACCCTTATGGAACCTAACTGCAACTTCAACATTGTGTTCACAACATCCCAGCTTGCACATAAATCACCACGACTTGTAGTCAACATGTTTTTCAGTCTTCAATGTGCAGCCTCCACCCTAGACATCACAAACACATTACATAAGCAACTCTCAATTTAATGCATAAACATAAACATATTTCATGTTAGAATAATGTACTTGTTTGTTGTTGTGTTCCCTAAATGAGTGATTCTGTTAGTCCATGCAGCAATAAACCTTTCTTTATAAGGTGTTAACCATGTTTCTTTCGCATACTTCACAAATAACAGTCACAAATAACAGAATATCACCACAAACACTATCAAAATGATTCAGATGCGCATCAAATTCGTCTTCTGTATTTGAATACATCATGTTGTTTCATTGATCCATGACATGTTCATGTCTCTCTGATTTCACATACTCCTTTCACTTCATGCTAACGTTTTTTGAAATATGAAACGTACATAGCATATGAGAAGCATTTGGATACACCGACTCAATGGCATTCATTAATGCAAGCTCCCAATCGTCACCATGACATTTGGTAGCAACTTCTCAGAATAAAACAACTATTTTAGCCTCTCTAGCCCATGTGAAGTTATCTTCCCTTTCATGTTCCAAATAAGCAAAAGCAACTGAAAATGTCAATTTTGTTGATGTAACACCAACAACCTCAAGCAGTGGTATCTGGTACCTGCACAATTAAAAAACGGAAACGATTCAACAACCAACTCACTCAGCATATTTTTAAGATATGATGAAATAAAAATTAAAATTCTTACCTATTTGTTTTGTACGTGCAATCAAAAATTAACACCATCGGAAATATATTCAACAACTTCACAGAATCAGGGTGTGTCCAGAAGATATTAGCCACCATATCTAAATTATCCTTATTTCTAGACCAATACAAGTATTTTTATTGGTGAACAAGACCCAATAACATTTGCATTTCTGTCATTGCACCTCTCTTGTTCATTCTGTATGTTGCTCTAACTTTATATATCTGGGTAATACTCGTGAGGTTTTCTGGATCTTTGTCTTTCAAAGCATAAATGATGTACCTTGGAGCCATGTTGTACTTCGTCATGTCATTCACAAACTTTCTTTCTTCCTCTTTTAGACGGCCCAAAATATGATGGCCTACCAATTCTTTGTCTAGTTTAAGATTGTGCATCCCGCATCTTACCATCAACTTCCGGCCACCACCACTCGGTATAGATCTTAGCCTAAATGAGCATTTAACCCTCATAGAATAATTGCCATCAGAAGGGGTCACAACTTCATTTTTCTTTTTGTAATTACCTCCTCTGTCACAATCCATAATCAATTTACTCTTCCTCCCATGCATACCATTAGCAGAGTCAGATCGAACAGTAATAAAAGCAATACCATGAGTTTTTCCAATTGACCGTGCCCATTCAAGAACTTTCTCTCGTGATTCAAAAATATGACAATCACATTAACTTATAATTCGCTAAATTAGATCAATTTAGAAAAGAATATAAAAATGCGTACAAAGTCAAGAATAGTGTACCGTATCGATGATGAAATACTCATAAGATCAGTACATGAATCTGTAGAAGAAGCCAAAATAGCCGATTCAGGACCACAAATATATAACATTTCAGGCTTCACAAAATTTCCGATATACCGAAAATATGGAATTTCCGGTATTACTTATATACCGAAAATGTGGGATACGTGAAGTACTTTTTAAAATATATCAGATTTTTTACAATTTCTGGTAAATCGCACTGGAAATTCATAAATATCCCGTAAATACCACCGGAAATTTAGACATATCTGATATATTGGTACTGGAAATTTATAAAATTCAAGGAATTTCCGATATGCACCAAATAACGGTACCAAAAATTTGCTCTGATGTACCAAAAATTTACTTTTTTTTCCAACTTTCTCAACAACAATTTTTTTTTCAAAAACATTAAAATTTGGAGTAAATAGGTTTAGGAAAAATGGGGTACCAGGTATTAAAAAAGGGGTGGCAAAAAAAATCTCCAAAACATGACAGTAACAAGGCATAAGACAACAAACATATGTCGGGTCTATTCATAAAAAAGCAAACAAAAAAGTTTAAAAACATGGCCACATTCTTAACTTCTCAAAAGCAATAGTTAAAAATAACAATGACAAATAATACTCAAAATAACTAACTTTATCATAACTCGGGATATCACTCCCTTCATGAAGAATAATCAATTTACAAAATTCACCTGTTAGGAAGGAAGGACATAATCTTATAATCTACATATATTTTAATTTCCATCAATCACTTCTTTTTTATGAAGTGGATTCTACAAATTGAACTAACTTTATGACAAATTTCAATAGTGAAAATCTTAAATTTCATCAGAAGATCCACTAAGTTCAGGGTCTGCTTGGTAATACACAATATCGCCGGTATCACTAACAAAATGATCTTTCTTCAAGCTCCTTATAAATTCTCCAATGAGGTGAAATGGAAGAGGAGCAGATTTCTTTGGTTCTCTGTAATATTTTCCGAACACAGGCCTAGCTGCCTCGGTCTGCAGACAATTACAAGGCGAAGAAAAAATCAGAACTCTTGAAACTTGAAACAAATCGTTATATATACATTGTTAAAGTAGAGAGTGAAACTCACAGCTTCAACTAAATGATAGTGGGGAATTTGAGGGAAAAGGTGATGAACGACGTGAGTTCCAATGTCGTGGTGAATGTTATTAATCCATCCGTAATCGCGATCAAGAGTAGTAAGTCCGCCTCTAAGATAGCTCCAAGCCTATTCAACATGATGAAGATTAAACATGTAAACTAAAATTGGATTTTGAAAAATCTACAAATTCGAAAAAAGTATACTAGTCGTCCTGCCAATGCAGTCATAACATGTTTATTGAATCGAGGTACAATCCTGATATTCAACAGTCAAGATTTGACTGAATTGACACAATTAACAAACCAAAAAGTATAGCAGCCATTCAATTAAGGCAGACATATCTCGCCTGTTGGATCAAGGTACAATCTAGATCCAACGGACGAGATTTGTTTGAACGGACTGTGGAGAGAATCCAGGTTAGATTATATGAATGTACCTTTCCACGATACCAAGGTAATTTGTCTTCATGACCATGATGGTGCATATACGTAACGAAATCCAACCACATGACAAAGATCTTCAATTCAAAGCAAAGTCAAATTAGGACTTCATTCTTAAATCCAGCCATAGAAATTTAAAACATACGTATATAGGAAACTTACAACATAAGGAACTCCATAAAGCATGAGTAATGGAATTGGACCTATTGCAAATCCCAATCCTACAAGCAAAGCCACCATAGCCAACCAAGAAGCCGTAGAAGTGATAATATCCTTTTTCTCACTTGGAAGAAACAAGTCACTGCCGGGATGGAAATGAGAACCCTTCTTCCCAGGACTCCGGGTCCACTACATACAAAAAACAACAACAGTCTAGTCAATTTCTCTACCGAAACTAATTAATATACAAATTCTTGTCAAAACTTGTAGGCACAATATAACTTACAAGGTACACAGGATATGCAAGCAATGGAAAAGGAGCTGTAAATCTTAAGGAACGTGTTATAGTGTCCAAACCCTTATATAATGTTTCTGTCAACTGCAAAATTTGCAAAAACACGGTTCTTATATTAGCATTTTAGGTGGAAAATTGAAGACAAAAAGTATTCTTCAAAACTGAAAAGTAAGGTTATGTTTATATATCCTCGCACCGGTAGCCAAGATTCATCATTTTCAACATGGCCATGGTTTTGGTGATGAGTCCTATGACTGATTCTCCTGTATAATCAATGTGGAAAAATATTAGTTTCAAATATAACTTTAACACTACCTCTGTAGTGTAGGCACCACTGGAAAAATTGTTATCGATGTCAATGTGTGTGTCGCTGTGTGTGATCATAGGACACTATTATGAATAACAACAGTTAGAGGCATGCTTTTATACTTTAAGAGAATGAACATACCATCCATGATATGGAACAAGAATTGAAGAATGCAAGAAATGTCCAACAACACTATTAAGTTTAGCATCATTTGAAAAGCTTCCATGACCACTGAAAATTCCAAAAACAGCAATCAAAGTCAAACAAAAGACACAATCTAAAACCAAAATATGCACCTCCAAAAGTCAACCATAGCAGTAAAAAACAAAACTTATAACAATATTTACCAATCATGTCCAAGAACAAAAAGGGCCCAAAACATGGTTCCTTGAGCAGCCCAATAAAGAGGCCAAACCATCCAATTGTTAAGATAAGCGGCAGCAGCAGCCAAACCAAAAACCACAACAACATCTCTCAAAACATAACTCATAGACCTCCAAGAATCCTTCACCCAACAATGCTTTGGAATTGCTGCTCTTATATCAGCCAATGAAAAAGGTGGTGGTGAAGCAGGATCAAACTCCGGAAGCTCCTCATGTTGTTGCTCAATTGACTCAACTCTCAAAGGAGTACTCACATTCAAACCCCATTTTCTTTTCTCCTTAAAATCAAAACTTTTTGCTTGAAATTGAAATTTGAGATCCGATACTCCTTTGTTTGTGCCTAAAAATCTAACCTTTGAGTTGTTGGAAACAGCAAAACCAGTTCTTGGTTTTGAAAATACTGGAGCAAGTGGCTTTAAACCACATTCTGATAAAACCCAAGTTGCCATAGAAGATTAACACAAAGATAACAACAACCAGAAGCAAAATATTTTGGCCTAAATTCTTCAAAAATTGGAGAAAAAATTTGATTTTTATAAATTAAACAATTGGGTCTGTGATATATATGATGATATGATGATTCAACTTCCAACAACAACAACAACAACACAGAATTTTGACAACCCTTTTGATTTCTGTGAGTTGGGTAGATGAAAGTTTATATCTTTATCAAGAAGAGAGAAAAGGGTTGATGAGTTATGGCTTTTGGAAATGAGTGTCTTAAATATAGTGTTTGGAGATGAAGGGGTTTGTGAAGTTAGTGGGAGGTGCAATTAGTGATTTTGTTGTTGGTGTTACAAATTACAAATACCTAAGACCAAACCAAAACGTGTTTACTTTTACTATGAAAATCTTTGATGATGTTCAGATTCTGATGTGAAGGAATAAAGACTAGTGTAATGGAATTTTAATTTCTTTTATTATTTATTGTGCCGTGTATTTGACCTATCATGGTAGTGGAATGGAATTTTTTAATAAAATATTGTATTTTTGTTTTTACTTTTATGAATGTTTTGAGGTTGAATCATGGGTCGGTGTGGAAATAAGTATTATTGTTGGGCGTAAAAGTGGAATGGGAAACTTTATTGCGCAGCCATGCATGTGAAATTATGGTCATCTGTTTGTTTTGTTTTGGTACATAATTTGCCACCGGCCTACTACTTGGCCGGAACCAAAGCAGGTGAAAAATGTGTGTTTTGTTTTTATCACTTTTAGAAAGTAAATATTTTTTTTAGTTTAATTTATGGATAGTGTAAAATAGTTAAAGTGTTATGCAAATCATAGTTTATCATACACTATGTGAATCTTGATTCTCACAATTATGTATTTTTTTATAGTAGTTATTACCACTTTATTTATGTATTATAAAATAAATAATAATAATAATACTAATAATAATAATTGAAACATTTTTTTATGTTCTTTATTTTTAAATTATTTGTTCTTTCAAAATGCTAGTACATTTTTTTTCAGGTAAGGCAAAAGGGAGCCACAAGGTTGAGTAATAGTGTCGGTCAATAGTAGTAAGTATTATTGAAAATAAATAATTTCGTAATTAATAATAATCAATGTTAAATAATGCTTAATAAAAATGTTCAACAATTCTCCTTTACTTTAACTTCTCAAAAGCAACCAGGTAACACTAATTAATGTCTCCATTCATAAGTCATCCATCATCTTGACAAATGACATAAGTTTTAGTGACTTAGTAAGGACGTCCGTCAATTAGGCTTGTGTGCTGCTATGCTTTAACTCAATGGCTTCATCTTTAGTCAGGTCCCTCAAGAAATGAAACTTAACATCCATATGTTTGCACATCTCATGCATAATACGATTGATGATTAATCCTTGTTTTTTAGGCATTTTCAAACGAGCCAACACCTTCCTTAACCATACTTCTTGGCAAACACATGAATCAGCAAGTACGAATTCTTTCTGTTGTTGACAATGTAACCATTGGTTGTTTCTTCGAGGATCATAAGATTGACCCTGATCCTATCTTGAACACATGCCCTGAAGTGTTTTTCATATCATCTCCATCTCCGACATAATCCTAGCAACTACAAGTTGGTTGTGCCTTCATCCTTGTACAGGATACCAAAGTCCAAGATGCCTTGTAGGCACCTCATAATTCTCTTGACTGCAGTAACATGTATTTGTGTGGGTATTTCCATGTATCTGACCACCAAACACAAATAAAATGACATGTATGATCTTGTTGCTAGAAGGTACATTAAGCTTCCTATCATTTGTATCTAAATGGTGGCATCAACAACTTTACCACTTTCATCCTTCACTAATTTATAGCCTAGAACAATAGGATTGCATACCATATTGCATCTTTCCATGCCAAATCTTGGTAGAATCTCTGCTGGATATTCTTGTTGATGTATGGAGATCTCGTTATTGCCCTACTTCACTTCAATTTTTTTAAAAAAAACCATCATTTCCAAGTTAGTTATGACACATTCTTCCTTCTTTGACTGCTTGATTTCATCTATCATTTGAAGAATATTGATAATGTAGATAAGATCAACTACATACAAGTTGACAATGAGAACTTTTCCTTCAATTCCATGTTTAACAAAAAAATGTGTTCTCATAAGGACATTTCAAAAACTTGTCAAATACAAAAATATGAGTATATCTTGTTATATCAGACCTTTGGAACTTGTCTTAGGCCATATAATACTTTCTTTTACTTATACACCATCTTGATCATTATTTAATGACCAAGTTCACGAGTAAAGGAAAACATATAATTCCTTCTTTTTAACTACACAAACCAATGTTACAATAATATAATTAATAATTGTATCAATTATTGCTCTATGGAAGAAGTGATACAAGCCATATAGATACACTTAGAGCTGTCAAAATAGGCCGGCCCATCAGATCCAAAAAAAAGTTAGGATTTGGGTCTTATTTTTCGAGTCCATTTCCTTCTGGATCTTTTTAAGCCCGATCCGAAAAAGCCTTTAAAATATGGGCATGTCTATATGGGCCATGGGTAGCCCGCCAACCCAAAATATATATTTTTTAATATAATTAGAAATTATCCTTTTTTTATTCATAAAAAGGTATTAGTGAAGAAAGGTATAAATAATTTGCATAAACAATTTATTCCTTATTTTTTGAACCCGTGTAGTATAAATGGACAATTTTGATGTCCAAAGTGATGGATATGATATATACAATTTGTGTATTATGTATTTTATTTTATTTATTTTTGGTATTATAAAAGTATAAATATCAAACAAAAGTTGTTGATTTAACTTAATTTCAAACTAAATCATCCTAATATAATTATGTGTATAGTATAGAAAAGACACAATGATGTATTCTAATTTAAAATAAGGTTGAAATGTAGTATAAGAGTCTAATGTAATTTTTATGAGAGGATAGAGTAACTACAAATCAGATATATAACAATTTGTCATAAAATTATAATTGTTATAAAATTTTATAACAGTTTGTTGCTATAATTGATATAAAATTATAATCATCACAAATATTTATAACTTAAAACTTGTTGGAACAAGTTATATAATTTTGTGTGCTATATTAAATAATTTGTGATGTATTTTGGATAGTTTAAATTAAATTTATGTGTTATTTTACATTTTAATTGTTAACTTAATATGGATTATTTAGAAATTCTAATTTTAAATATGAAATTTATATATATATATATATATATATATATATATATATATATATATATATATATATATATATATATATATATATATATATATATATATATATATATATATATATATATATATATATATATATATTGCATGCAATTGGATGGTTACTTACAAAAGAAAAATAAGGATAATTTTTTAAAAATATTTTTAGAAATAGATCCGTTTAGGACCGGAGTCCGTTTAGGGTTGGATAGTCCGCAATCTAAATAGAGTTGGGTCTGAATAGTAAAAACATAATCCATTTAAATATGAATTTTTTAGATCCGACCCTGAAAAATTCAAAACTCATATGAACTGATTCATTTAAAATTAGATAGCTCATTTTAACACCTCTAGATACACTAATAACTTAAATATGTTCAATAAACCAACGTTTCATCGAAGGAGACACAATAGAAAATGAAAATCAAAATTGACAAGATCATACATATGTTAACATATTGTGGATTACTCATGTTGAAAATGAAGTTAAAGTTGAGGAACAAGATATTGATTTCACGTTGAATGATAAGATTTCATGAATGGTTTTTAATCTTAGAATTCATTTATATTTCACCATACCTTAGGTTTCTAATATAAGATCCAAACGTAGGTTTGAATTTTTTATTTTCAATTTAGATCAAGTTAATTCAATTTTCTTTTATTTTTATTTTAAACAATAAATAATACTCTCTTCTTCCGAGAATATAAGAAAGAAAATATATTTTTGTTATATTAAAATATAAGAACAAAATTAATTAAAAATGAATGAATCGTGAGATTAAAATCCTTAAAATATTAAAATAGAGACATTAAATGCATAGTTTAAAAAAGTGGATTTCTTAATCCATCTCATAAGGGTGGGGCGCATCTCATGAAAATTCTAAAATACTCTTCTCAAAATCGGAAGTTTATTTTCGATATGCACCCTATTTTGTTCAAACTGTTCAAAATGTGGTGTGACCTTTGAAATTTTAAAAACAGTACCGGGAGTTAATCTCCGATATGGAACCAGAGGTATAACTCCGGCCACAGAAGCGGAAACATTGAATTATATGCCACCTAAATATTTTGTATGGTACCAGAAGTTTATTTTCGGTTTTGTCACGAATGCTGATTGTTGTAAGCACCAACCATGGTGATCAACACCATTTTACACTTTCTCTTCAAACCTCTCCATTGCCAATCCATTTTTCACTCCAAATCCATATTTTTTTGGTTCATCATATCAGAAAAAGCTCAACAAAGAAGAATTTCAGGTAAACATCATCCCTTTTATCCCTCATTCTCTGCATTAATCTATAATTTTTTTGATGAAGATAAGGTTACGTACCAACCGAAAGTTTATTTTCGGTTTATAGTTGAACTAAATCGGAAGTTTATTTTCGGTTTTGTCTCTGTTTTGAAATTACACAGCAAATTTCACTATTTATGTGTATTTATGATTTGTATTATGTTACATAGGTATGTTGCACTCTGATAACATTCCTAAGCTCGATGACACTGAAGTTGTATCGCCGGTCGTTGTTCCTCCCCGCGTAATTAAGGCGGTCGATGTTCGTCAACATTTTGAAAATGTTCAAGAATTTGAATTCCATGATGATATGCTGCAGTGGATTCGTTTAGAGGCAACAAGGTTTAGATTTGCTACTATGATAGCAAGGTCTGATGACGACACTGATAAAAGAAATACCTTTGTTATTATGACTTGCGAAAGGAGCAGAAGATATGTGGCACGCATTCAAAATGTGAAACACGAGAAAACCGACACAAGAAAATGTGAGTGTCCGTTTCGGTTGTGTGGTTATCTCATGGCCAACAATAAGTGGAAGTTTAATGTGATTAGCGGAGAATACAATCATGATTTAACTCTAAAGTTGGTCGGTCATCCAATAGCATGTCGGCTACTTCCAGATGAGAAAATTTGTGTTTCTGACATGACTTTGAATCTTGTACCTCCCAAAAACATTCTTGCAACCTTGAAGCGCAAAAGACCGGAGAACACCTCTAATATCAAACATGTGTACAATAAGCACTATCAAACAAAGTTAGCCAATCGGGAGGATCGAACCGAAATGCAACACCTTCTAAAAGTTCTTTATGACAATAATTATGTTTGTAGGCACCGGCGGGATGATGATGGGGAAATTGTTAGAGACATTTATTGGACTCATCCTGATTCCATTAAATTGTTCAACACGTTTTCTACCGTGCTCGTAATGGATTCGACGTACAAAACTAAAAAGTACAGGCTACCGTTGTTGGAAATTATTGGTGTTACATCCACCGAGAAGACGTATTCAGTTGGTTTTGTATTTCTCGAATGCGAAAAATAAGACAACTATCAGTGGGCTTTAGACTTGTGTCGGTCCATGTTGAATGACCAAGAGGATATGCCAAAGGTAATTGTCACCAACAGTGATACGACTTTAATGAATGTTGTTGCAACTGTATTTCTGACTTCTTCCGCATTACTTTGTAGGTACCATATAACAAAAAATGTGAGAAGTCGGGTTAAACCCGCTGTGGGGTCGAAACAAGTAGCTGGTGAAGATGGAAAGTTGGTAAAGTCTGGTGTTATTGTGGATAAAATTATGGATGCATGGAATGCTATTGTTAATGCATCTACAGAAGAGATGTATGCTGATGTTGTTTTACAATTCCGAGTTGTTTGTGAGAAATATCTGAATTTGTTTAAATATGTGGAGAGTACAATACTTGATTAGGTGAAGGAGAAATTTGTTTGTGTGTGGACTGATTAGGTTATGCACCTCGGACATATAACATCAAACCGAGTTGAATCTGCGTATACTTGTCTCAAGAATTGGTTGGCAAATAGCAAGGGTGGTTTAATTACGGGTTGGAAAGCTGTGAACCATATGATCATGAACCAGTATAATGAGATACAAACGACATTTGGTCGCAATATCACGATGTTGGAACACAGTGAAGGCTTAGAAAACACTTAGAAGGGGGGAGGTTGAATAAGTTTTTCCCTTTTAAATTTTTCTTTTACGTAACAACAAGACTAAACACACAAGGATTTTTATCCTGGTTCGTTTGAAACTCAAACTACTCCAGTCCACCTGTCAAGGTGATTTCGCCTCTCTCAACGAGGACTTAATCCACTATAATCAAAATATTACAATTGCACAACCAAATGTTGTGACTAACAACATTGCACAAGCCAACTGCAAGTGACCAACACCTCTAAGACTCAACTAGTCTTATACCTCTTGAGAAATCTGACCCAACTGGTCTCTCAAGGAACAATTACACAATAACTTCTAGACCAAGTGTTTACTATTTCTTCTTAAAAAGCTTTATCATAAAAGTGATTTTTACACAATAAGATTAAGCTCAAAACTTAGAAATAAACTTCACAGAATAATGATTTCAATTTTGGCAGCGTAAGTTCTCTATGAATGAATTGTTGTATTTCTTCTTTGAATGTTGCACTTTATATAGAACTTCTAGATTTTGTCCGTTGCAACGTTTGCGTGTCTTGGGTACTGGAAATTGAAATTAAGATTTGTTTAGCTTCATGTGTTTTGTTTACTCAATGAACCTTGAAAGTTGAACCACTCAAGTACTTCAGCCGTCTTAGCTTAGTAGGGTAACGTTACTGTAGCAGACTTTGTCTTAGAAGATGACGTACTGATACTTCATGATCTTCTATAAGCCTTGTTCAAACATCTTTTTAATCAGAACATTTTTTCATGCTTCAATCAGAGGTTGCGCTAGCATGCTTCCTTCAGAAGTTGCTTTTCAGCGTGCATGTCCAGAAGTTCTATTCTTCATTATAACTTCTAACTACTTGTTTGCTCAACATAATTTGATATTTCTATATTCTTGAGTTCTTGAGTCAGAACATTATCTAAAATTAAAACAGTATACATCAGAGTATCATATCTATTATACAAAATTTATTTCACTTGTTATCATCAAAACTCCAAGATATGATTAGAACCAAACTATGTTCTAACATATAGGTCCAAGGAGGATATGCTATATTCTCAATTGGTCGGTAACATCTCTAGGGTGACGCTTAATCATATTTTCCATGAGGCCACAAGAGCTTCAATTGTGGGTGATGACACATCAAAGTATGGGCGGACTATTGTGAACACATATGGTCTCCCATGTGTTTGTGTGATAGCCAAGTAGCTGAGTGGTAATGTTCCGATAGGTATGGACGAGGTCTCTAATAATTGGAAGAGACTTAGTTTTGAGGATGACAGAAAAATAAAAGTGATAAATCAATTATCTTCATCCTTACCGAATGGGAAGCAATACAAGCGAGAATTTTGAGAGCCGATGATGCCACTAAACTCCAAATCAAAGAAGAGTTGAGAAAATTGCATTCCCGGAGACCATAGATTTGAAACCATCCTCCCAACCAGTAAAAACAAAAGGTGCACCAAAAAATTTGAAACCTACACCGGACGACAGTTCTACTACAAGGAATCCTTCGTATTATGAACATGTTGACAAGGTATTTCCCAACTCATCTACACCGAAATCTCAGAAATATGCTTCCAAAGGTGCACGTATTAGAAAACCACCGCCTACACCGCCTCCATCAAAAATATCGTTCATCGATCACATACCAGTTTTCATGCACAAATACGTTGAAAGGATCGTCAATGTGGTCGGTGACGGTAATTGTGGCTTTCGAGTTGTATCTTGTTTGTTAGGTAGCCGTGAAGATTATTATAATACTGTGTGAGATACTCTGATCACAAAGTTGACGGAACACAGTGAGTTGTATACACGTGTGTTCGGGAGTAAAGAAAAGGTTGAGGAAATACATCATCATGCACTAGTACCTGTTAAGGTTGGATGTGCATCGGAGGACAAATGGATGTGGTTCCCTAAAATGAGTCATTTCATTGCAAGTGCATATGATAGGGTGTGTATTAATCTGACAAGATACTATTTTTCGGAGACTTTTTTCCCTCTACGAATGCCTCCTACACCAAATCTCATTGATCGTATCACTTGTGTTTGGTGTATTTCAAATCCACAACATTTTTTTCAAGTCTACTTGAAACCGGGATGCCCTATACCACCGACATCACTAGAGTGAGCGCTTCATTTCACAAAAGCATCGGAGACATTGCCGGACAATTTCATGGAAAGGATGCAAGAATACAACAAGTTGAGGAAAATAAATATAGAAATATAGTGAAAAGTCGAAAGGGGTGCCACCGGTGGATTTATCCGACGACACTTTTTTCGGCTCTTTCAAGTAGTATAGGTAGCATTATAATGTTAACTTCATTTTGATAATGTATTATGATGTGGAAATATACTCATTTTTGTAATTTGACCATTTACAAAAAAAATGAATATATGAGATTTTTCAAACCCAGGGCATTTACTGGAAATTAAATTCCAGTTTTGGTCTTAAGTAAGAAACTGGAATTTAACTTCAGGTATTATCACTGACACAAAGATAGGATTTCTATGGTCCATATTTACATCCTTCTACTATAAAAATATCCCTCCTCTTATATTTTTCCTTACAACAACACAAAAAATCAGAAATTGACATGAAGTTAGACATCACATGGGTTGCTGGAGTTGTTTATTTTCCCGACAACGTACCATATCGCGAATTCAAGATCACGATATACACCTCAATTGAAGAGGTACGTGAAATTTTGCAGGAACTTGTTCCTTACGGCGACAGTCGAAAGGTAGAGAAGATCGAGTACCGCTTGCCATCAATAGACAATGAAGGGAATCTGCAGTTCATGAACCGTGAACTGAAGAACGGCGGTGATTAACGGGCTATGTGGTCGTCTTATCGAAGTTTTCAGGAGAAAGTTTCAATCGAACTATATGCGACTTTATCAAGAACCATCGATGACATTATGAGGATGTTGCAACGTCCACTAGGATATTGATTTGTAATGTTCGATTTATGTTTAACTTTCGGTTTGTATTTGCTAAGTTTATCTATCTCTATGTTAGACAATAAAATAAAATATTCTGAATTTCTGTTATGAACGAAACCGAAAATATAGTTACGGTATAAAATCGGAAGTTAATTTTCAATTTGTTGTAAACTTTATCAGATGGTGGTGCGCCCCGAAAATATATTTCTGATTCTCAAAGGCAATTTAAAATTTCCGTAAGGATGAATAAAAAGATCATAGAGTGGGTTAAGAAATCCACTTAATATATATATATATATATATATATATATATATATATATATATATATATATATATATATATATATATATATATATATATATATATATATATATATATATATATATATATATATATATATATATATATATATATATATAGCCTAAAATTACATTTAAGTTATTAAATATTAAATTTTCTTTATGATTTATTCAGGGACATAATTTAGTAAGTCAATATCAATCTTGAATCTATTATTTTGTTAGAGGAACCGGTTCAACGTTTTGTGTAAGAAATAGTAAGTGAGTTTTTTATTCCACTTCACAAGACACTCTATCCAATTTTGAAAATATTATCGGAAAATCAGAAATATATTTTCGATTTACATCCTATACAATTATAATTTATCGTTTTAAGATAGACATTTTAAAAAGTGAAAAATAGAATCGAAAATACACTTTTGATACAAATCGAAAATATACTTTCGATTTTCAATCAAAAAAGCATGTTCATCCCAAGTGGCATGAGCCACTTTTGATTGTTGTGATATCAATTTTATTTATAGTAGAAATTATAAATATATTTTTGGCTTGTACCGGAAGTCTATTTCCGATTTTTTATAAATATAATTTAAAAACGGTATGCACCAAAAATATTTTTCGTTTTTTAAAGATTTTTTTTAAATTTTACGTGATACTTAAGAAAAAAAACATGAAATAAATTAAGAAATTCAAATATTTTGACCTTAAACTTACATGCACATTTATAACTAATATAAGTTTAAGTTAATGACTAAAATACAATGAATTCACATTGTCTAGGAAAGAGTCAAATTTAAACCTATTTTTGAATCTATTATGGATATACTCCATGACTTGACCATGTCTAGGAAAGAGCCAAATTTAAACCTATTTTTGAATCTTTTATGGATATACTCCATGACTTGACCATGTACTTGTAACCTCCTAATCGTACTCTGTACGAAATTTATGTTCAATAACTCTATTAAAATATTAACGACGATCAAATTTCTAATTTTTTTTATCAAAGTTCTAAATATTCAACTAGCAATGCGACAATAATGTCAAATTCAATGGAATGAATACATATAGATAAAAGTGTTAAATTAGTATATGAATCATAAAAACCTCTTAGACAAAATATTACAGTATTTAAATTACGTTCTTACTATTTTTGCATGACTTGATTAAATGGATTTTAAATACTGTATTTGTTTAATAATACATTAAATTAAATTGATTTTAATTTCTATTTAAAATTTAACAAGTTAGATTAGTAGTTTGCTAAGATTCTTGAGTTTTAAAAAGAGCAATGTTATTCTTACATTCATATTGTACACTAATATTTATACTAATGTGAAGAATAATTTTGTGACTTACGTCTCAACTCCTCATTTAATATATTATTTTTAGTCAAGTCCATCGAGATGATATACCATTTGGAGTGGAGTTTGATAAGGATGTCCTAAAAGTCTTTCAAAAGTAAGCCTCGTCTCCGATAATTGATTTAGAATCCCTTAAAATATGTTCAAGTGATCGGGCATCGATGAACCATCACTATACTTCAATGACACCAATTGCTTGAATAAGAACAATTTATTGTTCCCCATCTTTCTTGCATACAACTCCTCAAGTTTGATTCAAAGAGAGCAAGCATGAGTCACCGAACTCGCATGATTCAAAAGATTATCATCCACCCATTGACGAATATAACCCAAACTTGTCTATACAAACAAAGTCCATTCTTCATCACTCTTTCCATCGGGTTTTTCACAAGAGAAAACTAGCAAGTGAAAACCTTTCACATAAAGCAAATCTTTCATTTTTTTTCTTCTAATTCATTTGCACCGCTTTACATTGTTTCATTCGCATTCTGCATTAGCAGTCAATTTTTACAATTTTTGTTACACATCTTTAGTTAATGATTAAGTTAATTTCATGCATTTACACTAGCATTTGTATTTTTTATAATATTTTTGAGTTTCTAGTTAATATTTAACTTTACGTTATAAATTTGTAGTTAAATACGTTTTACATCAAAGTCGTCTTAATCGTATTTGCATTTGCATCTTTTCCCACTTTAATTTTTATTTTAATATTTGACTAATTCTAATTATTTGGTGAGGTTTTACTAAATAATTTCTATTAGTTAAATAATGAACTAAGAATTAAAAGGAATTTTGTTTTTTTTTTCTTCTAAATAACAATGTTTTGTTTTTAATAGTAATTATGTTATTTCATGCTTGATTTTTGCATTTTTTTATTAGAGCTTTGAACTAAATAAAATCTTTCCTCATTGAAAATATTTTCTATTTTTTATTTCATTAACAATTAATTTAGATTTTTTATATTTATTTTGAAATTTTAATTTTTTTTTAATCTTTCATTTAAGACAATTATAGTATTTTCTTTCACATTAGCATTAATTTCCTTTTTTAGATAAATCAAAGTTTTGCATCAAAGTAGTCTTAGACAAACTTGCATCATTTTTTTGAATTTTTGCACATTTGACTTTATCAGAAGCTTGCTAAGTGCTAGCTATCAGAAGCTTTTTAAGTGCTAGCAACTTCTGATGGTTAGAACTTCTGACGGCCAGAACCTCTGATAGCCAGAACTTCTGACGGCCAGAACTTCTGTAATGTCAAAATTTTGTAGAATAATGTTTATTTGTTTATAACTTTCAATTGTTTTTTGTTAATATTTTTGTCCAATTTAATTCTCCAAAGTTTCAGTACAGTATTACAGCTAGCAGAGCCTACCTCTCTCATTCGTTCTCTTCCACTCTCAATTTTCACCACCACCTCTTGTACTATTTGCAGAAAAGTTAAAATAAATATAAACATCAATACATCTTGCACCATTCCACTACCTCATTCCTCAACTTGTACAATTTCAATTCAAATTCCTCCACTACTTGTACCATGAACTTCACCTCCAAGTTTTACCAAAACTTCATTCTACCTTCACCTCATTTTGCTATAAGCAAGCACTTAATCCTCTCATTTAGAAGAAGAAAAAAAAAGAAGACTCATGTATATCAAAAGTCTACAAATCTGCATCTTTCACTACAATCCAACTCAACCAAAACTTTCACTTCATATACCTTCTACACAGAAAGCCAAATGACATCAAAATATCCATCACCTTCAACCACCCAGTAGACTCTGTTCACGTTTATCCTTCACTCATAACTCAATCCCAACCTCCAGCTTCCTCCCTTAACCCACTGTTCCCCTTCATTCAACAACCCTCTATCTCGCTGGGAACAACCACCGCCTCTCCACTTCCATCGCCCAACCCATCTCTCCATAACCAAACCTCACAACTTCCAAAACTTTTCATAACTCCAACCTTCATATCCAAACCAGAAACAACCTGCAAACAACAAACCAGAAAAAGCGCAGAAAAACCAAACACGTTTAACCATTCCATTTCCTCTTCATCATTCTGCCGGAAACACAACACAACAACGCACCACATACAAATCCAGAAGTAGATTTCGTTCACGGTGTCTTTAGGTTTCCTCAATGTTGCGATTTTTGATCTTTTGTTGTGTTTGTTTTGTGTTCTCTACATTTATTAAACTATGTAACTTGTAATTCTGATAGATTCGATGATTGGGGCTTCTGGGGTTATGATGGGGCATAGTTTTTTTTGTCTGTGTAATTTTTGTGCTTTGATTGGAAACACATAGAAGCAGAAAGTAGAAACAGAAGCATAATGTGAGAGAGAAAAATTCATTTTACATTTTGTTTTTACTTTTATCGGGAAAAAAAACAATTTAATAATGTTTGGTCTTGAACCAAACATCTGGCGTCGTTCCCACTTCATTGGCATTACGTTTTTTGTTTGAGTTTTTGAGAAGTTTTTTTTAACCGCTTGGGCCTTAACCCGATTTGTTTTTTTAACCAGCCTAGTCTCACTTTCTATTACTTATCACCACCTTATTTTGGGTTCAACACCCCAGGGTTTATTTCACTCCTAACGCCCTTTTTTTTTTTAAATTGTTAAATTTTATTATTTTTAATTATCTTAATTAAATAATAAATTTTCTTCAATTAATTTTGTTAATTAATTTTTTAGTTAATTTAATTAATTAGTTAAGTGTATTTTGATTTATTAGTTAAGTAGTTCCTTAATAAAATATAAAGTAATTAACTTCATTTCATCTTAACTTACTAGCTTAGACTTTATTTTGTTTTTGGTATAAGTTCTTAGACTTGTAAATCGATTCATCCCCATTTGTAAATATGTATCCCACTCCCCATGAGTTGTAATAGTTTTAGTAATTATTTTATTGCTTTTATGTAATTATTCATCACAATGCACAAACCAAATATTTTCAAACTAATACTCGATTGCGAGCCATTTTAAACCTTGAGTCGACAAAGCTTAGAAGCGTCGCAACGGCCACACATTTGTGCACACACCACGCTTGCTCTTGGACTTACAATGAGACTTTGATTGATTAGTTAAACATTATTTAATTACTTAATTAGGTTATTTAAAATTGATTAGCCCATCTAATTAATTTTATTAATCTAATAACTTGATTAGATTTTATTTAATTAGTCGATTAAATTTATTTCGCGCATGCACCTACACAATATCAATTGCCTTATCATTTGTGCAAGCCACCTTGTATAGGCTTTTAATTCATTTACTTGCTTTATTTCATGCTTGTATATAATTATTCTCAATCGTTCATCTCCATTATCGCGCCTTGGTCCACATACCAAGTTTTCATCCAATAAGGGTCTCATGGTAGGGAGTAGACACTTGTCTATTCTCTCGAGATTAATCAAGCTTTCTTGGTTAATCATAGCCCAAATCTCCTCTTCTCATCATTCACCCATTTCATAATAAATTCTCAAACCTCGACCCAACGTCGAGTGATTCTTCTCAAAAATATTTTCATAAATAAATACTCTACTTCTCTCTTCCCAAATGTATGGTAGTCAATCCTGTTTTGATCCTCGATCATACGTTTGGTTTCTTTAATTGAATATTAATAAGTGAACCCTTTTTCACCTCACCTTTTCTCAAATAAAACTTTTGGGTAGAAAAAGATGATCAAGATGGTTCTGTCTCTTCATCCGAGTACTTGGGGCGTTAACTGTCTAAAGCTTATGGTTCGATACTCGTCTCCCACATTAAAATCAATTCAAACTCATCAAACCTTGCCCACGTGCAATCATTTTTCAAACACCGCTCACATGCGATACTCATCGCTCACACGCGGTCTCCCTTCGCTCACATGCGCATTGCACTATTGATGTTTTATCGTCCGCGTTTGATTAAGCTCCTATTTTCATAAATAAAATCAATCAACCAACAATGTTCTCGTAAACGAGAACTACGTAAGCTCTGACTTTCTCATCGCACTTGGGGAATACGTAGGCACGAGATTCTAACATCTTGGCGAGCACACTTTCAAAAAATTAAAACATGTTTCCTTTCTTTTCTCTTTTCGCGCATAATAAACAGAATATTGCAAATTTAATTTTAAACACACAAACACACTTAGAACTAAATAGGTCCCATCGAGTACGATGGATGTGAGGAGTGCTAATACCTTCCCCTTGCATAACCGACTCGCGAACCCGCATCTTTTGGTTTCGAAGACCATTTCATTTCATTTTCGTTTCTCGGGTTTTATCTATATTTTCCCTTTCCTCATTAGGAATAAATAAAGTTAGGTGGCGACTTTATTGTTTCATTGTTTTGTTCGTAATTGAATTTTTTTCAATTAGCGTCCACAAAACTCATCATCCTAGATGTGTTCATCTTCATCATTACACAAATCAAACCATGGCTCTAAATACCACTTGTTGGGAGAAAATCACAAACGCAGTAGAATAAACCAACAAGGCAATCTCTCTCGAATATTAAGCAAGTTTATAATGTCTGACACAAAAATAACAAAGTGATTGGGGGTCCAAGAACTGAAATGCAACAAATCAAGGATGAATACAAGAAAGTGGTCAAAGCTACTCAAATATTGAAATCCATAATATATGCTTGGAATGTTATAATCAATTCTTCTATAAAGGAGTGTTTGAAAGTTGATTATAACATAAAGATGCACATCAAAGAGCATATGTGCAATATATCATATCTATAAACTGTTAGAAATATATTATGCAATTAATGTATATCAAGTACATCAAGACAAAAAAGAACAATTGTATCTCTTCATATGGAAATTGTTATCAATTATATTAATAGGTTTTTTGTTATAGAACAAATTGGATAGTGTTATCAATTGTATTAATAGGTTTTTTATTATAGGCCAAATATAGGTTAGACTTTCAATACATATATTCTTCTATCCATTTTTAGTTTATATAGTACATGAAATCATGTATATATGTAATGAAAATAACATGAAATAAAATACAACATTTTATTTCTTATATGGTATTAGTTATTTTTCCTGGCTAATATCCATCACTTTGCTTCTTTTCTTCTTCATTGACACCTTTGTTTTCACTATCACCATGTCTGATATCTCACTCCAAACAATTTGTGTTCCTTCTTTTGAAAATCCTCCCATCACTAATCATTCCACAACAACCTCAAACACATATCCTTGTGTTGTTCACCATTCAGATGATCATTCGACTTTCCTTGTTACTCGTTTACTTATTGGTGATAACTATGGTTCATGGAGTCGCGTCGTAACTATGGAACTTCGTGTCAAAAATAAATTTGGTTTTATTGACGGGCCACTTACCAGTCCAATGGAGAAAGAAGACATTCCTAAATGGCAATGTTGCAATGATCTGGTTGCAAGTTGATTCTTAACTCAGTTTTAACCGAGATTCGTCCCAGTATTTTGTATGCTGAAGCTGTAGCACAAATTTGGTTCAATCTAAAAGATCGATTCTCTCAATCAAATTCTCCCAAAATATATCAATTGAAACAATCAATTTCTGCCCTCAAACAAAAAGGCATGTTTATTTCTCTTTATTTCACTCAACTCAAATCTCTTTGGGATGAACTCAATTTTATTGCTCCTGTCAATCCTTGTATATGTTGTAATTCTAAAAGTATTCTTGATCAACATAATCAAGATCGTGCCATGGAATTCCTTCAAGGAATTCATGATCGTTTTTTGTCTGTCCGCAGTCAATTTCTTTTGATGGATCCATTTCCATTAATTCAGTGTATCTATAATTTAGTTCGTTAGGAAGAAAAACTACAAGAGATCAGCTTTCGCTCTCTTCCTGCTGAAGAATCAGTTGCGCTCTATACCTCTAAATTGTCATACCGCACTCAAGGAAAACGTTAGTTTCCTTACTGTGAACACTGAAATAAGCATGGTCACACTATTGCTACTTGCTATCAGATTCATGGTTTTCCAAATAAGCCACAAAAGAAATCAGAATCATCAATACCCTCTTCTGCTAATCAATAGTTAAGCGCTTAAAATCAGAATCATCGATGCATAATATACATTAATTGCATAATATATTTCTAACAGTCTATGGGTCGACACATGGGACTATGGGTCAATGTAAGTAGGAAAATCTTTGAAAACCAGAGGCGTGGGAAAGACATGCATCGATACATAGAGTCATGCATCGACTCATAGGGAAAAAATTGAAGCTATGCATCGACACATATGTGTTATGCATCGATGCATACTGAACAAAAACTGAAAAATGCCAAATTTTAATTGTATGCATCGACGCATACAATGCATGTGTTAACACATGCTATTTATGTATTGATGCATAGGCTTATGCATCGATGCATATTGTGCTGAAATAGAAGGGAACTTTCTGAAAACGGCTTTGGTCATATCTTTGCGACCGTAACTCCGATTTAGGCATAGTTGGTATCGTTGGAAAGCTTAGAACGAGTATTATCTATTAAAAACATTTTCAAAACCAGTAATTGAGATCTTGAGAGATTGTTATGGATTTCGTAGGAAGAATTCGTTGTAATTCGTGATTGTGCCATTAACTTTGTGTATACTTGCGGTATGTTAATTCAATATGTTGTAATTAACGTTAAATGCTCATGATTTGCTGTTATCATGTGTTGGTGTTGGTGTTGGTGTTGGCTATGTGTGGAATAATGTTGTGTGATCATATTCCTTAATTGGATTGTTGCATGCTTTTGATGTGCATGCATATGCATTTCAGTGATGGTTAATTCCCATTGTGTGGAATTGGACCTGCAGAGCCAATACCCGTACTCGGTGGATAGTGGTGGTGAGGCTGGATTATTGACCCAGTGGTGTATGGGCGAATCGTTGTTAGCTCTGTTTCCATGGTGTAAGCGGAACAGGGTGTGAATTTCGTTTACGTTTGGTACCACATGCATTGAGTCTGCATTGCATATGTAATTATAACATGTTATGATGGTTTCCAGTGTTATAATTGCATTGATTGTTGTTATATGCATAATGATTTGTGTGAATTGTATTTGTGAATTGTATTTTGATGATGCTAATGAGGTTGGAATAATGTATTGATTGTTTTATTGTTTTAAAGAAACGTATAATACATTTTAATTGTTGATGAAATCTCACCCTTACTTTGATGATTTCAGATTGAAGTGATTAGCTGCTCAGGAATTGGTAAGGATGGCTTATAGAGATGTGCTATTTAGATAGTCCGCGTGTCAGTGTCATGCTCTGGTAGGTTTAACACTGGGGAACGATCGTTTTGGAATTTTAAGGATTAAACTTGTTTCTTTTGAGTTTATGTTTGGAATAATTATGAATTGTGTTTATTCTGGGTTTTATGTTATTTCCGCTGTGTAAAACATAATTATTGGTTGAATCGTTTAATAAAGTTCTTCAGTAAATGCATGACTACTGTTATGATCATTTTATTACTTTAAATTTTAAATTGTGATGCCCTTTCGTTATGTTAAACTCTGATTACTTATATAATTCGCGGGGAAATTAGAAGGGGTGTTACAATAGTGGTATCAGAGCATAGTCGATCGTTGTGACCAGTGTCTTAATGTCATTATCCCTTTGTACGCGACAAGTGTGTACAACACTGTCGGTACTTGTTGCTTTTCTGATTTTTTTTTATTGCAGGAGTAGTGTGAAACTAAGTAGGGGAGAAGATATGCTTCCCGGATATGTTCCGATTGTAAGTCATTGGTACGAGGTACTGCTTGAGAAGACGGTGCAAGAGTGGTTAGAGTTGTTGGAATCGTTTGGACCGTGAGTCATAGTTAGAAGTGCAAAAGGGAGAGTACGATTCTGAGAACATAAAGTGTTGGTAATGATGGTTTATACTCCAGTATGATTATCGGATGTCTATTGACAAATTGAGGACTTGATCACCCTTAATCTCTTGTTGATAGTAGACGGAATCGTATTGGATGGTATACAACTGTCTTGCTATCTAAATGGAGCATATAGTGATGAATATGAATGAAGTTTGGTAGAAGCTTTTGAACCATATGAGTTGACAAAGACTCTAATAAGGACAATAAATTAAGATGGATGATCAGAGTTGCGCAGATGTTAATGATGGTGCGGTAGTGTTTATGTGGTATTCTTCGATGGAAGTGAAGGGAAAAGGCTAAGAGTAGTGAATTACCTGTTGTGAATGAATTTCTCGAATTTTTTCTGGAAGACGTTAGTGAATTGCCACCTGAGAGAGAAGTGGAATTTGCTATAGATTTGATTCTTGGAACTAGTCCGGTGTCGATGGTGCCTTATCGCATATCGGCATCTGAATTGTCTGAGTTGAAGAAGCAGTTAGAGGAGTTGCTTGAGAAGAATTTTATTCGGCCTAGTGTTTCGCCGTGGGGTGCTCCTGTGTTGTTGGTTAAGAAGAAAGAGGGTTCAATGAGATTGTGTGTTGATTACAGACAGTTGAACAAGGTTACAATCAAGAATCGGTATCCATTGCCGAGGATTGATGATTTAATGGATCAACTGGTTGGAGCTTGTGTATTTAGTAAGATTAATTGAGGTCTGGATATCATCAGATTCGTGTGAAGATGTAAGATATTCAGAAAAATGCATTTAGAACGAGGTATGGACATTATGAGTATTCTGTTATGCCGTATGGAGTTATTAATGCACCTGGTGTTTACATGGAGTATATGAGTAGGATATTTCATCCGTATCTTGATAAGTTCGTGGTGGTATTCATTGATGACATCCTGATCTATTCGAAGAATGATGAAGAGCATGCAGAACATCTTAGAATTATGTTGGAATTGTTGAAAGAGAAGAAGCTTTATGTGAAGTTGTCTAAGTGTGAGTTCTGGTTAAGCGAAGTAAGCTTTCTTGGTCATGTGATTTCCAAGGAAGGTATTATTGTTGATCCTACGAAGGTAGAAGCGGTATCTCAGTGGGAAGCGCCAAAGAATGCTTCTAAAATCCGTAGTTTTCTTGGTCTTGCAGGTTATTACAGAAAGTTCATCGAAGGATTTTCGAAGTTAGCTTTGCCGTTGACTAAGTTGACAAGAAAGGGTCAAGTGTTTGTTTGGGATTCTGAATGTGAGAAAGGATTCCAAGAGTTGAAGAAGAAGTTGACTAGTGCTCCGATTCTGATTTTGCCGAATCCGGCGGAATCTTTTGTTGTGTATTGTGATGCGTCATTGATGGGATTAGGTGGTGTTTTGATGCAAGATACGCAGGTTGTGGCTTATGCTTCGAGGCAATTGAAGATTCATGAAGGGAATTATCTAACTCATGATTTAGAGATGGCAGCTGTGGTATTTGTTTTGAATTGTGGAGGCATTACTTGTATGGTTCTCGATTCGAGATATTCAGCGATCATAAGAGTCTGAAGTATCTCTTTGATCAGAAAGAGTTAAACATGAGGCAGAGAAGATGGTTAGAATTTCTGAAGGATTATGATTTTGGTTTGAATTACCATCTTGGTAAGGCAAACGTTGTTGCGGACGCATTGAGTAGGAAGTCCTTGCATATGTCAATGTTGATGGTTCGTGAATTGGATTTGGTTGAACAATTCAGAGATTTGAGTGTGGTATGTGAGACTACTTCTGATAGTGTTAAGTTGGGTTTGTTGAAGCTGACTAGTGGTATTCTTGAGGAAATTCGAACTGGATAGAAATATGATATTGGTTTGGTGGATAAGTTGACATTGATCAACCAAGGTCAAGGAGGTGAATTCCGAATTTATGAGAACGGTGTTATGAGGTTTGGTGATAGAGTTTGTGTTCCAGATATTGCAGGACTTAGAAAGAGTATTTTGGAAGAAGGACATCATAGTGGATTCAGTATTCATCCTAGTGCTACTAAAATGTATCATGAGTTGAAAAAGTTATTCTGGTGGCATGGAATAAAAAAGGAAATTGTTGAGTTTGTTTATGCTTGTTTGGTTTGTCAGAAGTCGAAGATTGAACATCAGAAACCGTCAGGATTGATGGAACCGTTGTTTGTTCCGGATTAGAAATGGGATGGCATTTCTATGGATTTTGTGTCTGGTTTGCCGAGGACAGCGAAGAATTGTGATTCTATTTGGGTTATTTTTGATCGGTTAACGAAATCTGCTCACTTTATTCCGATAAGAATGGAATATCCTATGGAGAGGTTGGCAAAATTGTATGTTGAGAAGATTGTAAGTTTGCACGGTATTCCTTCTAGTATTGTGTCGGATAGAGATCCGAGGTTTACGTCAAAGTTCTGGACAGGATTGCAAGAAGCTTTGGGTACTAAGTTGCGGTTATGTTGCGGTTGAGTTCCGCTTATCATCCGCAGACAGATGGTCAGACGGAAAGAACGATTCAGTCGTTAGAAGATTTATTGAGAGCTTGTGTGTTGGAGAAAGGTGGAGCTTGGGATAGTTATCTACCATTGGTTGAGTTTACCTACAACAATAGTTTTCATTCGAGTATTGGTATGGCTTCGTTTGAGGCATTGCATGGCAGGAGGTGTCGGACACCGTTGTGTTGGTACGAATCTGGAGAAAGTCCTGTGATTGGACCGGAGATTGTCCAATAGACTTCAGAAAAGATCAAGATGATTCAGGAGAAGATGAGAGCTTCTCATAGTCTTCAGAAGAGTTATCATGATAAGAGGAGGAAGGATCTCGAGTTTAGTGAAGGAGATCATGTGTTTATGCGAGTTACTCCGATGACTGGTATTGGTCGAGCCTTGAAGTCAAAGAAGTTGACTCCGCGCTTTATTGGTCTGTTTCAAATTATCAAGAAGGTTGGAAGAGTTGCTTATCAGATTGCTTTACCGCTGTCGCTTGCGAATTTGCATGATGTCTTCCATGTATCTCAGTTGAGGAAGTACATTGTTGATCCGTCTCATGAGATTCAGGTAGATGATATACAGGTGCGAGATAATTTGACTGTCTAGAGAATTACCTGCGAGAATTGAGGATCGGAAGTTGAAGCAGTTGCGAGGTAAAGAGATAGCTCTGGTGAAAGTAGCTTGGGGAGGACCAGCAGGTGGAAATGTTACTTGGGAACTATAGAGCCAGATGAGAGACTCGTATCCGAAATTTTCGTCTAAGGTATGTTTTCGAGGACGAAAACTCTTTTTAGTAGGAGGAGAGTTGTGACACCCCAAATAATTCAATTATTAAATAATTGAAATTTTAATTATTAATTTAATTAAAAATTTAATTTTTGGTATTTCTGGATAAATGGATTTAATTAATTAATTAAATAATGGATGGTTGGGGGTGTAAAGTGGAATTGGGAGGTGTGTAGGGTAAAAGGCTCTAATTATTCTAATTATGTTATTTTATTTAATTGGAATAATATAAAGGAATAAATAAATAAAGGAAAGTTAGAAGAGGAATTAGAACTTCATTCTACGTACTTTAGAGAAGAGAAGAGAAAGAGGAGAAAAAGCCAAATCGTCAGAATTTGAAGATTCATTGCGAGGTAAGGGGTGATTTGATCAGATTATTATGCCTTATAGGTTTTGATGATCAATAGAATAATTTAATCTGTTAGGAATCTCGAATTAGGATTCTAGGTTGTGCCCTAACGTTATGATCCGACGTAATAATTCAATTGGAATTGATAAGAACGATTAATTGTGTGGAATGATCGTAGGTTAATTAGAAAACATAATTCTATGGTCAATTGGATGTGAAAATACATGATCTAATTCTGTTCTGTGATAATATGAAGTTTGGTATTGAATGGAATCAATGGGAATTAGAAAACAGTGAAGAAATAAACTGATTTTGTGGAAAAATCGCAGTATGGGTCGACACATGGGACTATGGATCGATGCGAGTAGGAAAATCTTTGAAAACTAGAGGCGTGAGAAAGACATGCATCGATACATAGAGTCATGCATCGACTCATAGGGCAAAAATTGAAGCTATGCATCGACACATACGTGTTATGCATCGATGCATACTGAACAAAAACTGAAAAATGCCAAAATTTTAATTGTATGCATCGATGCATACGTCGCATGTGTTGACACATGTTGTTCATGTATTGATGCATAGGCTTATGCATCGATGCATACTGTGTTGAAACAGAAGGGAACTTTCGGAAAACGGTTTTGGTCATATCTTTGCGACAGTAACTCCGATTTAGGCATAGTTGGTATCGTTGGAAAGCTTAGAAAGAGTACTATCTATTAAAAACATTTTCAAAACCAGTAATTGAGATCTCGAGAGATTGTTATGGCTTCCGTAGGAAGAATCCGTTGTAATTCGTGATTGTGCCATTAACTTTGTGTATACTTGCGGTATGTTAATTCAAAATGTTGTAATTAACGTTAAATGCTCATGACTTGCTTTTATCATGTGTTGTTGGTGGTGTTGGCTATGTGTGAAATAATATTGTGTGATCATATTCCATAATTAGATTGTTGCATGCTTTTGATGTGCATGCATATGCATTTCGGTGATGGTTAATTCTCATTGTGTGGAATTGGACCTGCAGAGCCAATACCCGTACCCAGTGGATAGTGGTGGTGAGGCTGGATTCTTGACTCAGTGGTGTATGGGCGAATCGTTGTTAGCTCTGTTTCCATGGTGTAAGCGGAACAGAATGTGAATTTAATTCACGTTTGGTACCACATGCATTGAGTCTGCATTGCATATGTAATTATAACATGTTAGGATGGTTTTCAATGTTATAATTGCATTGATTGTTGTTACATGCATAATGATCTGTGTGAATTGTATTTGTGAATCGTATTCTGATGATGCTAATGAGGGTGGAATAATGTATTGATTGTTTTATTGTTTTAAAGCAACGTATAATGCATTTTAATTGTTGATGAAATCTCACCCTTACTTTGATGATTTCATCAAGTGATTAATGCTCGTAAATTGGTGAGGATGGCTTATAGAGCTGTGCTATTTAGATAGTCCGCGTGTCAGTGTCATGCTATGGTAGTTGTTACACTGGGGAACGATCGTTTTGGAATTTTAAGGATTAAACTTGTTTCTTTTGAGTTTATGTTTGGAATAATTATGAATTGTGTTTATTCCGGGTTTTATGTTATTTCCGCTGTGTAAAACATAATTGTTGGTTGAATCGTTTAATAAAGTTCTTCAGTAAATGCATGACTACTATTATGATCGTTATATTACTTTAAATTTTAAATTGTGACGCCCTTTCGTTATGTTAAACTCTTATTACTTATATAATTCGCGGGGAAATTAGAAGGGGTGTTACACCATTAGTGAACTTGGCAGGTACAACCTTTAATTGTATTCTTATTTCATGGATTATTGATTTTGGTGCTCCAAACTACATATGTACAACTCTTTTTTATTTTCTTCATATTCTCCTATTCATACTCATATCTCTGTTCAACTGCTTGATGGTTCTCAAGCGCTTGTGAAACACATAGGCACTGTTAATTTCTCACCATCACTTACACTTACAAATGTTTTCCATATTCTGACTTTCAAATATAACCTATTGTCTATCTCACAATTAACAAAATCAATAAATTGTGATGCAATTTTCTCATCTTTTGATTGCATTTTTCAAGACCGGACAACGAAGAAGATGATTGGCCAGAGTAGTGCTCAGAATGTACTCTTCTATCTAAATCATGTATAAATATCATATAAGCATGACAAGGATCAATATTGCCTTAGTCATCCATCAAGCTCTTTTTTTAGTTCTAAGCATTGTAATAAGTTTGACCTAAAAACACATTTAGTATAAGCTATATTTTTGCCTCGTGCATGCTTGAACAAGTTGTTTCTACTAATTATAGTTGAAAATGGATCGTTTTTACCAAAAACATGTGTCGCTACGTGACAACATGATGCAAACTAGAATTGTACAAAAGCAAAAGCAAATAGAAGTTCATATGTGTACACAATTAAACAATGAAATCACACATGATTCCACCATTATCTTATTCTCAGTGAACTATTAACTATTTAGGGCAAGTAAAATTATAAAGTAGTTCAACTTACCAAAAAATGTACTTCTCTATCAACCATGATAAACACTTTAGATGCAACATCTTGAAACAATGAAATACTATATATCTTTATCCCTACATTGAATTCACTCCAGTGTCTATTTGTAACAAAAACATTCATAATGATTCCATGTTCTGATCTCCTATCCCCTGAAATAAGAGATTCAAAATATAAGCAATATAAAAAAGAAGCCATTATCGTTGTACATTGTTTGCACTAATTTCTTCTGTTTGATCATAAGTCTTTTATCACCTGAGAATATATTCTATGTGTTTCTTCCAACAGAGACATCTCTGCATCGAAGGTGTTCACCATTTCCAAAACTTCGGGCATGCCAACATACCGCACAAGCTGTGAGCATCATCAAAACCAAACAAGTTAGAAAGTAAATCAAAAGGTTTTAGGAAGGCCACAAGATGAGGAGTATGAAAGGTCAGAAATGGAGAGACAGTTTTGTTCCCGTGAATTACAGGAATAGCATTTATTTAATATTGTAAAATGAATTCTAGTTTAATACAATTTAAAAAAGTTAGTATGTAATAAAAAAATGAGAAACTGAAAAGAAAAGTGAATTTTGAAATGAAGGTTTAATTAATTATTTAAGTGTTTTAAATTATCTTTGCAATATTTATTTTTGTTGCTAGAGATTAAATTAGGAAGTCTTTAATTTTTTAATTCTTTAAGATTCAATAAATACTTAAAGAGTTAAAGAAAATGCATATTTTGCACTGTCATCCAATAGAAATATAACTTTATCTCATGTCATATAATTTTTTTTAAAAATTAAAATATGACTTATCTTGATTCAATGATTGTGATTGATTGACTTTTTTACACAGGCAGTGTATCATCCATTTTCTTTTTATTAAAATAAATTATGTGAAATTGTTCCGAGGTTCTTTACGCTCTTATATTAGCATTAAAAAATTTATCTAAATAGAGTTTCAGTTACTCATATCTTTAATTATAATCAAATTTCACTTTTTTAAATTCATTGAATAATTAATGTATCTGATTTATATATATGAAAAAAAGATTTAAAAAGCAATAATTCAAAATAACTTCTAATTTTAATTTTAAATAATGTTTTCTATAGGGGCGACGCCAACACCCGACGAGATAGGGAAACTGCACGGGCTCTTCCTTCTCTCGCCTGAACCTCAGAATCTCATGCCAGTAGTCTCTCTCTCACTCAAGAAACAAAATATCAGAGTCAATCATCTCTCACTTAGGAAGAATGATCATGTTTAGATGGTGAATCGTTGCGAGTTCTATTCTTCTTCTTTTCCTTTCACTTTTAAGCTCGATTTTCGATGCAGAATCGTTGTTGTGATGTTATTCATTGTTGTTGCAGGTTGTGGTTTATGAATCGGTGAATAATTGTTGCTGAATTTATTGTTTCGTGCTATGCACACCAAGTGTTCGATGAAATGCCTGGACCATTTTCTTTTGTTTTTCTGTCTTGAAATCTCTTGATTGCAGGTCTGAGTTGTTGTTATCGTGTTATGATCGATTGTGGTTGGCAAATTGATGGAGAATTGATGGTGGTGTGTGTATATATGATTTATGAAGAGGTTATTCACATGAGTTTCCAAATTTCACTCTAACAATGTTATTATCACTGACCAAAACGAATGCTAGCAAGGTCTTGAACAAAATATCACTGGAAGAATTTCGGTTGGTTCGACTTACATGGTTTTAGATTTTGTTGGGGTGTATGGCTCTGGCCTTTCTCAGGAATTTGCTGATGTAAAAGCTACACTGAAACTAGAATATCATGGTTCTGATACATAATATTTGTTCATTGGAAGGTATTAAAGAAATTGTAGTTTAAGTGTTTAAGTGTTTAACTACATTTTGTTGTTTAGGGATTGAATAAAATCCACTTGCTCCAGTCCAAATAACAATGTATATCATGAATGAAATTACACATTTCAAATACTATTATTTCTTTATGCAATTCTACATTTTTGTGAATTGGTTATTAGTCTATGATGGTTTTGTAAAGATGGTAAGCATGCACCATGAAAGAAGATAAAGCTAACACTGAAAACTGATAGTAAAATTCTATATTCACACACAAACTGAATATTACAATGAGACAAGCATATATAGTAGCTCAGGGTTAGTTATTCTCTAACTAACTATCTTAACTAATCACTAATTGCCCAACTAACATAACAGTTAATTGGTTACATTCAGTTACTTAAGTACCGAGCTACTAAGAGAGAATAAACCATTAATTGTATTTAACACCCCCTCAAGCTGGAATAGATGTCAATCATTCCAAGCTTGCTTTGCATAGTGTTGAAAGGTCCAACATGTAGAGATTTTGTCATAATGTCTGCAACTTGATCCTCTGATGCAATGGGAAGTAGATGAAGGATCCCTGCCTGCACTTTATCCCTTACAACATGGCAGTCAATCTCAATGTGCTTTGTTCCCTCGTGAAACACAGGATTAGCAGATATGTGCATAACAGATTTATTATCACAATATATAACAAATGGTGATGAATACCTAACTTGGAAATCTTGCAGCAGATACATAACCCATTGGCCTTCACATGTGGCATGTGCCAGTGCCCGATATTTTGCCTCTGATGATGATCTCGACACAACTTTTTGTTTCTTGATTTTCCAGCTTATGAGAGAATCTCTAAGGAAGAAACATAGGCCACTTGTTGATCTCCTAGTATCAGGGCATGCTCCCCAATCAGAGTCTGAAAAACCTTTGAGTGTCATAGCAGATGTTGCCTTAAAAAAAAGACCATTTCCAAGATTTCCCTTGAGATATTTCAGCACATGAATTCCTGCCAACATATGCTCATATGTAGGCTTTCTTAGGAATTGACTGAGTTTGCTTACAATGAAGGATATCTCAGGTCTCGAGTGTGTAAGATATAGCAGTCTTCCAATCAACTTTATGTATTCAGTAGGATCTAAAATGGGTGTGCCAGATTCAGTATGTAGTTGAAGATGAGGTTGCATGGGTGTATTGCAAGGCTTGGCTCCAGTCAAACCTGCATCTTGCAATAGATCAAGTGTGTATTTTCTCTGGCATAGTGAAATGCCTGCCTTGGACCTGCTTACTTCAAAACCAAGAAAATACTTGAGATTGCCTAGGTCTTTGATGTTGAATTTGTTGTGCAAGAGAGTCTTAACATTGACTATCTCATCAATATCAGTCCCTCCTAAGACCAAGGCATCTACATAAATAAGAATAACTGTGAACTTTGAGCCATTAGACTTAGTATATAATAAGTAATCTGACTTTGACTGAGAGAATCCAGATTGAACAATGTGGTGGTGAGTTTAGTATTCCATTGTTTGTTGGCCTGCTTCAAACCATAGAGAGACTTCTAAAGCTTGCAGACAAGGTTAGGATGAGGAAGTGTCAACCCAAGAGGAGGTTGCATATAGACCTCTTCATTGAGGTCACCATGCAAGAATGCAATATTGATATCCAGTTGGGATAGAGGCTAGTGATGAACAACTGCAATAGCCATGAAAACTCTAATTGTTGTCATTTTCACAACAAGACTGAAAGTGTCCATATGATCCAAGCCTCCAGTTTATGTAAAACCCTTGGCCATCAATTGTGCTTTATACCTCTCTATAGAACCATCAACATGTTGTTTGAGTTTAAAAACCCATTCACATCCAATAGCTCTTTTGTGTTAAGGTAGAGGAACTAATATCCAAGTGTTGTTTTGTGTAAGAGCATGTAATTCAGTCTGAATGGCATCACTCCAGTTCTTATCAACTACAACCTCTTCATAAGTATGAGGTTCAAAAATTGAATACATGTGAAGAAGATATTTGTTATGAGTGGGGGAGGTATGAGAGTAAGATAAGAAGAGTGATAAAGGATACTTACTGTTATAAGAAGATTGATTAGCATGTGAGTCTTCGAGGTGAACAACATTCTCAATCAAATGACACTGATAATTTTGGAGGTAGGTGAGAGGTCTGCTAATTCTTCCAGACTTTCTGACTAGAACAATAGGGCTAGGTATAATAGTGTCAGGTGCAGATGTGGGAGAAGATAATGATGTGACAGAGCTAGGAGTATCAGGATGTGGTGAGTGAGTATGATTTGGAAATGTAGAGGTGCTAGTGTCCAAAGTGGGAGGAAATTGACACTGATGAAACATTAGGTAACTGATTACTATGTGGAAATCTAGGGTCAAGAATGTATGGAAAGTCAAAGAAATTAGTTGAGGGAGCAAGCATAGGTGAGGGAGTAGGAGTTATGGCTGGTGATTTATAAGGAAATACAGATTCAAAGAAAATCACATCTCTAGACCATAAAATTTCCTTAGACTGTAGGTCAAAAAGTACAGCACCCTTGACTCCATGTTTGGTACCTAAATAGATGCATTGTATGGATCTGGGATCAAGTTTCTTTCTGTGAGCTTGGGATTTAGAGGCAAAGCAAAGAGAACCAAAAACTCTAAGGTGTTTGATGTCAAGTAGAGAGCCATTGAGAATATGAAAGGGTGACTTGTGGTGTAAGAAAGGTGTGGGGAGTCTATTGATGATGTGAATGCATTGACTGACAGCATAGGCCCAAAAAACTTTAGGAAGTTGAGCTTAAAATAGAAGGGCTCGGGTGATGGCAAGAATATGTTGGTGATTTCTCTAAAATATCCCATTTTGTTGAGGAGTACCAACACATGAGATTTGGTGAAAAATGCCATTGGCTTTGTAAAATCACTAAGTAAAAATTCACTGCCATTGCCAGGCCTAATGCATTTAAGAGCTTTGGTGTATTGAGTTAAGGTCATGGAAACAAAAGCTTTGACAAGATTGCCAGTTTAAGATTTGGTTTTCATAAGGTATATCCAAGTAAATAGACTCTTGTCATCTACCATAGTAAGAAAATATTTGTGGCCATGGATAGATGGAACTGAAAGAGGACCCCATATATCCATGTGGACAAGATCAAAAATATCATTTGATTTATGAGTGTTATCGGGAAATGGAAGTCTTTTCTATTTAGCATAAAAATAAATGCCACAAGGCAAGGTGGAGGGAACAATGGTAACAAAAGGAAAACTTTTCTTTATTTCAATCAATTTGGCATTGGAAGAGTGTCAAAGTCTCTAATGCCAGATGTTACAATTAGTTTGAGAATTAGAAGCTACATAATCAATGGCTAAGACAGAGTTGTATGATGATGGCTTGGCTACAAGAGGTTGATTGAGAATGTAAAGTCCTCCTCTCAGTTCAGCTGCACCAATCCTCTTCTTCGAGCAAATATTATGTATAAAGCATGTAGAATTGTCAAAAATTAGTTGGCAATTTAAACTAGAAGTGAGCTTGGGGACAAATATAAGATTAAAGGTGAAATGTGGCATGTAAATAATATTAGTAAGCACAAAATTGGCATCAAAATGTATGGTGCCTGCAATACTTGTCGAGACAAGAGATCCATTGGGAAATTTAACAATTATCTCAGGAATTTTTCTTAGGCATGAGAACATGCTTCTAGTGAAGCAGACATGATCTGTTGCTCCTGTATCTAGTATAAATGATTCATCTAGATTTGAAGTAGGTAAAATGCAGATAATACCTGAACTGGATTTAGGTTGAGCAACAAGGTGATTAACACTATGAGGGGTGGATGATTGTTGAAGTAAAGAAAGGAGTGCTTTGTGTTGAGCAGGTGTGAAGTCTGTAGTTTCAGAAACACTTGCAGGAGAAGATTCATCTGAGCACTCATGATGTCCTTCTGCTTCATTCTCACTGGTGTTGGATACACTGTTGATGTGAATTTGTTGCTGCCAATGTGGAGGGTATTCGTGCTTCTTGAAATAGGTGTCAATTGTGTGATTAGTCATGCCACACTATGTGCAGACTCTCATGCCTTTGCCACGACCATTGCTAGATCTACCACCTCTGGTGCCTCATCCTCGAAATGAAGAATTGCCTCTACCTTGAGACTGATTAGCAAAAGCAGCTAGAAGCTTTGACTCATCAACAAAAATAGTGAGTTGTCTTTCTTGTTGAACAAGTAAAGAGTAAACTTTGCAAATATTGGGAAGATGATCCATTAACATGATTTGGGATCTAACAGCTGAGTATGTGTCATTCAAGCCCATAAGGAATCGAATTACTTGATTATAATCATGATAAGAACGCATCTTTTCAACAGCTAAGCAAGATGCAGATTCACAAAAGGAATTGGACAAAAATTATCCAATTCTTGCCATAACATTTTTAACTTCGTGTAATAAGAGGAAATGGAAGAATCACCTTGCCTTAGGGTGCAAATTTACTCCCTGATTTCTAAAATTCGAAACACATCTCCATGATAAAAACGATCTTTGAGTTCTTTCCATATGCCCGATGCCGTCTCCATCCACAAAATGCTCTGAGAAATTTTTGGTTCAACGGAGTTGTTGAGCCAAGATATGATCATGGTGTTACACCGATCCCAAGCAATCGAATCACGATCTTCATCAGGTGGTCGAGGAAGCGCACCAGTGATGAAATGCAGTTTGTTCTTGGATCGCAACGCCATTGTCATGGCTATGGACCAAGAATGGTAATTTCTAGCATTGAGAACTGGAGAAACAAGAACCAGAGCAAGGTTCTCATTGGGATGCATGAAGTATGAATTAAGGGTATCATTTTGATAAACCTTGTTCGAATGTACAAAATTTTGATGGTTAAGGGGAGGAAGTGGAGAGGTTATCAACCATGGAAGACGAAGAAGAAACAAAAAAGAAATGAAAATAAGAGTGTGTGAGGGAAGCGGAAGAGAAAGAAGGGGTTAGCCACAGGTCGATGATACCATGTAAAGATGGTAAGCATGCACCATGAAAGAAGATAAAGTTAACACTGAAAACTGATAGTAAAATTTTGTATTCACACACTAATTGAATATTACAATGAGACAAGCATATATAGTAGCTCAGGGTTAGTTATTCTCTAACTAACTATCTTAACTAATCACTAACTGCCCAACTAACATAACAGTTAATTGGTTACATTCAGTTACTTGAGTACCAAGCTACTAAGAGAGAATAAACTACTCATTGTATTTAACACACTAACTTGTGTACTTTTTTCTCTTATTTCGAAAGACCTTAAAAACAGAAGGATGTGTTTCTACAATGGAGATGAAGATATCATTAATCAATCCAATGGCCTAAATACTTGGTTTGGAAGAGGCTGCAAGAATGTGTTGAATGGTTCCATAGAAGATGGTAAAATTGAGTCACAATTATAACTTGAGTCACATGTGAGTATTGATAGGACAAACTCTAGAGTTTTTCGCCTAAATACTTGGTTTAGAAGAGACTGCAAGATTGTGTTGAATGGTTCCATGGCAGATGGTAAAATTGAGTCACAATTATAACTTAAGTTACATGTGAGTATTGATATGACAAACTCTAGAGTTTTTCAAGTGGAGTTCTTGTGTCCCAAAATGTGATGTTATAGACTTTTATTATTTATTGATTATTATTTTGATTTGATGTTTTTGATGAGTTTAAATTGAAGTTTGCAATATTAAACATAAATTTTTGGCCAGACTTACTTTATATTTTTCCTGGCTTCGCCACTGGTTTAAAGTAAAGTCTTTTTTAATAATTTCTCTTTAAAAAATATATGATGATGTAAAAAAAAGGTAACAAAGAGACCATATTTCCAAGTCCTTGTAGAAGGAGGCTTCTTCAATTTGTTTTTTTAGACAATTTTAGTGTTTCTTTCTTTGCTTGTACTTCTTTTCTTTTAATTATATAGTAATCAAATTTAGGTGTCATATTACAAAATTTTGAGAGACTGGATAAACGAAGATAAAATCAATTTGATTTTATGTTGATTAGTCAACCATAGAAAGTGTGTATACTTGTTGAGAAAATTGATTAAGTAGGTGTTGAAAGAATCAAATGTCTAGTGGCTATTGTGAATTTGTGATGAACAAATCAAAGTGTAGTAATGGCTATGAAATTTCAAGTCAAATGCATGAGAACTCAATATTAGCACTCAAATGACATAGTTTAAGTGTTAATTTAAAGACTTGTATGCCAAAAGAAAACATAATGCTACAAAAAGGGCAAAAATTCTTATAATATACAAGACAACAATAAATACAACAATTCATGAGTTTTTTTTTCCCACTATTTTTGTTCCTCTATATTTGCCACCATTTCCTCCTTTCCATGGTCTTGACAAGCTCATTTGCTAATGATGCAAAATTCTCAGCTCCATTTTGCAGTTCCGCAGTGCGTTGGCTTATTCTCTGAATCAAATTCAGCAGTAAAAAATGCAGTTTAGCACGATTTCAAATGCACGAGTTTGACGACTTTATGTACTATGCATGACTATAAGTATAAATTTCTACCTCCAATTTCTCCTGTCTCTCCATAAGCTTGTTTCTTGTTTGTGCAGCAGTTGAAGCAGCATCCTGAAATCCGAAATCAGTTAGATATATCTGCTTATTGAAAAGAGGAAAACGATAGACGAGTTGACATTACCCCTGTTTTTCTATAAGCAGCCATAATCTCTTCGGCCGTTCTGATTTTTGGCTTTACGTCATCGTTAGTCCCGCCTTGAAATAGTTTCTCCCTATCGTTTTGTAACTTATCTGCGGGCGAAGGAAGAATAAAAAACTTTAACTAATCTTTGTGATTAAAATATGAGATAGATTCTACGTATTTTACCTTTCTGTTTGTTTTTAACATCAGGAGATGAAGTAGACGCCGCGATTTTAGGCTCGTCTATTTGAATGTCGTCTGAAACAGAATAAATCATGTTTTTGAGGTTTCCATTTCAGAAAACAAAGTGCATAAGAATTATTCAAATTATAAAAACCTATATCAAGCTCCACTTCTTTTTCATCGGCCACTACCACTTTCGGACGAGAATCTGGAAAGGAAGACTTAAAAAAAATGTCTTCCAAATGATCAAACTTCGAGGTTTGAATTTTAGGCGAAACTGGTTGTGTGGTTTTTCCACCTTTCAATCCTTTGACAATGCCACCTAGAATCCCCGGTTTTGTTGTCTGCGGCAAAATAGTTAGGCTTATTAAACAGTTTTCCAATGGCGGGGAACTTTAATATTCAAAATGCGACAAATCGGAGAAACTAAAACCTGTTTTTTCTTCTGATTCGTAGAGAATGTTAAAGCAGCATCAGCAGCGGCTGCGAGAACTTTATCGTGAAGACAAGGCAAATGCTCGAGACTCCTAAAACAAAATAAAATCATCCGTTCAACGTTTTCTTCGTCGTGTGCACATTTTACACAGTAATTTATAGTGTTAACTCTTCATTGCAGAATAACAAACATACCTGAATTCATTTTCGATGGCTAGTAATGAGATGAATGCCAATTCAGAACCATTAGCCTGTAATTTATCAAAAGTTGCATGCTTTTGAGAGAATATCACTGACCATGGAAATCCTCACAAATTTGAAAGTTTTTGAGAGTATTTTACCAGTACAATCTGTCCGTTATCATCGGAACACATGGTTTTATCCATGTTCACTTTATAATTCCACCTTAAAATCGATAATAAAGAGCTTTCCGACACCAGTTCCAAATCTGGTAACGATCTTTACACAACCAATCACAAATTTATCAATTATACATCATAATAGACAAAACCGATAAATTTAGTACATATTACCAAGTGAATTTAATTTGCTAGAATTCGCAGTCTTAGCACTCTCACCTTATTTCAAATGTTCCGGTCTGAAGCAGTGACAGGATCCCACAAATTTTATCGTCTTTCTTCAAAATTGTAGTCCAATAGAAAGATTTTGAATGCTCCACTTTTTTAATCGGTTTTTTATTTCCCTATAAGAATATGTCATATCGATTAAACTCATTTGCAATAAGACTTGCAATGTGAAAAAGAATTTTTGGTGATAAATTGATAATGAAGTAGAAGACCTGTATCAATCCTTTTGCAGACAACAAATGCAATGAATTTTCACAGCAAAGTAGGACAAGTGGATCCAAAAGGATTTCCTCGGAGGGTGGGATTTCTGAAGAGGAAACTTCAGCCTCCGATGAATTTGCCACGGTTGAGCTACTTTCTTGTACTGGCTCTTCAGGGTGAGCACCGGCAGTACTCTTCAAGGGTTCCTCGTGCTGCTTGTCATTTGACATTTCTGAGGTTGAGATGATATCATCTGGAGCACACAAAAATCTATTAGAATCTATGAAGCACTGTCATAGGCACGGATATTGGACACAATATTGACACGTCAAAACCAGTAATAATTTGAGAAAGTGGAAGTAATTGAATATAACCACATGTATTGGTGTCGTGTCAGTGTCTGACACCTACACATGTCGGACACCTGACACGCCTTTAATCTGAAGTGTTGATCCTAAGTAGCTTAGAATTTTCAATGATATGCCAAGTGTGATAAAACTGAATCCATAATGTGTTCTTGATGAAATTTGTACTTGCCTATAACATACATTGAAATTGCAGTTGACTCCTTCACATGGAACGGCCGACTCGAGATCGTTTTACCAGTATCACCCTCAACTACATTAATTTTTCCATCCCTAGATAAGATAAATAGTATCTCTTCAAGAGATTTTCCTGAAGGTGTTTCTACTTTCTTTGGACTATTTATAGCACTTTGAAAACATGCTTGTTGTTTCCAAACCATTGAAGTAATCGATGAACTCGAGCTAGGTACACCATCAATCAAGAACAAAACCGACATCGATTTCATATCACAAACTGCAACCTGGAAAAGAAGCAATTGATCCAAGATTAATCAATTAAGAAATTTTGACACATCTGCTTATGATTAAATTTGCTAACAAGAAAGGAAATGTGAATTAACTAGTCAGACGATACCCACACGACCACTTAAAAATCCAATAGCAAGTTTGTTTCCAGAATTTGCAAAAGATAACGCTTGTACTGGAGAACTGAGAAGCGAAAAAATAGCACTACAATGAGGTCCTTTTCCCGATGGAGCGTCATGAACTGCACACAAGTTTCACATCATAAGTCACTGCTAAAAAATTTTATGCACAAACATCATTAGCTTGTGACACAAGCTACGTATATAAGGAGAAAATGAACTCGAATGAAGATGTTGTAGCCTTTTATAATGATGACATAATAGATAGTTTAGCACACAATCCGCACAAATAAAAGAAAAAAAAGAGCTCAACGGAGAAAGTAGTCATCCAGAAAGGTGACAGAATAGATCACCTTCAATTTTAGTTTCTGTGACAAACTGAATTTTTTTTTCATCGGAGAAATTTTTAAGGTCATAAACACGAACCTACAAAGTCATCACAGCCAAGGGTTAAGTATAGAATAATAATGCATTGCTTCAGATAAAGTAACCAATTAAGAAAGATTTCTGACAAGACCGATTTCATTGCCCACGGCCAGAAGTAGGGAAACCGAACAAAAGTCCAATTTTGTCACCGGAGCAGTTGACCCTGCTACTTTTAAACCATTAACCTTCAAAACACATAGGAGAAATAGTTATGATTAAAGTTAAGCGTTTTGAATAATCTGGCTGATTATTTTGGGATAACAACACTGTGGAATTCATACCTCTCCTTCTATGTGGCAAATATAAGACAAGATTGGATGTGTGGCATCACACAAAAGGACAGATCCATTAGAATAGCCCGCAAAGTAAACTCTGTCAACTCCGGCACCTTTAACAGTGGACAAGTGGCTGGGAACACCCCCAGTTAAGGGCCAATTTGCAAAACTAGCTGAGCCAGGTGAAGAGCTAGTTTTCAGAATTGAGGCTACCTAAGAAAAACGAAATATGAAGTTGAAAAATCACAAGATGAACAAAGATCGGCAACCAGGTTTTGTATAAAGTACTGGCAGACAAAAAGTTACCTCGGCTAGAGTTTTCGATGAGTTTAACTGACTCGGCAACTTGATAAGTTTCGCAACAGTCAAAGATGGATCAACCAAAGGTATTAGCACCGGAAACTCCTGTGCAGATACAGATGATGTCCTATTCTGCTGAGACAATAATGCAGACAAGCTGTTGTTATCGTAATAGTGAATTTGTCCAGGGTTTGTTAGCACGAAAAGATCATCTTTGCTATTCGAATCCCTTGCTCCTAGACTTGGAAGTAAAATCAAGTCTGCGAAAGTGCCATTTAGTGTAAGGTCTGCACGACCGATGCATCTTAATGACTCCATCCCAGGTGACCATTCAAGAGTTAAAATCTGTAATGACGAGACACGTTAAAGTTTAGAGGACCAATAAAGATAAACTAAGTAAAATCAATTCAAAATGAAATGATAATAAACAATAATGAACAAATAACTCACAGTCAAAACTTCTTCCGAACCAATTTCGTCACCGCCATAGACAAACAACTGACCAGTACAATCGTTCTGAGATTTGTGACTATTGGACCATTGTAAAACAATGACCGGGATTCTTCTTTCTGCGTTGGATAGTTGTAGCCTAACGACATTTTTAGAGGAAGTGGTTTGTTGACCTTTGGAAGGTGCGGCAGATGACAAGTTCCAGAAAAGGATATCTCCGTCTAGGTATCCAACAGCGAGAATGGAGCCGTCAGAAGAAGCCCAGCAAAGAGCACTTATCTCTTTGTCTCCGAGATTTTGCTCTAAAATATCGGATGGAAGATTGGTGTTCGTTTCAGAAGTGTTACCACCCTCGTCTTTCAATTCTAAATCCTTTCCACCACCAAGGAACACAATTTTAGCTTCGGAAACATCCCAAAGAATGAGCAGTCCGTCCTGAAATGCAATCAACAATCTGCAAAAACATAAAAATGTAGAATTCATTCTTCGTCAAATTGAGAGTGATGAGCAATTTACACACGCTAACTGATGTTCGCTCTGATTTTTCGAAATTGAGCTCATAAACTGTCATTGCTTTGGTAACTAAATGCCTATAGGTAGCTATAAGTCAAAATACCAAATTCAAAGGGCAGAGAAGTAGACTTAGAAAAGCTCGGTGAATGAAATATATCTTGCCTGTTCCCAGAAGTATAAGGCTGCGAAAGAATTCCGACAATTGGTTGATCGCTGGACTCTGGAAATCCGGCAGCTTCTATAAAAAGGAACAAAACAATGGTAATGAGTAAATCTTCAAGCAACGAAAAACATACATGTTCTTACTCGATGAAATTCAGTTCCTATTGAAGTGTATGTTTGAACATATTTATGACTAACGCAAAAGATTGACACCTTGCATTTATGATTATAGAGAAAGCAAGATACGTAAAAATTATCAATCATCGTCAAAAAATAAATGCTAAATTACCCCTTAGAAATTTAGCCGACAAATGATTAGATGACTTCAAAAGTTGTCCTTCCTCAGCGTCAAACTTTATCACAGAAAACAAGCCGTGCTCATCTCCGACATAACTGCACATTATAGCCGAGTAATAATATTAATAACCATATAAGCATAATCATTTGCAATTGATTAGTAGCAATAAGAGGTAAAACTGAAACATACATGAAATGTGAGTCGCTGATTACAGAAAAAGCGGTAATATTTGATTCCCATTGTAATGAACAAGTAAGACTCCGAGTCTCAAGATTCCAAACCTGCCAAAAAATAAATTGAATGGTTTCCATTTAGCGATATAAATCACAACCTATAATAAGCAAAGGGAATCAAAATCAATCATTCACAGTGTCTCTATTAAAAAGCGGTATTGACATAAACTGAAAGTGAAATCTAGAAAAATAAATTTACCTGGATATCGTTATCATTTAAGACCCCAACTAAATGCCCTTGATTTTGTAGGAACTGCAAATGCCAAAAAATCAAAACATCATTATTACATTCATATATAAGCTTATCTAGCTAACATTTTGATTTTGATAATTTACATCATAGAAAATCCAAGAACATCTAACTCTATATCTATCCGAGAACTGCAAATGCTGCGTACCTCCAAGTATTTGTAAGGCAATTGCTTAGACGAAATCAAAAGTCCTTCAATATTATCACCTCCAATCACCTTAAGTCTTCCATCCCTGCAATTAAACTAAACAAATTTGAGCAATTGAAGAACCGACGACAACCTATTACTACATGCATTTACCGTCTATATATAACTCGATGTGATACACCAAATCAGAAGAATCAGACATTATCATAATAAAAATGATCCCGTCATTACCACATTATCTTCCTAATCATGCCCAAGGATTATGTTGGTTATACATTCTCTTAACAAAATGACTATTCCTTATAATTTTCAAATGTCTTTTTATTACTGTAAGAATCAGAACAAATATTACTACGACCGAAAAGAAGAAACTTAAACACTACTCGACAACTAAAAAAACCTAATTTACTCAACAGCATAAAAAAAAGCCTCTTTTTTCAGAATTCAAAAGAAACTAAATTACCCTTTACTCATTATTGATCATTAGAATAACCCAAGATAACATTTTTACTAAATTGCTGAGTCCATTACACCACGAAACACAGACATGTTGACACTAGTAATAATTTGAAAAGATAATTAAATTGAACGTAATCACAAGTCTCGGTATCAGTTCTCCAGATATTGCAACTAACTAACATTTTTTACATGCAATGGGAGCATTTCAGACTGAAATCAGTAAACAGTAACAACAGAATCAATAAACGGATCATAGAGAGAGAATGAACTGACAAAGTCCCAATAGCCAAAAGCCTCTGAACGGAATCAAAAGCAAGAAGTGAAGCAGAAGACGGAATGCCATAGTGAATCACAATCCTCGGATCCAATTCAGTTGATTGCAAACTACCATGCTGCTGAAACTTGTGCTGGAAAAAAAATCAACAACCCAAAATCATAAAGAATCAAACTTTGAAAATCGAAATCGAAAGAACATAAACCCAGAAAGAAAAAAATGATTTTTTTGATATATACGTTGAAATGGTGGGGAACAGCTTTCTGCAACAACTTCTTGGCAAACATGTTTTGATGGTTTTGATGGTTTTGATGATGATGTTGGCTTAGGTTGTGTTTTAAGAATAAAAATGGTTTTGGTTTGTTGGACTGATTATACGATGCTTGAAATGAAATATTTTGAATTATAAAGAGATTAAAACAAAAAGCTTGTATTTTCTAGCTCAATCCATGAGTCAATGTACTTGTTATTTGACCTTTTCTTATTTCAAGGTAAAAACAATTTTACTTTTTTATTAAATTTAATAAAGATGAAGAGAAAACATGTATGGGGATGTAGCTCAGATGGTAGAGCGCTCGCTTAGCATGCGAGAGGTACGGGGATCGATACCCCGCATCTCCAATTTTGTGATTCTCGCTTCCATTTTTGTGATTTTTGTCATTCTCGCTGTGTAATAAAGCTCTAGTAGTAGTAACTAAATACTACCCCTTCACATGTGTTTAACATATTTTCATATGGATTTGTCAGATAAATATATATTTTCATATGGCATTTAATATTTTAAATAGTATAAAGAGCTTATTATAATTTATTCCAAAGAATAAACACCGCTGCCCAATGTTTATTTTTTATGATGATATTTAAATTATTTAGTGAATTATGTTGAAGAGAAAATCAAGGTAAAAAATAGGACTAGTCAAAAATAGAGTTTGAGTAAAGAAAAAGAAAAAAATGTATGAATTATTTGAGATGGCGAGTCTCATGAATAATTGCAATGCGATTTGGACTGGTTCTAATTTGACAGAGTCGTCATACACATCATCGTGATACGATTCACGAAAATCATGGTGTGATAGCCATTATATACTAATATATCATCAATGTGACATACTTTGAGCTGTCGCAACGCGATTATGTTGAAGATTATAAATAGCATGTGTGTTTTCACTTGTCTAGTTATTGTTCTTTCAAAAATTCCCACTTTTTAGACCTTAAATTCCACAACCCTCTTCATTTTCATATTAATTCTTCTATTACCATAGTCTAATGCCTCCTAAAGGAATGAAAATTTTCAAATTTGATGCTTCTGCAAATTTTGCACCTCAATATTCTCAACTATTATAATACACAAAGTTCTTAACCACTCAAGTTGAAGAGAAATGACACCCTATTATAACTAATAAGTTCAATGGTGAACACAAGTTCAAAATTAAAATTTTCAGATTATCCAGATATCTTCGATATGCTATATAAATAGAAATGGAACAAACCTAATAACTTTGTGGGAGAAGCAAATTGGTCTATTGCCTTGGAATTTTTCGCAAATGCTCATGGTAGTGTAATCGACTAGACTTATTATGTGTGAGGTAATCATTTAGTTATATGCCTTGTGTTATTAATAGATTATTAGTCTTGGATCTCATGCACAATGTGTTGCATATTAAAGAAGAAATTTGAGAAGTATGTCGAATGATGAAGAATAAGGAGTTATAGTTGAAATTTTTGGTGAAGGAGGGGTGCAGAATCACATACTCACTAAAATTTGACATGACTCGCCACTAAAAAGATGTGTACCATGATGAAGGCTTCAGCATCATTTCTCACATTTACTTTGGAGAGTACATTAAACTACTCCAAGTTTATTATGAAAATATTGTTTTATATCTTATCTATTCATAGGGGCGATTAGATATGTGTAAGAAAAATAGTTATACACTGCCAAACTTGGCCAACTCAAGTCAAAATATTTATGCCATTGTTGAATTATCTACGTTATGTGATGGGCCAAGGAATTTCCAAAGGAACATGGAGATGTCGTACTTACCCCAAATTTAGTAATGAAAAAAACATTAGATACTCTAATATACCACTAGTCTCCCTTAATACTCAATCTTTAGATTAAGGTCCACAATATGTGAAAATGACTAAGGATTAATATGATGAGCAATGCCAAGAAATCTCACAAACACTCTAATTCACAAGTTTAGTCAAGGAATTAGATGTAGGTGAAGGAAGAAAACACACAAGGTTCTCTCTTATTTCTAGATAAATGGGTCTTGGTTCTTGATTGATATCATGAGCTTGATCAATCATGAAACACTACAAAATTAATAAACTTACTCTCTCTAATTCATTAAAAATAACAATAAATTGTACAAGAACAAAGTGCAACAAAAAAGTGAATCTCACATGGTTAACACTCAAGAAGTTCTTCTAGAGAATGTGAGAGAGAGAGAGAGAGGGGGGAGGAGGGAGATTTAAGGTGATATAAATAGACACACTAAAGAAGAGAAAACAGGTTGAGATTTTTGTCTTTGTGGGTTTCACCCACATGGTTTCACACCTTTGTTATTGGATCAAAGAAATAACTATTTAAATCTAGGATGGAAAATTGGATTTGTGAAGCTATGGTTTGATCAAGAAGAAATCATGATTCAAATCACAAGATATTATGATTCAAATCAAGTTAAATTCCTGATTCGAGTCAATTTGAGTAGAGCTAAAATTTAGCTTCATAGAGACATCTAATTCGAGTCAGGATTATCACTTGATTCAAGTCACATGAGGTTGTGATTTAAATCACGTTCATGTTTTTATTCAAATCAAATCATCCAGGGGAAATCCCAATTTTTACAAGGTTCCCTATTCGAATCACACTTACCACTTGATTCGCAACAGGTCAATTAACATCTTTGATCTAAGAGTTCTAACTTGTGATTTAAGTCACGCCTGATGAAACGATAAAAAGGAGCATTATCATGTATTGGATACTCTATTATCAATGAAATATATTAACTGAATACAATACAACTCAAAATCAAAAGTGATACAAACACATAAATAATTGAATGATAAGCAAATTACAAATAAGCGAACATGCTATGACATCTACACTGAAATTGACAAAGACAACAAAACGAGTAAATTATACAATATGATAATGTGACTGTACTTTTAATCTCCCCTTTTTGGTGTTTGGTAAATTTGGAGATATTAATGTTGATCAATTATTTTGAGTGTTATTTGGAGATAAACTGAATCTGGTGAATTTCCTTAGTGTACTACATATGAGCATTCAACACATCGCTTAAGCTATCAAGCTTCCCCTACATTAAACATTTAATGTGCATGAATGTTGATAATATCTTGATACCTTCTCCCTTTGACAAATATCAAAAAGAGAAGAAAAAATAGGGTGAAATGAAAATACCTGAAACCATGATAAAACAAAATCAAAAATAGAATTTCACAATACCAAACTAAACATATACCACAAAAATTTCTTATGATACAAATTACCGCAGACACGCAATTCTAATAAAGTTAGCAAGATAAAGACAATAAATAAGAATCACAAAGATAACACAAAATACATGAGTGAAAACTTGTTACATGGTACATAGTAAAAATAGAGTAAATATCACAAAACAACCAATCATTCCAAAATGACATAATTATCCAGAAATGCAAATGCTATGATATCTGCATGAAAATAAAAATAAAATCATGGTAAGTCACCTGCTTCATCAGGAGGAGGTGCAGAAGTTGTAGGATATAGAACGCCATAAATAGACTCTAGATTAATATGAGAAGGATTAAGACGGAAACTTAAAGTGGAACTACCAAGGTTTTCAACAACAGATCTCATAGATTCCTGATCGGTAAAATAGCAAGTGTACTATTTATCGATGTAGTAATAATGGGAAAAACCCCAAAGTCGATCTCTTGAGGACTGCACCGTGAATTAAGTTTGTTCGAATGAATATCAATTGAACAAAAGCAATGGTTGATTGTTTGTTTCGAGCTACGATAATACTAAAACTAAATTTGAGAAGATTATATATGACGATGAGAATAATGCCCGGCAGTATGAATCGCGATACAATGACCAATTTGTTTCGTTATTTTGAAAAGCTATGTTTCAACTTTTCTTTCCTATACCTAAAGTTATTTTTCCGCATTCCTTTCAAGAAAAACCTTTGGTATTCTCTCTTTGCCCTAATTCCTCGGATGCCAAGAGAATATCAAGCATTAGTTCGACATAAAACAGTATTCGTAAGGTATTCTAATTCCTTAGGAATATCACCTATGATAAAAGTGATGCAACAGGATTAGGATTGCTGATCAGGCCAACCCTAATTACGATCAATAATCATTTCTTCCAAGCAGATTAAGCATTAAAAATGTTGCACACAATAAAGAATAAGGTTTAAACATAAAACTCATATTACGAAACATCAATTAGTCATTACAACGCAAATCAGGGACACCTCCCTGACATTGGGAGGTTTAGCTACTCATGTTCATACTACTAATGAAAATGTAATCAAGAAGAAAAGTCATTACAATAGGATTTGGAGAGGTTGGATCGTCGATTGCTTCCGCTCTTGATCGATCCTTCTTCTCCTTGAATCACCACTCTAAGCTCTCTCCAATATGTTAATTCTCCCAATCCAAAAAGTCCCCTTCTCCTTTAACCCTAGTTCCTAATATAACAGTATTCTCAAATATTAAAAGAAATGTCCAAACTGCCCTCAAACTTGTCCCACCAAGATGTCGAAAAATAGAAATTTTCGCCGGATGCCCCGACACGTGGTTGCGGACACGGGTGACCGTGTCGTCTCGCTCAGAAATCAAGTCCACACCTTCGAGGACACGACACGGTCCGTGTTGTACAACACGGGTGGCCGTGTTGTGTCGGTTTATCCCATTTTTCATCTTCTACGGTGCCACGACACGAGCCGTGTTGCACACGGCACCCGTGTCACACTTCAAATCTTCGTTGCGCGCTCTTCCGTATTTGGATCATTTTCGCATTGGTATCGGATAGCCAACTAGATAGAAACCCGAAACACCTTGAAACAACAACCAAATTACACGCACCAATGGTAAAATGATAAAAACATGGACACATGACTTGCTTATCCTAATCGTAGAATCGATGAAACATAATTAAAATACTAAAAGAAAACTCATGAAAACATAAGAAACGACACTAAAACCGCTTGAAAGTACGACAAAAGATCACCGATCAAACTCCCCGAACTTGAACTTTTGCTTGACCTCAAGCAATAAGCTTGCATAAGACCTTAATAACCCAATCAATAGCTTAGAACTCGGATGAAACGATGATACTGTGACGTGAGTTTTCGCTCTAAGTCACCGGATGAATACTTTTGGTACTTCTCTCTCAATCAAGGTATCGCACGAACACTAAACCGCAGCACACCACGGACCTCAATCTCCTTTGTGGCAACCTCTAACTATGCTTTGGGCTTAGGTCTTATTTTTCGATTTTCTACCCTTTTCATTCTGGACAATCATTTTAAGGCTTTTTATGATTTTTCGTTGTATGCACAAGATTGATCAAATGTATCTTTCTCAGACACCCTTTTTTCCTTGTCCCTTTAGGGACGACCTTTAGGTACAACCGCTAGTCAATAACCGTGAGGTTACCCAACTTAGAAGGATCGATTGTCTAATTGTCTTTATTCATTTTTCTCTGCTTTTTTTATTCAACTTTTTCTCGATCAACCTTGCACACACACTTAGTATAGATTAAGCCCGATCACAAGAGAAACTATTCGGGCATACTTCTCGATCAAAGTACCATGGCACAAATCTACACGTTAGACTCGCTCCTTACTCGAAGACTCGTGTTCGTGTTATACCTCAACATCAAGATTTTTCTAATTTCCCAACCGTTTCTTTTCACTCAACTCTATATACTTTCTCCTCACTTCACTCAAAACCAAATAAAATACTAATTAATTTTTTTTTTCGCTCAAGTCGAGGTGTTTTCACAACGGATTTCCAACATATTTCCAAACAAGCAACTTAAAACTACTACGACTCAAAAGAAAACCGAGAGGAAAGAAAACGAAAAGACAACTAGAATAACAAAGCAAAACACATAAATAAATAAACCCACACCGAACTCAAAAGGTCCTCACGGTTGGAGAACGAGCGCAGGAGGGACTCACCGAGATCACCGAGGTGGTGCCGTGGCAACCGCATCTGCTGCATCCACTCATGCATTTCCCAATGAGCGCCCTTGGCGGAGCTGCCTCCTGCTCTTTTTGCTCATCGCCTTGCCTTGCTCGCTCACTACGGATATAGCACACTTGATCGTGCATCTAGTCCCATTCGCTTTTGGTCATGCTCCACGAACCGGTCGACGAGTTACTGTGATTCGCATGGAGTCTCCTCGGGATAGGGTCCTCACCAGTTGATTATCCGCTTCACCTTCCGAACCGCACAAGCATCAAAATTTTCTCCGTCGTCTTGCATAGGACTTGGTACAACCGCTAGCTTGTTTGTCAATAGAAATAAAATCGGGAGCAGTAAAGCTAACAAATGGTGATTACGTAACGTGGAATAATAATCATTAAAAACTTTGATCATACCTTGGGTGGTGAGTGTAGCTAAGTCAATCTTAGTCTTACCTCCCACGTGGGTTCTTCCATCGACAGGGACCGTAGCCGAGGTAGTCACTATCCGGTGATCATCCTCCAAAAATGTCACCAAGAGCATTGGCTACCCGCAGTGATCGGCAGAAAGCAGCGATATTGATTAGTTCCTTATTAGCCATGCCATAGAGCAAGTATAGCTCTCTTGTGTGGCCACCCTTATCCCCACGATGAAAGGGTGTAGGCCAACCCCTTTGGGCATATCGGAAACAAGGGTCGTGAATGCATGAAGCCTTGGCCCCTTAGCGACATACTCGAGCGAATTGCTTTCCAAAAGTCGCTTGCAACAAAAGTGGTGGGAGGTGCCCTGGGCAAAGCTCGGAGCTTAAGAACGTCCCATTCGCGACCGATAGAGAATGGTCATTATCAAACAAACGAAACTTGAGAGTGCCAAAATACTCCTCATCGAGCCTGTCCACCTATGGCGGAGTGAAAATCCAAAGAACTCAAAAATTCGAAGGTTATGCGCTCAAATGTCTCAAACCGCATAAATTCAAGCATGCCTAAAGTATGAAACATCCTATGTACCTCCATTCGTAGCCCTAAGTTATCTAAAGTGTCATTACAAATGTACTGCGGAATCAACTTACGTTTCACCAATCGTACATATTGCGTTGATGGTCCGGATCCTCAAATAGAATACCATGAGCATTCGCCATGCGATGAGCTCGCTTAGGGCGGGAGGATTCGACGCCTTTCCAAGATCTCTGGAGGCATGGTGAGAACACATAACACAAATCAACAAAATTCGAGAGATTAGACAAACGGAGACCGTAGGAATAACAATGGAGATGAGATGATCAACTTTCTCAACAGATGAGGAGTTTTAGTGAGTGGGTAATGTGTGAGGCTTAAAGGAAGAGTAACAATGGAGGCTAGGGCTTGGAGAGAGAGAGGTAGAAGAAGAAGAGTTAATGAGAATAATAAAATAATATGTGGTAAATAATAGAGTTAAAAGTGGGTAAAGGGATAAAATTCGTGGGCCCAAGTCAAAAAATGCAAAGTTCGGACACGGGCGGTTGTGGCACCGTGTCGAACCCTTGATTTCGTGAAAAATAATCAAAGAAACAAAGCTTAGAGCCACAACACGGGCGTGTTGCACAACACGGCACCGTGTTGCATCCTCGCCACGAATTTAATTTCCAAAGCCATGCTCAAGAGGCAACACGGGCGGTTGCACAACACGGCACCGTGTTGTATCCTGCTCGCCACGAAATTACCATGTAAACCCATTTCTTGACACGGGCGTGTCATGCAACACGGTGGCGTGTCTCAAACCACACCAAATCATGCATTTTGGCCAAACCCGCTTATTCGACACCTCCTTCCAATGATTAGTGAGACACATCAACTAAAGACCTACAAAATGAACAAACAAAATTAAATAAAATCGTGGGTTGCCTCCCACGGTTGCGCTTATCGTCGCATGGCTCGACGGTCCGTTGTCTGAGTAAGACGAATGACCTCAATCATCCAATCTTTTGACCTTGAAAATAAGGCTTAAGCCTCGCCCATTAACTTTGAAAATGTCTCCATTGGCTTGATTCTTAATCTCGACCGCTCCATAAACACCTTATGAACCACAAAGGTCCCACTTGGACCGCAATTTTCCGAATAACTTCAAGCGGAATTGTAGGACCACCGTCCTTCCCAAAACTCTTTTCCGGATTCTCCTATCGTGCCACTTCTTGGTCTTCCTTGTAAACCTTTGCATTCTCATACGCATAATTCGAAACTCTTCTAATTCATGCGCGTAATCCTAGAATTTCTGCTAGAGATACATCCATGTTCAAGAATTTGGTTGCCCAAAAGCCTTGTGTTCCTCTAAAGGCGGATGCTTTGCCATAGACGAGTTGGTACGGTGACATTCGATAGGTGTTTTGAAAGCGCTTCGGTAAGCCCATAATGCATCATCTAACTTTGTCGCCCAATCTTTTCGCGACGAACTCACCGCCTTCTCAATCGCTGAGCTGCCTATTAGACACTTCTACTTGACCACCGTTTGAGGATGGTAGGGAGTGGCTACTCGGTGCTTCACATTGTACTTTCAAGGAGTTTCTCCATGAGGTGATTTAGGAAGTGAGTTCCTTCATCACTTATCAATGCTCGCGTATTCGAACCTAGAAAAGATGTTCTCTCGCAAGAACTTGACTACTACCTTAGCATCATTGGTTGGTAAGGCTACCGCTTCCACCCATTTCGATACATAATCCACAAAGAACTAGGATGTAGTTCTTCCCGAATGACGGTGGAAATGGACCCATGAAGTCAATCCCCAAACATCGAATAACTCGACCTCTAGCATGAAATTGGGCATTTGATTTCTCTTTGATATGTTCCCACCGACACTTATCACACTCCTTCACCATCTCCGGCATCCTTGAACAATGTCGGCCAAGACAATCGATTGCAAAACTTTAGATGCACGGTCACCGCTAAAATGTCCACCGTATTCGAATCATGACATGCTCTCAACACATCTCTTTGTTCTTCCTCGTGCACACATCGTCGTATCAATCCGTCCACCTCTCTTGTATGTGTGGTCGTCCCATAGATAAAACCCGCAATCATGAACAAACTTTTTCTTAGAATCAAAATCATCCGAATTATACCGCTAACAAGGTAGTTTGCATAATCCGCAAACCAAGGCACCAACAACATAGGATGTGTTCATCAACAAACTCATCCTTTATTGGACGCCGATCTTCGCCTCCTCAATAGGTGACATTCGAGAGAGGTGATCGCCACGGTGTTCTCACACCCTTTCTTGTCACGAATTTCTACATCGAACTCTTGAGGAGTAAAATCCACCTCGTGAGTCTTGGCTTCGATTCCTACTTAGCAAAACGATATTTCAAAGCATGGTCAGGTACACAATTACTTTGGAACCCAATAGATATTGCTGAATTTATCAAAGGCATAAACAACCGCTAACAACTCCTTCTCGAGTTGCATAATTCATCCGTGTGGTTCAACACGTGACTAGCATAATAAATAACATGAAGCCTTTTTTCCGCTGTCCAAGAACAGCCCTACCGCAATGTCGCCGATCGCACATGATCTCAAAGGAAAGACCAATCGCGCTATCACAATGGGTGCCGACACGGCTTATTTTTAGTGTCTCAAAAGCATCGGACACTCTTTGTTAAATACAAAAGGCTGATCTTTAACTAACAAGGTCGTCAATGGCTTGGCTATTTTCGAAAAATCTCTGATGAACCTACGGTAGAACCCCGCATGGCCTAAGAAACTCCGAACACCTTTCTCATTCACAGACGGTGGTAATTTTGAGATAACCTCCACTTTAGCTTGATCGACTTCGATCCCTTGAGAAATCTTGTGACCAAGAACAATGCCTTCTCGTACCATAAAATGGCACTTTTCCCAGTTTAGGATCAGATTGCTTTCTTGACATCGCTGCAAAACAAGTGAAAGGTTAGCTAGACAGTTATCAAATGAGGATCCAAAAACAGAGAAATCGTCCATGAAGACTTCCATATGCTTCTCAAGCATATCAGCAAAAATAGAAGTCATGCATCGTTGAAATGTCGCTGGGGCGTTGCACAACCCGAATGGCATCCTTCGATAAGCAAAGACACCGTAAGGGCAAGTGAAAGCCGTCTTCTCTTGATCCTCTGGTGCAACCGCAATTTGGTTGTACCCGGAGTATCCATCCGTAAAACAATAGTAGTCATGCCCACTAACCTTTCTAACATCCGTCAATGAATGGCGTGAAAATGATTTTTCTCGTGGCTAAATTTAGTCTCCTAGTCAATGCACATACGCCACCCGGATCGTCTAGTTGGGATCAACTCATTCTTTTCATTCACAATTACAGTAGTGCCTCCTTTCTTGGGCACCACATGAACGGGACTCACCCATGTACTGTCCGAGATAGGGTAAATAAGTCCTGCATCTAACTTTTACAACTTCTTTTCTCACCACCTCCTTCATAACCGTTCAATCTCCTCGGTACCTTTGTTTGTGATCTTCTTCCATGAGAATTTTATGCATGCAAACCGTAGGACTTATACCTTTGAGGTCTTCGATTTTCCAACCAATAGCACCTCTGAAATTTTTAAGAACTTCAATTAACTTGTCTTCCTGCACACTTTGCAAATTAGAGCTAATGATAGCAGGACATTTTTCATCAGTGTCAAGGAAAACGTATTTCAGATTCTCAGGAAGCTGTTTCAACTCTGAACTTTTGGCTTGTCTTCATTACTGCTCAACTCTACAGGTTGCCTTAGGTCTTCCCACCTATGTGTCCGGATCTTTTAGAACAGTTGAATATTCAACATTTCCACCACTTCCTTTTCACTACCATCAACTTCGCATTTTCCTCAAAATTGACATACTCAAAACTCTTTCGAGAGGCATTTCGATACACTCGCCATGTGATCCCTTTCTCCCACTTGCTCAAACACTTGAATGTTGCTACTTGTGCCAAAATCCTCTTTATGCCTCATGGTATTACGAACATCTATTTTCGCTCCTCATCATAAACCTTCAAAGTAAGTGTACCCCTTCCATATCGATCATAACTCTCCGGTTTCCAAGAATGGTCGGCCCAAAATTAGCGGCATCTCTTCATCTTCCAAAGATTTCAAGGATCACGAAATCCAAAAACACAAACTTATCCACTTTCACAAGAACGTCTTGGACAACTCCATAAGGTCGCTTAATGTAATGATCCGCAAATTGAGAGTCATCCGAGTGTCTTGGACAGACCAATACCTAACTTTTGTAGATGGAGAGGCATGAGATCGATACTAGCACCCGGATCGATTAACGCCTCTTGAAAGATCTATCACCAATAGTGCAAGGTATGGTAACTGCTCCTCCTTTCTTTTCACCGAATCTTAAGGCCGCAAAATAGCACTACAAGTTTTGTTAGAATAATAGGCTCATCTGCAATGGTTCGCTTCTTAGCAATGATGTCCTTCATGAATTTAGCATATGTAGGCATCGCTCAAGTGCCTCCAATAACGGAATATTCAGCTCTTTTGAACAACTCAAGAAACTTCTCAAAATTCTTCTCTTGCCTTTTTCTTTGGGGGTGGAGTTTGATCACCGGTTTCGGTTCTTCCACTTTTTCTTTAGTAACGGGTATTGCCAATTCTTCCTCAACTCTCTCATTCTCTTTTATGTCCAACTCCACTTCCAGTTGATCTTCACTTACCGATGTCTTTTCCACATCTTCACTTGGTTTCCTCTCGGTAGTGAAGATTGACTTTATGATTGTCCTTGGATTAGGCATTGCGCTGGAGCGCTCCTGTTGAGGAATTGCAAGATGTTGGGAGATTTGACTCATTTGCACTTCAAGATTCTTTATTGAGGCTTTCAAATTACTTCTTGTCTCTTCTTGGAATTGAGAACGTGAGCGCCATCTTCTCAATGGCAATTTCCCAATCCGCCTTTCTTGGACCCCGTGGTTGATATTGAGACTGGTGGTGGTTGTTGGACGGTATTGTTGTTGTTGAGGTTGGTCTGCTGAGTGATTGACCGTTTTAACGCTTCCGTTGGTCCTTCCAAGAGAAATTTGGGTGATTCTTCCAACCGGATTATATGAGTTGGCATACGGATTGTTCGCCTTAGCATTTGAATCGCTCAACTCGCTCTTGAGTTACACAGCATAGCAAAGTGCGGTCCACCACATATTTCACAAAGGACCGCTTGAACTGTTCCACCTTTGCCTGCTCGAGTTCGATATTCATCTTTTTCAATCTTCTCTCTACTCTGCGATTTGATCCTCCATTTTCACAACCCGCGGCTTAAATCTATCTTGCCATCCGGTTGGTTCACGACGATCATACAACTCAAGATGCTCATTGGCGGCGATAGCCTCTATAATTCTTCCGATACCGAGTTGTTGAGAATTTGTAGATCCACCGCAGCAGATTCATCACTGTTTGTCTTTAATCGTAAGCCATTCACGAAGTTTTGCATCCGCCGTTGCATCCATGTTGTGAGTAGGACGGCTAGACATCTTTTGAACCTCTTGTATGCATCCCCAAGTGATTCCCTTCTTTTGTTTGAAATTAACAATATCGTATCTTTACGGATGAACAAAGTAGGGAAATACTGCTGAGGAATGCTTCCATCTCTTGCCATGTTGTGATACTCCCTGGGAGTGAGTAGAACCACTCTTCCGCATCATCGGTGAGTGTAAAGGAACATAACAAGTCTCTTTGCCTCCTCGGAATGACCCTCGATTTTCAACGACGTGGTGGTAGTAAGAAATCAAGATGCTTATTTGCATCCTCGTTGATTCTTCCGCGAAGGCTTGCTCTCCAATGGCGGATGGTCGATGGATGTAGCGAAAGTGTGCTACATTCATCGTTGATTGACAATGGTCATCCGGTTTGGTTGAGCATTTGCCCTCCATAGTCCCCTAGCAATCTCTCCGGGGTTGACCTCCGCTATGTTACCATTATTCGATCCATTTCTGCCGAGTCGCGTGTTCGAATGCATGATACTTCGCCTTCCGCTTCTTGATTTATAGTCTGGGTCTTGCACTTGATAGGTCAACTCTTAATTGACGGCGTCTCGTGCAATGCTCTTTCCGTTCGTGTCAAAGGAAAATTTATGAGGTCGACCTCGCATAAACAAGTCGACAAAAGTTAGAACAGATAGCAAAATTGCGATAAAATAAAATAGCGAAGAATAAAATTTTAGTCGCGAGCAACAAAATTTCAATTGAAATAGTTCAACTAAACTTAATTATTTGGCGGGGCGAAAACTTGATCGGTAAAATAGCAAGTGTACTATTTATCGATGTAGTAATAATGGGAAAACCCCAAAGTCGATCTCTTGAGGACGCACCGTGAATTAAGTTTGTTCGAATGAATATCAATTGAACAAAAGCAATGGTTGATTGTTTGTTTCGAGCTACGATAATACGAAAACTAAATTTGCGAGAAGATTATATATGACGATGAGAATAATGCCCGGGCGGTGTATGAATCGCGATACAATGACCAATTTGTTTCGTTATTTTGAAAAGCTATGTTTCAACTTTTCTTTCCCTATACCTAAAGTTATTTTTCCGCATTCCTTTCAAGAAAAACCTTTGGTATTCTCTCTTGCCCTAATTCCTCGGATGCCAGAGAGAATATCAAGCATTAGTTCGACATAAAAGTATTCGAAGGTATTCTAATTCCTTAGGAATATCACCTATGATAAAAGTGATGCAACAGATTAGGATTGCGATCGGCCAACCCTAATTACGATCAATAATCATTTCTTCCAATTAAGCATTAAAAATGTTGCACACAATAAAGAATAAGGTTTAAACATAAAACTCATATTACGAAACATCAATTAGTCATTACAACGAATCGTGACACACCTCCCGACATTGGGAGGTTTAGCTACTCATGTTCATACTACTAATGAAAACAGAATCAAGAAGAAAAGTCATTACAATAGGATTTGGAGAGGTTGGATCGTCGATTGCTTCCGCTCTTGATCGATCCTTCTTCTCCTTGAATCACCACTCTAAGCTCTCTCCAATATGTTAATTCTCCCAATCCAAAAAGTCCCCTTCTCCTTTAACCCTAGTTCCTAATATAACAGTATTCTCAAATATTAAAAGAAATGTCCAAACTGCCCTCAAACTTGTCCCAGTCAGCATGTCGAAAAATAGAAATTTTCGCCGGATGCCCGACACGGGCCGGTTGCGTGACACGGGACCGTGTCGTTGTCAGAAATCAAGTCCACACCTTCAGAGGACACGACACGGTCCGTGTTGTACAACACGGGTGGCCGTGTTGTGTTGCTGGTTTATCCCATTTTTCATCTTCTACAGGTGCCACGACACGAGCCGTGTTGCACGACACGGGCACCCGTGTCACACTTCCGAAATCTTCGTTGCATGCCTCTTCTGTATTTGGATCATTTTCGCATTGGTATCGGATAGCCAACTAGATAGAAACCTGAAACACCTTGAAACAACAACCAAATTACACGCACCAACGGTAAAAATGATAAAAACATGGACACATGACTTGCTTATCCTAATCAGAGAATACTGATGAAACATAATTAAAATACTAAAAGAAAACTCATGAAAACATAAGAAACGACACTAAAACCTGCTTGGAAAGTACGACAAAAGATCACTGATCAATTCCACTTAAGCAAGAACTCGAGCTTCACTAGCTTGCATCTTAACCTTCAATTCTTCCTTCAACTTCTCTCATTCCTCTTCAACTTCTTTTGCCAGGACTCAATTTGGCCCATGATCCTTTATTATCTAGCCTAACTATCCTCCAAGATTATTCCAAATAACTTATCAAAATAGGCCTTCGCATCACCAGACAATAAACTAGTACCAAATGAACTAGCCTCGTCATTTGAAGTTTTCTTTGGCTTCATAAGCTTATCATGATACATTTTTCTTCCCATCCTCTCCAGATAGTAATAAACACCATCAATTTCTCTATAATACCTCATCATAGAATTGGTCCAGCCAGGTCTCAGATGGGATTGTGAAATGAATCACCCACTCCGGTGATGTAGGTGGTATAGAGCATCTCGAGTTTCAAATACCCTAGAACAAAATGTCGCGGATATGAAACTCAAACAACACATATTATACGATCATTGGGATTTGGTGTTGGAGCAGTGCACAAAGGGAAAAAAAGTCTCAGAGAAACTGTATGTTGTAAGATTAATACACACCATCTCATACACACTTGCTATTAGATGACCCATCTTAGGGAAGCACATCCATTATCATCCATTGCAAATCTACTCACGCAAGGTACAAAAGCGTTATATATATATATATATATATATATATATATATATATATATCTTCAAATTTGTCTTTACTCCTGAACACACGTGTGTATAAGTATCTATTACCCCTCACCCCTCAACTCTCTGATAAGAGTATCGCAAACAAGTCGGTGATCCTTTTCCCATTTAATCAGCAAACCAGAAACAACTTGAAAACCACAGTTATCGTCACCCCTTAAATTTATGATCCGTTCAATGTACTTGTGCATAAAATAGGCATGTGATCGATGAATGGTAGTGTCATACCCTAAATTTCTCCCTTACTTTTCATCTATCACTTTCATCTGATTCATTTGCATCCAGATAAAGTTTCAACCGTCTTATTTCATTGTAGTATGAAATTCGCATTCACTTGGTAATTATTTCAGTTGTTCCAAAATCGCTTCGATCACCTAGATCAATTCATTTATTGAGGTCTTTTTGATCATATTTGTTTTACGTCATTGAAGTTTTGCATTTGTTTTGCTAGATTGAATTTACATGTTTTTTAATTATTAAGTTTGTTATTTGAGTTGTTATATTCATTTAATAAATTTAATTATTAACTAAATGTAAATTTAGTTAAGTACAAGTATCCATTTCATTATCTATATTTCAATTTATTTGCATCAAAAACTTAATAACTCTTTACACCAGTTCTCTTTTACATCAATATTACAATAGTAGTAAGGAATCAATAAGACAAATTTGGATAGATTTATTTTTCTTCACTTGGGCCACGTTTTTTCTCCTTGCCACTATCTTGTTTGTACCACATGCAAAATAAAAATACAAAATTAGTACAAACCATCCCACAAAACCACAAGCTTGCATCCCACACTACACAACCAATTTGTACAATTTCTAAGCAAAAATACCATTTCATTATCCCACTACTAACAACTCATATTTGTCCTTGATCTTATCTTCTCAATCCTTACACAAATTCCATATTACCCTCACTCAATCCATCTATAAAGAAGAACACATTGATATCCTCTCAACCTTCATGATCGGTCACCATTTTCATCAGTTTTGTGTCACTTATCCTGTTATGATTCAGGTATTATGTACTATTGCGTGTCGTATTTTCATTCGGTTTGAGTTATTTCGTGCTTTTCTAGTTTTTCCGCATTTTCTTTGTGAGTTAGTTATTTGCTACTATTTTCCGACTTTTATGCTTCTCTAGGGTATTCTTATGATTTCAAGATCAGGTGAAAGCATCAAAGGATTTAGGATGAGAAAAGTCAAGGAACGAGATGCGTAAGCAAAATTTTCAGTAATCTACAGCATGCCTGACACGGCCACCCGTGTCAGGAGAATTAGAGGATGCAAGAGCAAAAACCAGAGACTCAACACGGGCACCCGTGTCAGCTAACACAGCCCGTGTCAAGATACCTAAAGCAAATGATTTTGGGAGTTTCTGAGTAAGGCCAACACAGTCACCCATGTCACCTAAAACGGTTCGTGTTGGCTTGTGCGCTAAAGAAATTTGGTTCTGTTTCTGTTATTATTTTGAGATCTGAAAGGGCATTTTGGACTTTTGACAAAGGAAAACAGAGAAATTTTCATTACTTGAGGCCATAGGAAAACTTAGAGAGATACCTTTGGATATCGAGAAATTACACGAGAAGAGAGCCGGAGCATTCAAGGAGAATTGGAGAAGAAGACTCTTTCATGCGCGAAAGCAATTGAGGAATCGACCAATCCAAGTCTATTGTAATGTCTATCTTAATTATGATTGTTGTTTTTTTTTGTACGGATATTATGAGAGGCTAAACCCTCTAATGCTAGGGGTGTCCCTGATTGGCTTTGTTAAGAATACTTATCTCTTTGTTTAATCAACATCTTAGTTTTTATGCATCAATTTCACTATCTAGAGAATTGATAGTTTTACCTTATGGGACCATAGGGTTTCACTATTGTTAACACATTAGTATCGGACGGTCGTGTTAAGGTTTTCTAAATAATGATATTATAGATGATTTCACCTAGGACTAGGGTAATCCTATAATAACTGAGTTATTCTTGATAATTGAATGCTTAACCTCTAAACTAATTAAAATGGACATTGAAATTAGGATAGAAGGTTAAAGGTCTTTCTCTAAGGACTTGGAGGAAAATAATCTTAAGAATCAGTGATTAAGCAAATGAACTTGTTGAGAGGATCAAAGGGTGAAGATTTTTCATGGCAAATCATACACGCATCCCTAGCATATTTTAATCATATAAAAGTCAAATTTTACTTTATGTTATTTTGCACTATTCAAGGAATTTATCCAAAATAATCCAAACAATAGTTTTTGTTCAATTGAATTGATATTACTCTTCGGTATTTCCGACGCGGTCCTCGAGATCGATATTTAGGGTAAACCCCACTATTACTACATTGGTGAAAATGGTACACTTTCTATTTTTTCGATCAAGTTTTTGGCTCCGTTGCCGGGACTGCCAAAATACAAAGTTGATTATCATTCAATTGAAATTTTATTTCTCTGCAATTAAAATTTTATTTTTCCTGTTAATTTTATCCGTACTAATATACTGTCTAATATTTTATGCGAGGTCAGGCCTTAGCTGAACTTCTTTTTTAACGCAGAGATAGAAAGAACATTTCACGCTCGGCGAAGAAAAGCAAAGCAAGCAAGACTGGCAACAGAAGAAGACAGAGACTCAATACACTCGGGTTTAGAATCAGAATCTGAAACCTTGGATCCATCACAAGAGAGACTACTGGGTGACTACAGAAGCACAAATGCACTAGGTGGTAGATTGACAATTGTCAACCAACCGGTGAATGTTCCTAACTGTCAACTTCACCCGAGCACCATTACTCAACTGGAGAGAAGATCTTTCTCGGGAAGGGTTAATGAAGACGCCAATAAGCATTTGCAACGATTTTTGATAATGAGCACCACTTTAAAAATAGATGGGCATACTGAAGAACAACAAAAGTTGCGAACGTTTCCATTCACTCTGGAAGATGAGGCTGAAGAATGGTTTTATTCTCTTCCAGCAGGCAACATCACATCTTGGGAAAAGATGGACACAACTTTCTTCAACAAGTACTTCCCACCGTTGGTGTTCATGAGAAAAAGATATGAGATATTGAATTTCAACCAGAAAAGGGTGAATCATTAGGGGACTCTTATAAACGATTCAAGAGACTCCTAGTGGCTTGTCCTACTCACAACTTGGATCATACTAAGTAGATGCAGGTGTTCATGAATGAACTTAGAATCAAAACAAATCAACTAATTGACACATCACCTAGTGGCTCATCTAATTTCTCAACAGCCACTGGCATGAAGAAGATCATTAAAGCTATAGCTGCCAATGAACATCTGGAACTATATGACAGGGTTGCAAGCAAGCCAGAAGGAGTAATTGGTTTGAAGTTTGATGCCAATAAGCAGCTGAAAGTGGAAGAAACAATAGTTGCAGAAGTAGAAAAGAAGCTAAAACCAATGAATATCAATACTCAACAAGTGGCTCAAAGTCAACAAGGTCAAAATGTTGTTTGTGATATTTGTAGCGGACCTCATTTGACAGTGCATCAACCGCTCAATATATTAAAGAAATCAAGTTTCTAAAGCAGAATAATCCATATTCTAACAACTACAATCCAGGGTGGAAGAACCATCCAAATTTTGGGTGGAAGAATCAAAAAGGAAACACTCAGTAGCAAGCCCAAAGTCAATACCAAAATCAGTACCAGTAGCAGCAAACTTCGAAGAAAGCAGATTGGGAATTAGCCATTGAAAAGGTGGAAGCTCGCAATATTCAATTCCAAGATGAGACAAGGAATAATCATAAGAACACTTCCGCCTCTATTAAAAATTTAGAGGTTCAGATGGGTCAAATAGCACAACAATTGGCAAATGCTCAGGCACCAGGATCTCTGCCTAGTGCGACGATCCCGAATCCAAGAGATAACCATGGTGTAAAGGCTATTATTACAAGAAGTGGTAAATTTGTGGGAACTGTTGAGAAAGAGGTTGTTGAAGATGAAGGGTTACTTGAAGTGGACCTAAAAATCAGAGAGGATTTGGAGAAGATTGAGGAAGCTGTGATACCGCCTGTGGTTTAAAAAGAAAAATCTAAGGAAATAAAACCGAAGGTTGTTCTTCCTTACCTTGCAAGAACAAAGAAGAAAGATCTTAATAACATGAACTTCGAGAAGTTTTTGGAGTTGTTCAAGAAGCTTGAGATCAACATTCCATTTGCTGAGGCATTAGAACAAATGCCAATATATGCCAAGTTCTTGAAATATATCATCTCAAAGAAGCGCTCCATAGAGACGGAACCGATTATGCTAACTAAAAGGTGTAGTGCTATTTTGCAGGGTCTGAAAGTTCTAATGAAGAAGAAAGACAAAGGTGAAGTTACTATTCCCTGTGCAACAGGGGATATGTCGTTCATGAAGGCACTTATTGATCTAGGTGACGATGTAAGTCTTATTCCATTCTCAATCTATAATAATATGGGGATTGGTAAAGTAAAGGATATAAGTATGACATTGCAGTTTGTTGATAACTCAATGAAAAGACCACATGGGATCACAACAGATGTTCTTGTGAAGATTGACAAGTTTGTTTTTCCGGTTGATTTTGTAGTTCTGGATATGCCCGAGGATGATGAAATCCCAATAATCTTGGGACGACCTTTTTCTTGAGACTAGAAGGTTGATGATAGATATGGAAGAAAGTACTATAACCCTTAAGGTCTATGATGAGGTGCTAAAAATCAATGATAGAGAGTCAATGAAGTTCAAAGAAGAAACATGCACAAGCAAGAATATTGAAGTATTGGACATAGTGTTCATCAAATTTGTGAATTGTCATGTGCCTAAATTTCCTCTCAAAAGAGTTTTGAGTTTGTCTATTTTTGAGAAGGATGAAGATACTGATGAGGAAGAGTTAGAAGTGTTAGATGTGATGGAAGCTCAGCCTCAGTGGCAAAAATATAAACCACACCGGTGGGAAGATTTAAGACAACCATAATCTCTTGAAGAGAATAAGGAAGCAAAGAAAGGGACAAAGTTGAAACAGTTGCCTAAAAATTTGAAGTTCATTTTTCTCGATTCAGAAGAGAAGTGTCCAACTATTATCAATTCTGCCTTAAAAGTTGTCCAAGAAGAAAAACTTATACATGTACTCAAGAAGTACAAGGGTGATGTAGGATGGGCTATTAAAGAATTGAAAGGTATCATCCCTATAGTTTGTATGCACAAGATTTTAATGGAGGATGATCAGACGCCAGTATTTCAACCTCATAGGAGACTTAATCCAACCATGACGGAAATTATGCGCAAGGAAGTTGTGAAGTTGTTGGATGCGGGACTTATTTACCTAATATCTGATAGCTCGTGGGTAAGTATTGTTCATGTAGTAAAAGAAGGGATGAACAATAGTTATAATGAATGAGAAAAATGAGTTGGTTTTGACCAGGATAGTTACAAGATGGAGAATGTGATTAGATTAAGTCATGGTTGGATTAAGTCTCCTATGATGTTGAACTACTGGCTTCTAATCATCCTCCATTAAAATCTTGTGCATACAAACTATAGGGATGATACCTTTCAAGTCTTTAATAGCTCATCTTATAGCACCCTTGTACTTCTTTTAACTGTGCATAGATTATAGAAGGTTGAATACTGCTACAAGGAAGGACCAATTTCCCCTTCCTTTAATTGATCAGGTGTTGGAGAGGTTGGCTAGTCACGACTACTACTATTTCTTGGATGGGTATTTTGGCTACAATCAAACTGTTGTAGCCCCTGAAGATCAAGAGAAGACAACTTTCACATGTCCATATGGTATTTTTTCCTATAAAAGGATTCCATTCGGCTCGTGTAATGCACCGACAAATTTTCAAAGATGTATGACGTTTATATTTGCCGACATGCTTGAGAAGAATATGGAGGTGTTTATGGATGATTTTTTTTGTGTGTTCGGTCCTTAGTTTGATGAGTGCTTGAATAAATTGTCGCTAGTGCTAGAAAGATGTCAACAAACCAACCTGATCCTCAACTGGGAGAAATGCCACTTTATGGTGAAAGAAGGAATAGTGGTGGGTCAATGGATTTCTCATCGAGGAATTGAAGTTGACAAAGCAAAAGTAGAGGTGATAACAAATTTACCTCCACCTGTGAATCAGAAGGGTATAAGGAGCTTCTTAGGACATGCGGGATTCTACCGCAGGTTCATTAGAAACTTCTCAAAAATTTCAAAGTCGTTGACTAGTTTGCTTGTGAAGGACACTCCATTTCTGTTTGATAAAAAAAGTGGAGAAGCCTTCGAAACATTGAAGAACATGTTCGTATCTGATCCTATAGTTATATCTCATAATTTGTCTCTACCCTTCGAGATCATGTGTGATGCAAGATACATAACAGTGGGGGAAGTGCTTGGACAAAGAAGAGAAAATCTCTTGCATGTAATTTACTATGCGAGTTACGTGTTGAATCCTGCTCAAATGAATTATGCCACTACAGAGAAAGAGTTGTTAGCAGTGGTGTATGCCTTCAACAAATTCAGGTCCTATTTGTTGGGAGAAAAGGTAATTGTTTATACTGACCATGCTGCTTTGAAATATCTTTTTTTTTTATAAACAGGAATCAAAGCCAAGGTTGTTGAGATGGATTTTGTTGCTGCAAGAATTTGACTTGGATATTCGGGATAAAAAGAGGTGTGAAAACACCGTAACTGACCACTTATCACGAATGTTACCAATAACAGAAACTAAATAAACACACCCCATTAAGGATGAGTTTGTTGATGAACGAATCCTCGCTGTGATGGGAGTTTTGTGGTTTGCAGATTATGCAAACTACTTGGTAGGTGGTATTATACCTGATGACTTTAATTATAACAGGAGGAAAAAGTTTTTACATGATTGTATGTTTTATCTATGTTTCGCGGCTACTTGCACCCCCTTTTTCTTCATTACTTTTTAAAGAAGTCGCCGACATTGATATATGAATTTCCTTAGGCCGTCCTCGCCCACGTCCCTTCTTGCTCCAATGACACCGAAAAACCTGGTTACTTACGGTTTCCTCCGCTTTTGCGTGGTCCCTAACCCTGAGTCTATAAGTTTAAACCAACACAAGAGAATATTCTACCATGAAGTAGTCGTAAACCGCCACACAAACAATCAACCAGAAATCGCCCCAAATCCAAAATCGCCAGAGTTGTAAAATTTTTTATAATTATTTTTATAGAACAAACATTTTTAACTTTAAAAAATCTTTTTCTTCTAACCTTAGTTTTTTTAATTATTATTAAAAATATTTTTCTTCTAACCTTCATTATTTTTTCTAAGTTTAACTACTTTATTATTATTATTATTATTATTATTATTATTATTATTATTATTATTATTATTATTATTATTATTATTATTATTATTATTATTATTATTATTATTATTATTATTATTATTATTATTATTATCATTATTATATATAGTAATTAAGTTTTGTTGCTAATGGATTGGGCCCTTAAACTCTTTTTTATTATTTGCACCCTATGATTGCTATATATCTAATTCAATTTAATTTATTTTTTTTAGTTAGTTTAATTTAAGTTTATTTTATTATTAATGAAAAACAAAACAAAAAACAATTTCTCTTTTTAGTTTATTAAATTTAACATTTAAAATTACAAAAAGAATTTTATTTTTGGACAAAACTTAGGTACAATTCTTTAGGTGTGGTTCTTACTATTTTTCAATGAAAATATGACAAATGTATAATTTTCTTTTACACATATACAAATTATTCATATTTGCACTCCTTAAATAATATTTAAATATACTTGTTATATTTTCATTGAAAAATAGTAAGAACCACACCTAAAGAATTGTACTTAAGTTTTGTCCTTTATTTTTCTCTAATTAGATTTTTCTTTTCAAATAACAAAAATAAACCTGTAATTAAGACTTATGCTCTTGTACATAATTTCTAAGCTTCCCGACTAATTCCAACATCATAATCGTTTAATTCATTGTTCAGTCGTACATAAATCAATTCACAAAAAAGTCAACAAAAAACGAAATCAATTCACTCTAAAAACCACGCCACCCATCAAATTAATTTTCTCACTCCGTGCGATAATCAATCTCTTTTCACTCTGTGCAACAATCAAATCACTTTTCGTCCAATGCATCTAATTCAAAACCAAGACAAATCATTTTCACAAACTAAAATCAATCAACCAAACAAACTTCGAACTGCATAGACTAAGATTTTTCTCATCACTTAATGAGAAATACGTATGCTCAAGGTTGTGAAACCAAGGCGAGTCCACTAATCTTGGAAACTAACCATTTTCCCAACTTCAACCACGATATATACCCTTAAGTAAAGTATTTAGGCAAGAAAAAAATAATTAGACAAACACACTTACCATAGGCTAGATAAGGTTCCTATTGAGTACAATGGAGGTTAGGGGTACCTAACACATTCCTTTAACTTAATCGACTCCCAAATCCATATTCAGTTACGATGACCATTTTGTCCTTTACCTTTAAGGTTTTATCATTATTTCCCATGTTCCTTAGAAATGAATAAATTATGATGGTCATTCGTCATGATCATCAAGAGGGGATATGAAAAAACAAATATATATATATATATATATATATATATATATATATATATATATATATATATATATATATATATATATATATATATTTATTTATTTATTCTTTTTACTAAAGATTTAATGTTGTTGTTGATTATCTTAATTGGAATCAAATGTTGTTCAAATTATAAGTGCTTAATGACGGTGACAAATCACAGAAGATAACTTTTGAGTAATCTATAAGACTTTGCATTTTGGTTATTGTGTTTGTTAGTTAATAATTTGTTTTAAGTTTGTTGTAAAATTATAAGGTATGTGATATTTTGCTTTACAAATGGTGTAAACATGAATATTTTTGGTTCAATATTCCTGTTTAAGAAATGAGCTAAAGATACAAAGTTTCTATTTCAAAAATTGGCAAAATATGATTGTGTAATACAAGTTCAAATAAAAATATAGAAAAATAAAAAATATTAAATAATAATGTTTTTCTCTCGGTTAATATTACAAATCGAGAGCAAGTTTTGGATGGATCATCCAGTTCTAAAAATAATAAAAATGCATTGGCTATGGATCAGACCCATGTGCAGAAAATTTTACCCCTTAGTTAATAAAAAATCGAGGAATAAAGTGATAAGTTTTCATGTCGCCCTTCGTTACCTGCTTGTGTAACCAATATTAAATTCTCTTCATGTTTGAGGTTAAATGTATTATTATTTTATAATAGTGAAAGTTCGAATATGATTTGTTCAATAATTCATCAATTATCTATGGCATAGTGTGATGCCATTCCATGTCATGCCATTTGTGATTATGAATAACCTAATGAGATTTGTAAACAATGTAGGAATATGCAATGATTATTTATGATTCTCTTATATCTAAGGGAAATGCTAACCAGTATTCCAAAATGTTTAAAATGGTAAGTTTTTAAAAAAATGCATGTATTTAATGTTTTGGAATTTGAAATTATTAATTTTTATAAATAATATTTTATAAATTTAGTTTTCTTAAAAAGTACCCTCAAAGTACAAGTTAGCATGACCCTATATCTAAACACTTATTAACGCCATTACACTTCAAATAAAACTTATCATGTTTATCAGTATAATTTTATGTCTAAGTTGATTAAGTAAAAATGATATGTCTATTATCTATTTATCTGTATTTAGTTCTCGATATCCACTTACTAAGTACTGCTACAACTTAATAAACTAGTACTTAATCCTAAGTTGACCAGACTTCAAATAAAACATATCATAAAGAATATAAGAACCAAACATGCAAATACACCACAAGAAAATCACATTAGAAAAAACTACAATATCATTGAAATTTACATGTTCCAAATAATAATTTTTATTCATAGTTAGCTTATTTGATATCTACAAACCAAAATTTAGATTATACATTTCTAAAACACATAAAGTAATGAAAAATGTAGACTTAAGAGATTCACATAATCATGAGCAATCTTCCAAATGTAAGTGACCTTTAGTGTCATAAGTTTCAACTTCAATGCATTTTTAGTCTCTTATTTTGATCAAAATAAATTTTTAATTTTCTCATTTTAAAAATCAACATTTTTTCCCTAACGTGTTAGTCTCATTTATGAGATGTCATATATGTGGCATTTGTAAGTTGGATAAAATATTTCTCATATCATTATTATTGATTTTATTTACATATTAAATATTAAAAGTCAACTAAAAAATTAGAATTAAAAGAAAAAATTAATTAAAAAATTCTTTAACCAACGACACCATTAACCCTAAATTTTTTTCAATAAATAAAATTTCTTCCATCATCAACATCTTTATTTTAAAATTAAATCTTAATCAAAACCGGAAACATATCTCTCTCTCACACATTAAAATCAATTATATAAAAAAACTCTCTCTCTCTTCTCTCTCTAAAATCAATTATATAAAAAACACTTTAAAGGATATTTAAAATCTAAAAATTAAAATTCTTATATCATCTAAAACTTAGAAATCAAATTCAAAATCAATTAAAATTAAAAACATATTCTAATGATTTGTTTGGGATTTTGAAGAGAAGACTTTAATAAAGAGAATAGTTGAGTGAAAAAAATGAACGACCTAAGTGGGGAGAAGTTTACTTTTATTCATAGCACAAAAATTTCTTACTTTGAAAAAATTAAAATTATATTGGATGAATTTTTGAGAGTTTTGAAGGTTTTACATAAGTTTTTTAAATAATTATTATGTTCTTATAATATTATAAAAATCTAAAATATATAAATGATAAACACTCTTTTATCAATATAAACAGAATCGTTCAATTTAAAAATATTAAATATTCTCTTATATTTAAAAAAAAATATTATTTTTTGAAGTTTTTCTCTCCCCCCTCTTCTTTAAACTCTCTAACAAAATCTAAGTAAACTTCATTAAATCAAAAGCGAATATAATTTGATACCCTTAAACCTATCATCCATAATAGCATAACAAGAAAATCAATCAAATCAAAGATTGTTGCATTTATTTGATTATTCTCAAAAACAAACAATTTCACCCTTATTTCATTGTCCAAAAACTAAAACCGCAGAACCTACAATATTCCATTTGTTTATTTTTAAAAAGTGAATTTTAATCACTAAATTACTTGATATAAAAACGAATCCTTTGCATTATTTCCCAATTTTTATCAAATTAAAAAAAATTATATTTAACTAACTTTATGTATAAAATTAATTATTCTTATTTATAAATGTGAAATTTATATATATATATATATATATATATATATATATATATATATATATATATATATATATATATATATATATATATATATATATATATAATATTATTTATTTATAATATTATTACTTTTATTTGAAATGCTACATATTTATTTTATTCTCATTATTAATTTGTTATCGTAAATAAAGATAAGATTAAAAATGAATTTATTATATAAAATATAATAATAAAAATGAAATTATAGTATTCATAGACTAGCATAGTCATGTATATGTGGAGTTGTCAATATAGGCCGAAGTTCATGGGTTGGTCCATCAGGTCTAAAAAAAGTTAGGGTTTAGGTCTTATTTTTCGAGCCTATTTATTTCCGTGCCTTTTTTAGTCCGGCCCTAAAAAGCCTTAAAAATATGGGCCAACCCTATGGGTCATGGGTAGCCCACCGGCCCGAAAACAATATTTTTTTGTAAAATATAATAAAAATTTATCCTTTCCAAATTATAATTTTTATAAAATTTTATAACAATCTATTGTTATAATTGTTATAAAATTATAATTGCCATGAATATTTCTAACTTAAAATTTATTGGAACAAATTATTTATTTATGTGTATTACATTGAATAATTTGTGATGTATTTTGGATAGTTTGAATTAAGTTAATGTATTGTTTTACATTTTGATTGTTAACTTATATGAATTATTTAGAAATCTTAATTTTAAATATGAAATTTAATATATATGTAAGTATTATTGCATGCAATTGTATAATTACTTAAAAAAAACATAATTTTTTTTAATTTTTTAAGAAATGGGCCCGTTTAGGGCATGGGCACATTTAGGATCAGATAGTCCGCAGTCCACATAGTGTCGAGCCCATTTAAATATGAGCTTTTGAGTCCGACTCTAAAAAGTCCGAGGCCCGCATGAGCCAACCTATTTAAGATCGGATAATCCATTTTAACAGCTACATGTATACACTTATTTATAATTATTATATAATATAAAAATTTCAAATTCTTTTATATTATCTTTTATCCTTTACACATAAGGTAAAGTTGTAATATAGTTATTATTCATATGAAATTATAAAGTTATTTTAATTGTGATTCGGACAACAATAATAAGAGTTGACATGTAGGATCCGGTATTGAAGATAAGTACGATGTGTCTTAAGAAGCGAAAGCATTTGGTATTTGTCGTTATCAGAAAAACGAAATTTAACGAGGTGGAAGATATATTATATACAACGTCTAGTGTTTGCGTGCCCATTTTTCATTCTTTCTTTCTTTCACCACCCACCATTTCACTCTTCTCAACCCAAACCCAATCGAAGCTTCGATTCCACCACCATGACTCGTACCAATCCAGGTTCATCTCATCCATTTCCCAATTCTACCTTCACTTCTTCTGATCCGTCAAATACGATCCCATTCTTATGATTTACTATTGTTTTTATGGTCACAGATGATAACAGCGCAAATAAGCCTTCCTATTTTCATTTGCCGCCACTTGATGTCTCTCTGGCATTTCCACAAGCAACTCCTGCCTCCACTTTTCCTCCATGTGGTAACAACCTAATTCAGTCACACATGCTTACAGTATTTATTTTGAATTGACTCTGTTAGGGTTTGTCATGACTCACTTGCATTTTGCATTGCTGTTAATTCTTGGAAACTGCAGTTTCAGATTATTTTCAGTCGGATGACTTGTTGACGCCGGAGGAGCAGGCTGTTAAAATGAAAGTCAGAAACTGTATGGAAAAAGAAATTGCTCCCATAATGGCAAAGGCAAGTTCTTCAAGAGACCTGATTGTTAATTGTTTGTAACTCTCTGTATGTGTTGACTCGTGCTTTTTAACAGTATTGGGAGAAGGCCGAGTTCCCGTTTCATGCTATTCCTAAGCTTGGCGAACTGCGTGTTGCTGGTGGGACAATCAAGGTTCTCTATTTACATATTTCCTTTATATTTTTTCATCTTAATTAGGTCTTAAGACAGTTCAAGAGTTCTTAGCTAGTTGTGATTGATTTTTCTCAGGGTTATGGTTGTCCTGGTCTTTCTGTAACTGCAAGTGCTATTGCTACAGCGGAAGTTGCTCGAGTTGATGCAAGCTGTTCAACTTTCATTTTGGTCCATTCATCCTTGGCAATGCTCACTATTGGTAATAAATGTGTTTGTAAATAATACATTTTTTAATGGTAATTGTTTTGCTAAATCCATGGTTCCTAATATTTTATATCTTTGATTGTCCGCCAAGTAAAGCTTTATGTGGGTCTGAAGCTCAAAAGCAAAAGTATCTACCTTCATTGGCACAGCTAAAAACTATAGCATGTTGGGTAATTTGCTTTCCTTGAATTTGAAGGTTTTTTGTGAATTCTGATTGCCTGTAGTCAGCAACCCCACACAGTTAGCACATTGGTGACAGTTGGGTCGAGAACGAACGGTCTAGATTTCAATGAAGATTTTGAATTTTTTTTCAATTTAATACACCGAGCTTGGAATCTAGACTGTCTGATCTTTGATCCAACTACCATCAATGTACTGACTGTAGACTATCCTAAGACCTAATTTTTCTGAAGTTTCCATTTCTTAAAGAGGTTTTATTTGTATTTGTATTATTAGGCTTTGACTGAACCTGACTATGGAAGTGATGCTAGTGCTTTGAAGACCATAGCGACTAAGGTCCTGTGCCTTATGTGGCTTTTATTTGCTAATTGCTTTGATAGGAAGTTTCATTTTGCTTCTTTTCGATTTATTTGTCTTTTTATTAAGAGATACTTTCACCGTGCTCAATTGTTCCGATGTTCAATAATGTAGCCTTGCTTTGCATTGAAAATATCAGGTTGAAGGTGGTTGGATCCTTGAGGGCCAAAAACGGTGGATAGGAAATGCAACATTTGCTGATTTGTTGGTTATCTTCGCAAGGAATACCTCAACAAACCAAATAAATGGGTATGTGATGTGTGTAGATTGTAGTTAGTTCTCTCTGGCTTGAGAACATTATCTTCGTTTTTATTTTCTATTTTTACTAATAATGAATGAAATGCAACTATGTTTTCATTTTGTCTTCAAATTTCCCTGTTACAATGGTCCAAACTAGGAAATAATGTGAAAATAATGTGTCATGTTAGTAATTATATGCATATTATTTCAGATATATCGTACAGAAGGATGCACCTGGTTTAACTGTCACAAAAATAGAGAATAAAATTGGACTTAGAATTGTACAAAATGGAGACATTGTTATGAGGAAAGTTTTTGTTCCTGATGAGGACAGAATAGCAGGAGTAAATTCTTTTCAGGATACAAACAAGGTAACATTTATGAGGTGTTCTTCTTCTGCTGTTGTACCAATAGTAATTATAAGGTTTCATCGTTTCAACTTCAAATGAATGTTACAAGTTTGGTCCATATAATTTCTAAGAACAGCTTAGTTTTCTTCTCTCGGAGATAATATGCATTCTTTAGTTGTAATTTTGTATTTTGTCTGTAAATTACATGCTGCTTATTTGCTTTAGCTATCTCTAAACAGGTACTCGCTGTTTCGCGTGTGATGGTTGCTTGGCAACCTATTGGTATATCAATGGGCATCTATGATATGTGTCACAGGTATCTTAGTTAAAATTAGCATATCTTTAGAAAAGTGGAGTAATAAGAAATCATAGGATTCAATTCTCATTTCGAATCAAACACTAACGATACTAGCATGCTTATATAATATACTTAATCATAGCTTTCATTGCATATCATTGTGAGTTGCATGTGATTTAAAGGTACCTAAACGAGAGGAAACAATTTGGAGCTCCATTAGCAGCTTTCCAAATCAACCAACAGAAACTTGTTCAAATGCTCAGTAATGTTCAAGCAATGATTCTTGTCGGTTGGCGTCTATGCAAGTTATATGAAAGTGGTAAAATGACCCCTGGTCATGCTAGCTTGGGGAAGGTAATTTGTTTTGGTCTTTAGACGAAGTGGTAATAATCACTAGAAACTCTCACACACAACCATTAGTACCAGGATTTAAATCCAGGTGATGGCTTCTGCCAGTTGAGCTAGGATTTGCGGACTAACAACTTAATGTCAATATTTTCAGTCATGGATCACCTTGAGAGCAAGAGAAACAGCTGCATTGGGGAGAGAATTGCTTGGTGGGAATGGAATTTTGGCTGATTTTCTAGTGGCTAAGGTTCTCATTTCTAATTCCTTACATTATGTTTATTTTGCTCAACAAACAATCTGATTTAGTTTCAGTTGTGGTAATTTAGATTTGTTCTTAGTAAAATATTATATTTCCCAAGCCATCACTAGATAAAAAAACTCCAAGGTCCAAAAAGAAAGAATTTTATTAATGTGAGTGGGTGCTGATGGGGTATATAGACCCTGACAAAATTTATGATATCAATAAATGAAGTTTTTTTGGATAAAGATGGAACTGTATCATAATGACTTTTTTCTTCATCTAAATCATATTCCCATTCAAAACTACCCAAGTTCCTCTTCACACCATAACTATGCCTTTTACTTGATTAGTTGGTGAGACATGTTTAGATTAGTTGTTCCAAATTGGACATTTTTTGTTTTCTGACATACTTTGTGCATTTCTTCTCTAATTTTTCAGGCTTTCTGCGACTTGGAACCTATCTACACATACGAAGGCACATATGAAATCAACACTTTGGTTACAGGCAGGGAAGTTACTGGTTTTGCCAGCTTTAAGCCAGCTCCTCAAAGAAGTAGAATGTGAAAGTGCAAAAGTGTTCCTCTACAGACACCAGTGGATTCCATTGGTTCATAATCTTGTATTAAAGTCCCAAAATAGTAACATTCAATAATCAAATGTTTCTCAAAGCAGTAAAAAACAAAAAAAATGATGATATTAGATTGTTTGTTGTTGAATGCTGTGTATAAGAACAAGCTTCTGGATCACATGTTTTCCACTTTATATAACATCTTCATTTTCATTTCAATGTTTGAGATACTTCTGCTTTGGCTTTCTGCACTCTATTAATATTACGCTTGCTGTGTGAAGAATGAACCTTGTTTTGAGGTCAGGAAACCATAAAAAACACACCTGTTATGATGCAAATATCCAAGTGCATAGGAAATTGAAAATGTGATTCTTTTAAAGTTCCACATTTTATGTTACCTAATTCTTCACTCACAAACATGTCTTAATATCACAAAAGATAAATATAATATAATTATATAACTATAAATATATAATTAAGTCAGAGGAATCTTGATATTATAGCTTCTAGATAAAGCATGCATTGCATGGCCGGATCTTGCTCAGCATCATTTTTCAATGCTCATAAAGAAAACATCATAAGGTCTAGACAACCTGAATATGCATATCATCACTGCTAAGGTTTATGCATTACACAACTCAAACTATTTACAATAATATATAAATAAATAGAAAGAAAAAAGCATGAAGATCAAATGCAAATTCAGTTCATTTCACCCTTGATTTCCACTCTCAGCTTCCTTATCCAAACCCAAAGACCTGACCCTAAGCTGAAGCTGAGCCACAGCAACAAAAAATTTAAGAACTTGAGCAGGTCTCAGTATCTGCACAACTCTCAAAGCTGTCTCAGTCCTCAAAGCATCAGCATTTGTTACCAAATTCTCCAAAGTTTCTTTCAATGTGTTTGAAAGAGTACTTTCCTCAGCCATGAATGACCTACTCAAACACACTCTCCCATGGCTTCTAATCAAATCAACAAGCGGCGGCGCCGCAGTACTCTCATGAACCTTAGCCATCTCATCATTGAGTTCTCTCTCCTTCATCTTAGTCTCTTGTTTGAGTTCATTCAACTTCTCCTTCTGCTCCTCTAACAAATCATCAAGAGTTTTATCCACAAGATGAAATGCAAGCCCTGGTTTGAACCCTGCAAGCCAAAGATAAGTTTTTTCCAATGAACTGAACCATGGTGGTGAGAAAAGAAGAAGAATATTCTGATGGGCTATCTTTGATTTCTCTTCATAGTATTGTCCATAGTGACAGAGCACTCTGTTCAACAGATTCATCCTTTCTGTACCATCGATCCGTTGATGAAGCTCTCGAGCTGCAAGAAGCTCATCAAGGTAGTTTCTTTGACGATTCAACCATCCTTGAAGAAATTCCTCAAATGCAACAACATTTGCATCAGTCATCTATGAAAAACAGAGAAAAACAGAGTGAAAAACAGAGAGCAGAAGAAGAAGATGATAGATGATTTAACAAAACGTGATTTGATGGATTTATTGTGAAAATGAGCGAAAAGGGTGATAGAAAATGTTGGTTTTCTTAGAAGGGAAGCATAGGAAATGGTGGTTGTGTGGTTGGAAAAGAAGGGTAATGGCGAAAACAGAGTCATTTGGATGAAAACAGAGTAAGCGGTGTTAAGTTAAGAAAAAACAGAGGATAATTTATAAAGAGTAAAAAATAATGAAACTTATTTGGAAGGGGTATTCGGTGAAATTTGTCTATATATGGTGTTTTTGATTTTATAAAAAATGTGATGAGATAATGAAAAAAGTAAACAATAATTTTGATTCTTGAATGTGCTAGAACATTACTACTATTTTATTATTTCAATGTATTAAAGTTATCAATAAATGAAATTAATATATATATATATATATATATATATATATATATATATATATATATATATATATATATATATATATATATATATATATATATATATATATATATATATATATATATATATATTTTAAATTTAATACATTTGTATTTTTATATTTTTATATTGAATTCAAAACATTTAATTAAATTAAAAATATCATCATATCATAGATGTGCAACTGTCTCTTTTGTTTTTATAAATGTTTCTTTGTTTGTATCTTTATAGATTAAATTAATTTATTTGTCAAAAAAATTAATTTATAAAAGATTTTTTTCATATGAATAGGACATCCACTATATGTAATTACATAAACAAATTATTCAAGTTTTGAAGACTATAATAAATGGTACTATAGTTTTTCTTCAATTTAACATTTCTCATTTTTAAGAACATAATCGAACCTAAAATCTAAAGTTAAGTTAAGTTAAAAATTCCATCTCAAACAAATTATACTTAAAAGTAAAATAACTAATGCACTAGATTTAAAGAGAAAAAAATAACTAATTAAGGAGAAACTTGATGACATGTTTACAATATCTAACAATTTCAAAAACTTTAATGAGAACGTCTCACTCATGCATTTGGCTTTTTACTCTAAAGAAAATAAAATGAGGGGTAGAGGGGATGAACGGTTAGTTGAGTATTTTGATGAGTTAATTTATTCATGTGAAGGGTATTACTCAATTATGATTTATGATAGAGTTTTATTGTGTTGGTATTTGAGAAATTTTTGTAGGGTTTGGATTTATTTTATACTTGGCTTTGAGTAAATGAGTTGACACATGCAAATGGCATGGTGCCGTCTTTGTTTACACTATTGGTTTCATGCCAAGTAAGATAGAGAAGTTTAGATATTGAGCCAAGTAAGTAAGAGAGATAAAAACTATTCTCTTCTTTGACAAAAAGGTTCTCTACGTGACTTGTGTGAGAGGTGAATGTAAAGCATCTTATCCAACCATATTGTTACTTTATCTCGTGTGTATGTATCTCTCTCTATATCAAATGTAAACAAGTTGCACCTTTTAAGAATGACTCTATGGATTAGTTCACAAATTTGTTTTGGGAATTTCTTATGGCATTTTATGTAGGTTGAAAAGAATCATATGAAAACTTTAAGCTATTCATGGATTATCGTCAGAAGTCTATTTTCAAACGTACATTTCACAACATACAAGCAAGATTAAATACGATGCCATTCCTTTTTAAAACTAAAAATCATATCGAAAATATAACTCCAATCATATTTGGACAGTTATCTCTGGTTAATTAGTCTAGGAAATTGGAAATTCTACCACCTTTAATCTAGTTTTTCATAGAAAATAGATCACGTTAATATTGTAAATATACTTCCAATTATGTAATGGATATACAATTATGGTATCTATCTTTTTGTATTTTTCAGCAATTTCTTCCTTGCTATAGATGTTAAAATTCTGGCAGTCAGATCTTAGATGTCCTAAAGAATGTTGAGACACTGATCTCTAAACAACTACACAATGACAAGGTATAACAATATAACACTACAGAAAGTAAAGAACAAACAAAATTGTTAACTCAGTTCGGTGTACAACAACACCTATGTTTAGGGGCTACTAAATTAGGGATGAAATTAACTAGATAATATCAATTCGTAGACCCACATCAAACTCTCACTAGTTTACAATCTACTCACTTAATCAATAATCATGCTTAACTTCTACCTAAGACTCATCTAGGTATAAGACCCCTATCAAATTCCTTTAAGTCACAAACAATGATAACGATACAATTCAAAAGAAAGTTTTGAAGACACACTTCAAAGACACAATATCATTCAATGCTTAAAAGCTTATGAATGAGGACAAAACTTACAACTCAAAGAACAATCCGACTCTTCTATCAAAGTGCATTAGAGAGGATCACAATACATAAAACCCTAACACAATTACACGCTAAGTTTCCCACTATCATTAGGGTTGAAGCATTCTTTCTATAACCTTGAATGGACTGAATTTGGGCTTCAAATTTGCAACCGATCTATTGCAGAAAATCAACAAAAACTTCTGCGTGAAAATAAGACTTCAATGATTTATTTCCTAAAATGTCTCAACATTTAATGAAACAAATTTACCTTCCAAAAACAACAACAATAACTGATTCTGCAACCTTGAACGACACATGTAATATCCTAATATTTTCAGAATATTCAGGATATGATAAAATATAAAAATTCCAAGATACACAACTTTAACAAACAAGATGTCGAATGAGCAGGATAAGACATCATGGTCGACATCTTATTGCTGCAACTTTAGAACATCATTTTAAACATGTTACTGCATAAATTAGTTTTACCAAATTACTGCCAATAATAAAATTAGAGAATTAACAATCTCCCCCTTTGGAAAATTTAGGCTAAAACAAATTAACAAACCACAGTTCAGTTTCCAAAAAGAAATATTTGAAAATAAATCAAACACACATACACAAGGAGTCACTGTAGTAGAAACATACAAGTTAATGGAAACTGTAACCGCAACAACATTGAGAAACATAAATTCTCAATCAATCAACATGTCAAGACATCTTGTCTGACAAAGCTCCCCCTCAATGAAAGTACCAATCCTCTCTGACAGAGCTTTGATAGATGTGTAATTTATGAGTCCAGATGTATCTTTTGTGGGAATCCACTTATTCTTAGCTTTAGAAAATATATGTTCTTTATAACATAATTTATAGCATAACTTCCACAACATGGATGCATGATTCACAACATGCAACAACAACAACATTAAACATATGTTCGACCTCGGCTAGTCAAGTGTATCATCAACAACATAATTATCATCAACATATAATGTGTGTGTGTGTGTGTGTGTGTGTGTGTGTGTATATATATATATATATAAATCTTCACAATACCATCATTAACATCACATCAACATCATTACAACAACACTCAAGTTTCACCATTTACAACAAGACATCATGGTGCAACATACAATAACACACCTTACAACACCATTACACATCATTTAAATTATTTCCCGAAACATGAAACTATTTTTAAATGAAATTACATTGTCTCAACTCTCTACAACTTCAATTTGCGCGTCAATTAGACACGCAGAACTAAAGTTATAAATTTTTGAAGTTTTACAAAATTCTGTCAGAACAACAGTAATCAATTACACCATATCTGGTAATCGATTACGATCTCAAACACAGTCCAGAAACCCATTTTTATGTGGTAATTGATTACCCATATCCTGTAATCGATTACCCCCTTCGAAAACAGAGCAAAACCTATTTTCCAATAGCGTAATTTATTACCCATATCCCGTAATCGATTACACTTGCAGCAAAAACACATATTTGCTGCTAATCAACACTGAAATCACTTTTAAGCCATCCCGAAACTCCATTTTTCTTATAAATCATTTAACTTATGTTGTAACACGAAAAATCACTTTTCAAAAGTTTCAAACCCCAATTTCTTTTTCACCGAACACACTCATAACTTAGTTCCGACCTTGACTCATAACCACACACAACGTCACAACATCTACCTTAAAAAAATTATCAAATACATAATTTCAACAACAACATTACACAATTTACCATTCAATCATTATTCACAACATTATGATACAAATACTAGATTTAATTCATGGCATATCAAACATCGTTATCAATAATTACATCATGGTATTCACCATCCATCAACACATACAATAAAATTGTCGCACCCCAAAATTTACCCTCCTTATCATAAATTTTCTTGGATTTCTTTGCAAAGGCATGAGTTCAAAAATGCAAATTTCTTGATGATTCTTGGTTCTAAGTTAGATCATATTTTGGTTTATTATATGATTGAAGTTTCTCATCTTTGAAGTAAGCCATATCACTATGGTTGGAATGACGATCATGACATTCTTGCTTCCTTGATTCATCTGATGTTTTGAGTCAGATTTAGAAATTGAAGTTTGAATTTGAGAATAATTAGAATTTGAGTTTGTGGCTGATTGTTTGATACATTAAGTTTTAGATTCGTCCAAAAGCTTATATGTTTATGATGACACGAGTTAATGCAAGTAAAGTTTGGAACATCCCTTCATGCTTAATTTCTTGTTTCAACCATAATTAATTCAAACAATGATTCAAGGTACATTCAAGTATTGTACAACGGAAAAACCAAGTTCATTCGAGACTTTGTGAAGTTAGAAGAATTTAATTTGTGTCAATATGAATTTACCAAATGCAAAAGTAATTCAAGAGATTTAAAGCGAATAATTTGTTCGGGATTCAAAGTTTGGTGACTCAAGAGTGAATAATGCTAAGATTCATTGCGTTGAATTTCTTAGAATTCATAGTTTATGGAATTCATCATTTATACCATTTCAAATACCTCATTTTGGACTTCTTTCAAAATTCATTCAAGATTCAAGTGTCATTTATCATCATTCAATTTTCTTTCATAAGTTTGATTTCAAATTCAAGGAACTCCATCAAGAGTTTTCAAGGCACTCCATCAAGAGTTTTCAAGGCATGGTAATATTAAAGAGTTGCGGTAAAACTTCAAGTTATATCATATTCTCCACAAGATACAAAGGAACATTCAAATTCCTATGGCTTAATTTTCAAGTTATGTCATGTATGTAAAAAAGGCATCTCATGTTCCACTTACAACATATCAAACTCCATATTCAAATTGCACCATTCAATATAACACTCAAGAAAGCTATGGCCAAAAGTGCAAGCTATTTCATAAATTTATGATCATAACTTCAAGTTTCTTTCCATAAAGCTTTAAAGCATCTATACAAAAGATGGTAAGATTATTTGGCCTAAGTTTTGAGTTGCTTCATCAAGGTTCTAAGATATTCAAATTTCTCAAAATAATAAACTCATTACATCAAAAGTTTGAGGATTAAAAGTCATTGAAAATTGCCCTAAGTTTTATAGTGCTACAATCTTTTCTAAGTCCTAAATAGCCTTGTTTGTTCTCTTGAATTATCATTTCCTCCATGGAAAGTTGATCACAAAACTCCATGCTAGCCTCGATTTTCTTTACACCTTCAAACTTCACCTACATGACATGATTCCTTTGTCCCTAGTAAAAATGACAACAAGTTTAGGTTAATTCAATTCAAGGTTAGGCAGTTTGAACAAGAACAAGAAATGTACAAACTCCAATCTCATCATTAGGGTTATGTTAGGAATCATATTTAAGGGTTTTAATCATGTTCAAACAACAAAGCCTCATAATCATAATTACAAGAATAATCATAGGCTTAATACTCCTATTGCAAATCACAAAGACAAAAAATCTGGTTCACAAAAGGAGGTGCAACTCTATTTACAGTGATTTCTGGTAAACAACCGCTAGTCTTCCAAATTATCGAATAAACTTAATTACTGTTATTCAATTTCTCTGGTAACTTGCAGGATCGACTAGATTGATCCTATGGGGTATGGTCGTTTGGATAAATCTAACTGTAAAACTGGTATTCATATTTAGGATTTTTAATTAAAGTGTTTTAGAGGCATTCAATTCACTTCGATTACCACAATAAAAGAATCTAATGACATGATTAAACACATCAATGTAAAACTGGTGAATGATTAAAGATTAGAATGTAAGAAGAAAAGTTTAAATGCAGAAAAGAGTAAATGACTTTGAATGTAAAAGCTTTTAATGTAAAGACATGAATGTAAAAGTTTCTGAATGTATAAAGGATTCGAACATAAGAACAACATTTAAAAGCAAGAAATAAGTAAATGACTTGAATTGTAAAGGTTTTAAAATATTTGAAATGACAGTGAAATGAAAATGGAAGATAAACTGGATAATATAAAGAGTTTTTATTGAATTGTAAAGGTTTGGTGTTATCATACGTACATCTTTCGAGCATTCGTTTCCCTATCCATGCGGTATTTTGAATGTTTACTGAATTTGTACAATAGATATGACACACGAAATCCTAACACTAAGACTTCTATTTATGCTATTTCGACCATAACGGTCTTGCTATAAGATTCTGCCACGTTCAAAACATGCAGAGCATTGCTTCTCTCTAGCCTCCACGCGTCTTCGAATGCTCCAGCGCTTATGTATTTGAATTTCCAATATCCCGCTCACATTTGAATTTCAAACGCCTTGGTATCCTTCGCTTCGAATTCGTTTCACAAGTTACTTTCCGAAAACAACCTTCACGGATGTAATCTTATCATCATTTCGAAGCTTCTTCAAATGTATCTCCGCAACTATCATTCGAAGCTCTGAGCTTTGATACTTCTATTCGAAGAACAATCTCTTCCATTCTAAACCATAAAACTTACTTTATTCCATCAAACGCCAATTATTTCATTTCAAACCACATTATCAAAATCTTCAGCCAACAAAATGCCCCTTTAAAATATGTATTTTGAACCCCTTTGAGAAATACTTATTTTAAATAGATTCACAAGATTTTGATATGACCTTTGAGTAATCACAGCATTTACTGTACATGACTTTACATACATCAATCAAGACGCCTCTTGGATTTCTTAACCGTTTTGAACCAGTCATCACAGCATGGTGCAATTTCAAAAGTAATGATTATTATTAATCATGCTCATTACCAACATCAGATTTTACGCCACCTCTCTTTGAATCCAACCCACGACTCCCACGTATCCCTAGTCTCACTTAGTGGGTGTTTAAACTTCCACACTCTATAAAAACTCATCAGTTTAGTCTTTTTTTTTTTTTTTTCAAAATTCTGAAATTTCTTCTTCCTCTCCTCTCACTAAACCCTAGAACCTTCAACAATCTCAACAATGTCTTCATCAACATCATCTCAACTGAAGAAAACTTCAAAGAAGAAGAGCAAGAACACGGGAACAGTCATGGAGAGTAAGGTGGGCACTTATCAAAATCAATCCGTGCTCATTCCTCAAATGATCTCCAAAGAGAAGGAAATGCTGTATGCTTCTCAGGTATTAATCCCTACTAATGTCGCTGGAAAAGATTTGCTTTAATGGGTCCTCTAATTGTTTTTGAAATCCTGAAAGACACTAGGAAAATTTTCCCTGCTTGCTATAACTTCAAACCCTTATTCAATAAAATGGATGCCCCTAAGGTAGGAACTGAAAATATAAGCGAATCATCTGATTCGAAAGCCATTAAAACTCCAGTCTCACCTCCAAAAGATCCCTTTATCTTAGATTATGTAAAAAGTAACTTCAAACCATTTCGATCCTGCCCCACCTCAGATATAGCTTACCAGAACTGGCTTACTAAAGTAGAAGCCAAAAAATCCCAGCAATGGGAAGAATTAGGAATCTATAATTTAATTAAACTGTCGAAACCAGGTTTCACTTATAGTCACCCACTGCTATTCGCCTCATTGTACTTCTGGGATAGCACCTACAATACCTTTCACCTTCCTGGCGGAATGATAACACCCACCTTTTTTGACATAGCTGCCATCACTGGTCTTTCACCAGTAGAAGAAACTTATATCCCTAACAACGAAGAGAACTCTAGCATTATTGACTTCGATGTCAAACTAGCTAGCTTCTCCAAGTTCATCAGCCACTACCATACTGAAGGGGATAGCGTCTCAGACGTAGAACACATTGCCTTCCTTACTTTATGGTTGTCATGGTATGTGTTCTGCAGCAAATCCTTGCAAGTAGCAAGTAGGTTTATTCCCTTAGCTAGGGATTTGCATGAGAATAGGAGAGTCTGTCTGAGCGAACTGCTACTTGTTGACCTTTATGAAAGCTTAAGATCAGCAGTTTCTAGTTTGAGATCCCATACTCCAAAAAATATTCTTCTAGCTGGCCCTTTTTGGTTGCTCCAATTATGGCTCAATGCCATGTTCGAATCCTCCTTACCAACTGCTGACACTATTGTCGAACAAGATCCAGAGATAGCTGACAGAATTATTGAAGGCACAAGGCTTCGAAAGCTTACTCCGAATGATGACAAAGATGATTTCAAAGTCCTTTTCTCGAAATACATCATGATCTTCTCCAAGAGACACAAATTCGAAGAGACCATGGCACCTTTTGCTCCAAGGACTTATGGACCATCATGGTTCACAATGTCTCTTTCAGAAGCTGTTAAGAGCAAAGAGATACAAGACATTTGGAAAGCATTTCTGCTCCCTAGGTTAATTTCTTCAAGAATTACTCCCACCAAGAATCAGATTTTCCTCTTTGCTTATCAACCCAACTTCGTCTCTAGACAATTTGGCCTGTGCCATTTAATCCCTGAACCTCTGTTCCAAACACAGAGTGCCATAACCTCGGGCAGAACGTTCAAAGCAAGAGAGGCCAAGTTACAACAAGAACAATATCAAGATTTTGCTCAGTTCGAACTACTTCCTTTTGAACCAACATACTTCACAGCGAAGGGATTTCTGGAATGGTGGACTAAGTTCTACCAATCATATATGTTTGACACACTCACCATTCAACAGAAGCTAACTGATGCGTTCAATGTGCAGGTACACTCCAAGAAAGGTATGTTCACTCACGCCAAAGAAATTAGGGCTTTTTAGAATTATTTCGAAACTACTTATGATCCCACACGCTTGGAAATCACTGTGTATCGAGCATCCGAGACCTTGAAGGAAAAATTTAAAGAAAAAATTTCTAAGTTCAAACTTCCTTCAGGGTTGTCACCTGAGGATAGGTATAGGTTGGCACTCGAAATGCATCCACCTAAATTTCCTAGATTGCCTACCTCAGAACTGGCCCTGGCTTGGTTTCCTCCATACCCTTGGTGGTTGACTTGCAAAGAAATGTTCAAATATCAACCTCAAAAGAAACTAAAGCCATCTGAGACTGTGACATGGGCTCACATCGGCTTCATAATTTCCCAGGACATCTTCGCTATGACCTTCCTGCCATTTCGATTATATCTAATCAAGGCACAGGTGCGAATGCTTGGGAAAAAATTCCTAATATATCCTAATTCCCTTATTTTTAACATTTTACTGTAATTGTTTCATTTTTCAGCCATCAGGATAAAGACCGTTGCTTCGAAGCCCAAGGAAGGAAGCACTTCTTAACAAACTGTCGAAATTAGTGATGATGTACCTCTAGCAATACCAACAACAACTACTACAACAACAACACCAGCAACAACAAGCGTTCCAACTCCAAAGGTAATCAACTAACCCTGATGTTTCAAATAAACTGAAGTTTATGATTTAGATCTAACTCATGTCTAAACCTTTTCAGACTAGCAAACTTCCACCAACTACTCCTAAGAAAAGGAAACAAAACACCACTGGAAAGAATCCCAAGACTGGTGGAAATTCCCCAACAACTTCTAAAAAGAAGCAAAAGAAAGAAGCTTCTAAAGGCCCTGAGCCTACTAGCATTTCTGGACTTGATTCCAGAGATGTTGCTCCCTCCACAACATCCAAAATTCCACCTTCGACCTCCAACATAATGTTGGAACATATTGATAGTAACCTCTCGTCTGATAATCCACAGGTAAATTGAATTTGAATCCCTAACAAAATAGTTATTCATACCTTGGTACATATTCTTAATTTTCTTTGTTTATGTAGGATACTTCGAACCCAAATCCCACTACTTCAACTCCTCCAACAAGGACTGCTACTCCAATCACCTCTTCTCCCCATGGGAACTCCAGTAATCTTGTGCAAAACAAAGGATCTTCCAACATGGTGATTCTGACTGGGGCTTCGGAGGCACAAGATGATCAAGGCACTTCCCGTCCTTTAAAAGAAACAAATGAAGCATCACCTCATAAATCTGCAGAGAATCTACCAGAAACTTCTCTTCTGAAGTCTCCTCTTGAAATCCTTCAAGAGAGCCCAAAGGTCACTCACGCTGAAAAGGATGGGACTAATTCTCCTCAAGAGAGTGAAGAATCTGCAGAAGAAGGATCTGAGGAAGACGAAGCCTAGAGCGGTTCGACTGATGGAACGGAGTCGGATGTTAATAGCAGTGAGACCAATACTATCGAAGTGGTGTATCTGGTTGACGAAGGAGAAGACAATGAGCAAGACAAAGACGAAGGCGATGATGACAAGACTAATGAGCCTATGGAGGCCGACATGGACGTGACTCCTTTGTGTATGGAACTACCCCAATCTTCCCAATCTCAAATGACTGAAGAGGAGTTAGCTCCCCTAAGACGCAATGACCCAATTGGGTACATGAAAGCTAAATTAGCCCAAAGGGATACTCCTCTTGCTAGGGCTGGCACTGGTTCGACTAATAACCCATTGCCCTCAGATGCTAGAGCTATACTCCTTAACAAAGTCAGGAGAACAATCCTTGATGTAGACTTGTTCGAAGTTCTCAAAAAGGATAGTACGGCTTGCTACACCACGAAGGAGCTTCTTACGCAAGTGAACTTCGCAGCCTGCTCCTTTCCAGTTAGCACCATATTGTTCGATCTTCAAGAATTGTTGGATAATGTGACTGGATGTCTTCTTCAAGACGAATTCGCTGCTGCTAAAGTCCAAGAGAAACGAAACGCCATGGATGCTGCTTATGAGCATGCTTCAAAACTTTCTAAAGAAGCTGAAGACCAAGCCATGCACTTAAAACAGGCTAAGACTGACTATGAAGTTCGAGCTCAGTCTATTCTCCTTTGGGAAGGGCAAATTCAAGAACTCCAACGAAAGGTTAAGGAGGCTCAATATTGTAGGATTTTTCCGTAAACAAGTATTTTTAATTATCGATTCCACAGGGATTGGTGTATGTTATAGTCTTTCAATAGAAAAGTGTATTTTAAGATATTGTAACCAAAGGGTTTTGTTATCTATGCTACTAGAACCATGAGTTTCCAACAATGACTAAATTAATTCTTTCAAAGAGAGTTATGTTTGGATTAAAGAGAGTTTGAGGGTGTATTCCAATTAAAGAGGCATGTCAAGATTAGTTTCATTGATCTAGTTTCATATATATCCCATTAATCAAGTGATGAACATAATAGATGATTTCTACAAATACATATCCTCTCAATCTTGTAGATTTCCCACCAAGATTGTGAATGTTATCATGTTAATCCTTGCATGATTCCTCACTACAACTATTAGCATGATAATCATTAAGTTCAATATTTTGTAAACTCTAACACACAAATCTATTCCTAGCATTTGTTTATTAGAGGATGAATATCCTAGGTCACTTTGAAATATTCTTTTCCAAGCAAAACTCAAAGCATAAAGATGAAGAACAAAGATATTCAACTATATTAATCATCAACCATGTTCATACACAAATGGATTAATAGAAATACATACTATATAGATCAACTACCTCTAATCTTGACACAAAAAGAGCTTAGCCACTCATTTCCATAGTTGCTTGCTCTCAAGATTGTTGGTAAGAATGATGAAAAAAAATCCAAGAAATCAAGAAGGAAAAGCTATGGTGTTCTTTCTCCACTTGCCCTAGATTTTTACAAAGATGAAAAGATAATCATGGTGGAGTGTTTTTCTTCCTTTACAAGCCAAAAAGTCAGCTGAAATGATGGGTTGGTGGCTCAAAAGTGAAAGCATGGGTTCTGTCCTTTTTCTGCTTTTTTCGCAGACCGCGCTAAGCCCGGTTTGAGCGCGATCATGCTGGCACCGCGCTGAGCGCGACCTGTAGCATGCTTCCTTCACCCAAAATTATCTTCAAAAGAATCATCCCTAAAGCTCTTCAAGTGCCCTTGAATCCAAGCTTGGGAGAATTAGTCAATAAATTCCTACAAATAAGAGTGAAATAAGTTAAATAATATATATTAAACAAAAACTAAATAAAAACCTAATTAAAACAAAATACTAGAATAAATATACAAATTAAATAAAAAGACATTGTTAAGGACCACAAAATAATGTACAAAATAACTACAATTTGGTCCTTAACAACTCTCCCCAACTTACTTCTTTGTTTGTCCCCAAACAAAAGTCAATAATCTTACAAAGCTAAAAAGAACAAAATGCAAGCATGCAAACTCACACAAGGATAATGGTTCAAACTCAACATACCAGGCAAAAGCACACATCAATCGCTTCTTCTAAACACAACATGGCCATGAATTAAGTTCTAAACACAATATCTCAAAACATGTAACAAAATAAAAGATATGTTCACACTTGAATCACCTAATCATTTCTTCAAAATTCAAGAAGAACAAAATGTATATTCACAAAGGACTAAACACTCTCACTAATAATTATGCACATCCAGAATAATTCATGCATTCATCGAAACAAGTTAAATGATAAAATGGAAACGAAGATCACTAAGGACTTTCAAGGTTGTAACTTGGCTTAGGTTAGAAACAAGGGATATTTAAGTACAAAGCCATTGAAACGAATCGGGTAAAAGGATATGAAGAGCATTTCACAACTAATTCCCATCTTATTATTCACAACCTCTTTTCTTTCCACACAATGATCCTCTTTTTTTTTTCTTTTGATTTCTTTTCATAAACAAATTTCTTTCTTCTTTTGTATTTTTATTTTTCTCTATTCTTTTTCTTTCTTTAGGATCATTGTGCCCTCAATTCTAGGTTCTTTTTGATCCACCTCCCCAACTTCATTTATATCAATCCTTTTTTATTCATGACATGCTCTTCAAGGGTTAATTGACAAAAGGGTTGGTATTCATCACAAGAAAATTTATAGAATGAATTATCATTGAATTTTTCAAAGATCATCAACAACTATTAAGTGGCCTACTTAACAATTAGTCGATTTGATATATTCATCCTACAAATACTATTTAGCTCAAAAGGGTTCACAAGGATTTACTCACTCACGGGTAATTGAAGCCCTTTTAGAATTGGTGGTTTTTCTCATAATGCACAAAAAATTGCCTTGATCATTTCTTAGTTTCCAAGTTATCATAAACAAGTAAAGATTAAGCATGAATCACACGAGTTAACACAACTATTAGACACTCTATATTTGGTAAAAAGTGGAAGCTTCTCACATATATGGTTTATGTCCTAATGATTCGAATGTGAACACAAATTTTTTTGTGTGCATGCCAAAATATCTTGCATAAAGAACAAATTTCATAGATATGTTATGTTTCTACAAAACGATTAAATGTGTACCTTCTTCGTGGAATGAATCGAGAATTTTATCATCACCATCACTTTGGTGAAACACGCTTACTAGCTTTGAAGAACCGTTTGAACAATCCGGACAAACCACAAGAAGTAAGTTCAAACTAAATACTATAATCTAAAAATAAAATAAAATAGAACAAAATAAAAGAAACTAAACTAAAATAAAAAGACACCCCAAAATGGTGTTTAAAACTTAAAAAGAAGTATTTAGGCTCCATGCCTACAAAATATTAATTAGAATTACAAGCCAATCCCCAAAATTGGATGGCAACCAACAAAATCCAGAGGTTTAAAAGTAAAATGCGAAAATAAACACTAAACTAGAAAATGCTGAAAGTAAAATAAAAACAGGAAAATAAAAGAGAACATCAATCAGTGGTCTCGAGAATCGAATCTCCAATAGACCCCGAGTCAGAACCGGAACCAGAATCCGAATTTTCTTCACCATCATCTTCATCTCCCACCTCCTCCTCAGCATTTGACCCGACCCCGGGCCAACCAGCATATGCACGGAGCTGCTCTCCCGTGCGAGTGAAATGGTTCACTCCGGGCTCTCTAATCTGTAGAGCAAGGTGCTCCATGCTCTCATGCATAAACATAAATGCTCTCTGATGAGCGAGATGCATCTGCCTGTTCCATTCTTCGGATGGACTAGCCTGAGGAAGTGCCGCTGCAACTGGTACAGCCTGGGCAACAGTATTATCATCAAGGGCCCTACAAAATCGATCACAGTAGTGATCATCAATAACTCCATCAGTGGTTAGGTGCCCCACAGCAGGAAAGGCAACCTTCGTCCTCTTCAGCAAACCCATAATCAACCCAGGATATGTGAGAGCACACTTTATACGCTCCCCCCTGGAGGTATAACTAAGCGTAACCCTCTTCAGCTCATTCGCGATCAGACGGCCAAAATCAATTTGCTCCTCATCGAGCATATAAGCAATCAAACCTGCCGTCTCCATGGGTATCGAAGATGTGTGGCTCCTAGGTTTAAGATTGTAAAGAGCCACACACATCATAACTCAGGCACTTGTTTTCAGACTGGCCCTGTTGAATTTCAAAGGTTGACCAGCCTGATTCAAATCATATGAATGCCCAGACAAACAGAGCTTAGTCCTCAGCATGTTGTAATCCCAATTACCACGAGCCAGGTGCTCATGGTAGACATCCAGTTGGTCCTCTGGGGCTGTCCAGTTGATGCCCATAAAACTGTTGATTGCGGTGCGAGAGAAAGAAACTGATTTGCCTCGAACAACGGAAGCAAACCTAAACTCACATCCCTTGGCCAGGATAGCATTGGCATAGAATTCTCGCACAAGCTCCACGTTGACCTTCGCTGAGGCTCACAGAGAACATCCAAGCCGTAGTTATCAAGGATGACATGAGGCGTGTGGTAGTGCCCTTGCTCACGGAGGCGAATGGTTCGCTCGGTCCAGATGTTTTGCTCTTCAAGCTCTTTGTAGCGAGCCTCTTGAGCGGGTCCCAGAAATCGAACAACGTCGAAAGCGGCAGGCCTAGAGGGCCCAGCTCCAGCAGAGGAAACTCTTTGTCTCTTAGGTGCCATCTGAAATTTCAACACAAAAATCAACAGAAAAGTGACACCGAGGTGTCCATTAGCAAATAATCATGCAAATAGAAAAGCAAACCAACCAACCAAAGCATTACAACTAATCGGAAACACAGAAAAACACAGTAGAAGAATTTTCTGAAATTCTGCAGACCGCGCTGACCGCGTTGAGCGCGCTCTGCGATTTTCAGAAAAATTCCTCTGCAAAACAGAATTTTTCTCCACAAAAAAACTTCCTAGGGCAGCGAAAATAACATCCTATTACTTCTCTAGCAAATAAACATCCTAATTCTAAGAGAAAATTCGAAAATTCCTAACCCTAGGTTTTCAAAATCTAACCTAAACATGCAATGTACACGAAATTGAGAAAGGAAAAACATAGTATACTTACTAGGATGCCTTGGGTGATTGATTGGACAAAGAAATTCGCAAAAATTCGAAGATTTTTGGTTGGGGGTTTTTGGGATTTTGAGAGAGTGAGGATTTGTGAAGAAAAGAGGGAAAAAGGGTTGAAAATAACCCTAAACCCTTTTTAAACTAACCAGGCCACGAATTGGGCCTCCAAAACCTGATTTTTCAAAATATTTTTTTTAAAAAAATCCCAGACCGCGCTGAGCGCGACCCCTATCGCGCTGAGCGCGAAACTTTCTGCCAGATGGGTCAAAATGCGCGCTGAGCGCAACCTGCAGAATTTTGATTTTTCTGCTAAAACAGCAAATTTACAGTTGGGGCAAGCGTAAATGAGTTCAAGGAAGAATACTTACAATGTTGGGGTGCCTCCCAACAAGCACTTTGTTTAACGTCGGTAGAGCTCGACGGTTCATGATGATCATTGATCATCAAAGAAAATGTTGCCAACCTCATAATTTGCTCCTCCGAATGTGTGAACCTCCACGACTTCCTCCTCCGCTGCATCATTTCGAGAAACGTCAAGTTTGATCTTGGTATGCGTTGTTTCTTCAAAAAGCTTGAAAGCGACCTCTTTATCTTGCACTCTTACTTTCATAATTTCATTGTCGACATCAATCATCATCCGAGCCGTCTTCATGAATGGTCTTCCAAGAATTAATGGTATCTCTCGATCCTCCTTCATGTCAATTATCACAAAATCCACAGGAAACAAGTACTTGTCCACCTTTACTACCATATCCTTAATAACTCCATAAGGTGAAATGGTTGACTTGTCGGCAAGTTGCAAAGCCATTTTTGTAGACTCCATTCTAACATTCCCCAATCTTTTAACAATGGATAACGGAATTAAATTGATGCTAGCCCCTAGATCGATCAAACCATTACCCCTGAATGTATCTCCAATGGCCACCGGCAACGTGACACTCCCCGGATCGAATTCCTTCACTGGAAGAGCTTGCTTGAGTATGGAACTACAATTAGCATCAAGTAATATCGTCTCCTTATCCTTGTGCCGCTTCTTCCTTGTGAGCATATCCTTCATAAATTTCACATATTTCGGCATTTGCTCTAATGCTTCGGAAAATGGAATGTTTATGTGAAGTTGTTTAAAAATATCCATAAACCGAGCATATTGTCTTGCCTTCTTTGACGGCGCATGAGGGTAAGACAAATTTTGAATGGGAGCCGCGCTTTCTTCTTTACGTCCCTTTTTACTCTTCCTTGCATTCTTCTATTTCTTTTTACTTCCTTTACCATTTTCTTTCCCCTTTTCAACTAAGGTTGCCTCCTTTTCAACTGCACTGCTCTTATATTCAATCACATCTTCCGACTCAGCTTCCTCTACAACTTCATCGTTTTTTTCAACTACACCCTCATCCTCTTTCTCAACTACTACATCATTCTCGACTAAATCATCTTCCACATCAACATCATTAATTTTTTTAGAGGGAAGGTGAGGATAAGGTAATTTTCTTAATGGAAAAGTGACTTCCTTCTCCTTACCCTTTCTCATCTTCTTCTTCTTCTCCTCTACTTTCTCCTTTTCAACTACACAATTTTCCTTTTCATTTTCAACTAACACCTCCGATTCATCCTCCTCTACATCTTCATCGCTTTCACAATCCGTCATCTCATTTTTATTTATAGTGAAAATTGCTTTGCAATACTCCTTCGGGTTTGTTTGAGTGGTTGGAGAAAATGATGTCGAAGCTTTTTGTTCGGAAAGTTGCCTAGCTAGCTGCCCCACTTGAGTTTCCAAGTTCTTAATAGATGCCTCCGTGCTCTTTTGATTAGCCATAGAAGCTTGCATAAATTGAGCTAGAGTGTCTTGAATGTTGGAAGATCTCACTTGATTTTGAGGTTGGTTTTGTTGTTGACCTTGATTTTGTTGTTGACTTTGATTTTGATTTTGTGTTTGATATGGATTTTTCCTTCCTTGGTTATTGTTATCTTGCCTCCACCCTCCTTGATAACCTTGATTACCCCTTTGTTGGTAACCTTGGTTTTTATTTTGATAAGGGTAAGGAGCTCGTTGTTGGTACCCTTGGCCTTGGTTGGCCACATAGTTAGCTTCCTCATTCTCCGGAGGACAAAAGCCGGTTTTATGATCTCCTTTGCACAATTCACAACAAGCTATTTGGCGAGCTTGCTTATTTGATGCTCCTTGTAACTCCATGATTTGTTGATGGAGTTTAGCCATTTGTTTTGTCAATTCTTCAACTTGTTTCGCAAATAATTTGTTTTGCGCCACAAGTGCTTCATGACTCGAACCAATTTCTAAAACTCCCGTTTTCACTTGTACACCTCCTTGATCATGTTGAGTTTGATGATCATTCCTACCCATCTTCTCAATTATTTGGATTGCTTCATATGGTGTTTTTGCCATCAAAGAACCTCCCGCCGTGGCATCCAACAACAATTTGTGTTGAGGTTGGAGACCATTTCGGAAAATATGAATTTGTGTAAGCTCGTCAAAACCGTGGCTCGGACACTTCCTTAGCATAGACTTATATCTTTCCATGCCCGATTCAAAGGCTCGTTTACTCCTTGCAAAATACCGAGATAGCCGTCTTAGCCTCCATGAAACGTGATTGAGGGAAAAAGCGTTCAAGAAACTTTTCCTCCAAAACATTCCAATTAGTCATTGTCTCTTGCAATTGATCAAGATACCAATCTTTTGCCTTCCCCACTAGAGAATGAGGGAAAAGCCTTTGGAAATATTGCTCTTCTTGGTCTTCCGGAGCACCCGCCGCTCCCGCGATCTCATAAAACTTGGTAAGGTGAGTGTAAGGATCTTCATGGTCATGGCCATGAAATGGACTTATATAGAAGTTGAAGCAAGCCCGTCTTCATTTCCGCAACCCTTGCATTTGCTTGACGAGCAAATTGGGCATTGTGACGAGGGCTATTGACACACGGCCCCCGTGGTGGTGGTGGTGGTGGTGGTTGTGGTTGATTCTCCGCCATAGTGGTGACTTCTCCAAACACGGGTGGTGTTGAAGAAGTAGATGCTTCTCCTCTTTCTCCTCTTTCTTGCCTTTGTCTAGCTTGTCTTTTTCTTCTTTTAGCACTACTATTAAGTCTTCTAGCCGTCCTTTCAATTTCGGGATCGAAAAGGAGTTGGTCGGCCGAAATACTTCCCCGCATAAACTAATTCCTGAAAAACTCTAGCCACACAAAAGAAACAAAGAGAGATTAGTAGAAAAAGTCTTAAAACACACAACTATTGCTATATTAACAACATCAAACGCCAATCCCCGGCAGCGACGCCATTTTGTTGTAGGATTTTTCCGTAAATAAGTATTTTTAATTATCGATTCCACAGGGATTGGTGTATGTTATAGTCTTTCAATATAAAAGTGTATTTTAAGATATTGTAACTAAAGGGTTTTGTTATCTATGCTACTAGAACCATGAGTTTCCAACAATAACTAAATTAATTCTTTCAAAGAGAGTTATGTTTGGATTAAAGAGAGTTTGAGGGTGTATTCCAATTAAAGAGGCATGTCAAGATTAGTTTCATTGATCTAGTTTCATATATATCCCATTAATCAAGTGATGAACATAATAGATGATTTCTACAAATACATATCCTCTCAATCTTGTAGATTTCCCACCAAGATTGTGAATGTTATCATGTTAATCCTTGCATGATTCCTCACTACAACTATTAGCATGATAATCATTAAGTTCAATATTTTGTAAACTCTAACACACAAATCTATTCCTAGCATTTGTTTATTAGAGGATGAATATCCTAGGTCACTTTGAAATATTCTTTTCCAAGCAAAACTCAAAGCATAAAGATGAAGAACAAAGATATTCAACTATATTAATCATCAACCATGTTCATACACAAATGGATTAATAGAAATACATACTATATAGATCAACTACCTCTAATCTTGACACAAAAAGAGCTTAGCCACTCATTTCCATAGTTGCTTGCTCTCAAGATTGTTGGTAAGAATGATGGAAAAAATCCAAGAAATCAAGAAGGAAAAGCTATGGTGTTCTTTCTCCACTTGCCCTAGATTTTTACAAAGATGAAAAGATAATCATGGTGGAGTGTTTTTTTCTTCCTTTACAAGCCAAAAAGTCAGCTGAAATGATGGGTTGGTGGCTCAAAAGTGAAAGCATGGGTTCTGTCCTTTTTCTGCTTTTTTCGCAGACCGCGCTAAGCCCGGTTACGCGCGCTGAGCGCGATCATGCTGGCACCGCGCTGAGCGCGACCTGTAGCATGCTTCCTTCACCCAAAATTATCTTCAAAAGAATCATCCCTAAAGCTCTTCAAGTGCCCTTGAATCCAAGCTTGGGAGAATTAGTCAATAAATTCCTACAAATAAGAGTGAAATAAGTTAAATAATATATATTAAACAAAAACTAAATAAAAACCTAATTAAAACAAAATACTAGAATAAATATACAAATTAAATAAAAAGACATTGTTAAGGACCACAAAATAATGTACAAAATAACTACAATTTGGTCCTTAACACTCAACAACAGCAATTAGCGTACGAAACTGACACTGTTAGGAACCAATTCGAAGAACTTCTCAATAAAGGCCTATCTGAAATGGAAGCAGTATAGCAACTCAAAGGAGAAGTGGCTACCCTAGAAGGGGCAAGACGTTTCACCCAACAAAGGCTTGAGTCCTTTCGAAGCACTTTTGAAAGATTGAGAAACAATGCATAATTTTAAATCTTTGTTTGTTTAATTAATTTTAAATCTTGATTTGTAATATCTGAACAACGCCATTTTGGCAATGTATGGTACCATTTTGGCATTCCTTTATAATATTTCGATTATGTTGTTATTATTCGAATCTCCTGCAGGTGAGGCCTATAGTTTTTCAAATATTTTCCATTAACCTTTAAGATTCGTTTGTCATCAGCTAACTCTTCGATTTCATATGCATTGTTTGAGAATATCTTTAGTATTCGAAAAGGTCCTTCCCAATGAGGTGACCATTTATCTAATGTTTTATTCTTCTTGTCCATGGGCAATATGACTTTCCAGACTAAGTCATTAATAGTGAATGTTTATCTTTCACCCTTTTGTTGTATGCCCTGGCTACTCTTTCCTTTTGCCTCATTAGCATTTCCAATGCATCTAGTCTAACTTCGTCTAACTCAACTAACTCATTCATCATCATCTCCCAATATAATGCAGATGGGATCTCATTTTGCCTTTGAATTCGAACTGATTGTAGATGAATTTCCACTGGTAAAACTGCATCATGGCCAAATGTTAGTTGGAAAAGCGTGGTGTTAGTAGCTTCTTTAGGAGATGTTCTACAGGCCCATAGTATTTGGTCCAAGGTCTTGTGCCAATTCCTTGGCTTTTTACCAATGTGTTTTTTTAATTAACCCTATTATCACTTTATTCGCTGCTTCGACCTGACCATTTGCTTGAGCATAATATGGTGTTGATGTTAATAATCTAAACCCCATCTCTTGAGCAAATTCCTGCATCTTTCTACCAGTAAACACAGAACCTTGGTCTGTGGTTATGCTCTTTGGCAATCCGAACCTATAGATTATCTGTTTCTGTATGAACTCAATAATAGCCTCTTGATCAGCAACTATTAGTGGTACTGCTTCGATCCACTTAGTAAAATAATCAATTCCTACTAAGATATATTTCTGTCCTTTAGACGAAGCAGGATTAATTTCTCCTATTAAATCTAATGCCCATCCTCTAAAGGGCCATGGTTTAATGATCGAATGTAACTCACTTGCAGGAGCATGTTGAATTCCTGCATGTTTCTGGCATTCTTCACAGCCTTTAGAAAAATCTATACAATCTTTAAGCATGCTGGGCCAATGCATACCATATCAGAATAACAACCATTTCATCTTATGGCCTGCTTGATGTGCCCCACATGCCCCATTGTGGACCTCTGACAATGCTAAGTATGCCTCACCTTCTCCTAGGCACTTCATTAATACGCCTTCCTGGGTCTTCTTGAACAATTCATTTCCCATGAGGACATATGATAATGCTCTATATTTTATCTTCCTATCAACATTCAATGTTGGATTTTTTAAATAACTCACAATTGGACTTCGCCAATCTGCATCTGATAAGGTGTCTATGGCTAGTACTTCGAACCCCTGCTTGTCAGCACAACCTAACTTTATATTTTCTAAATCTGATGGTATGAGTCTAGTAGCCATAACCCTACCTCTTAATTCAACCAAATCTTCAAATTTTTTGGTAGAAACTTTATACCCTGAAGCCAACTGTGCTAGGTCATTTGCTTATTGATTTTCTATTCTTGGTATATGTTGAATATCCATGTATTCGAATTTTTTGAGTAGCCTGTTAACTATGATGAAGTATGTCATCAGATTGTCCTTTATGCATTTGTATTCCTTTGTTATTTGCTTGACCACTAACTCTGAATCTTCTTTAATTTCGACTCTAGTTGCCCCCAATTCCAACAAAGCTTCAAGTCCGACAATGAGCGCTTCGTACTCAGCTTCGTTGTTTGAGCAACGAGGACCATCCAACTTATACTTGAATTTTGTTGAAATTCCTTCAGGAGAAATTATAAGAACTCCAACACCACTACCATCTTTATGGGTCGAGCCATCGAAGTATAATTTCCAAGGTTGTGTTTCAACATAACCCATGACAGTCTCTTCGACCAGTGAATGATCCACAATGAAATCAGAAACTACTTGACCTTTCACAGCTCTTAAAGGCATGAAAGTCAAAGAATATTTTGTTAAGGCCAAAGCCCATTTACCAACTCTGCTATGCATTATTGGTTTCGAAAGCATGTGTTTGATAATATCGAAATGGGATGAAACATAAACATCAACAGGCTTTATATAATACTTAAGTTTCATACAAGAAAAATACAAACAAAGACATAGCTTTTCTATGTTGCTATATCTAGTTTCTGCATCATTCAACACCCTACTTAAATAGTATATGGCTCTTTCGATGCCATTGCTATCTTCTTGTGCTAACATACTACCTATGATAACTTCAGAAGCGGATATGTACAATCTCATGGGCTTTCCCCATGAAGGTGGAGACAAGATAGGAGGCTGAGTGAGATTTCTCTTTATATTGTCAAATGCCTCCTGATGTGCTTCGTCCCATTCGAAGGCTTGGCCTTTCTTCAAACGAAGTAACAGAGAGAAAGCCTGAGTTCTTCCACTTAGATTCGAAATGAACCTTCTTAAAAAGTTAATCTTTCCTAGCAAATATTGCAACTCCTTTTTTGATGTAGGTGCTTTCGTGTCCATAATGGCTTTGGTCTTGTTTTGGTTGATCTCAATACCTTTCTTATGAACCACAAAGCCAAGAAAATCTCCAGCCTGCACAAAAAATGCACATTTAAGGGGGTTCATTTTTAAGCCATGTTTTCTCATTCTTTCGAATGATTGGCTCAAATGATGCAAATGAGTTTTTGCAGATACTGATTTGATGACTATATCATCAATATACACCTGCATAAAAGTCTCAATGAAATCATGGAAAATTGAATTCATTGCCCTTTGATAAGTTGCTCCAGCATTTTTTAAACCAAAAGGCATCACTACCCATTCGTAGGTGCCTAAGGCTCCTGGACAACGAAATGTTGTCTTAGCAACATCTTCTTCAGCAATAAAGATCTGGTTATACCCAGAGTATCCATCTAACATGCTTAAGTATTCAAATCCTGCAGCAGAGTCTATTAGCATTTCTGCCACAGGCATGGAGTACTCATCTTTGGGGGTAGCAGTATTTAAATCTCTAAAATCTATGCAAATTCTCAGAGAGCCATTTTTCTTAATAACAGGTACTATATTTGCTAACCATTCGACATACCTTGTGGTTCTGATGAATCTGCAGCGCATTAACCTTTCAATTTCAGCTTTAATCTTTGTGAGGACTGCTGGTGCGAATCTTCTAGGAGTTTGCTTGATGGGCTTCTTGCCATCCTTGATTGGAAGTCTGTGATCCACTAACTCTCTCTTCAAACCAGGCATTTCATCATAGTCCCATGCGAAGCAATCTTTGTTCTTCTTGAGAACTTCGATCACTTCCTGCTTGAGGCTTGGATTGAGTCTTGCACTCACATAAGTTATTCTTTTCATGTTTTCATCCCCCAAATTCACCTCTTCGAGTGGATCTTGCGCCAACATTTTAGCACCTGAGTCTGTGGGGTCCTTCTCGAAGCCTAGGGGTTCCTTATCATAGATGGCATCTAGCCTTTGATCTATTTCGACTATCACGTGTTCTTCAAGGGGTGAGCCTTTCGAGCCATCCCCATCTATTTTGTTTACTTCTGCGGCCATATTATCTATCTCAGCTTCTAAGGCCGCTTTCCATTCGTTTTCAGCCATGTAGGCCGAAATCGTTTCGAAGAAGGAGGACTCAATCATGAGCAAGGTTATCGAATTCCCAGCCTATTGGCCATCTTTGTGTAGCGCCTTCGACTTCTTCATCTCCTTTTATTATCCTTCTATCCCAATACATTCCATCATGGCGAAGGGTCATGTAATAGTGCGCGTTCCTAGTTTCATTGATCTCATCACTTGGGGTACAAGGAGCAATTTTGGCTAAGTATTTGTCATAGTTTCTCTTATTAACTAAGTTGACTGCTGTCATGAAATAGCTCTGATCCGCTTCGATGTTCTCAACAATACCATCCTCTCTCCATAAAACTAGCCTTTGATGCATCGACGAAGGAACTGCTCCAACGCCATGGATCCATTCTCTTCCCAACAGCAAGTTGTAGTTGGCTTTAGCTTCGATCACCATGAACATAGTGGGTCTGCAGCTTGATCCCACTGTCAAATCCACTTGGATCACTCCCAATGTCTGGCCTACTTTTCCTTCATAGTTCGATAGTACCATGTTGTGTGGTTTGATATCGACATCCTGTATTCCCAGCTTCTTCAGCATGAAATGAGGCATCAAGTTCACTACAGCGCCTCCATCCACCAAGACTTTGTTTACGCCATGTGTACCAACTTTTGCTCGAATGAACAATGGCTTCAGATAATTTTGCATAGCTGGCTCTGGGTGCTCGAAGAAAGCATTCTGCTCTTCGACAACTCCATTATCCATCACATAATAGCACACTGGCCTATGTTTCATCAGATCTATTGAATCATCCTCCTCGTGCTCTCCGACTTCAGTCTCTTGTCCAAATTCACAAGGCAACAGAGATACCACATTGCAGTTGATGTTGAGTGAAGATTCCCCCTCTGATTCGAAATTGTCAGTTAGCATATCCTCATCTTCCTCTGGACCTGGTGTGTACTCCTTCGATTCATTTTGCTTTGTTTCAGAGAAAAGTCTCCTGCTAACTGGGGGTTCGCCCTCAGGTTGATTGTTTGGCGTAGGTTTGTTGGTACTTGATTCCTCTTTGTTCTTGTTCGAAGCCACTCCTTTGTCTAACATAGCTTCCCTCTCAGCCTTTCGAATTCTTTGTTGCCTGCGCCATTGTGATCTTGACATAGGGTTCTTTCCTTTGTAGTTTTCTAACCTCACTTCTTCCCTCTTTTCCATATTGAACTGCCTTCTATATGTCATGGCGTGACATGCATTTCGTTCATTGTTCCTCCACTTGTCTTTCCCCTTGTCAGTCCTAACTTGTAGCCACTTGTCTGTTGGTACTTCAACAGGGACTTTAAACGTTACTCTTCGAGCGCCTCTAGGATAAGGACTATCAGGCCTCCGTTGGGTGTAGTTGCTCTCGAAACGTTGGCTCATCTGACCAGTTTCTTTGTGGTTCCAGCATGGGGTGAAAGGGATTGTTTCGAAGGCTCCGGCCACATTTTGATCATAAACTGCAGAACACCTTGGACACACCAGGCATTTGGTTGCTCCTTTGTGACAACGAACCAAGAACTCTAATAAACTTTCTCCAGCCTTAGGGTAGCATCTGAATAGCTGGTTATCCTGGCGCCAGTTGATGCCAGTTCGTGCCCTTTGTTTCTCCTCGAAGTCTGCAGCAATTCTCTGATTACAAATGATGTTGCATCTGGGACATAGTATCATTTCAGCATTCTCTTTGTGGCACATCATAAGGTAGTCTTTAAGACTGGCATCCCTAACATAACTGTCCTCCATCTTGTATTTTTCTTTCTCTAAATATCTTTCCATTTCCTCCATTTCGGAACGAGGTCTCTCCATATCTACCATGTTAACATCCACATCTTCCCCCTTTATGTCAGCATCTCCCCATCCTGTAGGTTTGATATCTTCGATTGGGTTTTTTGAACTTTCTGGAGCAGAATATTTCACCAGGTAGTCGAACTTTCCGCTGGGCTCCCCCAAGGTATCCCATATTTCTTTCTGAGGAAGAACTGGCGTTGTAATCTGGACTTTCTCCAACTTTAGCCTCAGGCCTTCAGTAGCCTGTGTCAATTTTTATTTTTGATTCTCCTGGCCTTCAGTAGCCTGGATCTCTTTCGAAGCAGCCAAAGGCACCACTTCGATCGAAGCCTCCTGTTCCTTATGGACGTCCTCAGCAACCTCCTTTTCGACTTCAACCAACTCGTGGTTTTCATCTTTAGTGTTTTTCTCTCCTGATGGAGTGTCACCTTCATTTGCTTCCACCATATTTATTTCTCCAATGTATGCAGGCTCAGAGTAATTGGTGTCTGCAACATCTAAAGGGTCTTCATCTACTTTCATCTTTGGCTTGTCAAGCGAACTTTAATCTACCTTCCTTGATTGCATTTTGAATCAGATCCCTGAAAAGAAAACATTGTGAGGTTTTGTGGCCTAGGAAACTATGGTACTTGCAAAATCCTCTTTTCTTTCTTTGATCTAAAGGAGGTAATTTGACATTCGATGGCACAATTAGTTGGCCATCTTTAACAAGCAAGTAAAAAATTTCGTCACATTTCGTTACGTCGAAGGTATACACCTTCTTTGGGAATTTGTCACTTTTCTCATTTTCAACAATTTCTTTCCCTTTTGTGGGAACTAGTAGTTTACAAGAGTAAGGTGGAGCTTGTTTTAATTCAGCGAGGTCGATTTCGACCTCTTCGAATTCAGGATAATCTTCAACTTCCTCAGTTTCGACATAGGAAATTCTTTCTTTCTTGTAACTTTTAAAAGCCCTGGCCTTTTCGGCCTTTAGTCTTTCGACTTGTCGAACCCTGTCTGCTAATTGAGCCATGTCCCTCAAGTATTGTGTGTCTAATTTCTTTCGAATAGAGTAGTCTAGGCCCCCAACAGCCATTTCGACTAACTCATGTTCAGGAACTACTGTGAAACATCTAGATTTCAAAAGTTTAAACCTATTCAGATAATCATCTATGGGTTCAGTAAATTTCCTCTATACGCTGGCTAGCTCTTTCAGACTTATTTTAGATTGTCCCATGTAAAATTGTGAAATTCCTGGCAGCAGATACATGATGTCACAGAGAATGTTATGACACACTATCTGACACTCTGTTAACAATTCACACAGTAAATGAAAACAGCAGTAAAGAACACAATAAGTTGTTTACCCAGTTCAGTGTCTAACTACACCTACATCTGGGGGCTACCAAGCCAGGGAGGAAATTCACTATTAGTAGAATTAATTCAGGAATAAACCAACCAGTTTATCTCCTTCACTTAAAACCTACCCAATGCAACTTCAACCTAAGTCCTACTTAGATCAGAGTACCTACTCACTCCCCCTCAATCACAGCAGTGATATCAACCTATTGAATATTTGAATTGTGAAGACACACTTCAATAAACTATCTTGATCTTACTTCAAAGCTTTCAATCAAGAGACAAACACTCGTGCTTTAAAGCTTTGAGTGATAAACTACCCTTACAGCAAATCCTAGTCCAAGGCACTTATCAATTGATAGTTGCTTGGCTCACAAGAGAAACTAGAATTACACAATACCAACTGTTACAAATCCTAACAGTACACAAATAACAAGCTGCTATCTCTTCAATATAATCCAAGGGCGCAACACAATTGTAAGGGTTGAATTCCTTTTATAGAAGCAGTCCTGAAACTTCAGTTTTGGGCTTCCATAAAGATAACTAGGGTTCACTTAATTTAATCCTAAAAACATGGTCTTTTCAACAACCAATTTAGGTTTAATTAAGATTAACCTAGCAACCACGTGAGCATGCTTTCTAATGTGAGAAAAACAATAATTAGCACTCAACAAACTTCACGAAAAATCTCGGGAAAAAGCAGTTCGAGCAGAATGTCACCTGAATGTCATAACATCTGTTATGACATCGATATTCTGCAATTTCCACAACTTTAGCTTCGATTCATTCTTTAACATCCTTAGCAGGTAGGATTTATCTTCAATCTCTGAATGTCATGACATTTATCATGACATTGCTAAAGCCTAGTTTTACCAAAATTAATGCCAACTTAAAACACTAACAAACTCCCCCTTTGGCACATTTTTGGCTAAAACTACTTAACCTATCAGAGTACATATGCAGCAGAAGACAAACTACTTCTAAGCTTAAAGAAACTAGAACCTAGAGATAAGATAAATTCTACCCATACAGAAATCCCACAATTCCCACAATTGCCCACATACAAAATTTTAAACAGGCCATACAATTCCCCAAAGTCCCAGCCACTGCCACACATAGTTGCTCATAGTTTCCCACACAAGGATTCTTCTCCCCCTTTCTAGCCATAAAGGGCCAAAGGAAACAATACAATTACCCCAAACTTTTAATCAAAAAGTACCAGTATAAAAGTACCAGCATAAATGTTTAAGGGTTACACATCTGTCAACAAAATGATTACAATTATCCAAGGTTTAAACAAAATAAGAACAGGGGCATGTGAGCAACAGGAGACAATTGATAGAATAAAAATCAGAGGCAACATGGGCAACAACTCAAGTGCTTTCTTCTCCAGAAGAAGCACTGTGAAAGGACACATCTTTAGAGCCTTCTTTACCAGCAACTACTTGGTCAGCATCATCATCTTCCTCCATATGAGCAGCAGAAGTATCACCATCAAGCCTTTCTTCCTCAACCTCTGTGTCTTTTTCCTTTTCAAGAGTAGAGATCAGTGCTTCAAGGGTCTGCTTCCTTGCTTCAAGTTCCCTACTGGTCTCCCTTAGCACAGCAATGACATCTGCCTTCTGAGAATTGGCCTTGACATTTGATGTCTCAGCTGGTGTCATGACAATGTCAGGAACATGCTTCCCTTGAAATAGTTTGTAGTGGAAGCCAAGGGCAGGGGCTCTTTTACACACTGTATCTCTATTTTCCAGAATGTCTGGGTATTGATCAGTTATAATGCCACACAAGAGGGGGGAAATGCTATTGGTCCTTTTATAGCATAACTGTCAGCATGTTTTAGGATCTGATAAAAAATGTAGCTTCCATAATCAAACTTTGCCTTTGTTCCAACAGCAAAAATGAACCTCCCCACACCAATGGAGATGGTTGACTTGTGGTTTGTGGGAACCCAGTTGGCTGCACCTATCTTGTGCAGAATAGCAAATTTGACACTTAATTTGCTAGCAGAAAGCTTTCCCCCTTCAAAGGCCAATGTTTTACTTGCTTGGCAGTAATTGTTTGACACACTTGATTATCAGATTCTTCAAGCTCAGGTTGAGGATCATCTGCTCTCCCCAAATACTTGTTGATTACACTTGGGGAAAACTTCACTTTTCTTCCTCTGACAAACACAGTCTTAAAATCTGCTGATCTTCCATCAGCACAACCACTTGACAGGTTCACAATAAACTCCTTCACCAGACCTTCATAACAATTTGAGAACTTCACCACAGTTCTCATCAACCCAGCTTCCTTGATCAGGTCAATCACATCCTTGCAATCAAGAGCATCTTTATTCAGTTCCCTTTCAAGTGCAATTCTCTTCAAACTCACATATTTCCACCTGTTAGCATTTTCAGGGTGGTGGAAGAAAATGTTGTCAATTGCCACTTCAGGGACCATGGGAATTTTCCCAAGAGACAACCTCTTTCTTGAATGAATGTCAGAGACATTCTCTGTAACATCAAAATCAGAATCATCCTGATCTGAGGGCTCAGATGCTTTCCTGTTCCTCACAATTGAGGTGCTCTTTGCCTTAGAGGTACCACCTGTACTCTTCATCTTACTCTTCCCTTTGGGAGTTTTAGCCTTCTCTTTACCAGATTTTTCAACAGTCTTGTTCACAACCTTAGGAGACCTATGAGAAGCTTTAGTAACCTTCTCCTGAACAGGACTTGGAATGACATTTTGCTTCCCTTTCCTATTCATTACCCTCCTAGCAATGCTGGGATTAACTTTTGCTATGAGGTCATTATCAGAAAACTCTTCATCTAGATTGATGATGTGAGAATTAACATTCTGATTAGTGTTTTTCTCAGAAGACTCTTCCAGGTTGTCATCAGCTTGTTTTTCTGGAGTTTCTTCAAGAATGCTATCAGAGATGTTACTAGCAGAGATAGCAGGAGATTTATCAGAGGTACAATGATCTGAGGATTTTTCAAGAATCTCATCAGAGATCTCATTCACATTATCAGCAGGGGATTCCATTACATTATCATCTTCACATCCTTCAAGAACTGAAGCAGAAGGATTTACATTATCCTTGACAGGTGAGTCAACATCATCACCAGATGTCTTGACATTCTCATTGACATTTGGATCAACTGCTAAGCTAGGGCTAGCAGACTTATGATTCAGGGGGACTGTAATCCCAGGTACAGATTTATTCTCATTTAGGATATCAGACACTATCCTAGCTATGGCCTCATGCACTGACCTAGACCCTTCTCTGTTTACTAGTTCTGAGGGAACAGAGGATGATGGTACTGAAGTCTTACCAGAAGGAGATACTTGAGCCCTTCTTGCATTTCTTGTGCGTAACTTCTTGACCTTTTCTGGGTCAGTGGCCATTGCACGCAGTGGTGTCACCCTCAGAGCTTCAGCTTGCATGGCTTCAGTGTTTGCTCTAGCTTCAGCCATGGGGAGAGATGGAGATCCTGATTCTTGAGATGAAGAGGATGATGAAGACATATTTCGCTGATGGTTCTTGAGAGAGAGAGAGAGCGAAAATGACAAAGGGTTTCAGGGTTTCTTTTGAATGAAGAAAGTGTGATACTACTTTCAAAAGAGGAAACTCTTATATGTGGGTGTCTCTTCCTATTCTTGGATCTTTTAAAATAAGGATGAAAATACCTAAATAACCCACTTATAAATAATTGAAGTAAACAATCCCTTTCACCCCTTGTTGTAGGCACAGTTAATTGCTACAACTCCTCAAATTGACAAATATCCAATTTGTCCCTTAAGGTCTTAAATTGATCACTCTCAAGAGCTTTAGTAACAATGTCACTGTACAATGTCATGACATCCTGTATGACATTGTGGTCAGTTAGCATCTACTTTATCTAGATCATCTTAAAACAGTTTCTCCTTTCTGCTATGTATTTAACATAATATAAAGCCACACAGATTTTCTTCTTACTGACCCAAGATATAAGATTGCTTCTTGAGAAGAGACATCCATCAACAGGGCTTTTACACAAGCTTTGATCAACACTTTCTCCACTTGTTTTCTTGGACAACTTCAAATGTGGAGGGGTAAGAGTCCTAGTGTGGCTGCCATTACTCAGTCCAAGATTCTTGACACAATTCCTTGCATACTTGCTCTGTGAAAGAAGTGTTGAGCCTTCCATCAATGTGTCTGACATTCCTCCAGATACTATGTTATTAACATAGATGGAAGCCACCATGATCTTTTCTCCTCTGACCAAGAGGGTTTCATTCAAGACTCTTCTCCTGTATCCTTTGACAGTAAGATACTAGGTTATCCTTTCATGCCAGATCCTAGTACTTTGCTTTAGTACTTTAGGAGCGGTAAGATGTCTAGACATTGAGTGTGACATTCTGATTTCCTGTCCAACCTTATACTTTCCACAGATTCTCCCTTTGTCTATGAAAGATCTTGATATCCTTCTGACTCCCTCTATGGAACTTATCCTTCTCATTCCTTTGAGATGTGAATGACCAGATACTTGCTGCCACAACTTTACTTTCTCTTCACCTGTGTCTGTTGAACTCATAGAGGATAGAGTGGTTTTCTCAGATTCCCACATGTAGCAGTTGTCCTTTGATCTGACTCCTCTCATAATCACTACCTGTTCATCATTGATTACAAGACATTCAACCTTAGTGAAGTTGTTGTGAATCCCATATCACATAGTGACTTATGCTAATGAGATTTGCATTCGGACCTTTTACTAGCGCACTCCATTTAGGTTTGGAACTCGGGCGGTTTGAGTTTCCAACACCTTTGATTTCTCCTTTAGCTCCATCTCCAAAAGTAACAAAATTTGGTAGAATGATGCTTAACATCATTGAGAAGATTCTGTCTCCTCATGTGCTTGGAACAACCACTGTCAAAGTACCAATCTTTCTTGGTAGACACACTAAGAGAAGTGTTAGCTACCGAACAGCATCTTCTTCTTCCTTTGTTGAGAGTATGATACCGTTGGTTTTAGGCTTCACATAAGACCCTTGATTAGGATATCCATGTAACCTGTAGCAAAAAGATTTTATGTGACCAAACCTTCCACAATAATGACACCTCCATCTTTGAAACTTTTTGTTCATGTTTCTATGATTTTGATGTTGCACCCAATGTTGTGACATCGGTTTGACATTGGTTTATTAGGTCATTCTTCCTTTTGTTATTGACAAACTTCTTAGTCTCCACATATCCGAGACCTATTCCTGTTTTGTGGTATGACATCTTCTTTGTCATAGACTTGCCAAGTTTGTTCCTTTCCTGGTTATTAACAGATCTCTTTGCAGCCACATACCCTGAGCCAGATACATTTCCTGTTTTGTGTTGTGCCAACTATTTTGACATTGGTTTCCCATGTCTCTTCTTCTTAATGTCACCAATGAGTTCTTTTCACCACATATCCTAGACCATGCTTATTTCCTGCATTTTGTCCAAGCTGAAGAATTTCTTCCAACTTATTTGTACCAGATGTCAACATTTTGACAGATTTAGACATCTGATCAAGTTTGGAGTTCAGCATTACAATATCACTATTGAGGAGATTTATAGTGGTGTGTTTTCCTTTTCTCGACCTCCGACTTCACATTCTCGACTTCAACTTCTCAATCGACTTTTCCTCATTCTGCTGACAAACTTCACCATTTTTTACACACAACTTCCTGTAGGTTTCAGCAAGCTCTTCAAATGTCACTTCCTCATCACTAGAATCCATATCAGAATTGTACACTCCAGAGAGAGCAGTGACAAGTTTGGCACCTTCTTCCTCAGATTCACTTCCTGAATCACCATCAAACTAAGTGACAGCCATTCCTTTCTTTTGTTTCTTTAGAAAGGTGGGACATTCAGCTCTAATATGTCCAAATCCTTCACATTCATGACATTGGATTTTACTTCCTTGACTTCCTTTTTCTTCTGACTTGGATCTTCTACTGGAGTCATAAGATCTGCTGATGTCAGATGCAATGTCCTTGACATTTGACCTTGACTTTGGATCAATCCTCCTGATGAGTTTGTTGAACTGTCTTCCAAGCATGGCTATAGCTTCAGATATCTTCTCTTCATCTTCCACCTTGCATTCCTCTTCAGTATTGGATACAAGTGCTATGCTCTTGTTTTTCTTGTCAACAGTTTCACCGATTCCCATCTCAAAAGTCATAAGGGAACCAATAAGTTCTTCAACCTTCAAGGTGCTGATGTCTTGAGCTTCCTCTATTGCAGTGACTTTCATTGCAAATCTCTTAGGCAAGGATCTGAGAATCTTTCTCACCAGCTTCTCTTCTGACATCTTTTCACCAAGTCCTCCTGAGGTGTTGGCAATCTCCAAGATATTCATGTGAAACTCATGAATAGTCTCATCTTCTTTCATCTTCAAATTCTCAAATTTGGTAGTGAGCATCTGAAGTCTTGACATCTTTACCTTGGATGTCCCCTCATGTGTAGTTTTGAGAGTTTCCCAAACATCCTTGGCCAGTTCACATTGATGAACAAGTTTGAAGATATTTCTGTCAATACCATTGAATAATGCATTCAATGCTTTAGAGTTTTGATCGGTCACCATTTCTAGTAAGTTTTCGCACCTTTTTCCGACAAGAATTCATAGTTTGGTAACACTAAACGGTAGTTGCACGTGTGTTTAGAGTAAGTTTTCGTATTTCTTTTTGTGTGATGTCTTTGTGTCTTATTGTCCTTTAAGTGTTGAAAAAGTACCATTTTATGCTGTGCTTGGTAGTGTTGATGTTCAGGTTGATACATGGGAGAATAGGAACTTTTGGCGCGCACAGGCGGATGAAATGGAGCCGGAAAAAGCAATTTTAAGAGGTCAACACGGGCCCCGTGTGCAACACGGCTGTGTTGAAAAGTGCTGGAAAGTGGATTTTGTGCGGAAGCAGCACACGGTCACCCGTGTGCGGGAACGGACCGTGTTGATCAAGCGAGTGAGCGTGTTTGCGAAGGGCAACACGGCGCCGTGTCGAGAACACGGCCCGTGTTGCGGAGCGCGTGCTGATTCAAATTCTTGATTTTTTTTTTACATCCAAGTTAATTCATTAAGGGTATTTTTGACACTTGGCTGGGGGCAGAGGGAAAGGACACTATTAAAACATCTTTAGGGCAAGAAAGAAAGGAGGATTGGATTGGAGAAAATAGAGATTACATGAGAGAAGGATTGGAGAAGCAAGGTTACGAGTGACGGAGAACTTCAAGGTGTCACCATTGAAGATCAAAGTCTAAGTTCTTGTAATGTCAATTCCTTTTAATTTGTTAATCTTGAATTCTATGAATAACTAAATTCCCCACTTGCTAGGGGTTGGTTCTAATTTGGATCTTGTAAAGATTATGAATCCTTAGTTTTTCAATTCAGATATTATGTTTCTTTAATTTAATTATACAATGATTTTATGCATTCTCTTTCGGAACAATTGAGATTGACTTATGAGTGATGAATATAGGACTATATTTGTTAGGGTTTGTGTATAGTTTGGTTATAGTAGATATCTCCTAGGACTAGGGATACCTATGATTATCATATATGACCTTGATATTGATTTACTTGAATGCATTATTATTCTTCTTGGGTATAGGGATTAATTTGCATGTTCAAGGGTTTTCTCTAAGGACTTAGGAAAAACACTATAGAGGTTGATAATTGAAGTAACATAGATTTTTCGAAAGAAATTGGGAATAATAACCTTTATAGGCCAAATTGACGAACCATTCCCTAGCTTGTTTAATTAAAAGAAAGTTAATTATTTTACATTGTCTTGTGTAGAGATTTTTCAAACAACAAACTTCTAGTTTTTGTCTACTTGATAAGGCGATATTTCGTATTTGCATTGCAATCCTTGAGATCGATATTCGTGAATTAAAAATCACAAAAACTTGATCGACAAAATAATACACTTGCTATTTTCCGATCAAGTTTTTGGCGCCGTTGCCGGGGATTGCCAAAATCTGAATTGAATTCTAATCAATTGGAATTTTATTGCTCTGCAATTAAAATTATTTTATGTTTAATTGTTTTTGAAATTTGGTGTGTGCTAATCTTTTGTCTAATCTTGTATGCGAGTCGGGCCTCGTGAGAATTTCCTTTGTGAGAGATAGAAAGAATGTTTCACGCTTCGCGGAAGAAGGCTAGAAAGCAAGGCGGCGAAAGAGATAATCGAGAGAGAGGAAGAAGTATTTGTTCATTCGAAAGAATCCGACTCGGAAAGCAGACACTTCGGACACTATGGGAGACAATCCTCCACAAGAGAGATTGTTGGGTGACTACGGAGCAACCAATGCACCTGCTGGTAGACACACCATTGTCAACCAACCGGTGAATGTTCCTAATTTTCAGCTCCACCCGAGCACTGTCACTCAGCTAGAAAGAAGATCCTTCTCTGGGAGGGTTAATGAAGATGCAAACAAGCATCTGCAACGTTTTCTGACTATGAGCACCACATTGAAGATAGATGGTCATACTGAAGAGCAGAAAAAGTTGCGGATGTTCCCATTCACATTGGCCGATGAAGCGGAAGAATGGTTCTATTCTCTTCCAGCTGGTAGCATAACAACATGGGAAGAGATGGAAACCGCTTTCTTGAATGAATACTTTCCGACGGTGTTCATTAGGAAAAGACATGAAATCTTGAATTTCAAACAAAAGGAGGGTGAATCATCGACTCGTATAAGAGGTTCAAGAGACTTCTAGTGGCGTGCCCAACGCATAATCTGGATCACATTGAACAAATGCAAACTTTTGTTAATGGGTTGAGAATTCCAACGAAGCAGCTGATTGACACAGCATCCGGTGGCTCATCTAACTTCTCAACACCCGGTATCAAGAAGATTATTGAAGCAATCGCGCCAGAACACTTGGAATTATATGACGAGTTGCTAGCAAACCGAAGGAGCGATAGACTTGAAATTGGATGCAAATAAGCAACTCAAGATGGAAGAGAGATAGGCTGCAGTGGAGAAAAGTTAAAAGCCATGAATATCACCACTCGACAAGTAGCAGATACAACAAACCCAAAGTGTTATTTGTGATATTTGTGCAGGACCTCATTGTGACTCATTGTTTACAACTCCTCAGCAGATTGAAGAAATCAAGTTCTGACGAGAACAACCCGTACTCAACACATATAATCACGGTTGGAGGAACCATCCAAACTTTGGGTGGAGAGACCAAAAGGAACACTCGGCAAGGTCGGGACAATACCAAAATCAACAAACAACAGGGCTCCAAAAGCGGATTGGGAGTTAGCTATTGAAAAAATGGCAGCTCACAACATTCAGTTTCAAGATGAGACCAGGAATAATCACAAGAATACTTCAGCCTCTATTAAAAATCTAGAGGTCCAGATGGGACAAATAGCGCAGCAATTGGCGAATGTACAAGCACCTGGTGGTTTGCCTAGCTCAACTGTGACAAATCCTAGGGACAACCAGGGAGTGAAGGCTGTAGTAACCAGAAGAGGTAAAGCTGTTGAAGATGCTGAGAAAGAGGTAATTGAGGAAGAGTTGCTTGAAGTGGATCTTGAGATTTGTGAGAACAAGGAGAAAGCTGAAGAGGTAACAACACCGGTGGTGGAAAAAGAAAAACCTAAGGATTCAACTCCTAAGGTTATTCTTCCTTATCCAGCAAGAGCCAAGAAGAAGGATGCCAATGAGAAGAATTTTGAAAAATTCTTGGAGTTGTTCAAAAAGCGGGAGATAAACATTCCGTTTTCTGAGGCTTTAGAACAAATGCCTATTTATGCAAAACTCATGAAGAACATCATATCAAAGCGGTCCAGGCCCGAACGGTGGTGTTAAGAACGATGTAGTGCTATTCAGGACTAAAGATTCCTCGAGAAAAGAAAGATAGAGGTGCGATCACTATTCGTTGTGAAATAGGTGACCGAACATTTAAAAAGGCTCTCATTGATCTTGGTGCGAGGTGAGTCTCATGCCACTCTCAATATACAAGAAGGGTATCAATTACGTAAAAGATACAAGAATGACTTTGCAATTCACGGACAACTCGATGAAAAACCATGGGATTGCAACGATGTTACGTAAGGATTGATAAGTTTGTTTTTCCGTAGATTTTGTTGTTCGGACATGCACGAAGATGGGAAATTCCATAATTTTGGGAAGACCTTTTCTTGGCCGGACGGGTGATGATAGACATGGAAGAAGGAACGATGACACTCAAAGTCTATGATGAGGTGTTGAAAATTAATGTTAGAGACTCAATGCGGTTTAAAGAAGAGATCGGGACAAGCAAGAACATTGAAGTCTTTGGATAGTTTTATCGGATCCATAGATTATACATCACCGAATTACCTCTTGAAAGGGTGTTGAGTCAATCGATCTTGAGAAAAATGAAGAAACAGATGAAAAGGAAGCCAAGTCATAGATATGATGGAAGTTCAACCAAAATGGAATAAGCCTGGACCACACCGGTGGGAAGACTTACGCCAACCATCAAAGAAAATAAGGAAGTAAAAAGGGGATAGAGTTGAAGCAGTTACACGAAAACTTGAAATACATTTTCTTGACTCGGAGAAATGTCCCTATTATCAATTCGTCCTTGAAAGAGATACAAGAAGAGAAGGCGAGGTCTAAAGAAGCACAAGAGTGCGATAAATGGCAATTGAAGATTTAAAAGGCATTAGCCCCACCGTTTGCATGCATAAAATCTTAATGGAAGATGATCGAAAACCGGTAGTACAACCGAGAGGAGACTCAATCCGACTATGAAAGAGGTTGTGCAGGAGGTGGTGAAATTGCTAGATGCAGGATTGATTTACCCCATCTCGATAGCTCTTGGGTAAGTCCTGTACATGTCGTGCCAAAGAAAGGAGGAACAAGCGTAATAAAGAATGAGAAGAATGAGTGATTCCGACTCGCCTGTTACGGGTGGAGAGTGTGCATAGATTACAAAAGATTGAACACACCACGGGAAGGATCACTTCCCACTACCTTTTATTGATCAGATGTTGGAAAGGTTGGCAGGACATGATTATTATTGCTTTTTAGATGGGTATTCGGGCTACAACCAAATTGCAGTAGCTCCAGAAGACCAAGAGAAGACCGCTTTCACATGTCCTTATGGTATTTTTGCGTATAGGAGAATGCCTTTCGGACTGTGCAATGCACCGGCTACTTTCCAAAGGTGTATGACATCCATTTTTGATGACATGCTTGAGAAGAACATGGAAGTGTTCATGGATGACTTTTCGGTGTTTGGACCTTCTTTTGATGAATGTTTGGTGAATCTGTCAATGGTATTGGAGAGATGTCAGCAGACCAATTTGATCCTCAATTGGGAAAAGTGCCATTTTATGGTGAAAGAAGGGATAGTGCTAGGCCACAAAATTTCTCATCGAGGAATTGAAGTGGATAAAGCTAAAGTGGAGGTAATTGCCAATTTACCCCCACCTGTGAATGAGAAAGGAATCAGGAGTTTCTTGGGACACGCGGGATTCTACCGCAGGTTCATTAGAGACTTCTCGAAGATTGCAAAACCATTGACAAGTTTGTTAGTGAAAGACACTCCGTTTGTATTCGATGCAAAGTGTGGGGAAGCCTTCACTACACTGAAGAATAAATTGGTGACCGCCCCTGTAGTTATTTCTCCTGACTGGTCTCTACCCTTTGAGATCATGTGCGATGCAAGCGACATAGCAGTAGGAGCAGTTCTTGGGCAAAGAAAAGAAAAGCTCTTGCATGTAATCTACTATGCAAGTCATGTTTTGAATTCCGCCCAAATGAATTATGCAACTACCGAGAAAGAGCTGTTAGCAGTTGTGTATGCCTTCGACAAATTCAGGTCCTATCTTTTGGGGACGAAGGTAATTGTTTATACTGACCATGCTGCTTTAAAATACTTGTTTTCTAAACAGGAGGCGAAGCCGAGGCTCTTACGATGGATCCTGCTATTGCAAGAATTTGATCTAGAGATTCGGGATAAAAAGGGGTGTGAAAACACAGTGGCTGATCATCTATCCCGGATGTCACCAATAGTGGAGACGGAAGCCACACACCCCATCAAGGATGAATTCATTGACGAACGATCCTCGTGATGGGCATCCCTTGGTTTGAGACTATTCAAACTACGGTAGGTAATGTTATTCTGATGATTTTGACTATAACAAGAAAAAGAAATTTTGCATATTGCAGTTCTACTTATGGACGAACCTTTCTGTACAAAGAGGTGTGGATGGATTGGTTCGGAGATGTGTCCGGAAGAGGAGCAAGAAGATATCCTTAAGGTGTGCCTGACTACGAATATGGTGGGCATTTGGTGGAGCAGGCTGCAAAAGTCCCAATCGAGGATTATATTGGCCTACCTTATTCGAGACGCACAAAGGATGGTAAAGGAGTGTGATAGGTGCCAACGAAATTCTGGCAGCGATACTTGATGTCACGAGAATGTTATGACACGATGTCGACATGTTAGCAATTCACACATAAATCTGACGATAAATAACACAATAAGTTGTTCACCGGTTCGGTTCAACAAACCTACGTGCAGGGGCTACCAAGCCGAGGGAGAAAGTTCACTATTAGCAGTATCAATTGAAGACCCTACAGCCAACACACCGGTTGACCTTCTCACTTAATCACTACCCAATGACCCTTTTACCTAAGTCCTACTTAGATATGAGTTCTACTCACTCCCCTCAATCACCGCAGTTGATATCAACCTATTGACTAATTGAATTGTGAAGACACACTTCAATAAAATATCTTGATCTTGCTTCAAAGCTTTAATCAAGAGACAAACACTCGTGCTTTAAAGCTTTGAGTGATAAACTACCCTTACAACAAATCCTAGTCCAATGCACTTATCAATTGATAGATGCTTGGCTCACAAGAAAACTAGAATTACACAATACCAACTGTTACTAACCTTAATTACACAAACAAAAGCCTTCAATGTCTTCAATGGAATCCGGCGTGGCTGTAGAGTAAGGGTTGAATTCTTTATATAGAAGATCCGAATCTTGATTTTGGGCTTCCATAAAGATAGCTAGGGTTTACTTAATTCTCTCCTAAAAACATGGTTTGTTCAACAACCAATTTAGGTTTAATTAAGATTAACCTAGCAGCCACGTGAGCATGCTTTCTAATAACGAAAAACATAAATAAAATGCTCAACAAACTTCGAAAATCTCGGAAAAAGCGATTCTGAGCAGAATGTCACGAATGTCATAACATACATTATGACATCGATTCTGCGAATTTCCGTGACTTTAGCTTCCCTACGAATACTTTTACCATCCTTGTCCAGTGGATTTATCTTCAATCTCTGAATGTCATGACATCTATCAAGACATTTCTAAAGCCTAGTTTTACCAAAATTGATGCCAACTTAAAACACTAACAAACTCCCCCTTTGGCACATTTTTGGCTAAAACTACTTGACCTATCAGAGTACAAATGCAGCAGAAGACTAATAACCTAGTTCTAAGATTTCCTAAGCTTTCCTAAGCTTCAAGTAACTAGAACTAAGAGAAGATAAATTCTACCCATACACACATCCCACATTTTCCCATAGTTGCCCCAAATACAATTGCCCACAAACAAACAAGCCATAAAATTTCAGGCCATACAATTCCCCCATACAATTTCCTAAACATTAATACTTCCCACAATATTTCTTCTCCCCCTTTTTAGCCATAAAGGGCCAAAGGAAACCATACAATTGTCCCCAAACCTTTTAATCAAAAGTGTCATCAGCAACAAAAAAAAATATACCAGCAAGTAATTAAGTACCAGCAAGTATAACAGGGATACATCACAGTCAGGACAATGTTTACAGTCATCCAAAAGGAAGAACAAATGGACACAAAACAGAACAGAATACAAATAACAGCAACAGGGAAATGGACAGAATACAAAACAGATAAAGAAAGCAACACAGCAACTTAATTAGTTGCTCTCCTCTACTGAAGAGGCATCTTCTTTGTCGCACATCGACATCATCGCCTTATCGAAGCTTGTTCGGGCTTTGCGAGTTCAGAGCTTTCCTTTTCTTGACCATTGGTGTCCTTTTGCATTTTGAACAACCAACAAATTTAGCTCTATACTTCTTTGAGGAAGTTCCGATTCGTTATTTGCTCAACTTGAGAACCGAGAATACCTCCTTTGCTTTGTGAAATTAGAAGAATCGGGGTTCACATGAGTTGCACGGCGTGATCATCGATGTCATGACATTCTTTGTGACATCGGCTCATCTGCTAAACTAGGGCTAGCGGTCTTTGATTAAGGGAACTGAAATTCCGAGAACAGTGATATTCGTCTAGGATTACGGTGACTATCCTAGCAATGGCTTCCTCTACATACTTGGTACCTTCCTATTTCTTATCTCAAGGGGAAGAAGGCGTGGTCTTACCGTGATGAACCTTGATCCTTGTGCATGCTGATTGGGAGTCGATTGCCATTGAGCGGAGGGAGACCTTCACGGTTCAATATCCATGGCTTCACAAATGCCTAATCTCACCATGGTGGGAGATGAGCAGTCGAATCGAGGAGGATGAGGAAGACATATTTCTGCAGGAAAGGTTGAGAATCGAGACCAAGAGTGACAGCGGTTGAGAGTATCTTTGGATGGAGAAGGTATGATACTTTCAAATGAAAAGGCTATTATATGGAGGAGTCTTTTCACATTCTTGAACCCTATAAAAATAAGAGGCAAATAATCAATGACCCACTTATAATTAATAAATGGTCTCTTCCCTTTCTTGGAGGCAATCTTAATTGCTACAATTCCTCATCTTGACAAATGCCCATTGCTCCTTAAGTTTTCAAATTGACTAGCATCAAGAGCCTTGGTAAAAATGTCACCATTGAAGTTACGTGACTACATGATCCAATTTAATCACCTTCTCCTCCACAAGTTCTCGATGAAGTGATGTCGATGTCTATGTGCTTAGTCCTCTTGTGTTGTATAGGATTCTTTGATATATTAATAGCTTTTCAGTTGTCACGGTACAATGTCATGACATCCTGTGACATTGTACTCGAACGATATGCTTCATCCGACCATTTGAGAACAACGCTACCGGTACTGTATTCTTCAGCAGGATAGGGACACAGTTTGCTTCTTGCTAAACCAAGAAACAAGATTGTTTCCCAAGAAGAAGCATCCTCCAGAGGTACTTTTCCTGTCATCAGCACTCCCAGCCCAGTCAGCATCACAGTATCCAGACAGAATTGGTTCACATCCATGGGAATATAGGATACCATAATTGCAAGTTCCACACACATATTTGATTCTTTTCACGGTTAATGTGACTTACTTTAGGCTCGACGATATCTTGCACATACCCTAACGCATAAGCAATGTCGGTCTGTTGGTTATTAGGTACAACAAGCTCCTATCATGCTTCTATATAAACTTTGATCAACCTTTTCTCCACTTGCATCCTTGGTCAACTTCAAATGTGTAGGAGCAGGAGTCCTTTTATGGCTGGCATTCTCCATTCCAAACTTCTTGACAATATTCCTTGCATACTTGCTTTGTGAAAGAAATGTTGAATCTTCCATCTGTGACTTGCAATCCAAGGAAGTAAGTTAACTCTCCCATGAGACTCATTTCAAACTCGCTTGCATTTGATTGGCAAATTGTTTCACCATTGTTTCTGACATTCCTCCAAATACTATGTCATCAACATAGATTTGAGCCACCATAACCTTTCCACCTTCATTCTTGACAAAGAGAGTTTTATCCAATCCTCCTTTCCTGTATCCTTTGTCATAAGAAACTTGGTCACCTTTCATACCAGGCCCTAGGGGCTTGTTTTAGACCATATAGGGCTTTCCTTAATCTGTAGACATGTTCAGGAAAACTTGGATCCACAAATCCCTTAGGCTGTTCTACATATACTTCCTCATTTAAGTAGCCATTTAGGAAGGCACTTTTCACATCCATCGAAATAGTTTGAATTTGAATGCAAGCAACTCCTAGTAGAAGCTGATTGATTCCGTCTAGCCACGGTGCAAAGGTCTCATCAAAGTCAATTCCCTCCACTTGAGTGTAACCACGAGCAACAAGTCTTGCTTTATTCACGGTGACGGTCCCTACGCATCGGACTTGTTCTTGTAGATCCACTTAGTGCCAATGATGTTGGTTCCTTCGGTCTAGGAACTAATTCCCATACTTCATGTTGCTTGAATGGTTCAATTCCTCTTGCATTGCTCCAATCCAAACTTCATCACATAGAGCTTCTTTGACATTCTTTGGCTCTATTTTTGACCTGACGGGGAGTTTGAGGCAGTTTCTCGGATCTTGTAACAACACCTTTGGTTGGGTCTCCAATGATGAGATCCTTTGGATGATTTTGAATCTGATTGAGGGATCTTTGTTTGCTTCCTCGGTTGATTTAGGTGAAGTAGGAGTAGGAACATTTTCCTTATCGGTACTTGAGGTGATGTCTCAAACCATGTCTCAACATCATATGGGACATTGTGCTCCGATAATGATCATCAACAATGACATTAATAGACTCCATCATAACACAGGTTACGGAGTTGAATACCCTATATGCTCTGTTTGTTTGTGGAGTATCCTGAAAAATGCCTTCATCACTCTTAGAATCCATTTTCTCCTTTGATCACGATCTGTCGAATATAGCATTTGCTCCCAAACACATGAAAGTATTTCACAGTTGGTTTTCTTCCTTTCCATAGCTCATACTGGTGGAGCAGTTCCTTTCTTAAGGTAACCTGTTGTGAACATAGCAAGTATTCATAGCTTCACCCAAAATGAATAGGAAGTTTCTTAGCATGAATCATTGCTCGGAAGATTCTGTATAGTCCTATTCTTTCTTTCCACAACCCCATTTTGTTGTGGTGTTATAGGAGAAGAGAACTCATGGTTGATCCTTCGAGGAAATTCATCAAACTTGCTATTCTCAAATTCTTTTCCATGGTCACTTCTTATTCGACAATACAACTTTCCTTCTCTCTCAAGTCTTTTGCACAACTCCTTAAAGACATCAAACACTTGATTTTTCTTTGATGAAGTTTATCCGGTAAATCGGAAGTCATCCACAACAACATAGGCATATCTTTTCCACCAAGGCTTTCAACTGCATAGGCCCCATCAAGTCCATGTGCAGCTCCGTACTTTAGATGTGGTGCGATGTCTGACATTGGGTGTGACATTCGGTTTGCTTTCCAACTGGCACTCACCACACACCCTTCCTTCATCAATGTGAAGTCTTGGTATCCCTCGGCGACCTCCATTGAGATGATCTTTTCATTCCTCCGAGATGAGATGTCCTAGTTTTGGTGCCACAACTTGACCTCCTTTTCATCTTTGTCATGGAACATACGGATGAGAGGTTGGTGTTCTCGATTCCCACATGTATTGTCTTTTGATCGATTCCTCTCATAACTACTTCTTGTTGATCATTGATTACAAGACATTCAGATCTAGTGAAGTTAACTTTGAATCCCATATCACATAGCGACTTATGCTTATGAGGTTAGCGGTCAAGCCTTTTACCAAGACACTCCACTTAGATTTGGAACTCCGAGGGTCTAAGTTTCCAACACCTTTGATTTCTCCTTTAGCTCCATCTCCAAAGGTAACAAAGTGGTGGAATGAGGTTTGACATTATTCATAGGTTTTTATTCGGTCATATGCTTAGAACACCTTTGTCAAAGTACCAATCTTCCTTGGCGACACTCTAAGAAGTGTGAGCAATCATTGCTTGATCCTCTTCTTCCACTTTTGAGTGTATGGTACTTTGATGTTTTTAGGCTTAACATAGGGAGTCGATTAGGGTATCCATGTAGCCTATAACGGAAGGGTTTATGTGTCCAAACCTTCCACAATGATGACATCTCCATCTTTGAAACTTCTTCTTCATGTTTCTCGATCGATGTTGATCCCAATGTTGTGACATCGCCTTGACTTTGGTTTCCTAGGCCTCTTCTTTTCTTGTCACTAACGGGTTCCTTTGCGCCACATATCCTAGACCATGCTTGTTTCGACATTTTGCCCAAGTGAAGAATTTCTTCCAATTTTTCTTCGGAGGTCGACATTTTGTGATTTAGTCATCGATCAAGCTTGGAATTTAACACTGTAATTTCCTTTGTTGAGATGTCTTATAGTGTTTGTATTCTCCTTCTTTTCGACTTCGACTTCACATTTTCGCCTCCAACTTCTCAATCGACTTTTTCATTTTTCATTCGGTGACATACTTCACCACCGATACGGTTTCTTGTAAGTATCGTAAGTTCTTCAAAGTCACTTCCTCATCACTAGAGTTATTATCGAATTACAACTTCCAAGATGCGGTGACAAAATTAGCTGCTTCTTCCTCAGATTCACTTCCTGAATCAGACCAAGTGACAGCCATTCCTTTCTTTTGTTTCTTAAGAAAGGTGGGACATTCAGCTTTAATGTGTCCATATCCTTCACATTCATGACATTGGACTCCTCTGCTTTGACTTCCTTTTTCTTCTGACCTGGATCTTCTGCTGGAGTCGTAAGATCTGTTGATGTCAGATGGAATGTCCTTGACATTTGACCTTGACTTTGGATCAATCCTCTTGATGAGTTTGTTGAACTGTCTTCCAAGCATAGCTATAGCTTGGATATCTTCTCCTCATCTTCCACCTTGCATCCTTCTTGATTGGATACAAGTGCTATGCTTTTGTTCTTCCATCAGCGGTTTCACGATTCCCATCTCAAAAGTCATAAGAGATCCAATAAGCTCTTCAACTTTCGGTCTTGATGTCTGTGCCTCCTCTATTGCGTTACTTTCATTGCAAATCTTTTAGGCAAGGATCGAAATTTTCCTCACTAGCTTCTCCTCGACATCTTTTCACCAAGAGCTCCCGAGGCATTGGCAATCTCAAAACATTCATGTGAAACTCATGAATAGTCTCATCTTCCTTCATCTTCAAATTCTCAAATTTGGTAGTGAGCATCTGAAGTCTTGACATCTTCACCTTGGATGTTCCTCATGAGTGGTTTTGAGGGTGTCCCAAACATCCTTGGCCGTTCACATTGATGAACCAATCGAAGATGTTTCATCAATACCATTAAATAAAGCATTCGATGCTTTAGAATTCCCAGGGCAAGCTCCTCTTCCTCTTTGCTCCATTCTTCCTCGGGTTTCAAGGCAGTAGTCCCATCTTTCTCAACCTTGGTTGGATGTTTCCATCCTTTATCAGCAGCTCTCCAAGCCTTGATATCCACTAATCTTAAGAAGACAACCATACGAGGCTTCCAGTACTCATAATTAGACCCATCCAGAATAGGTGGTCTACCTCCAAATCCTGTTTCCTTATCCATCAAGCCAGAAACTATAATCCCTAGATCTCACCCAGAAATAACAAGCAGGGTGCCTGCTCTGATGCCAATTGAAATTCCTGGCAGCAGATACTTGATGCCAATTCGAAGACCCTACAGCCAACACACCAGTTGACAGCCTTCTCACTTAATCACTACCCAATGACCCTTTTACCTAAGTCCTACTTAGATATGAGTTCCTACTCACTCCCCCTCAATCACCGCAGTGATATCAACCTATTGACTAATTGAATTGTGAAGACACACTTCAATAAAATATCTTGATCTTGCTTCAAAGCTTTAATCAAGAGACAAACACTCGTGCTTTAAAGCTTTGAGTGATAAACTACCTTACAAATCCTAGTCCAATGCACTTATCAATTGATAGATGCTTGGCTCACAAGAGAAACTAGAATTACACAATACCAACTGTTACTAACCTTAACAGACACAAACAAAAGCCTTCAATGTCTTCAATGGAATCCAGGCGTGGTAGAGTAAGGGTTGAATTCTTTATATAGAAGCGATCCACGAATCTTGATTTTGGGCTTCCATAAAGATAGCTAGGGTTTACTTAATTCTCTCCTAAAAACATGGTTTGTTCAACAACCAATTTAGGTTTAATTAAGATTAACCTAGCAGCCACGTGAGCATGCTTTCTAATAACGAAAAACATAAATAAAATGCTCAACAAACTTCACGAAAATCTCGGGAAAAAGCGATTCGCAGAATGTCTGCGAATGTCATAACATCGTTATGACATCGATTTTTCTGCGAAATTTCATGACTTTAGCTTCCACATGTACTTTTACCATCCTTGTCCAGTAGGATTTATCTTCAATCTCTGAATGTCATGACATCTATCAAGACATTTCTAAAGCCTAGTTTTACCAAAATTGATGCCAACTTAAAACACTAACACCAACGAATAGGGAACATCTCTAAGAGGAATCAGATGCCACAGAAAGGGATGCTTGAGGTTGAACTATTTGATGTGTGGGGGATAGAATTTATGGGTCCCTTCCCACCATCTTATGGAAAAAATTATATCCTAGTGGCTGTAGACTATGTTTCCAAGTGGGTTGAGGCAGTTGCACTACCCACGAATGATGCTAAGGTGGTGGTTACTTTTCTAAAGAACAACATCTTCTCGAGGTTTGGGGTGCCTAGAGCATTAATCAGTGATGAAGGCACCCACTTTTTAAACAAGTTGATGGAAAATGTGTTGAAGAAGTACAATGTCAAGCACAAGATCGCTACGCCATACCACCCGCAGACAAGTGGACAAGTGGAAGTCTCTAATAGACAGATAAAGCAGATACTGGAGAAGACGGTCAATTCTTCAAGAAAGAATTGATCGATTAAACTGGATGACGCATTATGGGCATACCGAACGGCGTTTAAGACTCCCATTGGAATGTCCCTGTATCAACTAGTTTATGGCAAAGCTTGCCACCTCCCGCTTGAACTGGAGCACAAAGCATTATGGGCTACAAAATTCTTGAATTATGATCTGGCTAAAGCAGGTGAATCACGAATTCTTCAACTGCATGAGCTAGAGGAATTTCGTGATCAAGCCTATGAGAATGCTAAAATGTATAAAGAGACGGAAAAATGGCATGATCGGAGAATACAACGAAAGAGTTTTGGGAAGGCCGGTTGGTGCTCGTTCAATTCGAACTTAAGCTGTTCCTGGAAAGTTGAAGTCCGTGGTCAGTCCATTTGTAGTTCGACGGTATTCCCTCATGGCGGTTGAGATTAAAAATCGAACAATGAGGATGTTTTCAAAGTGAATGGCCAAAGGTTGAAGCCCTATTATACGGGACAAGTACAAAGTCATTGATCATTTCGTCTCACCGGCGAGGTGGAGTCCGTCGAGCCATGCGACGTTAAGCGAAGCGTGGGAGGCAACCTACGTATTTTACTTTAACGTTTTCTTGTGTTTTGTGTTATTTTATTTTATTTTGTAGGATGGTGTAAGACTTGGATCGGTAGAAGCAACTTGATCAAAAAATTAAGGAAATTCAAAATTGGTGTATATCGGAGAAGAAACACGGGTGTCCGTGTCACGCACACGTCCGTGTTGAGCCCGACCAAGAGCGCAAAGAAAAAAAAAAGTGCAAAGTCGAGCTTTCACGGGTACCGTGTTCTTACACACGGACCGTGTATTGGCGTGTTCAGCTTTTGAAATTTTGTCTTATTTGATTTTAGGTGGACCCCACCTAAATAAAACCTGAATTATAACCTTTCTCTCACTTCATTCTCCCACTTTTCACTCATATCCTCCATTGAAACCTAGCCTCAAGAGCTAAACAACTCACTTTTACACCACCACCCACTCATCAAAACACCAAAGTGCTTTTATTAAAGTTGTTCTACTCTTCATGCTCTACACTTTCACCGTTTTAGATTTTAATTTTGGGCAATTTTAATTTTCGAATTTTTTGTGTGTTGTGGTTTGTGTTTTGTTCTCTCTTCTTTGTGCAGGAACATCATCATGCCTCCAAGGCGAGTAATCCGGCGTTCCAGTAGGACAGATGATTTCGCCGAGCCATCCGAACCAAGGCAAAGACCCCGCCGCGCTACGAGTCGGGCATCCGGACGAAATAGGACTGCGGATGACAACCCCCACGGTATTACCTTTGCTGACCCTAAGTACAAACAAAGGTATGATGTTTTGGTTCAGCGTAAGTTACTCCCGACCCGCTATATTTGTGAAGACACACTGGTTAAGTTAGGCCTTAAGGATGAGGTGTTCCGTATGTTTCATAACATCGGAATGTTGCCGTTTATGCTATTTGAGGCACCTACCTTTGAGGGCCTAACTCTTGAATTTTTGAGCACTGTTGAATTTAAACTGAAACACAAGTGGAATGGGACTGTAATGGGGTATTATGGTGATTTAGAGTTCTTTATGTTTGGGAACCAGCATAAGCTGACCGTAGAAGAGGTTGGGGCTGCCCTTAAATTGCCGTCATCTGGACCAGGGGCCCCGCCTGAGACATTCCCTGCTGCTGAATTTTGGGAGGCCATCACTGGAAAAGCTGGGTACAATCCTAGTTCTGCCAAGGCCTCGGGGATTCATAATCCTTGCTTCAGATATGCCCAGAAAGGTTTAGCGTTTACTTTGTTTGGGCGGGGAGATAGCACGGGGGTGTGTGCGAAGAGTTGTTTCTGTTACATAGTATGCTGGAGGTAGGAAGGGTGAATGTGGCGGCGTTTGGTGCCAACCATTTGAAACAAGTTGGTCATGCTTCAAATGGAGAAATATCGATAGGAGGAATGGTTACATTGGTGATTACTTGAATTATAGTCACTCTAATAGAGGAACCCTCCATACCGGGAAAGAAGATTGACATGACTACTCTTGTCAATCAAAGGATGATCGTAGTGCAGCCCGGGTATTACTCCCTGGTGATTCATGAGCAACACATTATGTCACTACCGGCACCTCATTGTATTTCTGTGGCAAACCGTGGTAATTGGTTATATGTAGCTACAGGTATGAACCTAGGAGAAAGTCCTCCACGTGGTCAAAATTTTCCAGGTAATGAAATGGAGGATGACGTTCAAGCTCCGGACCATCCTGACCAGCAGCACCCGCAATTCAACCAACATATGCGGATCCTCCTCATGACTTGGATCGGTGGGGGTGGCAACCAAATTGGTGCCATACGCACCAGAACACGGCAAGGTGTTGGTATTCGAACAAGGAACTGTGGTGGACGACGTCCAGACTATGATGCGACGTTTCGTGTTGCAATTCCCACAGGACCCTCCTCCACCACCTCAGTAGGCAGGTAGTCTCCGTCGCACTTGAATTTAAACATTGGGGTCAATGTTTAGTTCGGTGTGGGGAGGTTTATTTATTTTATTGTTTGCTTGATTATTTATTGTTCGGTTCGTTCGATCGATTTATTTGATTTGTTGCGTCTTTGTTTGTTTTAATTTGTGTTTAAGTTGTCCAATGCGATGCTCGTGGTGTTACGGTGATTGATAGAAGTCGGAAGGGAGCAAGCTAACAGTTAGTGGTTGAACAACACACACCACACTTAATCTCCACAGGCACCAGGGAAGTTAACACAATCCAGAGAAGAAGGCAGGACGCAAAGCATCAACATTGATCAATAGAGTGTTGTGGCATTTTTGCAGTTGAAAGAGAAATTGCATGACACCACCAGACTGTGGAGCATGCAAGCTAAACCCACCGGTGAGGTTCTGAGCCAAATTCGTGATTCCATATGAGAGTTCAGTCAGGTATGACGTTATTCACTTTGATTTTGCGTATTTTCTCTTAACACAAACACACCACGAAAACATACACTGAGGCAAGTTCTTTCTGTAACCCCGAGCCTTTCTAAACCATCCTGTATGCATTGTATCCATAGTCACCCCCGAGCCATTTTTTTTTGTTCATATTGTTATTCATGTTACCACCCTTTCACCATTCATGTTATCGCTCGGCATTTGTGTTTTCATCTTGTAAATGTATGACAGAATCTAAGTGTGGGTAATGTATCATTGAGTAAGGGCAAGTGCAAAGAAAAAAAAAGAAAAAAAAAGGAAAAGATTGTAGAAATCCAAAGAAAAACAAAAGTATTTCAAGAATAAGAAAATCAAAGGAAATAGCCTTGACACTTGCCCACTTATTGGAAACTCCTTTAGAATGACTCTAAAAGTGAAATCAAGAGTCGAAGTCTTTACCCCATACTTACGATTCAAGGTCGTTAAGAGCGAAATATGGACCCTACAGGAATGCCGAGCACCAAAACCCTTTGTCATCCCGTTCTTTGTTTATCCCACCAAACCTAAGCCATGTTACATCCCAAAGACCTCATGAATGTGTGTGTGATCTGTGTGTGTCGTGATTAGAGAATTTATTCAAAGTTAAAAGTAATATGCATACCTTGATCTGTGAGTGTAAGCAGTTTAACTTGGAGAGATGTTGTGAGAATGTGAAAAGCTTGCAGGTAAAATAGTGCTCGGAGGTGGAAATGTGGTGGAAAGATTGACGGAAGATGCCATGGACTAGATTGTGAAGTGAGGGTGTTGTGGAGAAGGGAATCTTGTTGGTGACCTTTGTTCGCCTCAATACATCACTTGAGGACAAGCAATGAGATAAGTGTGGGGTTGTGATCGGTCACCATTTCTAGTAAGTTTTCGCACCTTTTTCCGACAAGAATTCATAGTTTGGTAACACTAAACGGTAGTTGCACGTGTGTTTAGAGTAAGTTTTCGTATTTCTTTTTGTGTGATGTCTTTGTGTCTTATTGTCCTTTAAGTGTTGAAAAAGTACCATTTTATGCTGTGCTTGGTAGTGTTGATGTTCAGGTTGATACATGGGAGAATAGGAACTTTTGGCGCGCACAGGCGGATGAAATGGAGCCGGAAAAAGCAATTTTAAGAGGTCAACACGGGCCCCCGTGTGTAGCAACACGGCCCGTGTTGAAAAGTGCCTGGAAAGTGGATTTTGTGCCAGAAACAGAGCCTGCACACGGTCACCCGTGTGCAGGAACACGGACCGTGTTGATCAAGCGAGCTGAAGCGTGTTTGCACTGAAGGGCAACACGGGCGCCCGTGTGCAGGAACACGGCCCGTGTTGCGGAGCGCGTGCTGATTCAAATTCTTGATTTTTTTTTTACATCCAAGTTAATTCATTAAGGGTATTTTTGACACTTGGCTGGGGGCAGAGGGAAAGGACACTATTAAAACATCTTTAGGGCAAGAAAGAAAGGAGGATTGGATTGGAGAAAATAGAGATTACATGAGAGAAGGATTGGAGAAGCAAGGTTACGACTGACGGAGAACTTCAAGGTGTCACCATTGAAGATCAAAGTCTAAGTTCTTGTAATGTCAATTCCTTTTAATTTGTTAATCTTGAATTCTATGAATAACTAAATTCCCCACTTGCTAGGGGTTGGTTCTAATTTGGATCTTGTAAAGATTATGAATCCTTAGTTTTTCAATTCAGATATTATGTTTCTTTAATTTAATTATACAATGATTTTATGCATTCTCTTTCGGAACAATTGAGATTGACTTATGACTGATGAATATAGGACTATATTTGTTAGGGTTTGTGTATAATTTGGTTATAGTAGATATCTCCTAGGACTAGGGATACCCTATGATTATCATATATGACCTTGATATTGATTTACTTGAATGCATTATTATTCTTCTTGGGTATAGGGATTAATTTGCATGTTCAAGGGTTTTTCTCTAAGGACTTAGGAAAAACACTATAGAGGTTGATAATTGAAGTAACATAGATTTTTCTGAAAGAAATTGGGAATAATAACCTTTATAGGCCAAATTGACCGAACCATTCCCCTAGCTTGTTTAATTAAAAGAAAGTTAATTATTTTACATTGTCTTGTGTAGAGATTTTTTCAAACAACAAACTTCTAGTTTTTGTCTACTTGATAAGACTGATATTTCGTATTTGCATTGCAATCCTTGAGATCGATATTCGTGAATTAAAAATCACTAAAACTACATCGACAAAATAGTACACTTGCTATTTTCCGATCAAGTTCCCCAGTGCCAGCTCCTCTTCCTCTTTGCTCCATTCTTCCTCAGGTTTCAAGACAGTAGTCCCATCTTTCTCAAGCTTGGTGGGATGTTTCCATCCTTTGTCAGCAGCTCTCCAAGCTTTAATATCCACTGATCTTAAAAAGGCAATCATACGAGGTTTCCAGTACTCATAATTAGACCCATCCAGAATAGGTGGTCTACCTCCAAATCCTCCTTCCTTATCCATTACGCGGAAACTATTATCCCTAGATCTCACCGAAATAACAGGCGGGGTGCACTCGATGCCAATTGAAATTCTGGCAGCGAATCGTGATGTCCGAGAGAATGTTATGACACACTATCGACACTCGTTAACAATTCACACGATGAAAACAGCGATGCAGAACACAATAAGTTGTTTACCGGTTCGGTGTCTAACTACACCTACATCCGGGGCTACCAAGCCGGGAGGAAATTCACTATTAGTAGAATTAATTCAGGAATAAACCAACCAGTTTATCTCCTTCACTTAATACCTACCCAATGCAACTTCAACCTAAGTCCTACTTAGATCAGAGTACCTACTCACTCCCCCTCAATCACAGCAGTGATATCAACCTATTGAATATTTGAATTGTGAAGACACACTTCAATAAACTATCTTGATCTTACTTCAAAGCTTTCAATCAAGAGACAAACACTCGTGCTTTAAAGCTTTGAGTGATAAACTACCCTTACAGCAAATCCTAGTCCAAGGCACTTATCAATTGATAGTTGCTTGGCTCACAAGAGAAACTAGAATTACACAATACCAACTGTTACAAATCCTAACAGTACACAAATAACAAGCTGCTATCTCTTCAATATAATCCAAGGGCGCAACACAGTTGTAAGGGTTGAATTCCTTTTATAGAAGCAGTCCTGAAACTTCAGTTTTGGGCTTCCATAAAGATAGCTAGGGTTCACTTAATTTAATCCTAAAAACATGGTCTTTTCAACAACCAATTTAGGTTTAATTAAGATTAACCTAGCAGCCACGTGAGCATGCTTTCTAGTGAGAAAAACAATAATTAGCACTCAACAAACTTCGAAAAATCTCGGGAAAAAGCAGTTACGCATAACAGAATGTCACATCGAATGTCATAACATCTGTTATGACATCGGTATTTTCTGAATTTCCAGCGACTTTAGCTTCGATTACGAGCTGTCCTTTAACATCCTTAGCAGGTAGGATTTATCTTCAATCTCTGAATGTCATGACATTTATCATGACATTGCTAAAGCCTAGTTTTACCAAAATTAATGCCAACTTAAAACACTAACAAATTGTTCATGGAATAATCTCTCTAAGAGAGTCCAAGTATCTATGGATCCAGGAGGCAATGTGGTGAACCATGTAAAAGCATTCTTAGTCAGGGAACTTGGGAAATATTTAATCCTAAGGTTCTCATTATTTGCTATGTCTCCTGCTTCGGTCAGATACCTAGCTATGTGTTCGACTGTTGATTCATTGGTGTCTCCAGCAAACATTGTAAACTTAGGGACCTTATATCCCCTTGGTAAATCAGTGTGCATTACATAATCTACTATAGGAGAGGCATAATTTGGCCTTCTAATTCCTGTATTGAGACCGTTTTGGGCCATAATCCTTTCTATCACGGTGGTTAAATTATTTTCTGCCAAGATGTTGTCGTTTCGAATTCTATGAACGACTTCATCAGCATCTTGATGTCGACCCACCATGACAACTTCTCTTGGTTGTTCTTCTCGAAACACTGGGACTTCTAGCCTTTCGACCCTTGCCCCTGGTTCTATAACTCCCCTTTGTGGTTCTTCTCGAATCAATGGGGCGTTTAACCTTTCGATCCTTGCCCCTGGTTCTACATTTCCCCTTTGTGGTTCCTCTCGAATCACTGGGGCATCTAACCTTTGTGCCCTTGCACCCAAATTAACCCCCTCTCCGACTGGTCTATAGGGTGGGTCATCAGCGATTTGTTCTATGATAGGTATGTTCGTTCGAACCATCGCCTGGTTCTGTCTACGCCTTTCTGGCGGAGCGAAAAAATCTGCTATTCGAGTCATGTTATCCGCGTTTTCTCTGTTGGTTACAGTTACATTTTGTACTATTGGGGCGAAGATCTCTTGCATAGTCTGCGCTAACACTCCTATCATATTATGGTTACTATCATCCATTAATTGTCTAAAGGCCATCTGATTTTCCGTGGTTAAGATAGGCAATGTACTATAACCTACTGAACCTTGGGCATTTGTCATAAACTGATTGGCCCCAGATCCAGACCCTAATTGTGGTGATGAATTCGATGTCGAAGTGTGCAAACCCGCCATAAAAGATGTTGGCATCCCATAAGATGGATTTCTGGGTCTATCCGAAACTGGGTAGTCTAGTTGGTGGTGGGGTGGAGAAATGGGTTAGTATCCCTGATGGTGGGACGAATCCCCAGGATAACCAGTGGTTCCTGTATTTTCTAGGATCGAACTGTTAGTTGACATGCCACTTGCTCCATTCGTGGCCACACTACTGGTAGAAGATGCAACAGACTGTGCGTTCGAAGGGATCGCGTTAGACGTTCCCGTCGAAGCAGACATATTAGTGCCTGTTCCATGTGGGGAATTTTGTTCCCCTTGTTGATTGCTTGGATTAGACATCCTGTTATTACGTTTTCTTCTGGGTAAGGGTTGGTTGCTATTGGTTATTCTACCACTTCTAAGGTTCATATAACAACGAACTTGATACTCAGAAAAGAAGTTTACAATGACTTTATCCTAACAATCTTCACTTTCAATTTTCTTAACGACCAATGACTGTCCCACTGGGCGTGCCAATTTGTTTACAGTGATTTCTGGTAAACAACCGCTAGTCTTCCAAACTATCGAATAAACTTAATTACTGTTATTCAATTTCTCTGGTAACTTGCAGGATCGACTAGATTGATCCTATGGGGTATGGTCGTTTGGATAAATCTAATTGTAAAACTGGTATTCATATTTAGGATTTTTAATTAAAGTGTTTTAGAGGCATTCAATTCACTTCGATTACCACAATAAAAGAATCTAATGACATGATTAAACACATCAATGTAAAACCGGTGAATGATTAAAGATTAGAATGTAAGAAGAAACATTTAAATGCAGAAAAGAGTAAATGACTTTGAATGTAAAAGCTTTTAATGTAAAGACATGAATGTAAAAGTTTCTGAATGTATAAAGGATTCGAACATAAGAACAGCATTTAAAAGCAAGAAATAAGTAAATGACTTGAATTGTAAAGGTTTTAAAATATTTGAAATGACAGTGAAATGAAAATGGAAGATAAACTGGATAATATAAAGAGTTTTTATTGAATTGTAAAGGTTTGGTGTTATCATACGTACATCTTTCGAGCATTCGTTTCCCTATCCATGCGGTATTTTGAATGTTTACTGAATTTGTACAATAGATATGACACACGAAATCCTAACACTAAGACTTCTATTTATACTATTTCGACCATAACAGTCTTGCTATAAGATTCTACCACGTTCAAAACATGTAGAGGATTGCTTCTCTCTAGCCTCCACGCGTCTTCGAATGCTTCAACGCTTATGTATTTGAATTTCCAATATCCCGCTCACGTTTGAATTTCAAACGCCTTGGTATCCTTCGCTTCGAATTCGTTTCACAAGTTACTTTCCGAAAACAACCTTCACGGATGTAATCTTATCATCATTTCGAAGCTTCTTCAAATGTATCTCCACAACTATCATTCGAAGCTCTGAGCTTTGATACTTCTATTCGAAGAACAATCTCTTCCATTCTAAACCATAAAACTTACTTTATTCCATCAAACGCCAATTATTTCATTTCGAACCACATTATCAAAATCTTCAGCCAACAAACTCAGCATAGCATCATTGTACAACAAATAAGCCAAGTACCAAAAAATCAGAAGTAATATTTCCACCCCAACAACATATCAGAAATTAAGGTAACGGGCCTATTAAGCAAAAACCAGAGGGGCCAGCAACAACAACAAAATCCTATCTCTCAGCATCACTATAAAAGCACTGAATGCACATAAATCAAGGAGGAGCCACACTGTTCATGCAACCACATTGTTTAGAGAAACCAGAAAACCCTAATAGTAGCAACTACCATTCCCAGAAAATGATACAAACATAAAACCTTAACCAAAAACATCACATCCATCTTTCCAAAACCAAATACCATAAGCAACCATGACAAATAAAAACACAAGGAAAGCCATCGTTCAACAAACAAAAAAGCCATCATACAAACAGAAAAGCCAGCAAGAACAAGAGCATGAAAACCTAAACCCATAGGTCATCATTTTTCCAGAAAACGACCATACAACCCAAACCCTAAACTTGTTCATCATTTTTCCAACAAAAAACCCTTTAGAAACAGTGAGAAAGAGAAGAGGGAAATCAAACCAAAACAGCCAGAAATCGCAACAGTACAAACAAAGCCAAGAATTAGAAGGACCTCACCGGAGGGGTTGCGGCCTCCGACCACCGCCGAACCCTTCATCGTGCACCAGGAAGGCCGATTTCGTGTCACAGTATCCAGATTCACCACCATCACCGATGAAATCGTGTTAGAGGGACTTAGGGTTTCAAAACCCCTTTCAAGATCCCGGCCAAATCATGTAGCATTTGCAAAAATCAACACCAAATCATGATCAGGAAACAGATACGAACAAGGCGACATAAGAAACAAGCAAATCGGAGCTGTTTGAAGTTGTTCCACCGCTGTCGCCGCTATGAGGCGATTTCCGGCGCGACGGAACCTTCATCATCTCCGGCCGAAGCAACCCATATTTCCAGTCACAGTTACGGCGGCTACGCCACCATCATCTTCATTATCATAGAGGATCGGAGAGAGCGGGAGAGATGAGAGAGTTTCAAACAACAGAAACACGCAAACGACCAGAGAAGAGAAAGATGAAGGCGTCAAGGCCAACATGCACGCCGGTAAGAGGAACGGAGTTCTCGATCGGCGAGAGAGATGAAGAACAAAAAACATGTGAACTATGAGAAAGAGAGAGGCGTGAGAGAGCAAGAGAACATGAGGCGGAAGAAAGCATGAAATTATTTCTTTCTTTTCCCGTTTAAACCTTGATTAAGTATTAATAAAATATGTTTTATTGTTTTAATCTGTGACTTAATATGGCGGTGACACTTGTCACCGCCTGATTGGTGTTTTTTTGATTATGTGCAGGTACTTCACCAGTGTTCACCATGCACCCTTGTCCTCCTAGCCATCTGATTATTATCGGATCATCATCATCACTATCAAATTTTTCATTTGATCATATCTGAAGATCCAGAAGCGCACTTCCACGATACAACTCCTAAAGCCAACCACACATGATTCTTCAAACAGATTTCAACATTTGGATCTTCATCATTGGGCCCATCCGAATTTCACTGCCACACCCCCCAGATTACTCCAAAATTCTGGCTATTTCTAAAGTCTTCTCTTTTAATTAATTTATTCAATTTAATTATGCAAATAATTTATTTGGGGTTGATGTATTAAATAATAATTAGTTTATGATAATTTTTATTTGACAATTTATCGATTAAATTATTAGTTGATTTTTTATCAAATAAAAAAGATCTACTCTAATAATTATTTAAATTTTTTAATTGTATTGTGTGATAATTATTTATCTGCTCTTGCATGCTTGTATGATATATTCCCGATTGTATACTTCACACATAATTGATATAAAGCAACTCCAATTTCTTTTAATTGGCTCGTACGCCAATTAGGGTCTCATAGTTGGGGATGGGCATGGCCATCCTCACAAAGTTAATTAAAGCCCTTGTTGCTTTGATTAACCATAACCCGAATAAATATTGGTCTATATACCAATTGTCCATGCACAAGGGTTTCATGGTTGGGGATAGGAGCACCTACCCTCACAAGATTAATTAAGTCCATATACTTAATTAATCATGACCCGATTCCATCCCTCCTAGTCCATTATCGAACCTCTTAAAACACTTTCAAAAATCAAATTAATTAATTGAATTGTTTTCTGAATTAATTTTCATAAAAAGAACATTTGGATGGGGTTTGTTTAAATTGTTAGATGGTAGCCTAATTATTTAAACAAACTTGAAGTTTTTAGATTGTTAGATGATAGCCTAATAAGCTAAAAACTTCTATCCATGTTGGGAAAAAGTACATAGTGTGGTGACATTTGATTAAATTGTTGGATGATAGCCCGACGGTTTAATTGAATTTAAAGTATTTAGGTCGTTGGATGATAGCCCAATGAATTAAATACTTTTATTCACACACTTAATAAACGTGAATCCCGTTTCACTTCACCGTTTTCATAATAAAGATTTTGGATGAGAGATGATTGGTTTAACTTGCTCTCCAATTTCTAGTATTTGAATCGTTAGATGATAGCCTAACGTTTCAATACTTGTCATCCACCACTTAAAATAAACTCAACTCATTCAACTCTTTTCTCGCTCATATGCGATCATTAGACTTTTTTCTTACAAAGAGTGTGCAATAGCCATTTCAAACACGAACAAGGACTTAAGCTTTTCAAAGAAACTAAACAAGTCCAAGTTTAAGCATTTGAAATGTCTAATGCAAGATTTTTCTTATAAAATCAATACAACCAACCAAGACATTTTCAAGAAAACTACGGAGTTCTGACTTTCCCATTGCACGAGGAAATACGTAGGCACAAGGTTTTGAAACCGCGTCGAACTCAAAATAATAATAAACAAACCCATTTCTTTTATTTCTCGGTCATAACTTAGAAAATAGCGAATACACACGCAAACACTTAGAACTAAATGGGTCTCATCGAGTACGATAGATGTGAGAGGTGCTAATACCTTCCCCTTACATAACCGACTCCCGAATTCATGTCTTTTGGTCTCGTAGACCGCCTTATCTATCATTCGTGGGTTTTATCTATATTTTCCCGTTATTTTTAGAACAAATAAAATTAGGTGGCGACTTCATTGTTTTTAAAATAACCAATGAAAAAACCAGTCATCACAAAAATCTACCTCTAACCTTCCATCATACCAATCATAATAAATCACAATTGCCCCTTACCATCATACCATCAACATAAAATCACATAATATTCGCAAATAATCACAAAAACAACAAATTCTAGATTTGGGGTGTTACACACCCTGCCGCAATTCCAACAACCCTCCTAAGATTGATATAGAAAACTTGGAGTTGCTGAGAAGAAATTCCAAGAAACTATCATGCACAACCATATACCTCTCCATAAACACGACAAAGATGCAGGTCCACTGAGGTATAACACCAAAAGCATGTCTAATAGGATGTAAATAAAGTTGCAAAATCTCTAAACAATGTCAATTACAAGAAAATAGCCAAGAAAAAACAATAACCAGGCTCCTAACTAGACTAAAAATACTAATACGACCATTAACATCATGTCGAGAAAAGAAACACCACAGTACCAACTATGATCTCCCGAGATTAAAAAACAACTCCAACAATATGATGATAAATGTCAAAATATCGATATTTTTAATGTTGATTTGTGACACTTATCATTCTAGTTTTGTGTAATAAATCCCAACTTTTGTGTAAATAATAGTATAATCTCATTATTTTATAAATACTATTATTTTGATAGTTTTATCCCATTTTTGTAGGATTTATCGCATGGTTGAACCACGGAGCGTTGGAGATCGAATAAAGTTTCAAACATGCGATTTTGAGCAATTCATCAATGAATAAGGCTAAAATAATAGAATAAGAAATCATCAATTATGTTTATATATTGTCATGGTTAGATAGGTCATTGAATAAGCTTTCCAACGCTTCAAACCGGGTGCAAATTCGAGTTACGGTTCTCAAGTTATGGCGTAAACATGAAGCTGGTTTTTTTTCAACATGGCACAAATCATGCTAAGCGCCAACAAACCAGGTTTAGCGCGCCCTACGATTTTCAGACTCGTTAAAAGGGGGGATACATTTTTTAGATTATGGTTGGGTATTTTTGGTCCAAATTTATCAAACCTTCAATTTTTTTGATCTAGAGAGCTTAGAAACACCATTTGGAGGTTACAATCGGATGATCCAGAGTCGAATCACTCGTCGATTGGTGTTGACAAACCAATAAATGTTTGGTTCCTCTTCTTCTCTTCTCTTTGTAATCTCTATTTGTTGGAGTTTGTATGTATATTTTCTCTTAACTCATGTATATTTGTCGTCCATGGCGTTATATAAAGCTTGCTTTACAAATCTGTGTTGGTGGTTGTGTTAGGTTTATACCTTTGTGTTAGGGATTTAAGTTTCTATAGACATATATGTTGTAGGTATTATCCGCAAACAAGTATTTTTAATTATCGATTCCACAGGGATTGGTGTATATTGTAGTCTTTCAATAGAAAAGTGTATTTTAAGATTATGTAACCAAAGAGTTTGTTATCTACTCTACTAGTACCATGAGTTTCCAAACAAATAACTAAATCAATGTTTTCAAAAGAGAGTTATGGTTTGGATTCAAGAGAGTTGGAGTTTGTTTTCAAATATGGAAGCATGTCAAGATTAGTTTCATTGATCTAGTTTCATACATATTCAATTAATCAAGTGATGAACATAGTAGATGATTTCTATAAATACATATCCTCTCAATCTTGTAGATTTCCCACCAAGATTGTGAATGTTATCATGTTAATCTTTGCATGATCCCTCACTACAACTATTGACATGATAAGCATTAAGTTCAATATTTTGTAAACACTAACACATAAATCTATCCCTAGCATTTGTTCATTAGTGGATGAATATCCTAGGTCTACTTTGAAGTATTCTTTTCCAAGCAAGACTCAAAGCATAAAGATGAAGAACAAAGATATTCAACTATATTAATCATCAACCATGTTCATAAACAAATGGATCAAAAGAAATACATATTATATAGATCAACTACCTCTAATCTTGACACAAAAAGAACTTAGCCACTCATTTCCATGGTTGCTTTGCTCCCAAGATTGTTGGTAGAAATGATGAACATCAAGAAATCAAGAAGAAAAGCTATGGTTTTTCTTTACAATTCCTTGCCCTAATTTTACAAAGATGAAAGATAATGATAATGAAGTGTTGTTTTCCCCTTTTACAAGCCAAAAAGTCAGCTGGAAGTGATGGGTTGGTGGCCAAAAGGTGAAAGCATGGGTCTGTCCTTTTTCTGATTTTCGCAGACCGCGCTAAGTCCAGTTAAGCGCGCTGAGCGCGCTTATGCTGTAACCGCGCTGAGCGCGACCTGTAGCATGCTCCTTCATCCAAAAATATCTTCAAAAAGAATCATCCCTAAAGCTCTTCAAGTGTCCTTGAACCCAAGCTTGGGAGAATTAGTCAATAAAATCCTACAAGTAAAAGTAAAATAAGTTAAATAATATATTATGAACAAAAACTAAATAAAAACCTAATTAAACAAAAATACTAGAATAAATAATACTAATTATATAAAAAGGCATTGTTAAGGACCACAAAATTATGTACAAAATACCTACAATTTGGTCCTTAACAACTCTCCCCAACTTACTTCTTTGTTTGTCCCCAAACAAAAGTCAATAATCTCAAAAAGCTAGAAGAAACAAAATGTAAGCATGCAACTCACACAAGAATAATGGTTCAAACTCGACATACCCGGCAAAAGCACACATCGATCGCTTCTTCGAAACACAACATGGCTATGAATTAAGTTCTAAACACAATATATCAACACATGTAACAAAATAAAAGATATGTTCACACTTGAATCACCTAATCATTTCTTCAAAATTCATGAAGAACAAAATGCATATTCACAAATGACTAAACACTCTCACTAATAGTTATGCACATCCAGAATAATTCATGCGTTCATCGAAATCAGTTAAATGACAAAATGGAAACAAAGATCACTAAGGACTTTCAGGGTTGTAACTTGGCTTAGGTTAGAAACAAGGGATATTTAACTACAAAGCCATTGATACGAATTTGGTAAAAGAAAATGAAGTGCATTTCACAAACTGATTCCCACTTCATTCTTATTATTCACAACTATTTTCCTTTTTTACACAATGATCCTCTCTTTTCTTTTCTTTTGTTTTCTTTTCATATACAAATTTTTTTTTCTTTTGTATTTTTATTTTCTCTATTCTTTTTCTTTCTTTAGGATCATTGTGCCATCAATTCTATGTTCTTTTTGATCCACCTCCCCAACTTCATTTATATCAATCCTTTTTTATTCAAGACACGCTCTTCAAGGGTTAATTAACAAAAAGGGTTGGTATTCACAAACAAGAAAAGTTTATAGAATGAATTATCATTGAATTTTCAAGATTATCAACAACTATTAAGTGGCCTACTTAACAATTAGTTGATTTGATAAATTCATCCTACAAATACTATTTAAGCTCAAAAGGGTTCACAAGGATTCACTCACTCACGGGTAATTGAAGCCCTTTTAGAATTGGTGGTTTTTCTCATAATGCACAAAAATTTGCCTTGATCATCTCTAAGTTTCCAAAGTATCACAAACAAGTAAAGATTAAGCATGAATCAAACGAGTTAACACAACTATTAGACACTCTATATTTGGTAAAAAGTGGAAGCTTATCACCTATGTGGTTTATGTCCTAATGATTCGAATGTGAACACAAATTTTTTGTACATGCCAAGATATTTGCATAAAGCACAAATTTCATAGACATGTTATTATTCTACAAAACGATTAAATATGTACCTTTTTTGTGGATTGAGTCGAGAATTTTATCATCACCATCACTTGGGTGAAACACCTTACTTGCTTTGGAGAACCGTTGAAAAATTGGACAAATCACAAGAAGTAATAATTCAAACTAGATAACCTATAATCTAAGAATAAAAATAAACTAAAACAAAATAAAATAAAATAAAAAGACACCCCAAAATGGTGTTTAAAACTTAAAAAGTACTTAGGCTCCATGCCTATAAAATATCAATTGGAATTACAAGCCTATCCCCAAAAATGGATGGCAACCAACAAAATCCAGAAGTTTAAACTAAAACGCGAAAATAAAAACTAAACACTAGAAAATGCTGAAAGTAAAATAAAAACAAGAAAATAAAGATCAGTCTGTAGTCTCGAGAATAGAATCTCCAATAGACCCAGAATCAGAACCGGAACCAGAACTACCCTCTCCATCATCCTCACTCTGATCATCACCATCACCCACCTCCTCCTCTACATTTGGCCCGACCTCGGGCCAACCAGCATAAGCACTAAGCTGCTCGCCTGTGCGAGTAAAGTGGTTCACCCCCGGCTCTCTAATCTGCAAAGCAATATGCTCCATGCTCTCGTGCATAAACATGAATGCTCTCTGATGAGCGAGATGCATCTGCCGGTTCCATTCTTCAGATGGACTGACCTGAGGAAGTGTCGCTGCAACTGGTACAGCATGGGCAGCAGAGTTATCATCCAGGGCTCTGCAATAACGATCACAATAGGAACCATCAATGACCCAATCAATAGTAACATGCCCCACAGCCAGAAAGACAACCTTCGCCCTTTTCAGAAGGCCCATAATCAGCCCAGGATAAGTGAGAGCACACTTTATACGCTCCCCCTGGAGGTATAACTCACAGCGACCCTCTTCAGCTCATTTGCAATAAGGCGGCCAAAATCAATTTGCTCCTCATCGAGCATATAAGCAATCAAGCCGACCGTCTCCATAGGAATCAAAGATGTGTGGCTCCGAGGTCTCAGATTATACAGAGCCACACACATCAACACTCTGGCACTAGTCTTCAGACTGGACCTGTTGAATTTCAATGGTTGTCCAGCCCGGTTCAATTCATAGGAGTGCCCCGACAAACAAAGTTTCCTCCTCAGCATTGCATGATCCCAGTTACCACGAGCCAGGTGGTCGTGGTATATGTCCAACTGATCCTCTGGGGCTGTCCAGTTGATGCCCAGATAGCTGATGATGGTCGTGCAAGAGAAAGAAACCAACTTCCCCCTCACAACAGAAGTGAAAGGAAAGTCACGCCCCTCGGTCGGAATGGCGTTTGCATAGAATTCCCTCACAAGCTCCACATTAACCTTCGTCTGAGGCTCACAGAGAACATCCAACCCGTAATTAGAAAGAATAGCATCGGGCGTTGCATAGTGACCATGCTCCCGGAGGCGGATAATGCGCTCAGTCCATATATTGCGCTCCTCAAGCTCTTTGTATCGAGCCTCTTGAGCAGGCCCCAAGAAATGAATGCCATCAAAAGGCACGGACCTAGAGGACCCAGCCCCGGCGGAAGAAACTCGCTGTCTTTTAGGTGCCATCTGAAAATCAACACAAAAATCAACGGAAAAGTAACACCGAGGTGTCCATTAGCAAATATTCATGCAAACAGCAGTGCAAATCAACCAACCAAAGCATTACGACTAATCGGAAAACACAAAAACACAGCAGAAGAATTTTTCAAAATTCTGCAGACCACGCTAAGCGCGCTGAGCGCGCTCTGCGATTTCCAGAAAAATTCTTCTGTAAAAACATAATTTTCTCCACAAGAACACAATCACTAGCAGTGAAAATACTATTCTAAGGCTTCTCTATCATCTAAACAACCTAATCCTAAGAGAAAAATATAAAATTCCTAAACCTAGGTTTTCAAAATCTACCCTAAACAGCGAAATTTGACGAAATTTAAAGAAGAACAATATAGAAACACTTACTTAGATGCTTAGGAAGGTGATTGGACAAAGAAGTTTGCACAAATTTGATGATTTTTGGTTGAGGATTTTGGGGTTTTTTGAAAGAGTGAAGAATGGAGAGGAAATAGTGAAAAGGGTTTGAAATGAACCCTAACCCTTTAAAAACGAACCAGGCCACCCAATGGGCCTCAAAAATCCGGTTTTTGGAATTTTTTTTAATTTTTAAAATCTCCCAGACCGCGCTAAGCGCGACCCAAAGTTTCTGCCAGATGGGTCAAAATGCGCGCTAAGCGCGCTCTGAGCGCGCTAAGCGCGATCTGTAGAATTTTGATTTTTCATGAAAAACAACAATTTGACAGTTCGGGCAAGTGAAAATGAGTTCAATGAAGAATACTTACAATGTTGGGGTGCCTCCCAACAAGCGCTTTGTTTAACGTCGGTAGAGCTCGACGGTTCAGAATGATCAAGGATCATTCAAGAAGATGGATTCGGCTATGTCGCGGCTCACCTCTCCGCCAACATACCATTTCAACCGCTGCCCATTCACAGTCCATTCTTTCGTCCCTTCAAGATCTTGCAAGATAATGGTACCATACTCTTTCACTTCTTTGATTAGAAACGAACCGGACCACTTTGTTTTGAGTTTTCCCGGAAAAAGCCTCATCCGGGAATTGAACAAGAGAACCTTTTGCCCCGGTCGAAATTCCTTGAGCTTTATCTTCTTATCATGAGAAACTTTAACTTTTGCTTTGTACCTCCGGTTGGAATGGTATGCTCCCTCTCGCATTTCATCCAATTGAACGAGTTGTGTTTTTCTCTTTTCACCCGCCAAAGATGGATCGAAATTCAAGAATCGGAGGGCCCATAATGCTTTGTGCTCCATCTCTACCGGGAGGTGACAAGTTTTGCCATAAACAACCTGAAACGGGGTTAGTCTGATAGGAGCTTTATAGGCGGTTCGATACGCCCATGAAGCTTCATCCAATTTTTGTGACCAATCTTTTCGAGAACCCGAAACGGTTTTTTCCAAAATCTTTTTGATTTCTCTATTTGACACTTCGGCTTGCCCATTCGCTTGCGGGTGATAGGGAGTTGTCACCTTATGCTTTACACCGTATTGTTTCAAAAGTTTTTGTAACAATGTATTGCAAAAGTGCGACCCGCCATCACTAATGAGCACCCTAGGCACACCAAACCGAGAAAAAATGTTTTTCTTTAAAAATTTGATAACGGTTTTGGCGTCGGCCTTAGGTGAAGCAATGGCCTCCACCCACTTAGACACGTAATCAACAGCCACAAGAATATATTCATTCAAAAACGATGATGGAAATAGACCGACAAAATCAATCCCCCAACAATCGAATACCTCCACTTCCAACATGTTGTTCAAAGGCATTTCATCTCTTTTTCCTATACCGCCACTTCTTTGGCATTTATCACAAGACTTAGCGTGAGCCTAAGCATCTTTGAATAGCGAAGGCCAATAAAATCCTGATTGTAGGACTTTGGTGGCCGTTCGCAATCCATTATAGTGTCCCCCACAAGGGGAATTGTGACAATGCCAAAGAATGTTTTTGTCTTCCTCATCACACACACACCTTCTTAGCAACCCATCGCTACTCAACCTAAAAATGTAAGGTTCGTCCCACACATAATACTTAGCATCGAATAAAAATTTTCGCCTCTCATTCCATGTCAAATCCTCCGGCATTAATCCCGCGGCCTTGTAATTTGCCATGTCGGCAAACCACGGTCGCTCTTGGATTACAAATAACTTCTCATCCGGAAACTCCTCTTTCACTTCCTTTTCTTTATCCGTAATTTTCACGTTCACTAAGCGAGACAAATGATCCGCTACCAAATTCTCCGAACCCTTTTTTATCTCGGACCTCTAAATCAAATTCTTGTAAAAGAAGAATCCATCTGATTGACCTTTGTTTAGAGTCCGGTTTGGTAAGCAGATATTTTATCGCGGAATGATTCGTGAAAACCAAAACCTTTGAACCAATGAGGTAAGGACGAAACTTTTCCAATGCATATACAATTGCGAGCAACTCTTTTTCGGTTGTTGCGTAATTAATTTGAGCATCGTTCAAAACTTTGCTCGCCTAATGAATAGCATGGAAAATTTTGTTCTTCCTTTGGCCAAGCACGGCTCACACCGCATAATCACTAGCGTCACACATCAATTCGAAATCAAGTTTCCAATTAGGTGCGGTGATTATGGGTGCATTTATCAAATTTTCTTTCAATTTTTCAAAAGCCAATAAACAATCTTTATCAAACAAGAATGACTTATCTTTGTTGAGCAAGTTGCTCAAAGGCTTGGCTATCTTTGAGAAGCCTTTGATGAATCTTCGATAGAATCCCGCATGTCCTAGAAAGCTCTGAATGCCTTTGACATTGGTAGGTGGGGGAAGCGTCTCGATCACATCAATCTTTGCTTTATCAACCTCAATTCCTCTTGAAGATATCTTGTGGCCAAGAACAATGCCCTCAGTCACCATGAAATTGCATTTTTCCCAATTCAAGACCAAATTGGTATCCACACACCTCTTCAAGACGGTGTTCAAATTTTCCAAGCATAAATCAAATGACGCTCCAAAGACGGAAAAGTCATCCATAAAAACTTCAATTGTTTTCTCAATCAAATCGGCAAATATGGCTTGCATGCATCTTTGAAATGTTGTCGGCGCATTGCATAAGCCGAAAGGCATACGCCTATACGCGAATATTCCAAAAGGACATGTGAAAGCCATTTTCTCGTGATCTTCCGGATTCACCGATATTTGATTGTACCCCGAATAACCATCCAAGAAACAATAGTATTGTTGTCCCGCAAGCCTTTCTAACATTTGGTCCATGAACGGAAGAGGAAAGTGATCCTTCCTCGTTGCTTTGTTGAGCCTTCGGTAGTCGATGCATATTCTCCATCCCGTCACTTTTCTTGTGGGCACTAATTCATCCTTATCATTCGACACAACCGTCAATCCTCCTTTTTTCGGAACCACATGCACCGGGCTCACCCAAGTACTATCCGAAATCGGATAAATCATTCCCGCTTCTAACATCTTCACTACTTCTTTTCGAACTACTTCCTTCATCACCAGATTCAAACGCCTCTGAGGTTGGGCTACCGGCTTGTACTCCTTCTCCATCATGATGTTATGCATACAATAGGCCAGGCTTATGCCTTTCAAATCGGCTAAAACCCAACCAATCGCATTTTTGTTAGATTTCAAAACTTGAATTAAGCTTTCCTCCTCCTTCTCCGACAATGTATTACTAATGATTACGGGCTTTTTACCTTCCTCCTCAAGAAACACATACTTCAAATGAGATGGTAGATCTTTCAACTCATGTTTTGGCTCTTCATCTTTTGGATCTTTTTTCAAAATTTCCTCTTCTTCCTCCCATGGGTGCATTTCCTTGGAAATCTCCATTCCTTCCAAACACTCCTCAAGATCTCGACTATCATCATCATTCACTTCTTGGGTTGCTTCCTCAATAACATCAATTTTGAAGCAATCTTTCTTATCAATTGGATGCTTCATTGCTTCAAAAAGATTAAAGCAAATCTCTTCATCTTGAACTCTCACCTTCATTAAGCCATCATCGATGTCAATCATCATTCGAGCCGTCTTCATGAATGGTCTTCCAAGAATTAAAGGTGCATCCACGTCTTCCTCCATATCTATCACAACAAAATCAACCGGGAAAAAGAATTTGTCCACTTTTACCAACAAGTCTAGAGCTACACCATGCGGGCGAGTAATAGACTTGTCCGCCAATTGCAACGTCATTTTTGTAGACTTTAATTCAATCTCCCCCAACCTCCTTACAATGGATAATGGAATCAAATTGATACTTGATCCCAAATCAATTAATCCCTTGCCGACATATACATCCCCAATGGTAACGGGCAAAGTTACACGCCCCGGATCACTTTCTTTTTTTGGAATAGTGCGTTGAATTATTGCACTACAACTTGCATCCACCATTATGGTTTCTTGATCCGTGTACCGCTTCTTTTTTGTCAATATATCCTTCATGAATTTTGCATATTTGGGCATTTGCTCTAATGCCTCGGTGAATGGAATATTAATTTGCAATTGCTTTAAAAGATTCATAAACCGAGCATAGTGCTTTGCATCATCCTTTTTAGAACGAAGGTGAGGATATGGTAAGCTTCTTAACGGATAAGTTACTTCCTTCTCTTTTCCCTTTTTCATTTTCTTCTTCTTTTCCTCTACTTTCTCCTTTTCAGCTACACCATTCTCTTTTTCATTTTCAACTAACACCTCATTTTCAACTAAATCATCCTCCACATCAAAATCATTATTTTTTTCAACTACAACCTCATCATCTTTTTCAACTACCTCTTCCTCCACTACTTCTTCTTCATCCTTCTCCACTAATTTCTTTTTCCTTTCAACCACTTTCCTTTTCTCATCACAAACTCTACCACTTCTAGTTGTAATAGCTTTGCAATACTCCTTAGGATTTGCTTGCGTAGTTGGGGAAAATGATGTCGAAGCATTTTGTTCGGAAATTTGCTTGGCTAGTTGCCCCATTTGAGTTTCCAAATTCTTGATAGATGCCTCCGTGCTCTTTTGATTAGCCATAGAAGCTTGCATAAATTGAGCTAGAGTGTCTTGAATGTTGGAAGATCTCACTTGATTTTGAGGTTGATTTTATGGTTGAGCTTGATTTTGATTTTGAGTTTGATATGGATTTTTCCTTCCTTGATTGTTGTTGTCTTGTCTCCACCCGCCTTGATAACCTTGGTTACCCCTTTGTTGGTAACCTTGGCCTTGATTTTTATGAGGGTAAGGAGCTCGTTGTTGGTATCCTTGCCCTTGGTTGGCCATATAGTTAGCTTCCTCATTTTCCGAAGGACAAAATCCGGTTTTATGATCTCCTTTACACAATTCACAACAAGCTATTTGGTGAGCTTGCTTAATTGATGTTCCTTGTAACTCCATGATTTGTTGAGGGAGTCTAGCCATTTGTTTTGTCAATTCTTTAACTTGTTTCGCAAACAATTTGTTTTGCGCCACAAGTGCTTCGTGACTCGAACCAATTTTTAGAACTCTTGTTTTCACTTGTACACCTCCTTGATCATGTTGAGTTTGATGATCATTCCTCCCCATCTTCTCAATTATTTGGATTGCTTCATATGGTGTTTTTGCCATCAAAGAACCTCCCGCCGTGGCATCCAACAACAGTTTGTGTTGAGGTTGGAGACCATTTCGGAAAATATGAATTTGGGTGAGCTCGTCAAAACCATGGATAGGACACTTCCTAAGCATAGACTTGTACCTTTCCCATGCCCGATTCAAAGGCTTGTTTACTCCTTGTGAAAATACCGAGATTGCGGTCTTTGCCTCCATGAAACGTGATTGAGGTGAAAATCTTTCAAGGAATTTTTCCTCCAAAACATTCCAATTTGTCATGGTTTCTTGCAATTGGTCTAGATACCAATATTTTGCCTTCCCCACTAGAGAATGAGGGAAGAGCCTTTGAAAGTATTGTTCTTCTTGGTCTTCCGGAGCCCCGGCCGCTCCCACGATCTCATAGAACTTAGTAAGGTGGGTGTAAGGATCCTCATGATCATGGCCATGAAATGGACTTGCATAAAGAAGCTGAAGCAAGTCCGTCTTCATCTCCGTGACCCTTGCATTTGCTTGTCGGGCAAATTGGACGTTGTGACGAGGGCTATTGACACACGGCCCCCGTGGTGGTGGTGGTGGTTGTGGTTGATTCTCCGCCATAGTGGTGACTTCTCCTAACACGGGTGGTGTTGAAGAAGTAGATGTTTCTCCTCTTTCTTGCCTTTGCCTAGCTTGTCTTTTTCTTCTTTTAGCACTACTATTAAGTCTTCTAGCCGTCCTTTCAATTTCGGGATCGAAAAGGAGTTGGTCGGCCGTAATACTTCCCCACATAAACTAATTCCTAAAAAAGTCTAGCCACACAAAAGAAACAAAGAGAGATTAGTAGAAAATGTCTTAAAACACACAACTATTGCTATACTAACAACATCAAACGCTAATCCCCGGCAACGGCGCCATTTTGTTGTAGGCATTATCCGCAAACAAGTATTTTTAATTATCGATTCCACAGGGATTGGTGTATATTGTAGTCTTTCAATAGAAAGTGTATTTTAAGATTATGTAACCAAAGGGTTTGTTATCTACTCTACTAGTACCATGTGTTTCCAAACAAATAACTAAATCAATGTTTTCAAAAGAGAGTTATGGTTTGGATTCAAGAGAGTTGGAGTTTGTTTTCAAATATGGAAGCATGTCAAGATTAGTTTCATTGATCTAGTTTCATACATATTCAATTAATCAAGTGATGAACATAGTAGATGATTTCTATAAATACATATCCTCTCAATCTTGTAGATTTCCCACCAAGATTGGGAATGTTATCATGTTAATCTTTGCATGATCCCTCACTACAACTATTGACATGATAAGCATTAAGTTTAATATTTTGTAAACACTAACACACAAATCTATCCCTAGCATTTGTTCATTAGTGGATGAATATCCTAGGTCTACTTTGAAGTATTCTTTTCCAAGCAAGACTCAAAGCATAAAGATGAAGAACAAAGATATTCAACTATATTAATCATCAACCATGTTCATACACAAATGGATCAAAAGAAATACATACTATATAGATCAACTACCTCTAATCTTGACACAAAAAGAACTTAGCCACTCATTTCCATGGTTGCTTTGCTCCCAAGATTGTTGGTAGAAATGATGAACATCAAGAAATCAAGAAGAAAAGCTATGGTTTTTCTTTACAATTCCTTGCCCTAATTTTACAAAGATGAAAGATAATGATAATGAAGTGTTGTTTTCCCCTTTTACAAGCCAAAAAGTCAGCTGGAAGTGATGGGTTGGTGGCCAAAAGGTGAAAGCATGGGTCTGTCCTTTTTCTGATTTTCGCAGACCGCGCTAAGTCCAGTTAAGCGCGCTGAGCGCGCTTATGCTGTAACCGCGCTGAGCGCGACCTGTAGCATGCTCCTTCATCCAAAAATATCTTCAAAAAGAATCATCCCTAAAGCTCTTCAAGTGTCCTTGAACCCAAGCTTGGGAGAATTAGTCAATAAAATCCTACAAGTAAAAGTAAAATAAGTTAAATAATATATTATGAACAAAAACTAAATAAAAACCTAATTAAACAAAAATACTAGAATAAATAATACTAATTATATAAAAAGGCATTGTTAAGGACCACAAAATTATGTACAAAATACATACAATTTGGTCCTTAACAATATACTACTTAGATTCTTTCCAAGGATGATTATCTGTTAGTTTCTGAACTCTAGACATAGATTTAGAGGTGATATTCATTTAGGGTATATGAGATTAATGCCTCTGTGTCAAATGTGTCGGTTGAGACATCGTCGATGCGATTGACACTGTTGACTTCTGTGATGTTGAGGTGGTAGAGACATCACTAACGAGGTGATACAATAGGATTCTCAACTTGGTTAGGAATGACTTAGGTTGTGAGAGAACATAATGACATAGACGAGTATTGTAGGTTGAGTATAACTGGACGATAGGTTTAAGTCTGTGACGAGTGGTGTACATTAGAGCCGGATAAGTTGTCTATCCTTTTTAATTTTAGTCATTTATTTTCTATTGATATTTTTCTTTACAACCCATTTAACCCCAAATTCATTAATGAACGAATTGTCGAACAGCGAATCAATAACCAATCTCTGTGAACACGATACGATATAACATATCTCACCCGGTAAAATAATACTTTACTTTTTGCTTGCCGCTTTACCACTTCAACACAGGACAATAGTGGAACATTACACTCACTAAAGAAAACAATATAAAAAACCAACTAAGAACCAAGCCTCAAATGAATAGGTCAATTGTGTTGAGAATCAAGTGTGAGGAAGAAGTCCCACATTGGTTAGAAAAGGAAAGAATAAACACTTTATAAGTGGGAGAACCCACACACCTATCACTTTAAGGTTTTAGGTGGATATGTGATGTTCCTCTCACAAAGGTGTGCTTTATGAAAGTGCCCCCTCCTCAGAATTTCTCCCTAACAGTGGTATCATGAGCGTATGGTTTTGAGATAGAGACCGACTAACTTGTATCGAAACACTTCCCGCGGGCGGTGGGTAGAAGGTGTTTCGTTGGAGAGTGCCAACAGTGATACAAATGTATGTGAAAGAGAGCTGAAGTGTGCTTTCCGAAAGTGTTCCCTCCTCAGAATTGCCCCAACCCAAGCCAACCTAAAACACCTATATAACAAATATCAGAGTCATATTCTTCATTCTACCTCCACCCCCACAATCCAGTGAATTGATCTAAATAAGATAGGGAAGAATTATGCACGATAGATTAAATATTCAGCGAAGACAAGATATTATGCCTTATAGTAGAATAACTTGGGCAAATGAAAAATAAGTGTGAAACACTTTCATCCATTATGCACTCTGTCGAGGAACCAGACCACGTCTAATTAGAGTACCTCTTTTAATTAGATTGTCCTTTGTTGGAATCATGTTATGGAATAATCTCCAATCCAGTGCCGCCACCTTCAATGAGACCAGGCTGTTCCAAGCAACAACTATTTTCCCATGGTTTTCAAAAGTTTTTCCCTCTAGAATAAACTCATAAGATTCATTAACCGAATATTTATTTCTACCCCACAACCACACGTCTTCACCATTCTGTTTTAATCTTTTGCTTTTTCTAACTTCTATTCTTAGTTTACTTGAGAACCAATTCACATTGAAGCCCCACAAGCCATTTTCAATCTTTCCACCACTTTGAATAACATCTTTCACCTTTCCTAACTTCTATTCTTAGCTTACTTGAGAACCAATTCACATTGAAGCCCCACAATTCATTTTCAATCTTTTGGAGATCTTTATACCACTTTAAATAACATCTTCCCTCTCTATTGATACTACCATTAAATTTCCCATATTTATTTACCAACACCATGTACCAGAGGATGTTTTTGTTCATTTCACATACTCCATTCCCACTTTCCTAAAAGAGCTAGATTGAAGGCCTTCATAATTTTAATTCCAAGGCTCCATCTTCCTTTTTACGAAATTTTTTTCTCCTACAGCACCCAATATATTTTCCTAGAATCCATGCTCTCGCCCCTATGGACTTTTTTTAAAAAGAGATTCAAGTTTAAAGATTATACTTGACATTACTTTGAAGAAAAAAAGAAAGTAGACTGATAAATCGTTCATGACAAATTTCAACAGGACAATTCTACCACCAATAGAAAGTTAATTGTGGTTTCACCCAAACAACATGCTTCTGACTACATCTAATACCGATTTCTAAAAACCCTCTCTTCATAGGTCTCCACCGATTGCTAAACCTAGATATTTGAAAGGAAAGGCACCCATTTTATATTGCTAGAATTGTGAAGGATGTTAAGCTTAGTGGGGTTGGCAGAGTTTGTGATTTTTTTCATGGTTAAACTCACACTCATCATAGGTATACTAATTCTCTTCATATGAGTCTATAGATCTTTTCATATTTCCATACTAAGTTTTATTAAATGAAAATGAAGGGATTTATTTACAAAGAGATGTATTTATTTACAAGCAGATGTCTTCATCTGTTTGAATTTTTTGTTTTGTTTTGTTGTTAGAGTTATAGTGTTATGGAACATAAGATTCTTTAAATAGAATAGATACAAGCTTAATCTTTACTCAATATCACTGGTGCATATTTCAACCTTATTGTCCTTTAAAATTCAATGTTAAAAGAGGGAAATTTTATTTCCCACCCTTACACCTTCTTAACAACCTCGAGTGAAATTGCATTTTTATCCCCAGAATTCGGAGATGTATTTTTAAACCATAGTTTATTTTTTGGATGCATTCGAAGATGTATTTCTAAAATAATGTAAAATCATTTTTTGGGGTTAATTCGGAGAAGTACTTTCAAATGTACCCGATGCTATATTTCATATGTACATTTCTGAAAAAGTCTTTGATAAAGCAAAACAGAAACTTTGAAACATTGACATTGAAACTGAGAAAACAAAAAAGAAACCTTGAAACATTGATATTCAAACATAGATACAACATAGATGTTGAAACATTGATATTACATAGATTTTACTTAAAGCATTGAAAGTTGAAATTATATAGAGATTGAAACTTAAATTTAACATTACATGTTGTTATAAACGGGTAATTGGGTATGTCACAACATTTTGATAACATATTCAGCGGATATCTGAATCTTTGCATCCAATTCAATTGGACTCTTAGGAGAGTATCAGTGAAAAGTACTCCATATAACCATTAAGTCGTCATCTGTCTTCAATTCAAACTTGGTGAACTTGATATTTCCTTCAATATCAAGTGATGGTGAACGATACTCCAGCTTGACTATCCACCAATTTTTTTAAATATTTCAAGAGAGAGTTGAGTATGGTAATAATCTCGCCAATAGGCGTGTCCTCACATACCCTAAATTGAAATTGAGGCATCACACCGTTGAAGTAAATAAAAATAAGGTGAGGATATGTTTGCGTCGTTTCTGATTTGTGGAGTGTGATGTTAAAGAAATGGTCTAGACACTCTATTTATAGTAGAGTTGAATCAATTTGGTCCTAAGAAATCTTATCATGTGTCAGGAGATATTTCGGAAATACAGCTCCGAAAAAACCCCTTACTTTTTGTAACAAAAACAAGGTGTTTTCAGAAGTTTAATTCTGAAATATTCCCTTATTGTATTTTTTTTTAACTTTCGGAAATGTAGTTCTGAATTATGCAGAGACAAAACGCTAGTATATAAAACCATTCGAACATAATTTCAAAATTAAATCGGTAAAAGTATAAATCGGTAAAAAGTATAAATAAGTAAAATGTTGATTAGCTATATTATATATCTTTTGATACCTGTATGGAGCGATGCCAATAATACAGGGCTACCAAAAATACTTGAACAAAATGGATCGATCTAAGATACCGAATACGTACAGATGATGTGGCCAGATGGGCTCTGAGGTGGGAGACTTTGAAGTGGAAAAATGTCATCGAAAATCCATATATTGTGAGATTTATACACACTATATCATATGCACTTACGATAAGATAACCCATTTTAGGGAAGCACATCCACTTGTCAGGTGTTGCGGTACCGGTAAGACTTGGAACAAGAGCGCTATGTATTTTGTTGAAACGTTCCTTGTTCATCGTATAGCCATAAGTAATCTTCCCTATGCACCGTCAATTCCGAAATAAGTGTTTGTCGTACATGTTCGCGTTAAAAAGTGACGCGCGAGGGAATCGAATCTGAATTCGAATCTCTGGCTTGAAACGATTTACTCTTTTGATTTGTTTATAAAGATGCCGCGAGCATCAAGCGTTATTGTTTCCAAAACAAGAAAATGAGATGAAAAAGGGGAAAGCTTCAATACCCTCAATAAATATGATATGCATTACGACTAGCGTAAACTAGAGGTAACGCATTGGGGAGATTCTGGGCAAGGGGTTTGTTATATAAAGGGAATAGATGTAGCACCCTAAATATATATAGTTATCTATAGCTTTATATATGAATAGTTTGATATGTTTGTGTGTTTTAATTTGCTATTCTATCTTTGGGAAAGTTTCTCTTTTGGATTTTAAGAAGGTAGATTATGTGGGATCCTAGGTTTTGTTATTATTGTGCTCGCAAAGATCATTGGGATCTTCTGCATACATATCCCTTAATGGGAATTAGAGCATCTGTAGCTCGGATCTAAAGGGATCTATGGTTTGTTTGGTTTGAGGGAGAAAGAAGTATGCTCGCCAAGGATGAGACCTTGTGCCTACGTATTCTCAAAGGGAGGTTGAGAAAGTCAGAGCAATCGTAGTTCCCACTTATGCTAGTGGAAGCAACGGGAGTTATTAAGAGACAAAGACAAATGTCATCTTAATGAAAAATGTATCTAATCTATTCCATCACATACATTTTGAAGGTTTGATTGATTAAATCTTTCATCGTAAGTTATAGGTGTTTTGCTTGAGTGTACAAGCGTTACCACTTACGAGTTAAGAAAGATGTTTGAAAGATGATTGAATCTTTAATTGTAAGCATTGGGTGTTTTGCTTGAGTGTACAAGTGTTACCACTTACAGATTAAAAGATTGTTTTTGTTTGAAAAAGAGTTTTTGATTGAATGTGATGTGATAGATGAGATACTTCTTCCATAGAGATGATAGATGTCTAAATCTCTTAGGAGAAATTGATTGGATTAGGGGGATGCTTTTAAGAAGCTCGTGGATCCTTGTATTGTAAGCCCAAGAGGAGGCATTCCGAGGGTCATCGAGGGTCCTTGTATTGTTAGCTCAAGAGAAGGCATTCCGAGGGTCATCGAGGGTCCTTGTATGAAGCTCAAGAGGAAGCTATAGGGTATGGCTGACTTTGGCTTTAAGAGTAGTTTCACCGGGAAACCATCCTCTTAGGATTCAAGAGTGATTTCACCGGGAAATCATACTCTCAGGGTTCTATCCTAGCGCGGGTGATTCTTTATATTGGAAGCCCAATAGGAGGCTGTTAAGAGATTTCCTGGTCTCTTTCTTGTTTGATGCCCAAGAGAAGGCTAAACTCAACGAGGGGGTTCTTTTGAACGAAGCCCAAGAGGAGGCTAACTCAACAGGGGAGTGGTGTCTTATATGAAGCCTAAGAGGAGGCTAAACTCAGTAAATGAGTTTTCTTATATGAAGCCTAAGAGGAGGCTAACTCAATAAATGAGTTATCTTGTACAAAGCCCAAGAGGAGGCTGAAGGGGAACCTAGTTGTTAGGCTAATTGTTATGTTATAACTGAACAGTTTTATAAACAAGTATGTATTCACAGGAGTTTATGAAGGAAATATATAGACAAGTTTATAAAACGAGCAATTAAAGCAAGTGTAACTTGAATATATACAAAGTTTGGGTGTGTACAAGGAAATGAATATGTACACAAAGGGGTTGTTATGTACAAAGAAATGAATATGTACATAGGAGGGTTGGGACTTACACCGTGAGGGAGGCCCATGATCAATTAACAAAATTTAAGGAGAAATCTGGTTTGGTTTATCTTTAAATCTAATTGATCATGGAAAAAGGTGTGTAAGTTTGTTGAAAGGTTTTTGAAAAGGTTTTGAAAATGATTTTGAAAAGTGAAGGATATTCACAAGAAGTTTTGAAAAAGATTTAAGTTTGAAAGTTGGAAAGAAAACATTTTTTAAAAGTATTAAGAAATACTTGAAATGTCCCATTTTTAACTTAATAAAAATATAATCAAAAAGAAAATATTTTTGGATTTTTTTTTGACATAATCATAAAATAGGTATATTAAATGAAAAGTGTGCAAAAAATCATCTCAAAATGAGAAGTTTTGAATGATTTTTGAAAATGTTTTAAGTTTGCTAGAAACTTGAGAAATTAGTGATAAAAAAGAGTTTTTTGGTCCTAAGGAGGTTTGAACCTTGGACATTTGGCTTAGAAGTGAAGATATTTTCCACTGAGCCATGTGTTTGAATTTTCATTTAATTACCTTGTTTAGAAGGAGTTTTAAAAAAAGAAGTTTTGGAAATGTCCAGAAGTTGTAGAAGCTTGTTTTGCCTTTTATTAAAAAAAGGTTCCAGGGGGATTCAAACCCTGGACCTTGAGGCGAAGGAAAGTGTTAAGGCGTGCTGGCTTTACCACTGGGGTGGCTATACATCCGTTGTTTTAACTTAAACTACAAGTATATATTATAAATCCAGTTTCAGAAATTTGAATTTCACTTCATCTTCTTCGTTGAAACAACGCGAACACCATCCATGGCTCAGATTCGAATTTCTTCGTTTCTTCATCAATTTTGAAAGTTCAAAATACAATTTTGTCTAGAATTTGATCACGATTCTAACCATGTATCTTGTTAACATTAATAATCAAAGATGAACGTGAATTTGAATAATCTCAATTTAAACCCTAACTGAAAAAATGATTAATTCTTTGAACTCAGTTGATTTTAGTTTAAATTAAGGATCCAAATAGCTTTAGTGATTGGATATCTACATTTTCCTTTTCAATTTTGAAGCTGAAAACGCATGTATGGAGGTATCAAAGTTTTGAAAACTCACCTCTTGGTATGAAATACCAGATCGAGTATGGCAGCTTCCAGGTGCAGAGTAATGATTGATTAAGCTTCCCTGAACCTCACTGAGTGTGTTCCTACTCTTAGATTGTTCTGAAAGTGGATGGAACTCTCTAACCAAGTCAAGTTGCAGGTTGTTAATTTGAAAATGGAAGATGATGATAGAGTTGTTCCAGAACTTGTTTAAGTGTATGGATAGTCTCTATATGTTGTATAGGATGTGTCTGAAGTGAGAAATCAAGACGAGCACGAGTAGTTTTCTAGTTTGGAAGTTTTGGCTCAAAACTTGCACAAATGGAGTTTTATGTAGAAAACTATTTCTTAGCTTGTTTTCTGATGGTTTTATGTTTTAAACAACTTTTAAATGATGTTTAGAACATGTTAGAAACTTAAGTTTGCTCAGATTTTGCAAGGTTTGAAGATTGCAAAATTTCCCTCTTTGAACTTTGAAATTTGGAATTTAAGAAAGAAAGAAGGAAATCTTGGATTATGATAGCGTTGGTGTAATTTGAAAATGAAGAAATGACCTCTATTTATAGGCCAAGAAATCTGAATGACAAGGCAAGGTTATCATTGAGAGAGCTTTGCAACTTGCTTAAGTGGTAAGAAGGAATCTTTTGCATTTAATGCAAAAGTTACTTTCTAACCATGGTTAAAATTTTCTATTTGATTCAATCCTCGTCTCAATCATGCCTAACTGATATTTATCCGTTTTAACCTATCTCTAAGTGATGACAAGGCTTCTAGAAGAGAGGTTTGGGAAAAATGACTTATAATTTTGATACATGATCTTGGAATTCCATGGTTTTGGAGCTCTATGTTTCAAAATCAAAAGCCTAGCTAGACAAAGTGTTTTTGCAAGTTCTTGGACATTTTGGAAATCTTGTAACAAGACCTACAACTTTCATGTTTTGAGTTTTTCCTGAATCCAAATGGATCTAGGTGAAAAATGGCCAAGAAAGTGAGGAAAAACCATGTTTCTTAACACTTGAAAAATTTTCTAAGTGTTAGAAAAAATTCAAATCTTGACTTTTTGTTGACTTTTTCACATTTCTTGATTTCTTATGATTATGATGGATTATTTGAAATGTTTTTATGATTGAAAAGTTTAGTCTTGAAAAAGTTGACCAAAAGTCAAAGTTTGACCTTTTTTGAGCAGATGAACTTTCATCAGATGATTCAGAATTTGTCTGATGAAGAAACATGGATTTTGTAATGTTTTGAACCAAGAAATTAGGTCAAGATATTGCATTGAAGATGTTAAGATCAATCTTCAATCAAATAGGTCATCCATTGAGCAGAAAGTCAATGATTCATTATCTTCGATCAAAACCCTAATTGGTCGATTCAAGGTAGATCATGAGAAAATGTTGGGAATTTGAAGATCAAATGTTGATGATTGATTAAGATAGATCAATTGAAGTGAGTGGAAGCTCAAACCCTAATTGATCATATCTTGAACAGATGAAATTTTGAAGAAACCCTAACTTTGACTTCTAGAAGCCACGCACGATCTATTCTATTCTGAAATTGTTAGTGATGCAATGATGCATATGTAAGGTGGTATCTTAGGTCAAAAATTGGGGTATGACAGTACAATAGTGTGATTCTCCTCACCTTTACCAAGTAAACTAGACACGACCCGGAACCTACAATTTCCGTCACCCCCACATTTATGATCCTTTCAATCTATTTGTGCATAAAAATCGGCATCTCATCAATATGAATAATCGACGGTGGAATTGGTGGTTTTTTGATCGGTGGTGTACGAGGTGGTTTGGAAATGCGATCCCCTTTGAAAAGAGTTTTTTGATATTTTGGGCTTGGAGAATCCGGAAAATGGGAATCAACAACTTCATGGTAATAAGGAGTCTGCCTTGTTGAATTGTCATATTGTGTACTTTTACACTTTTTTGGGGCACCTTTGGTTTTTACCGGTTGTGAAGGAGGTTTCATGTCGGTGGTTTATGGATAGGAAATTTTCCGCAGTTGTTCTTTAATGTGCAACCTCATAGTGTTACCCGCTTTTAAAAAATCTGTCATTGATCACTTCCAACTCGGTTGTGATGGTAATACTCGATGCACCGTCTTTCGTAGAACCATAGTCATCAAATCAGAGTCTTTTCCAATAATCGTAGACCTCGTCCATACGTAGTGAAGAATTTAGCTTCAACATTTTAGAAATGAAACACGCACATGGAAATTCGTAGGTTTTTCAAATTATACATCATACTTTAAACTATTTGGCTCCGTTATCTCTGAATACTGAATACTTTACTTCGTAAAAAATAAAATTCAACCTGATTTAAAATATATTAAGATTCAATTGTGAGTAAAGAATCTATTTTCGAATATCTTTACCGACTAACAACTGAAAAATTTTAATAAGACAAATCACATCTTATTGATTTTAATTTTTATTCGCATGAACTAAATAGGATTCTTAATGTCATACATTTAATCATAAATGAAATGATGCCATCAATATATTATGCTAACCATACATCTATCTAATTTTTACGTATTAAATGTGATTTTACAATCATACATGTCAAATGTGATCTTATATAATAGAGAATTCCAAAGTGAATGTAAATTTAGCCTTTGATCGTTTTTTATACGAAACTTTTTATTTCAATAAATTTGTAATTTCTATTTTATATAAAAAAAACTAAAGAGAAGATGAATTCAAGTCTCTCCTTCCATTTTTATTTTACATATTATTTCAATAAATATATCAAATAGCCCAGAGTATTTGTTTTATATAAATTCAATTTTTTTCTATTTAGATTCAACTAAAATATTTATCACCTCTACAATAATTAAAACTTAAAAATCATGTCTGTTTATGCATTTCTCACTTTATTCTTATTGCATTCAATTTTTTTTTGACAATTTATATTACAAAATTATTTACTAATTAAATTACCTACTTATAAAAAGATAATTCATTTTGAATTTTAATTAAAATAAATAATATATTGAAACAAAATAATTAGTTGTAAGTTATTTTAAATAGTCACACATTGTCATTCTCAATCATGTTATGAATTTTTAAGCTAAAAAAAATTATTTTTTGGTTGCTTCATTACAAACACTCCCTACATTTATACCATTAATATATATTTATATCTTTTAAATAGTGATAAAAACTCTAACTAATGAAGAAATTATCATTTTATATTTAATTAAAATTTGAACATAATATAGAAGACATAAATAATAACAATAATAATAATAATAATAATAATAATAATAATAATAATAATAATAATAATAATAATAATAATAATATATTTAAAATCAATCACTAAAAAAATAATGATCATACAATTTTTTTTGTTACCTATGTATTGAAACCGTTTAAATTTCTCAAAACATACTGAGTGCTAATCATTCCTAATTCACTTATAATCAAATGTTTAAAATAAAATAAAAAATAAAATATACATCAACTAATATTTTGCCATCAATATTATTTGGAGTGAAAATCAATCATATTAATTACAAATTAATTAAAATTTTTTATAAAATCATTTATTTACATAATTTGATATATTTGTAACTGCTAATATTACTTAAATTTTTTTTTATCATAAAAAATTAATTAATCTACCATTAGAATTTTAATGTAATACAATTTTGTTTGAAATTTATAAATAGCTTAATTGAATGTTATATGATTAAATTTTTATAATTAAAACTTTTATTAAAAATAAATTAACATCTAATCTATATCATGTGACTTTTATTAAAAAGAAATTAATATCTAATCTATATCATATGACTTAATAAAATTTTTATAGTCAACAACATCTTCTTGTTGTCGGACAAAGAAAAAAAATAGAGTCGCTTAGGTTTATATTTTATATGTGTTGTTTAAATTTATTTCAAATAATTTTATATTCTAATCATAGTTGTATTTAAGTAAATATGTTATGACTTACTGTATGTTCTACTGTTACAAATTTAAATCAAATAAAGAAATTTAAATCTAAATTCTAAAAAAAATATTAAACATATGTTAATATAAGTAAAATATGAAATTAATAAGTAATAAATAATTTATCCATAAAAAATATAAAAACATTACAAATGCTTTAATTGATTATTTAAAATAATTAATATATTTTATAGATAAGAAATATATAAATATAATAAGAGTTTTTATAGAAAATTATGATAGACTAAAATATACATTAGTTTTTTTTTCTCTGGATTCTATCCATTCAATTTACAATTCAGTGAAATACCATCCAATGAAAAATATAAATAGTTTAAAAATGTACAAATTGAAGGATAGAGATCAACACTCTACTCCATCTCCAATAAAATCTACACTGGAAGGAATCTACTCCATCTCCAATAAAATCTACACTCTCCAATAAAATCTACACCGGAAGGAATCTTTTCTCAGTATGAAGTTTCATTTCTTATTTGATATTTTTATTGAAGAATTAAATTACCCAACAATTTGAAAACGTTGGAAAACGATCGAAAAGAATAGGAGATTTTTTTCTAACCCTGGTATAACTTAAGAGATTTTTTTTCCTTCTTTTTGTACACTTTCATAACACGTCTCCTAAACTATAAAAAGGTATTGTTCAAAATTGTAACTACTAACCATGTTGCTTAAAATGGATACAATAAAATACTTTATTCCTGGAAATAAATTGTATACCTATGCAATAAAAAAATAGTATATTGGTTAAAATTTAAAAACTAAAATCTTTATATATAAATAAAAAATATATCATATCAGAAATCACTTACAAACTTCTTTGATTAAATGAAAAATTAAATAACTAATACTGACTACTAAATAACTTCTCAAAGTCTTCAAAATGTGTATAAAGAAGCTTACTATTGAGACTGGTGTTTGTGTATCTTACCCAACACCTATTTTTAACCGTGAAATATACAAATTAGATTCTAATAATATAAAGGAATTTCTTTTCTTATCTAGTGATTTTATCTCATATCCTTTTGAAATTTTAAAATATCTTTCGTAAATGCATTTACGAATTCACCTTTTAGGGTGTTTCGTAAGTGCACTTATGAAGTCACATTTTTTTTTTCAAAATCAACGTTTAAAATAATAAAACGTATAAAATAAGGCGATTTTTTCTTCAAAATCAACGTTTAAAATAATAAAACGTATAAAATAAGGCGAATTCGTAAGTGCACTTACGAAGCACCCTAAAAGGTGAATTCGTATGTACACTTACAAACCTTCCCTTTCCATACTAAAATGATGCATGGTCACCAATTCACATTATTTTATACATTTTTTCTTACTCTAACAAAAAATCCCCCAAACATCACCCAATGTCAATGAAAATTTCTTCTCCATATCAAATTTCAAGTGTGTGAGCCTAACAAAGTGAGCATTGGAAGCAACAATTTAAATTAAACTTTCATCCCCTCAATCTACATTTGCTACATTGTAGCTGTTTTGATTATGCATAAAACAACGTCAATTCGCAAGTGCACTTGCGAAGTCCACCAGAAAAATTCGCATGTGCACTTGCGAAATAAAGTCTGATGCAAAAACATAATTATATTTTAACATAATTCATGTGTTTCTTGATATTTTAGATATGATGCACACCGGCAACATTGACAAAGCTATTGTGAAGGTTCCGATTCTGGACAATGTCAACAAAGACGATAAGCTGATTGTGGTGAAAGAAGTAGATAAAACGATTGATGTTGTGATAGATCATGGAAATCAATTTCTAAATGTCAAAACTTTCACCACTCGTCAACATATGCTTGATTATGTTAGAATGGAAGCTAGAAAACTTGGTTTTGGCGTTGTGATTGCGAGGTCTGACAATGAGACTAGGAATTGACAATCATTTCTTATTTTAACATGCGAGAGAAGTGGAGCATACATTTCAAAAATTCGCAAGATAAAACACGAAGACACGGGATCAAGGAAATGTGGGTGTCCGTTCAAATTGCATGGTTATTTTAGGGTGGATAATTTATGGCGATTGACACTCATGTCCGGAAACACATAATCATGTGTTGGAGACCAAGTTACACGGGCATCCTATTGTTTGTCAGCTTAAGACAGAAGAGAAGATATATGTTTCTGAATTATCATTGATCAAAGTTACGCCTAGAAACATACTTGTCGATTTGAAATAGAATAAAGCAGAATGTTTTTCAAATATAAAATCGGTTTAAAATTATTGATATAAACAACACGTTGCTCAAAGAGGCCCGAGGTCCGAAATGCAACATTTATTGAAATGTTTGAATGATAACCACTATGTTTTCAGACACAGAGTTTGTGAGGACAACGTAATTATCCATGATAATTTTTGGACGCATCCGACATGTATCGATTTGTTCAACACATTTTCAACTATTCTAATGATTGATTAGACATACAAGACCAATAAGTATAGGCTTCCACTAATGGAAATTGTTGGTGTCACCTCTACGGACAAGACACTTTCGATTGATTTTGGTTTTTTGGAATGTGAGAAGGAAGACAAAGTCACTTGGGCGTTGGATGTTTGCAAGAATTTTTTGAAAGATAAAAAAATTATGCATATGGTAATTGTCACCGATCGAGATAATGCACTTATGAATACAGTTGACATTGTGTTTCCGCCGTTAACCGCTTTACTATGTTGGATCGTGTTAGACATTTGGGGAACACAATAACTAATAAAGTGGAATCTGCACATGCAACTTTAAAGAAGTGATTGGGAGACAGTAAGGGTGACCTTTGTAGATATTGGGATGTTGTGAACCAAATGCTCCTAAACCAACATAATAAAATTCAAACAACATTTGGTAGGAACAAAACTGTATTAGAACACTAGTTTAAAGACAATACTCTTTATGCACAGCTGGTTCACAATATATCCCGGGCGTGATTGAATTTTATTTTTTATGAAGCAAAACAAGAGGAAACAACGAGACCCGGTAGTTTAAAATATGGGTGTACCATAAGGACGACTTACGGGCCTCAATGTGCTTATCTTATTTTAATAAAAATCAAGCTCAACTCCCCTATACGAATGGATGAGGTATGCACTAATTGGAAAAGACTCTGGTTCGATGATTACGAGTCGGCAACGAAAGGTAGTTCCAACATAACCATCCCAAGCAAGTTGGACGTCATAATAGATCATTTTTCAAAAGCATACAATGCTACAATGTTGCATATTAAAGAACAATTGAGAAAAGTCGCATTTTCGGAAACAACCGATTTGAAACCTCTATCGCAACTGGTGAAAACAAAAGGTGCGCCAAAAAAGATGAAAACTTCACAAGCTGACAGTATAACCAAGCGTACGCCTTCTTATCATGAAGTTGACAATGAAATATTCCTGAATTCTCCAACCCAAAATCTAAGACAAGTGTTAAAAAGGGAGCCCGTATTTCCAAACCACCTCGGATACCAGCAGCACCACCACCACACCAATAATATACATTAATGAGATGCCCATTTTTATGCACAAACACATTGAAAAAATCATGGATGTGGGAAGAGATGATAATTGCGGGTATCAGGTCATATCTGGTTTGCTTGGTCATTGTTGCAGTGGTATAGCGGCAAGCAAAAAAGTAAAGTATTATTTTACCGGGTGATATATAGGTTATATTGTATTGTGTCCATAGAGATTGTTTATTGCTTCTCCATTCGACAAATCTCTCGTTAATGAGTTTGAGGTTTGAATGGGTTAGTTGTAAGGAAAAGTATCAACAGAAAATAAATGTATACAAAAGTAAAAAAGAATATACAACTTATTCGGAACGAATGTACACTACCCGTCACAGATTTAAACCCATCGTCCAGTTATACTCAACCTACGATACTCGTCTATGTCATCACGTATCTCTCACAACCTAAGTGACTGCTAATCCAAATTGAGAGTCCTACTACATCACCTCGGTAGTGATCCCTCACCTACCTTAAAAACACAGAAGTCAATTATGTCACTCACATCGATGATTCCTTACTCGACACAACTGACATAGAGGCATTAATCTCAAATACCCACATTGAATGTCAGCTCTAAACCTATGTCTAGCGTTCAGAAACTAACAGATAATTATCCTAGGTAAGAATCTAAGCAGTATATGTCTATAACAACGTAAATCTCTAACACAAGGTAAAAACCAAGGACAACAACCAACATCGATTTGTAAAGCAAGTTTTATATAACGCCATGTGCGACAAATATACACATGTTCAGAGTAAATATATATACAAAACCCAGCAAAAGAGAAATACATAGAGAAGAAGAAAAATGAACCAAACATCTTGCAGGTTGTCAGCACCGGTTGATGAGAATTCCACCTCCGATCATCAAGATACATGCTCCATAGTGGTTATCTAAGCTATATAGACTAAGATTTGAGTTTTTGATGAATTGGGACCATAAATACCCAACCATAACCTAAAAAATGTGTTTTTTTCGCCTAAATATGAGTTTCTGCCCAGTCCGCACTGCTTGGCGTTCAAAAACCACCGCCGGGCGCTCAAAACTACGTTTTTAGTGCATTTTCACGCTTCTGGAACGCCTCTCCACCGTCGGGCAAGCTCGGGGCACTACTGGAAAAAAAACAAAAAAATTTAGCACTGTGTTGGCCATAACTTGAGAACTGTAACTCAGATTTGCGCCCCATTTGAAGCGTTAGAAAGCTTATTCAATAACCTATCTAACCATGACAAAATATTAACCAAATTGATGATTTTTTATTCTTTGATTTTGAGCCTTATTCGTTGACGAGTTGCTCAAATGGTGCGTTTGAAGTTGTGTCTTCGACACTTTATTACTCAATGCCACAATTATGAATGAATACCTACAAAATAGATGAAAAACTATCAAATGATACACAAATACACTAAAACTTGATTATACATTAAATATACACATTTATACAAAAAGCAGAGGATTTATTCGAAGAATATCAAGAAAAGAACCGATAAGTGCCACAAAACATATATACAAAATAACTACATTTTGGCACTTATCAATCATGGAGAGGAGAAACACACTCTTGTTAGAAAAACACTTATTTCTGAGTTGACCTCTCACAGGGAAGTTTACACGCGTCTATATGTGACGACGAACAAGTTTAATAAAGTTCACCGTGCTCTTGCTCCAAGTGTTACTGTTCACGCATCGGTTGAAAAGTGGATGAGCTTCCCCAAAATGGGGAATCTTGTAACAAGTGCATATAATGTGGTGTGTATCGACTTGACGAGATATGGTTTTTCGAAAACCTTTTTTCCTCTTTTGGCTCCACCACCCATAGATCCATTCGAATTCGTCATGTGTGTTGTCTATCTTAGGTCATGTCATTTTGTTCAAGTTTATTTGAAACTAGGTTGTCCTATTCCGGCCACATCTGTGGAATGGATGGAACATCATGAAAAAGAGGCGGAAACTTGGCGGGATCCTTTTTTGGATAGAATGATGAAATTCACCAATTTGATGGAGCTTGAGAGATAATCAAATAGGGAGAAATCGAAAAAAGAATCGGTTTTAGATTTAAGCGGGACAATTTTTTCGATGCATTTTAGAATGTAATCGAATCATTTTTTGAATATATTATCGTAACATTGTAAAACCTAAGCATTTCAATACATATATATGTAACATTTTTTCTATATTCCATTTCCAATACATATATAACATTTTGAATGTCTAAAAAACCTTAAAAAAAATTGTTTCAGCAGAAAATGAATTTAATTATGTTTCTGCAGAATTCGCAAGTACACTTCCGAATTTTGCTTGGATTTATAAAAAATAAAACAGGGAACAATTCGCAATTGCATCTGCGAATTTACCTCATATTTGAGGTGAATTCGCAAGTGCACTTACGGATTCACTTGATATTGTGTAATTCGTAAGTGCACTTGTGAAATATGACCTGAAAAAGATTTATTTGGTCCATATTACTCCAACTTGCCTATAAATTCAGTCTACAATCCATTTCATTCTTCATCACAAATCAAAATTAGAAATGACACAAACATATCCACACCTTGCTTTTGTCTACTTCACTACTGCGCGTGCGCCACTTCAATTCTGACTCTCGCATGACACCCCGTACCACGAGCTCATTACGACACTGCATTCTCTATTGTAGTATCTAGATAATCGCAAGGTGGTCAAGCTTAAGTAATCGTTCAACTTCACTTGATACTGAAGGAAATGTCAATTTCACCCCGTTTCAGCTGAAGAACAACGAGGACTTTGAGGTTATGTGGGAGACCTTTCAACAATACTCCACAAAGGGTCCGATTGAGATGGATGCGATGCTTCGTAGATCGGCAAAAGATGTTACCAAGATGTTGTGTCGTCCACAACTTCCCGTTTATAATAATATGTAATTTAATTTTCTGCATCTACTATATAATTGCTTTGAATTAAGTTGAATGAATGTTATGAATTGTGTCAAATATTTATGAATTATGCTCAGACTTAAATTCACAAGCGTTACGAATCACACAACTCAGGTGCCTTCGCAGGTGCACTTGCGAATTCACCTTATTTTGAATAAATTATACGTGAATTTGCAAGTGCACTTGAGAAGTCCACCTTCGAAATAAATTCGTAAGTCCACTAAAAAATCTGAGAATATTTTGAATTTTCCACCAAAGATGGAGAAGAACCCTACTAAAAAGGGAAAGAAATTCCCATAATATAATTCAACAAACCTTGTATCTTGTTATTGAAAAAAGTAACTGAAAACATTTTTAAAGTGTAAAAATCACAAGTCAACCTACATGCTATAGTAATGATGAGAAAGGAAGAGTTATCAATAGCATCAAGTACTCTTGTATTTCGGCTAACATGAATTCTCAATACCATGCACTCATAAATTCACTTCAAAAACAGCAAAAGAAAATATACTAAACTTTTCAAAACACACACAGAACTAAATCAACCATGACATAAATAACTAAATCCATCCCAAGAAGCATTCACAAAACAACCCATTTATAGCAAACAAACAATTTGAGAACTCCGACTCAAGAAAAAATTATACGATTCGCTCTATCTTCAAACAATTGGTAATGAATACAACTCATCCTCGTACTAATGAAACTAATAAATTTCTTTATATAAGCAAATACATTGCATATGCTACTTAACTAAAGATGTACTATTACAACCTCAATTATAAGTTATGCAAGAGCTTATTAAAAGAGGAGTGTTATAGTGACACCTAAATTATGACACCGTATATAGACACTTCGTAATTCTTAAAACATCATTTTGAACTGACACACATTTTAATGCATACAAAAATAATAATAAAAAAGAAGAAAAAAAAAATACTATACCGTAAAAATATACATTGTATGTGTCAAAAACCAATTTCAACCTATCATTTCTCTATTGAAATAAGCAACCAACAAAATATGAATATATCATAAATTATGTGTTTAACTAAGTATAACACAAATAAAAATTCACGTGTTTGAAAATAAAGTGGATTTCTTAACCCAACACATGTTCTTCTTAGTTATTTCTGCGAAATTTCATTTTTGTTTTTGAGAAATCGGAAATAAACTTCCGATTAGCACTCTATTCAATAAAATTCAGGTTGAGTATAAACTAGAGATTTACTTACAGCATGATTTTAGAAATAAATTTCTAGTACATTGATGAACTTATATCGCGCCAGAACCTTTCTCTTCCCCATAACAACAAAATTTCAAAAACTCTCTCAAAACCCTCTCAAAACCCTTCTCACCAATATCAATTTTTCTCTCAAGCAATCAACACAAATCATAAGTAACAACCAAATCTCAATCAATCAAGCAACAACCAACTCTCAATCAATCAAGTAAGTGATTTACGCATTTTTAGAGTTTATGTAAAATCGATTGAAACTAGTGAAATAGGGCTTGAAATGTGTTGTTTTTTGTAGTTTACATCATTAGGACTCATTATAATACTATTTGTAAACTCTTTTTGACGATCAAAACGTGTATTTTGAGGCATTTGGGATTTTGGGGGTAGTGGTGTTTGATGTTCTGTTTCGCAGAGGTAACCAAAAGTTTATTTCCAGTTTCACGTGATGAACAAAACCGAAAATAAATTTATGGTATCTTTCTACATAATTTTTTCCATTTTTTCCTCTGTGAGTCATATGTTAATGTTTCGTTCTTGCTTCTACAGGAGATATGTCTGAGCGAGAGTCACGTTTGAGGCATGGTCGAGTTACACAACATGTTTCTTTACAGCGAGAGAGGAATTAGGCCACACGTCCTCCGAGGACTCAGGCCACACAGGCTCCATCGACATCCGGACAGGCTATGCCCGAGGCCCATTCTGCTCCTTATGATCTACACCTTTTACTTCTTCCTTCCGTAGCAGAAGGGAGTCTCTAGTCCATCCCTGCCCGCCTCCGTTATACCGTAGACGCACAACGTCACCATCCTCACCACCAAGGATTTTTGAGACGAGATCCACATCTGCTACACAGGAGGGACCGCCTGAGGTGAGACCTGATCCTACACCTCCTATACCCCAGTACATCAGGTACCAGTACCAGGGCCACCCGAGGTCCCGGTGGGACCAGAGGCACCAGTGCCAGCTGAAGCATCGACGAAAGAGGTGACACGGGCTGCACAGGTGGCACCGACGGTACTATTGGTCCCTCAGGTCTTTGGAGGGGGGACTTCTAACTTATCCGTACTCGCGCATTATCCTACCCATGTAGACATTTATGGGATGGAGAGGTACGCAATTTACATTTATGTTTCATTTATTAATTATGTTATATTATGAATAATATTATGAATTCTAACAGTGTGTTTTTTCTTGCAGGATTGCGATACACTAAAGGTCATCAATCGTTGGAGTAAGATCAACAAGCTAACTCCCCCTCTTGAGCCATGGTTTGATGATCTCCTTTTGACTACAGGGTTGAGATAGTTGACCCTCTGTGAATATAGCATGGTCAACTGGGGGATGAACAACGCTTTTGTAGAGAGGTGGCACGAGGAGACGTCTTCGTTACATCTACCACACAGAGAGATGACGATCACACTCGATGACGTTGATTGTCTACTTCACCTGCCAATTAGAGGGCGGTTTATGGATCATAAGAAGTTGGAAAAAGACGAGGCGATTGTGATGTTGGTTGAGAGGATGGAGGTTACCGTGGAGGAGGCCCTGGAGGAGGTTGATAAGACATGTGGTAGCCACGTGATATATAGTTGGTTGAAGACTAAATTTGATAAGGAGGTTGCGCGTGTTACTGCTGTTGATGGTGATCCTGAGAAGGTTACACTTCATAGGGGGAATGCCATGAGAGCATACCTCTTGTATCTTGTTGGGACCCAAATATTTGTGGACACCAGTGCCACCTACACTGATGTCATGTACCTCAGATTCTTTGCTGATTTAGAGCAGGTCAGTGGGTGGAACTGAGGGGCTGCTTGCTTGGTTTACTTGAATACCAAGTTGACAGAGGTGGCTAGATGGAAGATGAGGCAGATCACCAAGCATGACTCTTTTGACGGTATAAAAAATTTCTCTTAGCTTCCTTTTTTAATTATTTTGATTTTGAAACTAACTAATATAATTTTGATATTTCAGGGATGAATCCTACAACACTTCCCACAGATTTCAAGATGGTCATTTGCTAAGGGTTATACCGAGCAGATGCCTTGTACATGTGCATATAAGCCGCTCAGAGGCAACCAGGTGACACTGGTGTATTGGGTTTATCTGGATCGGATTGTGCATGAGGACATCCACTTCAGTGTCTACGACGACCACCGCGAGACGGTAGCTTTTGATGAGGTGTCTATGTTTACATGTTGGTTGGCCTGTGGTACTCGAAAGACAGCTGCTTATATGCCTGAGCGAGTGATGTGTCAGTTCGAGTATACTCAGGCAATTCCTCGACATCCTGCTTTATCAGCTCCTCCGACAGTGAAGAGGAGGTACATGGATGAGATTTTTGATGATCTTGAGAATCATTTCGTCCTTGAGGAGTCCAGGAGTTCTGTGGCTCCAACGACTGGAGTTACGCATACGGTTACATGTTGTGGTTCTTTAGGATTATCGATTCCACAGGGATTGGTGCATGTTATAGTCTTTCAATAGAAAAGTATGTTTTAAGATGATGTAACCAAAGGGTTTGTTATCTACTCTACTAGAACCATGAGTTTCCAAACAACAACTAAATCAATTCTTTCAAAAGAGTTATGATTTGGATTAGAGAGAGTTTGAGATTGTTTTCAAGTAAGAAGGCATGTCAAGATTAGTTTCATTGATCTAGTTTCATACATATTCATTTTAATCAAGTGATGAACATAATAGATGATTTCTACAAATACATATCCTCTCAATCTTGTAGATTTCCCACCAAGATTGTGAGTGTTATCATGTTAATCCTTGCATGATTCCTCACTACAACTATTAGCATGATAATCATTAAGTTCAATATTTTGTATACTCTAACACACAAATCTATTCCTAGCATTTGTTCATGAGAGGATGAATATCCTAGGTCACTTTGAAATATTCTTTTCCAAGCAAAACTCAAAGCATAAAGATGAAGAACAAAGATATTCAACTATATTAATCATCAACCATGTTCATACACAAATGGATTAAAATAAATACATACTATATAGATCAACTACCTCTAATCTTGACACAAAAGGAGCTTAGCTACTCATTTCCATGGTTGCCTTGCTCTCAAGATTGTTGGTAGAGATGGTGAACATGAGAAAAATCAAGAGAAAAGCTATGGTTTTTCTTCCTCCACTTGCCCTAGATTTACAAAGATGAAAGATAATGATGGTCTATGTTTTCTTGCTTTCTTTACAAGCCAAAAAGGTCTGGTGAAGTGATGGGTTGGTGGCTCCAAAGGTGAAAGCATGGGCTGTCCTTTTTCGATTTCAGACGCTACCGTTAAGTCAGTCGAGGTCATGCTAGCACCATGGCGACTGTAGCATGCTTCCCTCTTCCAAAATTATCTTCAAAAGAATCATCCTAAAGCTCTTCAAGTACCCTTGAATCCAAGCTTGGGAGAATTAGTTAATAAATTCCTACAATTAAGAGTAACTAAAGTCAAATAATACATATATTAAACAAAACTAGATAAAAACCTAATTAAAGCAATATACTAGAATAAATATACAAATTAAATACAAAGACATTGTTAAGGACCACAAAATAATGTACAAAATAACTACAAATTGGTCCTTAACAACTCTCCCCAACTTACTTCTTTGTTTGTCCTCAAACAAAAGTCAATAATCTTACAAAGCTAGAAGGAACAAAATGCAAGCATGCAAACTCACACAAGAGTAATGGTTCAAACTCGACATACCAGGCAAAAGCACACATCAATCGCTTCTTCTAAACACAACATGGCCATGAATTAAGTTCTAAACACAACATATCCAAACATATAACAAAATAAAAGATATGTTCACACTTGAATCACCTAATCATTTCTTCAAAGTTCATGAAGAACAAAATGCATATTCACAAAGGACTAAACACTCTCACTAATAATTATGCACATCCAGAATAATTCATGTGTTCATCGAAACAAGTTAAATGATAAAATGGAAACAAAGATCACTAAGGACTTTCAAGGTTGTAACTTGGCTTAGGTTAGAAATAAGGGATATTTAAGTACAAAGCCATTGAAACGAATCGGGTAAAAGGATATGAAGAGCATTTCACAACTAATTCCCATCTTATTATTCGCAACCTCTTTTCTTTTTCTACACAATGATCCTCTCTTTCTTTTCTTTTTCTTTTTGTATCTTTTCATAAACAAATTTCTTTCTTCTTTTGTATTTTTCTTTTCTCTATTCTTTTTCTTTCTTAGGATCATTGTGCCATCAATTCTAGGTTCTTTTGATCCACCTCCCAACTTCATTTATATCAATCCTTTTTTATTCAAAATCATGCTCTTCAAGGGTTGATTAACAAAAGGGTTGGTATTCACAAACAAGAAAATTTATAGAATGAATTATCATTGAATTTTTCAAAGATTATCAACAACTATTAAGTGGCCTACTTAACAATTAGTCGATTTGATACATTCATCCTACAAATACTATTTAAGCTCAAAAGGGTTCACAAGGATTCACTCTCTCACGGGTAATTGGAGCCCTTTTTAGAATTGGTGGTTTTCCTCATAATGCACAAAAATTGCCTTGATCATTTCTTAGTTTCCAAGTTATCACAAACAAGTAAAGATTAAGCATGAATCACACGAGTTAACACAACTATTAGACACTCAATATTTGGTAGAAAGTGGAAGCTTCTCACATATATGGTTTATGTCCTAATGATTCGAATGTGAACACAAAATTTTTGTACATGCCGAAATATCTTGCATAAAGAACAAATTTCATAGACATATTATGTTTCTATAAAACGATAAAATGTGTACCTTCTTTGTGAAATGAATCAAGAATTTTATCATCACCATCACTTTGGTGAAACACGCTTACTAGCTTTGAAGAACCATTTGAACAATCCGGACAAACCACAAGAAGTAAATTCAAACTAAATACTATAATCTAAAAATAAAATAAAATAGAACAAAATAAAAGAAACTAAACTTAAAATAAAAAGACACCCCAAAATGGTGTTTAAAACTTAAAAAGAAGTATTTAGGCTTCATGCTTACAAAAAATTAATTGGAATTACAAGCCAATCCCCAAAATTGGATGGCAACCAACAAAATCAAAGTTTAAAACTAAATTGCAAAAGTAAAATCTAGACTAGAATGCTGAAAGTAAAATAAAAGCAGGGAAATAGGAGAAAATCAATCAGTGGTCTCGAGAATCGAATCTCCAATCGACCCCGAGTCAGAACCGGAACCAGAACCAGAACCAGAACTCTCTTCACCATCATCCTCATCTCCCACCTCCTCGATTTGGCCCGACCCCGGCCAACCAAAGATATGCTCGAGTTGCTCACCGTGAGTGAAATGGTTCACTTCGGCTCTCTAATCTGAGCAAGGTGCTTCATGCTCTCATGCATAAACATAAATGCTCTCGATGAGCGAGATGCATCTGTCTGCTTCATTCTTCCGATGGACTAGCTTGAGGAAGTGCCGCAACAACCGGCATATTATCAAGGACCCTACAAAAGCGATCACGAGTGATCATCAACAACGCCATCAATGGTAAGGTGTCCCTGCGGAAAACCACCTTCGCTCTCTTGAAACCCATGATCAAGCCAAGATAAGTGAGAGCACACTTTATACGCTCCCGAGGTATAACTCAACGAACCCTCACTCATTCGCGATCGACGGCCAAAATCAATTTGCTCCTCATCGAGCATGTAAGCAATCAAACTGCCGTCTCAATGGTTATCGAAGATGTGTGGCTCCTAGGTTTCAGATTGTACAGAGCCACACACATCATAACTCTGGCACTTGTTTTTAGACTGGCCCTGTTGAATTTCAAAGGTTGACCAGCCCGATTCAACTCATAAGAATGCCCCGACAAACAGAGCTTAGTCCTCAGCATGGTATGATCCCAATTACCACGAGCCAAGTGCTCATGGTAGACATCCAATTGGTCCTCTGGGCTGTCGGTTGAGGCCCGAAATGTTGATAGTCGAGAAAGAAAGATTTGCCTCGAACAACGAAGTAAATCGAAACTCACATCCCTTTGCCGGGATAGCATTAGCATAGAACTCGCGAACAAGCTCCACGTTCACCTTTGTCTGAGGGTTGCAAAGAACGTCCAATCCGTAATTATCGAGGATGACATGAGGCGTGTGGTAGTGCCCTTGCTCACGGAGGCTGATGGTGCGCTCAGTCCATATGTTTCGCTCCTCGAGCTCTTTGTAGCGAGCCTCCGAGCAGCCCCAAGAATCGCACAGATCGAACGCAAGCCGAGAGGCCCGGCTCCAGAGGAAACTCGTTGACGCTTAGGTGCCATCTTTTCAACACAAAATCAACGGAAAAGTGACACGAGGTGTCCATTAGCAAAGAATCATGCAAAGCAAAGCAACCAACCAAGGCATTACAACTAATCGAAAACACTAAATACAGAAGAATTTTTTTAAAGTGGAATGAAAGTTTTTCTCCACACAACAACTTCCTAGGGCAAAATAACAACCTAGTACTTCTCTAACACAAAACATCCTAATCTTAAGAGAAAATTCAAAAAAAGGTTTTCAAAATCTAACCTAAACATGCAATGTACACAAAATTGAGAAAGGAAAGACATAGAATACTTACTAGGATGCCTTGGGTGAGTGATTTGACAAAGAAATTTGCAAAAATTCGGAGATTTTTGGTTGGGGATTTTGAGATTTTGAGAGGATGAGGAATGGTGAAGAAAAGAGTGAAAAAGGGTTTAAAAGAGCCACGATTTAAACATCTCGGCCACGAATGGGCCTCCATGTGATTTTCAAATTTTTTAAAAGGGCCGCGGGGTTGGCGTTTCGGTTGGGTTGCATTTTGAAAGCAAAATTTGGGGCAAGTGTAAATGAGTTCAGGAAGAATACTTACAATGTTGGGGTGCCTCCCGCTTTGTTTAACGTCGGTAGAGCTCGACGGTTCATGATGATCATTGATCATCAAAGAAAGATTCGGCTATGTTGCGGCTCACCTCTCCGCCAACGTACTTCAACCGCGCCCATTCACCGTCCATTCTTTTGTTCGTGCAAGATCTTGCAAGACAATTGCACCATACTCTTTGACCTCTTTGATGAAAACGGACGGACCACTTTGTTTTGAGTTTTCCGGAAAAAGCCTCATCCGGAGTTGAACAAGAGAACCTTTTGTCCGGCCTAAATTCCTTGATCTTTATCTTCTTATCATGAGAAACCTTAACCTTTGCTTTATACCTCCGGTTTGAATGATAAGCCTCACGCATTTCGTCCAAATGAACAAGTTGTATTTTTCGCTTTTCTCCGCCAAGGATGGATCGAAATTTAAGAATCGGAGGGCCCACATGCTTTGTGCTCCATCTCTAGGGAGGTGACAAGTTTTGCCATACACACTGAAGGGGTTAGTCCAATAGGAGCTTTATAGGCGGTTCGACGCCCACAAAGCTTCATTTAATTTTTGAGAACCAAGCTTTTTCTAAAATCTTTTGATTTCTCTATTAGACACCTCGGCTTGGCCATTTGCTTGAGGGTGATAGGGGTCGTCACCTTATGTTTTACACCAAATTGTTTCAAAAGTTTTGTAACAATGCATTGCAAAAGGATCCACCATCACTAATGAGCACCTAGGCACACCAAAACGAGAAAAATGTTTCTTTTCAAAAATTTGATAGATTTTGGCGTCGGCCTTAGGCGAAGCAATGGCCTCTACCCACTTTGACACGTAATCCACAGCTACAAGGATATATTCATTTGAAAGCGAAGATGGAAAAGGACCGACAAAATCAATCCCCAACAATCAAATACCTCCACTTCCAACATATTGGTCAATGGCATTTCATCTCTTTTCCTATCCTTTCTTTGACATTTGTCACATGATTTAGCGTGAGCACACGCATCTTTGAATAGCGAAGGCCAATAAAACCCGATTGTAGGACTTTGGTGGCGTCCGCATTCCATTATAGTGTCCCCACAAGGGAAATGACAATGCCAAAGAATGTTTTGGCCTCTTCATCACTCACACACCTTCTTAGCAATCCATCACTACTCACCTAAAATGTAAGGTTCATCCCACATAATACTTATCGGCTAAAATTTTCTCTCTCATTCCAAGTCAAATCTTAATTAATCCCGGCCTTGTAATTTGCCATGTCGGCAAACCAAGGTCGCTCTTGGATAAATAACTTCTCATCCGGAATTCCTCCTTCACCTCTTTTTTGTCCGTAATTTTCGTTCACTAAGCGAGACAAATGATCCGCTACCAAATTTTCCGAACCTTTTTATCACGGACCTCTAAATCGAATTCTTGCAAAGAAGAATCCATCGGATTAGCCTTTGTTTAGAGTCCGGTTTGGTAAGGATATTTTATCGCGAATGATCCGTGAAAACTACAACCTTGGAACCAATTAGGTAAGGCGAAACTTTTCAATGCATATACAATTGCAACTCTTTTCGGTTGTTGCATAGTTTATTTGAGCATCATTCAAAACTTTGCTCGCATAATGTATAGCATAGAAGATTTTGTTCTTCCTTTGGCCTATGGCTCCCACCGCATAATCACTAGCATCACACATTAGTTCAAAATCAAGTTTCCAATTAGGTGCGGTGATTATGGGCGCATTTATCAAATTCTCCTTTAATTTTTCAAAAGCTAACAAACAATCATTATCAAACAAGAAAGACTTATCTTTGTTGAGCAAGTTGCTCAAAGGTTTGGCTATTTTGGAGAAGTCCTTGATGAATCTTGATAGAATCCGCATGACCCAAAAGCTCGAATGCCTTTGACATTGGTAGGTGGGGAAGCGTCTTGATAACATCAATTTTGCTTTGTCAACCTCGATTCCTCTTGAAGATATCTTGTGGCCAAGGACAATTCCCTCGGTCACCATAAAGTTGCATTTCTCCCAATTCAAGACCAAGTTGGTTTGCACACACGGTGTCTAAATTTTCAAACATAAATCAAATGAAGCTCAAAAATGGAAAAGTCATCCATAAAAACTTCAATTGTCTTTTCAATCAAATCGGCGAATATAGCTTGCATGCACCTTTGATTGCACAAAGGCATCGCCTATCTGTGAAAATTCAAATGGACATGTGAACGCTTTCTCATGATCTTCGGATTCACCGATATTTGATTATATCCGAATAACCATCCAAGAAACAATAGTATTGTTGTCCAAGCCTTTCTAACATTTGGTCCATGAGCGGAAGAGGAAAATGATCTTTTCTCGTCGCTTTGTTAAGCCTCGATAATCAATACACATTCTCCACCCGTCACTTTTCTTGTTTGCACTAGCTCATCCTTATCATTAGATACAACCGTCAATCCTCCTTTCTTAGGAACCACATGAACCGGGCTCACCCACGTATTATCCAAATTGGGTAAATCATCCCGCTCAAGCATCTTCACTACTTTTTGCGAACTACCTCCTTCATCACGGATTCAATCGCCGTTGAGGTTGGGCTACGGTTTGTACTCATCCTCCATCATAATGTTGTGCATACAATAAGCCGGGCTTATGCCTTTCAAATCGGCCAAGACCCAACCAATCGCATTTTTGTTCGATTTCAAAACTTCAATTAAGCTCTCCTCCTCATTCTCCGACAATGTATTGCTAATGATTACGGGCTTTTTACCTCCCTCCTCAAGAAACACATACTTTAAATGAGACGGTAGCTCTTTCAACTCAAGTTTTTGGTCGTCATCTTTTAGATCTTTCTTCAAACTTTCCTCTTCTTCCTCCCAAGGGTGCATTTCCTTTGAAATCTCCACTCCTTCCAAACACTCCTCAATATCTCGACTATCATCATCATCATTCACTTCTTGAGTTGCTTCCTCAATAACGTCAATCTTAAAACAATCTTTCTTATCCATGGGATGCTTCATTGCTTCAAAAAGATTAAAGCAAATCTCTTCATCTTGTACTCTCACCTTCATTAGGCCATCATCTATATCAATCATCATCCTTGCCGTCTTCATGAGCGGTCTTCCAAGAATTAAAGGTGCATCAACATCTTCCTCCATGTCTATGACTACAAAGTCCACGGAAAAAGAATTTGTCCACTTTTACCAACAAATCTAAAGCTACGCGGACGAGTAATAGACTTGTCCGCTAATTGCAATGTCATTTTCGTGGACTTTAATTCAATCTCCCCAATCTCTTCACAATGGATAATGGAATCAAGTTGATGCTTGACCCCAAATCAATTAATCCTTTTCCGACATACACATCCCCAATAGTAAGGCAAAGTTACACGCCCGGATCACTTTCTTTCTTGAATGGTGCGTTGAATTATTGCACTACAACTAGCATCCACCATTATGGTTTCTTGATCCGTATACCTCTTCTTTTCGTCAAGATATCCTTCATGAATTTTGCATATTTTGGCATTTGCTCTAATGCTTGATAAATGGAATATTTATTTGCAATTGCTTGAAAATATCCATAAACCTAGCATAGTGCTTTGCATCATCCTTTTAGAGGAAGGTGAGGTATGGCAAACTTCTCAATGGATAAGTTACTTCCTTCTCTTTTCCTTTCTTCATTCTTTTCTTTTTCTCATCTATTCTCTCCTTTTCAACCACACCATTGTCCTTTTCATTTTCAACTAACACCTCATTTTCAACTAAATCATCCTCCACATCAACATTATCATGTTTTCAACTTCATCCTCTTCATCTTTTTCAACTACCTCTTCCTCCACTATTTCTTCTTCATCCTTCTCCACTACTTTCTTTTTTCTTTCAACTATCTTCCTTTTCTCATCACAAACTCTACCACTTCTTGTAGTTATGGCTTTGCAATGCTCCTTAGGATTTGTTTGCGTAGTTGGGGAAAATGATGTCGAAGCACTTTGTTCGGAAAGTTGCTTAGCTAGTTGTCCAACTTGAGTTTCCAAGTTCTTGATAGATGCCTCCGTGCTCTTTTGATTAGCCATTGAGGCTTGCATAAATTGAGCTAGAGTGTCTTGAATGTTGGAAGATCTCACTTGACTTTGAGGTTGGTTTTGTTGTTGACTTTGATTTTGTTGTTGTGTTTGATTTTGATTTTGCCTTCCTTGGTTATTGTTATCTTGCCTCCACCCTCCTTGATAACCTTGATTACCCCTTTGTTGGTAACCTTGGTTTTGATTTTGATAAGGGTAAGGAGCTCGTTGTTGGTACCCTTGGCCTTGGTTGGCCACATAGTTAGCTTCCTCATTCTCCGGAGGACAAAAGCCGGTTTTATGATCCCCTTTGCACAATTCACAACAAGCTATTTGGTGAGCTTGCTTATGTGATGCTCCTTGTAACTCCATGATTTGTTGAGGGAGTTTAGCCATTTGTTTTGTCAATTCTTCAACTTGTTTCAAACAATTTGTTTTGCGCCACAAGTGCTTCATGACTCGAACCAATTTCTAAAACTCCGTTTTCACTTGTACACCTCCTTGATCATGTTGAGTTTGATGATCATTCCTACCCATCTTTTCAATTATTTGGATTGCTTCATACGGTGTTTTTGCCATCAAAGAACCTCCCGCCGTGGCATCCAACAACAATTTGTGTTGAGGTTGGAGACCATTTCGGAAAATATGAATTTGTGTAAGCTCGTCAAAACCATGGCTCGGACACTTCCTTAGCATAGACTTATATATTTCCCATGCCCGATTCAAAGGCTCGTTTACTCCTTGCGAAAATACCGAGATAGCCGTCTTAGCCTCCATGAAACGTGATTGAGGGAAAAAGCGTTCAAGAAACTTTTCCTCCAAAACGTTCCAATTAGTCATTGTCTCTTGCAATTGATCAAGATACCAATCTTTTGCCTTCCCCACTAGAGAATGAGGGAAAAGCCTTTGGAAATATTGTTCTTCTTGGTCTTCCGGAGCACCCGCCGCTCCCGCGATCTCATAAAACTTGGTAAGGTGAGTGTAAGGGTCTTCATGGTCGTGGCCATGAAATGGACTTGCATAGAGAAGTTGAAGCAAGCCCGTTTTCATTTCCGCAACCCTTGCATATGCTTGTCGGGCAAATTGAGCATTATGGCGAGGGCTATTGACACACGGCCCCCGACGTGGTGGTGGTGGTGGTGGTTGATTCTCCTCCATAGTGGTAACTTCTCCAAACACGGTGGTGTTGAAGAAGTAGATGCTTCTCCTCTTTCTCCTCTTTCTTTCCTTTGCCTAGCTTGTCTTTTTCTTCTTTTAGCACTACTATTAAGTCTTCTAGCCCCTATCAATTTCGGGATCGAAAAGGAGTTGGTCGACCGAATACTTCCCGCATAAACTAATTCTAAAAGTCTAGCCACACAAGAGAAACAAAAGAGATTAGTAGAAAAGTCTTAAAACACACAACTATTGCTATACTAACAACATCAACGCCAATCCCGGCGCCATTTTGTTGTAGGTTTTTCCGTGAACAAAGTATTTTGATTATCGATTCCACAGGGATTGGTGCATGTTATAGTCTTTCAATAGAAAAGTATGTTTTAAGATGATGTAACCAAAGGGTTTGTTATCTACTCTACTAGAACCATGAGTTTCCAAACAACAACTAAATCAATTCTTTCAAAAGAGTTATGATTTGGATTAGAGAGTTTGAGATTGTTTTCAAGTAAGAAGGCATGTCAAGATTAGTTTCATTGATCTAGTTTCATACATATTCATTTTAATCAAGTGATGAACATAATAGATGATTTCTACAAATACATATCCTCTCAATCTTGTAGATTTCCCACCAAGATTGTGAGGGTTATCATGTTAATCCTTGCATGATTCCTCACTACAACTATTAGCATGATAATCATTAAGTTCAATATTTTGTATACTCTAACACACAAATCTATTCCTAGCATTTGTTCATGAGAGGATGAATATCCTAGGTCACTTTGAAATATTCTTTTCAAGCAAAACTCAAAGCATAAAGATGAAGAACAAAGATATTCAACTATATTAATCATCAACCATGTTCATACACAAATGGATTAAAATAAATACATACTATATAGATCAACTACCTCTAATCTTGACACAAAAGGAGCTTAGCTACTCATTTCCATGGTTGCCTTGCTCTCAAGATTGTTGGTAGAGATGGTGAACATGAGAAAAATCAAGAGAAAAGCTATGGTTTTTCTTCCTCCACTTGCCCTAGATTTACAAAGATGAAAGATAATGATGGTCTATGTTTTCTTGCTTTCTTTACAAGCCAAAAAGGTCTGGTGAAGTGATGGGTTGGTGGCTCAAAGGTGAAAGCATGGGCTGTCCTTTTTCGATTAGATCGCTACCGAGTTAAGTCAGTGAGCGGTCATGCTGGCACCCGACTGTAGCATGCTTCCCTCTTCCAAAATTATCTTCAAAAGAATCATCCCTAAAGCTCTTCAAGTACCCTTGAATCCAAGCTTGGGAGAATTAGTTAATAAATTCCTACAATTAAGAGTAACTAAAGTCAAATAATACATATATTAAACAAAACTAGATAAAAACCTAATTAAAGCAATATACTAGAATAAATATACAAATTAAATACAAAGACATTGTTAAGGACCACAAAATAATGTACAAAATAACTACAAATTGGTCCTTAACAACAAGTACACAGGAAAAAGGCCACACGTAGTGGCCAAATGGAACTCGTGGTGGGACCCACAAGGTGAAGGGAGGGCACCTTCTAGGTCGAGGGACAGGAGGCGGACGCCTCCTATTAGAAGAGGAAGGGGACCGTCGCCTCTTAATTTCAAGGCGGGGGCCACTTGTCTATGATCTTATACTTTGCTATTTGTTTGTACTACTACATATAATTAATATAATTATTTGGTGATGTATACATATTTTGGTAGATACTAAGTTAATTAACATGCAGACTATGAATAACATAATTATCACATAGGTGACGTGAAGCTTCAGCACGAGGAGAAGATGGTGATTGTAGAGTATAATTAGTAGCTAAATTAGTGATTAAATGACAGTAGAAAATTAGTAGTATATGTATTAACAAATTAATAACAGGAACAATAAATAAATAATTTAGCAGGTTAATTAAAATAGCAGTAGAAGTAGAAGTAATGGTCAGAAGTTCTGATAGTTAGATGTAGAAGTAATGGTCAGAAGTTCTGATGGTTAGAAGTAGAGGTGATGGTCAGAAGTTCTGATGGTTAGAAGTAGAGGTAATGGTCAGAAGTTCTGATAGTTAGAAGTAGAAGTAATGGTCAGAAGTTTTGATGGTAAGTTCTGATGGTCAGAAGTAGAAGTGATGGTCAGAAGTTTTGATGGTTAGAAGTAGAAGTGATGGTCAGAAGTTCTGATGGTTAGAAGTAGAAGTAATGGTCAGAAGTTCTGATAGTTAAAAGTAGAAGTGATGGTCAAAAGTTCTGATAGTTAGAAGTAGAAGTGATGGTCAGAAGTTCTGATGGTTAGAAGTAGAAGTGATGGTCAGAAGTTCTCATGGTCAGAAGCAGAGACTTCTGATATTGCCTCCAGAAAGATTCCCTTTGTGTAAGGGTGGGGTCCTGACTAAATAAATTGGAGTATGATGAAATTTATGTGGGGTTTCCTGACTAAATAAATGGGAGTATGATGAATTTTATGTGGAATTTAGAGTATTAGATTCATTAGTGTGTTGTTTTTGAAATTGGTTGTGTTATTGTTGAAATTGAATAACCGATTGGGTGTCTGTGCATGCTGCTGGTATACGGAAAAAAGAAAAACTTTTTATAAACTTCCTGCCAAGCATGGATCTGAAGTCAAAACAACAATCACATAGACAAAGACCGTATTTTAGAAACATGATATAATTGAAGTTTCATTATAGACTTAGATATTTTAGTGGACTAAGGCCAAATTTATGTAGAGTAAGTCAAATTAAAATATTATGTTGATGTGATTCTGTTTATTGAGATGAGTGCCCTTTTCAAGTTTTGTAACTTCTTTTATGATTAAATGACCCTTGTGCTCGGAGGGAGTGAACGACATGCTTTTTCTTTCTTTTGCTGTTTAATTAATGATTTTGACTTGATAATACTGCATGTGTGTATGATACATGTTTAAGGTGTTGTAACATTAATATATAAATATATGTTATTAATTTACTTATATAATAATAATAATTATAACTATTTTAATAATTTAGTATTATTTAGTATAATTATTTTGTAAGTGTTTTGACTTGATAAGTATTTGAACACAAAGTAGAAATAATAGAATTTTTAGTCGATGATTGATTAACTGGAAATATTTGAAAATAGTTCGAATAATTATGTAATTTGTTTTTAGTTTATTTTGGTTGGTCGAAGTATTAGAATGGTGTCGAGTATGTTGATTTTAACCGGTGGTTTAATAATAGAAAATTAATAGTTTATTAATTAATTAATTTAGTAGATAATGCTTAATAATTAAATAGCATTAGCAGTAAATAAATGTTTTAGGCGTAGAATTATAACTGTTAATTGGTGTAGTAATTGTCGTAGTAGTTTGCTTGAATTGTTGTTGTAATAAATTGTTGTTGATATGTTGATGAAGTTGTAGGCCTATGGTCAATGTTGAATAAGTTGAATCGTCCCGATTTATGGACATGCTTGAGTTGTTGCCATTGATGCATATTATAAGTTGTTGTTGTTGTATTGTTATGAATGTGTTGTTGAAGTCAATGTCGCATGACATACATTGCATGATTAAGTTGGCCTTGATGGCACCACGTTGAAAGTTGAAGACTTATGCCTTGTTGAATGCCTCGATAACCTGACATATGTTTAAGTTGGGAGTTCTGCTCCAAATGGTACCACATGCATATGCATAGTTGTGTCTCATTTAAATTGTGTTGTTGTTAACTGTGAAGTGTTTTTGTGCTGTTGTTAATTGGGAAGTTGTTGTGATGTGTTATTTGCGATGTGATAATTTTGTATGATTTAATCCTAGCATATTATTTATCATACACTTGTTTATATTATTGGATATCTCACCCTTCTACTGATATTTTCCCGACCGTGGAAAATAGGCAGGTACTCAAGCATAGCGGTGGATGTTGAAGTTAATTCTTGAAGTTTTTACGTCGCTTTATAATAAGTCAAAAGGGTCTTGCTCTGATACGTAGCACTCGGGGGATGAACGTTGTTATTTAATTATCGTTGTTGCTTAGGTGTTGAGTTTATGAATAATGTGAATATTTGTTAAGTGAATAATAATAGTAATTTGAAGTTGTTTCTCGTTGAATAAAAGAACAAGTTGTTATTGTTGAAGAATTTTAATCATGTTGTTTATCTGTTTAATTGATCTAATGGAAATACGTTGTTATAAGTTCATCCATGACCTAAGTGTTATGTATCTGTATAATTGTGACTAAATGCATGTTATTTTGCGAAGAAATTGTGACATCCCTTGTATGATTAACTTTTCCGCACTCTGATTTGAATAATATTCGATGGGTAGATTTGGGGTGTTACAGGACCCACCCAGACCGACTCATCAGGAGATCCTAGAGGAGGAGAAGGCGACGAGGGATCATGTCTAGGACGTGCTGCCTAGGTGTCGCCGTATCATGGAGCTTGTTAGGGATGACATCGATAGAGGGCTATTTCCTGACGGATCCAATGTTAGAGGCGTTTTGGAGGCCATCATGGAGGAGGCTCATGGTGTCCTGGTCTACAGGAGGCAGCAGAGGAACGCCTCGAGTGTGACAGGTCGGCTCTGCCATACGTAGTAGTTTATTTTGGTTGTATTTTGACTTTGTTTTTTTTATTTCGTATTGTACCGGATATGTATTATGAATACTATTATTATAAAATTTATTTTGGATAATATTTTTAGGTGCAAATTCGATTTAAATATTGCATGATTTTAATTTGAATCACAAATGTAAATTCTAAAGCTATTGCTTATAGTTAGGTTTTCCTTCTAACTGTCATGCAGAGAATCAGAAGTTTATTTCCGGTAGTAAATCGTAAATAAATTTCTAATTTCACTCAAAAAATTTAGAAAATGATGCGTACCGAAAATAAATTTTTGATTTTCTGAAAGATATTTTAGGGTTTTCACGGGGTGCGCCCCACCCTTATAGAGATGGGTTAAAAAATTCACAAAAATAAATCATTAAACCCATATAAACTCCACTCTTTCAATAGCTCACTTTGATAATAAACAAAATTTGTGAAACTAGATAACCTCCTCGTCTAAAACACACGGTAGAGTCCACTTGTGTGTTAACATTATTTTATACATGGGCTTCCATGAGATCTTAAACTATAATTATGCTAAAGTGGAAAACTCTTAAACATTTATGGCATCAATTTTATATGATTAATAAGTAACCTGATATACTTAAAATTAGAACAAGACCATGCCATGAGAATATTAAAAGGGCAAATCAATTTCGTACGACCAAATAATATATGCAAATTATTCTTGTATGATAGTTTAATTAGTTGTCTCCATTACCAAAGTCATCTTGATATCATGCTTCCCCCGTAATCACCATGACCTCAGAGAATTTGTCAAAAAAAAACAAAAACTAAATCAGAGTATTTAAATATTTTTTTTACAATCAAACACTTTTCATTGATTATAAGAAATAATAGGATAAGGTTGCACATTGGTGTTCACCACCTGATCAGGAATACAACATCTCCAAGTTTTACATCCAAGTAACCTACTCCTACAAGCTTGTGGGCATTTACATTGCCATCTCTATTAATAGACAAAACATATGCATTTTTAAAAGAATTCAATAAAATCCTATAGTCTTCAGCTATGTGATCAATGCTGGCTATGTTCCTCACTTGATTTATGCATTTCACAACTTTCAGAGCATCAGATTGGACCAAGATTTTATCCAGATGCAAATCACGTGCCAGCTGCAAACCCCATTTGAGGGCCAAAATTTCTGTCATACAAGGTTCCACTGTCCCATGTTTCCAGATTTGTAGCAGACATATTGATACTCCCTTGTAGATTTATAATGACACAGCCCATGGTATAGCTACCATCGGGAAAACACACAACATCAACATGGAGTAAAGAGAAATCAGTTGCAACAATCCCAGAAGAAACCAGCTCGCTTGCCTTCTTCACTTTGGCCTTCTAAGGGCTGGCCTATAGGAATCCTAAAAAAGCCTCATTCACAGAAGAAGTCACTTCTCTAGGGTCCAAACGACGATTTTGGAAAACAAGTTGATTCATAGCATACCAAAGTTTCCACAAGATAACAAAGCATAATTGAATGCCAAGGGAATCGTTGCAATTCAAGATATAATCGAGCCAGTCAAGAATAGTGGTATTAGGGGGAATTCAACAACCAAAGGAAGAAGAAAACTAGACCAGCTTAGCATACTCACAAATCACAATGGAGGAAGAAATGGTGAACATCTTCAGGAGAATTGTTGCAGAAGGGACAAGCAGAGTCTAAATTAATACCTCTTCTCCTCAAATTTGATATGGTGGGAAGAATATTAATGGCCAACCTCCAGATAAATTCTTTGATCCTGTTTTGCACATGGGTTCCCCAAACCTTGGACCAGAAGTTGTTTTTAGTGCCAACAGAAGACTCCGGCATGAGAGCACTCATTTCCATGCTGAGACATCTATAGGCCCAACGAACATAATACTTGCCATTGTCCTCAAAGCCAGATGATTTTATCTTCCGTATATCTTTCTGATAGAGGGATACTCCACACAGTCGGGGATTCGAATTGATTGAAGAATCTATTAATCAACTCCTTATTCCATAAACGAAGATCTGGATCAATTAATTCAGACACTGTGTCATTCAGACCAAACATGAACTGGACTATTGACAGCCAAACAAGAAACGCTAGGGAGGTAATTGTCCTTCCAAATGCGAACTTTGGAACCATCACCAATCCTCCATTTGTACCCTTTCCACATCACATCCCCAACACTGTGAATGCTCCTCCAAGCGTACCTCATCGGAGCTTAAAGGATAGAGCACTTGGAAAAGTATCTGCTTTTAAACACCCTTTCAAGAAGTGAATCTTCACCCACAAGCAGACGCCAGAAATGTTTACCCAAAATACATTTGTTGAAATCCCTGAACCCTCTGAAGCCCATTCCCTCAACATCTTTCGACACTGCAAGCCTATCCCACCTCATCCAATGTAGTCTCCTTTCATCATCCTTTGCACCCCACTATAATTTAGCAATGATGTCCTGAATGTCATCGCAACACCCATCTGACAATTTATAGCATCCCATAATGTAATTGGGAATAGCCTGAACAACTGACTTTATCAAAGTCTCTTTACTAGGCAAAAATCTTTCCTTCCAACCTTTAACTTTCTTCCACACCCTCTCGACCACTAGTGAAAACTTTAATCTTACATATGCATTGAATTCCTTCTTTCCTTCATAAAAATAAGCAATGCGAAACTTTTTCAACATATATATTTTCAACCAATCCCAATATATACTAATTGTAACACTCTATTTTAGATCAATTATTTAATTAATTAATTTAGTGCAATTATATGAGTTTTTGTGAAGTAGATGGTTTTTTGATGTTTTGACGCTTATTTATGATATTTTAGTGCCTTGTGTGAGTTCTTATGACGGTATATGATGTATATTCGTGATGCATCTGTGATGCAAATAGTGATGACTTGATAAATAAGGTGTTTGTGATGATGAGTCATGTGGTGTAGAATAAGATAATAATTATTTAAATTTAATGTTGATTAACTATAATTATTTGGATTTAAATAAATAAAATAATATATGATGAAGAGGAAGTTAGGATAAGATGGTTAATTGGAAAGAATAAGCGAGGACAAGATAGGGAGTTGGATTTTAAGCGTCCAAGGGTTAAACTAGGGGAAAAAAGTTTTAGTCACTCCATTCGTACGATCGTGATAATTGGGAGAAAACTAACGCCATGGAGAAAAGAGACTAGGGACAGGAATACCAAGAGATTTCAGTAAAACGCAAAAAAGAATCAGATTCAACTATGAATAAAGGTAGAGGTTTATCATCTTTATTATATTTGATTTAAGGTTTGGATTTGGTAGAATAACCTTAGATTTTGGTGAATGATCAATTGGTGATTTAGGATGAGGATTTGATGAAATAGAGATGAATAATGATGTCCATATGATGTATCCAATGGGCAGTAACATGATAGATGTTATTGATTTCAATTTCTAGATCTAGAATCTTACATGTTAGGGTTTGTGTAGAAATCTATGAAATTGACGGAAATTGATGTGTTGAATGGAATAGAAGGAGTATTGTAGAACCCTAAATTCCCCGAGCGAATAATAATAATTAAAACAGAGTAATAATTTTCTTTTTCAACGCATTTAGGATGCTACATCATCTAAATCACAAATTTGCTCATTCGAATGGATGCATCACACATCATGGAATGAACATAATAAATTAAACAAACGTTTATCCCCAACCCAAGTGTTACGTATAAGAGCATAACGCCTACTCTAAATAAAATGAAGAGCAACCTCTTTGAATCCAGCAACTCAGACTACTCCTGATTATCTGCACGTTACCCAGCTAGTGTTTTCTTTCCATATCTGCATCATAAATACAAAATTTACCAATATGACATAAGGAAACAGAAAAATATAGGATTCATTCATTAACGAAAATTTGCATACCTAACTAAGTCCCCTTTGAGGGCATTAGTCCCAGCATACTCGAGGCTTATTTCATCACCTTGCTCTGCCCATACTAAATAAAATTATTTAATTCAAATAAGCAGCTTATAGTTCATACAAAAGAATAATAGAGATTATCAAGAACTTTCGTACATATTTTAAATTTTCCATTTTCTTCGTCAAACATTTAAATGCACTCGTAGGAAGTAAGCACTCCAAGGCTCTGCAATAGAAAATTTAATGCCTTATGGGCGATATAACACTGCAAACAGTGGCAAGATAATCAAAATAAGTAGTTGCATAACTTACATGAAGGACGATCAAAGAAGAATAAAGAATAAGAAAAAAGTCGAAATTATCACCTCACATTTTGCTGATTTTTCATTTCAGCAACGTATGCCGCACTTAATCGACCTTCTTCACCATGCTGTTGCAAAGTAAAATTAACAAGAAATTGGTCAAAAATAGAAGACACAAAGTAATAAAAACAGATGAAAAGGGAAAGTTCATTGTAGAGATTAGCTAAGGGTGATTTATATCCTAAAGGGTAATGCTAATCTAACTTGCCCAGTCCATAAAAAAGTCTTACTTTATCAGTTAGATCAACTGCTAATATCTCTCCGTATCTTTGTGAGAGATCATGGAAATGACGCTCCACAATATTTGGCTGAAACAGAAGGAGTAGAAGGAGAAAAACAATAAGAAGCTCATATAATTATATTTTGTGAAAACAATTTAAGAACTTGAAGAATAGAGAAATAGAATTGTACTGTTTGCTCATGACTAATAACCCTAAGATGTGGTTTATAGCTTAGATCAACAATCTGCTCCCACAAAATAGGAATCGAACCTGCAAAATAATAATTAGAGTACAAATCACAAACAGGGAGCTAGCTCAAAATCGATATTGTAATAAAAATTATAAAACAAAACCAACTGTAAGGAGAAACTATCAAAAGGAGATAATGGAAGTAGATACTCATTAATGTAAAATACTACCTGCAAAAATGAGCAACTAGAATCTTCAGTTTCCAGTAACTGTTTAGTTTCAATGAAATTGGCAGTGTCACCTTCAAAGTTAGCTCCTCTTCTCCACATTCTAGTTCCTACGTCACCACATTTTCATATTATAATGAGTTATTGCAAATTTATGGAACTACCATTATAAGAATGAAGCATCATTGGATATTTACCTAGACGTCGTGTACATCTCCTTGATATTAACGTCAGTTTAGCACATGTGTCTTTTAGCTTCGGCTCGGCTGTTTGGAAGCTTAAGCATCGGTTAAGGGAGAACGTAACAGGTTTATTATATAGAAAACACATACACACATAGACATTCACACAAAAAGAGAAGATGAAATTCATTTTTTAGTGAAATTGAAAAAGATCTTTTACTTCAGCAAACAGGAAACGCTGCAAAGTTATCTGACCTTAAACTCAATGAGCTCCTCCATACGATGCTTGTTCCATACATATCGCGGGTCAGCCTGAAATATAAATCGGAAAAAAGAAACCATAAAATTTTAAGCAATTTTCCACCTTCTTACTGCATCAAATGATGTCAACAGGTTCAAAAGTCCTTTCTTCGATCTTTCCTAATGTAAAAAAGTGAATGCATAAGAGAAGTGGTCTGAAAGAGATTTTACGTGACACGTTATACTGGCATCATGTCAACTAACCTGCTTCCATAGTGGCTTACTCATCCACCCTTCAACTAACTTGCTTCTTCTCTTCAAGCTGATCGATAAGACGAATTACATATGCGTATTAAGAGACTAAGATGATAATAGTAATAAAACAGCAATATAAGGAAACAACTTGTGGTTGCGTTGTCAACTTGTGAAGTCGAATACATTATAGGTATTTTGACTATGTGTCAAGTTGTTTGCCTGATGAATTTGTTGCATGATATTAAGATTAAGGTGAGCAAACTTGTGAAGTTGATTATTGACAACAAATTAGCTTTAATCCTTGCCAAAAACTCAGTATTGCATGGGATAAGCAAGCACATTGACATGAAATTCAATTTTCTCAGAAGTCTAGTCCATAATGGGGTGTTATTTGCACATTGTAGCAGTCATAAACAACCTGGAAATATTCTGATGAAAGTTGTCATTAATGAACACTTTATTCGTTTGAGGGGTGTAATTGATGTTATAGAATTTAATTAGCTGCATATGAATTAAGAGATGATGTTAGAAGTGATTCATATTAAGAAACTGAGGTTATTCAAAAGTTGTTGTTAGCGTTAGAATCGTATGAGTATGTTAGTCCAATACAATAACATTTGAGGGTGTTAACCAGAAGTTATAAGCTTCTGAGTCTATTTAGTCAAAAGAAGTAGTTAGATGTTTTCTAGAAGTTACTCTTAATTGTTAGTTTAGCTATTAAGCATATTTTTGTTTGTCTATGTGGCAGTTCATCTTGTATATTTAAACAAGTTTGTAGTTAGTTTTTTTGTAAGATTTTTGTAATAGAGTTTTTTATCAATAAGTTTGTTACAATATTTTTCTCTTTTCTCCCTTTCTTTTTTCTTTTATCATCATCTTCATCTTCAACTTTGTGCACCAACAAAAAAACATCACCCGATGGATATGGCAATTGCATGGTTTCTTTATTAACTTCTAGAGAGCGATCATGTCCTTCGAAATTTGTACATGGAAACACATCGGGGATAATTTGAAGAAGTAAAAACCAATCGAAAGTTCAATCACTTGACAAATAACCTTCCTTTTCTAGCAAAGTTATCGACATCCCTTCCTTCTTCGACGATAAAGTCCACTTTGTTTTACCACAAGATCGACATTATCTTTGTGCACCCTTTAGAGATTTGATCTTCTTGGGAAATGTGATTTCGGTTCTAGTTCAACCTTAGGTTTGATTTTAGCACTGAGATGGGGAGCATGTCGGTCTTCTCTTCATTTATTTTCTCCAGCGCAAGAATTGTTTTTGATGCGATCATCATAATTACTTCTTCAGCCTAGTAACTTTACCATCCAATTTTTATTAAACACCAAAAATTACCTCACATGAAAATATATAGGTCTAAGCCACCAACAAAGTGCACAATACATTCCCAAGCGCCAACAACACAACATGGTGCTATATTTCTTTCTGGTGGAGTGCAATATTTCTGAAACCATACTATAGAGTTATAATATATATTCATGTATATTTTTTTTTCACTTTAAAATTTATATCAATTTTGTATGATTTACTCTCTTATTTTAGTATTTAATGTTTATTTTACTCATTCTAACTAATGCTCATGTAAAGCTTTTTCTCTCCGTATTTTTGAACCAAAGCAAATGAAGAATAAACTTTAGTTTTTCTTCACTCTTCGAATTTTTGAACTAAAACAAAACCAACATATTGTTTCCTTTGATTTCTCATGTTAATAACATTAGTTTAATGATAAAAGTTTTTTCCCTTTTATTTTATTTTGGGTAAGGAAGATATATTGAAGAGATAACTAAAGGTTCTACAACCTTTTTACACAAAATACGGGAATGGAACGACTCAACAAAAAAGAAGAAATTATCAACCAATTAAATTTTTAAAAGAAAAAGCAAAGGATCTTTGCTAAAATCATAGAAATTATAATTGGAATGAATAATGTCTCCTATAAAAGACCACTTCCAAGCCAAGAGTAAATACTATTTCTCATAAGCCAAATTGACCATGTGATTGCCATCTAAATCGTCCCCAATTTACTATTTTTTATCATTTTCTCTTTACAAAAAGTAAGTAAATCCCAAAAATTAGTATTTCTTTCACCATCACTATCTACCAGTTTGTTTAACCATAAAATTATTCCTTCCATATTCTTTTCACCACTCTACAATCATGAAAAATATGTTCATATTCCGTCTATATATCACAAAAAGAGAATAAAAGGGGATCTAAAGATATATTCACTCCCCTAACAACCAAGAGATCCTTAGTTGGAAGTCTCTCCAATAAAAGTCTCCACCCACACTTTAATCTTGAACGGAATGTCAAACTTCCACACCTTACACAAACACACCTTCTCTCTACTTCTAGGCCCCAAAGGAATTCTAAAGCTATCATAGAAAGCATAGATCGATGCTACCGAAAAAGTACCGCTTGATTCCGCCTTCCAAACCACATTGTCATGAACGAGAAGCCTCAAACTAAAATACCTCAAAATAAACTTAAGCTTCAAATGATTGGCCCTACCCGAATTGGAAAGATTGTTAGAATTTATACCGAAATCCCCCCACTTCCAATCACCCTCTAACCAACCACCCATCCCTGCTATCGAAACTCTCTTCAAAAGGGAAGAATGAAACAAGGCCGAAAACTCATCTTTCAAACAAGAATCTTCCAACCAATTAGCTTCCCAAAAAGGAGTATGAAAATCGTTTCCCACTTATCTCGTGCAATAAGAATTAAAAGGATCTTGAGAAGAAACAACATCGCCAATTTAAAGAATATCCTTCTATCAAACGGATGCGGTCTTCAAGCTTATCGGAGAGTCATCGCCAGAAAGAATTTTTTTCCCTTTTATTAAAGCACAGTCTTCAAATATAGGTAAGTTGTTTTGCTCTATTAGCATGGCGAGTGAAATTCTACCTCTTGACGGTGATTAATTTGGATGTCACCAATTTAAAATTGTGAATTTGAAGTCGAATAATTGAACTATTTTAACCGAACAAATCACACATAACTGATTTTTTGTTATCATGAACTAAATATGACTTTTACAGTAATGCGTTTCAATCATGAAGAAGTTCATCGACTATATATGATACCATGAATATATCATATACTAACTATAAACCTACCTAATTTTTTATGAATTAAATATGATCTTACAGTCATTCATTTCAAATAAAAATACAAATTATATACACACAAATCCAATTTTAACTCTAGTTTTGTATACGAATCTTTTATTTCAATATATTTGTATGTCCTATTTATATCAAAACCTAGAGAGAATATAGTAGTCTCTCCTTTAACTTTTATATTACATATTACTTCCATAAAGTTAACAAGTAGGTTAGAGTATTTGTTTTATACATATTCATTCTTTTAACTTAGATTCAACTAAAATATTTACCACCACTACCAAAAATAAAATTTAAAAATCAGCTACGTTAATGCATTTCTCACTATTTTCATATCACATTCAAACATTTTTTTTGAAAATTTATATTACGAAATTATTTACTAATTAAATTATCTACTTATAAAAAGATAATTCATTTGAACTTTAATTAAAATAAATAAAATATTAAAATAAAATAATTAGTTGCAAGTTCTTTTAAATAATCATACATTATGATTCTCAATCATGTTTTGAATTTATAAATTATAAATTATTTTGTATTTGCTTAATATTAAAACATTCCCTAAATATGATGCCATTATCAAATTTCACATCTTTTAAATGGTGATAAAAGCTCAAATTAATGAAGACATTATCATTTCATGTTTAATTAGAAATTTAACATTAAATAGAAGACATAAATAATAATAATAATTATAATAATTATAATAATTATAATAATTATAATAATTATAATAATTATAATAATAATAATAATAATAATAATAATAATAATAATAATAATAATAATAATAATATATTTAAGATCAAACACCAAAAGAATAATGGTCATACAAAAACATTTTACCTATGTATTGGACGAACTTAAATTTCTCAAATAATTATAACAATTCTTTAATTAACTTATAATTGAATGTTTAAAACATTAAAAATTGTTAAATTATATGATCAACTAATATTTTGTCATCAACATTATTTGTTGTGAAAATAACTAATATTAATTATAAATTTAACAAACAAAAACCATCTCTATTATTATTTTTTATAAACTTATTATTTATATATTTTATAAAATATAAATATTACCTTAAATATTTTATTTTTTAAAATTAAAATCACATAACATAGGATAAGTCCTTTAATTTTAATGTAATTTTTATATAATTAAACTAATTATAGTTAAAATTTTCTATAAAAAAGTTTAAAATCTAGTCTACACCATGAAATTTAATTTAAGATATTTTAGTTTGCCACCACTTTAGAATCACAATGTTAATATAAATTTTTTTCTTATAGTCTTATCTATAAAGACGACCACATATTATAAAAATAATTAAAACTCAAAAATAACTTCAATAAACATTTCACTAACAAATTTAATTCATTTAAAAAAAATATCACTATATTTTAATACTCGAAGAAGATAAATGAACGAAAACTTAAATTTATACTTTAGAAAAATGAAAGCATAGTTGTTAGATAAATCAATGTAATAAGAGTTTTATATACAAAAAGTATCATATATTAAAATATGCATTCGTTTGGTATTTCTATTGTACATGTTGTGTATAATATATTGTAGTGAATGTCATTATATTTGTAGAGTGGAGAGAAAGAAATGGTAAAAGTAGGAGATAGAATAGTGAATTTGAGAATAAACTGTGGAAGAAAATTGAAAAGTTTAAAGTAAGAGATAGAAATTTGATGGGCTAACAAGAGTTATACAAATTTAGAGATTTTGAACAAAAGTTAATGTTATGGAAATTCTACCCTCTATTATTTTTATTTATAAGACCACACAATCTTAATAAATTGTAAACATGCTACCAGTTTTGAAACTTCAAAAAATATAATTTTTTTTACCGAAAATAATTTTTTTATCTATTATAATTTATTTATTTATTATAATATTCGCTTTCTTCAACCACTTTTTTTTTTATGTTTTGACATAGAACATCTTTCTCAACACTTTTGATAGAACTACCCGATCTCAAATCAAAACTCTCAATACCATCGTATCTGAAACCGAAACCATCATATATGTAATTGAAACTTTCACATCTTTAAAAGTGTTTATTTTTAACATTCAGCTTAAGTGTTAAGCTTTACCGATTTCTAAGTTTTTTTTTCCTTAACCCTTTTATGATTGTTTTTTTCTAGGTCACTATTCTACTCCCAATAGCATTGAAACCAAAAAAATTCGTAAATGAAGAATTTTTTTACTGTAGTAGCATATTTTTAGAAGTTATTATCCAATATACTATACATTTCCACCCTATTATCCAATATACCATCCGTTCAAACAATTTTTTTTGAAACAAAGTTGCTACCGCCCATTGAATGGGAGGGTGTGTGTAAATTTAGAATGGTGTCGCCCATTGAATGGGAGGTAGTGTCTAAAAGTTTTATTTATTTTTTTTTACGTTTTAGTTTTAATAATTATATTATAATTAATAATGAATAAGTAATTTATATTATAATTAATAATGAATATGTTTATTTTAATAATTATATTATAATTTATTTTAATAAATTATTTATATTATAAATAAATAATAGTTATATTATAATTAAATAATAGTTATATTATAATTAATTTATTTAAGTAATTATATTGTAAATTATTGTAATAATTTATTGATGTTATAATTAAATAATAATTCTATTATAATTATTTTAATAATTTATTTAATTTAGTAAATATTTTAGTAAAATAATAAAAATGTACTAAAAATAATAATATATAAATTCATTAAATGAAACCAATATTTGGAATAAATAAAATAAAACACTTTATGAAAAATTATTTATTTCTAGCGGGGTTTTGGCCGGGTCGTGTGAAGCGCTGGTGAGTTCCACAAAAAGGAGCTTGTCTGTTGGTCCGTCGAACCATACGATGAGGTTCTTGTGCAGGTTGCTCTTCTACTGGTTGTGGTTGAGATGAAGGTCCGACGTCATTGTCATTCATTGATGCTATCATTTCTTCATTGGTAAATGGCATCTCAGTTGCACTTCCATAACTTAATGTTGCTCCCTCGAAATTCCAATTTCTTATGTTACCGGTTGGCATTTGGCTATATATTGGGGGTTGGTAACATTCGGGTGTGGTAAAATATTGGGGTTGGGGAAAAGGCATTTGTTCTTGGGGTGTTTGGTAGGTGGGGTCTTGTGGGATTTGTAGATTTATTGAAGTAGGTGGTGGGTTATGTGATGTTGACGGGAAAAAATTTGAAAATTGTTGTTGGGTTCTCCATTGGGATAGATTAGGTGAGTGTGTATATTGATGAGGCCGTTGATTTGGGGTAAAAGGTGATTGTGTTGGGAAGAAAGATAGTTGGGTGTTATGAAATTGTTGTTGGTTGGTCATGAATGGTTGTTGGGCGTAAGTGCTTGTTGATTGTCTGGTGTGTTGGACTGGTCTGGTGTGTCGGATGTTTGAAGATGTCGGTTGGTTTCGAGGGTCAAATAAAAAGTTATGTGGTGACAAATACAAATAGGAAACAAACCTATACCAATTCATGTAATCCGTGCTCGGTTTACATTCATTTGGCATGATATTTCCTTGTAAGACATTACCTTCGCGGTTATCCCATTGACGACGCTCTTCCTTCAAATGATTTGAATAAGGAGTATGAGACCATTGGTCGTTCACGGTAATTTCGTGATACTCGTCCATGCAGATCGGAGCATCGGGTATGCCTTGAAGAATTCCAAATTGGAGTTTTACCCTATCTGTATGATGTATTTCCACAGTCGTAAAACATATAAGGAATGTTTTTGAACTCCACACATGAGCATTAGTTGGATCCAAATCTTCAAGGTCTAGGTAGGGTCTCCACGTAAATTGTTATAAAATATAAACAAATATATTAATTTAACAAAGTAGATAAAGTAAAAGTAACTACTAATAATCTATGGTTGAGAAAATTACATCATCTTCTTTGAAATGATCGATGAAGGCACGATAACCCGGTGCACAGTGATGATGAGTCTTCTCATAATCCATCCCATATGCAGACCACCTAAGTAAATAATGAAATAAGTTTAAGAAGTAAAGAAGTAAAAAATATTTTGAGAATATAAAAGTTTCAACTTACTTGGTTGCGTATGGAAAGTGAAATGGATTTGGATTCCTAGGCGCAAGACTCGGCATCCTTCACCACTCATACAAACACAATTCCACACAATTATCTCAAACACAAGCACAAACAAATTAACAATGTCTCAAACACCTCACTATGTGACTGATGCTCATTACAATGGAGAAATTCTTGTCTCTGATGATGTAGGCATCATATTCCAAAATACCGATGTTTGTCGGTTTGTACTACGTAGAAATTCGAAGTTTGAATATCTAAAGGAGATGATTCAAACAAGGATGCAATTTGGAGATGTCTTACAAATTATATATCGAAATGGTTCATTTCGGTGATAATAATGTGAAATATGTTCCGTTGAAAGTCCGAGACGATGATGATGTGGAAACAATGTTTTACAGGAAAGCATGGATTGCAAGGTGTAAGGCAATCGAACAAGTTTTTGGAAATTGGGAAAAGTCTTACAACGATCTTCCGAATTACTTGTTAGCACTTCAAGCTTTTGTTCCAGGTACAGTGATAGATATGCAAACATCTCCGATGTATAGATGATGTAACTCTTGTTGCAGGAAAACAAATATTCCATCGACTATTTTGGGCATTTCAGCCATGCATACGAGGTTTTGCATATTGCAAGCCTATACTGCAGATTGATGGTACATGGTTATATGGTAAATACAAGGGTACGCTACTAATGGCGGTAACACAAGATGGAAATAGTAATATTTTCCCTATTGCCTTTGCCATTGTGGAAGGTGAGACGACAGATGGTTGGGGGTTCTTTCTAATGAACTTGAGACTTCATGTAGCTCCCCAACCTGATCTGTGTTTGATTTCTGACAGACACGCATCTATCGAAAGCGCATACAACAATCCTGATAATGGTTGGCATAATCTTCCATCTGTCCATGTTTATTGTATCTGACATATCGCGCAAAATTTTGTTAAGGAAATCAAGGACCGAAGCCTCCGGAGAACAATGATCAACATGGGTAAGTCTATTTTATAAATTTTTTATGTAACGTTATTAGTACACTAAAATATTAACACATTTTTTATTAAACCATATAGGGTACGCGTTAAACCAACCAACGTTTAGGTATTATCGTCAAAAGATTGGCATGGATAACCCCGATGCTTTGGCGTGGATAGACAAAATTCCAGTGGAAAAATGGACTAGGGCATTTGATGAGGGTCGTCGTTGGGGGCACATGACAACGAACCTTGTCGAGTCACTTAATTCTGTATTCAAAGGCACTCGTAATCTTCCCATCACAGCAATGGTTCAAGCAACGTACTATAGAATGGGAACACTCTTTGCTGAAAGGGGTGCAAAGTGGAGTGCAGTTTTGAATTCTGGCCAATCATTTACCGAGAAATGCGTGAAGGTCATGAAACAGGAAACATCAAAATCCTCCACGCATCGGGTTAACGTTTTTGACTATAATAATAACACTTTCAATGTGAAGGAAACCATTGACCACGGTGTGGGGAAGCCTATGGGACGTTACAAGGTCAACTTGAGCGATCGTTGGTGTGACTGCGGAAAGTTTCAAGCATACCGCCTCCCTTGTTCACATGTTATCGATGCATGTTTTGTGGTGCGTACTGATGCATATCTTCTATTGGCTGACGTTTACAAGGTGCCTAACCTATTTGGGGTTTACAGCACAAGTTTTCCAGTTCTACCATTAGATGCGTATTGGCCGACTTATGAGGGAGACCAGATTTGCCATAACCCAATCATGAGGCGCAATAAGAAAGGTCGTCCAGTAAGCACCCGTATTACAACAGAGATGGACAACTTTAATAAATTGGAGAGAAAGTGTGCATTGTGTCGTCTCCCGAGACACAACCGAACGCGATGCCCCAATGTAGGAACTAGTCACAATTAGTTTTTTTTTCATGCCTCAAAGTTGTATTACAAAATGACATCAAGAAATTAGGTGTTTCATCCACTAGTACTTTTGCATTTAATTTAAATAACACTTCCATAAGACAGCAACTAAATTAGATACTTGAACAAACTTTAAAACATTATTTTTAATTATTTTAATTAAAATATTTGTAAAATATTTATATATATATATATATATATATATATATATTAATTATTTAAATTTTAAATAATATATATTAATTAAAATATCTATATATATATATATATTACCATTAAATAATATATATTTTTAATTATTTTAATTAAAATATTTGTAAAATATATATATATATATATATATATATATATATATATATATATATATATATATATATATATATATATATATATATATATATATATATATATATATATATATATATATATATATATATATATATATATATATAATTATTTAAATTTTAAATATATTTTTTCATTATTTGTAAATATATATATATATATATATATATATATATATATATATATATATATATTAATTATTTAAATTTTAAATATATTTTTCATTATTTGTATATATATATATATATATATATATATATATATATATATATATATATATATATATATATATATATATATATATATATACACACTACCCCATTGAATGGGAGGGTGTTCTCAAATTCATTTTTTTTTTTAACGGATGGTATATTGGATAATATGATGGAAAGATATGGTAAATTGGTATATAACTTCTAAAAGTATGCTACTACAGTAAAAAATTCGTAAATGAAACCTCCACATCTTTAATCACAGTTTTAGACTTTATCAATTTTTAGGTTTTTTTCTTAACCCTCTTATCATTGTTTTCTTTTTCAGGTCACTATTCTTTATCAAGGAGGCATAACTATGAAGCGTCGACACGTCGTGTGAAAGACGTGTCAGTGTGTCGGACATGTGTCAGACACGACAACGACACGTATCTGACACGTTTTTGAAGTGTACAATAGAAAAAAGTTGCATTGGAATGGAAGGACGTTTTATTTTAAATATATGACATGCTTGAAAAAAAATTCAATTTTTTTTTTATATAAAAAAAAAACCCAACTCAAAAATAGGATTCTTTAAGTTTTGTATTTTACTTCTACTCTATAAAATCAACACAATTAAATATAAAATTAAGATTCTTTATTTTTATCTTTGTCGGCACTATTTCGTTTCGGTCTCCATTTTTCAGGTTTTTTTATGTTCTCCTTCTTTCTTCTATTATAGTAATTTTATTCGATTACATTATAGAACATTCCATATTTCTTGAAGTAGCTAATTTGTCTTTGGATGAGACAGGCTTAGAGACTTATTTTCTCTATGATATGATTTGTTTTATTTTATTTTGGTGGATTTATATCTTATTTTTATTGATTGAAAGTACTAAGTTTAAAGTTTTGGTGGATTTATGTCTTATTTTTATTGATTTAAATTACTAAGCTTAAATAAACAAAAATTGTTACTTGTCATTTTGAAATCTTTATAAAATGTGCTCATAAATTTCATTTTTATATTAATATATAAAATATATATAGTCGTGTCTGTGTCATGTGTTTTTGAATATTAACAGAGTCTTTGTGTCCGTGTCGTGTCCCGTGTCTGAGTCCGGACTTTATAGTGCATAACAATAATATTTTCTCAACGAGTTTTTCGTTAACTTTCTTTTCAGTGTTTATTTGTTCTATTTATTCTATCGCATGTTATTTATGAGTTTTTCCAATTAACAAGATATTGTTTTTCTTTTTTCGGGTTCTCTTTCTTCATCAATAATTATTTTCCCTTTTTTATCTTTATTGATTTTACATTTTTATATCTTGTAATCTTATATTTACTTTTTTTTAATGATTAAAGGATTGTTATGAAAAATTAGTTTTTGAATAAATTTAATATTGCAATATAAAATGTTATTTTTTTTATTAATTTGTTTACACATGCTACACTGATGTTGTGTTTGCAGAAAAAAAATTCTTGATTTTCTAATGGAGAAAAAACATTGTCTATATGCAAGGTTTATAGTATTAGATGTTAAGCAGTAACCTCTCTTTGACGAGGATTTGGAAGTATATGTAAATAATAAATTTTTTGTATTTATGTTCTTCCTTAATATCGTTCCTTGAAAATAACCGTTTACATTTGGAAATTTGATTAAAAAATATGATGCACTTACAACTTACATGAAAAGCGAAAAAATAGAAGAAATATCTTCATGTGTTGCAGAACTGTTTGCGCTTGAAAATTTGATTAAAAAACATGATGTCGCTGCGACTTACATGAAAATGAGAGTTTTAGAAATCATTCTCACTTGCATATGGTCCTTGATGTTTTTTTGTTTAGTATTATTAAAGGTTATCCAGTTTCAATCAAGCTATTTTTGATGTGGTTACATGTTTACAATTTTTTCAAGCAAATGCGGCATCAGGCTACTACAATTTTTTCATTGCAAATTGCCGGTAGAGGAAGAGGTAGTGATCGAAAGTCTTACAAAAGTCACATTCAGAGTTTTAATTGTCAGAAGTATTGTCACTATTCTAGTGGTTGTTCCGAAAAACAAAAGAATTAAGAAATTGATACAAAGTTTACAAAATATGAAAAAAATGAGACGATGTTGATGGTCATAGAGAAAATTAAGGACTAATGGAACTTAAACTCATGATGTTCATTACACATGTTTGGAAGGAAAGATTGGTTTATCAACATAAAACCCTCAATAAAGAACATGATGAAATTTGCAAATGATAGTACTCGAGCAACTGAAGGTATTGATGATGTTCTCATTATGATAAAAGATGGCAAAAGGTCAGTAATTTCCAATGTATTATATACATCAAGAAAAATTAAGTATTGTTTATTCGAAATGTAATCTTCTATTTGGTTATTTAAGTCTCATCATATGTTGTGACTGTAGGTATCACTGGAGTGATTGGAAGCGATGGGGTTCTCATATCTAGCAGGTTCTTAGGTAAAAGTTGCACAAGATAGTGGTTTAGTATTGGTGTGATTTAAGGTGTGTTCGGAGTTATACATACCACTCTCCTAAGAGTTAATTATTATTATTACACCTCTGTGAATAATCACTATATTTTAAAAAAAATTGAATTTAATCAAAAAGTTTAAGAAATTTTTGGAAAAAAATTTAAAATTTTCAGTCAAATACCACATAGATAAAATTTCTTTATATCTCACAGAGATAAAATTAGAATAAAAAAAAATGAAAGGGTGACATTTATCTCGGGTACTTGTGTTTGTTTCCGGATCTTTATTTATTTATTTTTTTTATCTACGATCTATTTTACTATTAAAAGAGAATGTAAAATACTTGTGTTTGTTTCCGGATCTTTATTCTCTTTTTTTTTATTTTTTATCTATTGATCTATTTTACTATTAAAAAAGAATGTAAAAATATTAAAGAATGAAATGACTTTAATATCAGCAAGACTATTTTTTATTTTAAAAAATCAATAAACCCCTCTAAAAAAATCAAAGTGGCTGTGCATGCATCAATGGATATGAACATTTTATGGATAGCTACCTATGTCAAAGCAATATTTATCAACACAAGCATCAAATTTAGTCATATTTACAATGTCTAGAATGACTTTAATATCAGCAAGACTATTTATCAACACAGTTTTTTCTTCTTTTCGAAGTTTTTTTCAAAAGGGTAGTAAAAAATCATGGTTACTTGTATCACAAGAGACCACACAAACGGGGTCTTGAGCAGAATTGTCTTCCATTAGCTTTGACAATTGCCATGACTCCAGCAGTTATTCCAGCACAGATTACAGAAGACACATACTGCTGCGTGTTTCGACCTGCTATAAAATAACAACAGATTTTCAAATTTAAATTAAAAGAAAAGAAAAATCAAAGTAAGCATCAAGGAAACTTTATTCAGATGGAAGAAAAACAAAGTTAAATACCTTGATGAAGAGTGAAGGAAGTTGCTGTCAAACTCCCAATTATCAAAGCTGATGCCACAGGGAGGTACTGCAAAGTTACATTTTTCTATAAGGCATGTCAATAGCACAATAAAATGGTTTCATAAGATCTCAACTATGACAAGATTAGCTCATTTTCCTTTTCGGCAATTAGAAGTTTTATGATTCATGTGGTACAAAATGGAGATATTAGGATCCATTGTTACTTACCGATAAAGGTTCAAAGCTATTTCGTTGAAAAGGAGAAGGAGCGTTTCTTCTGACAGTATAGTGACCGCTTATCAGATCCAGAGCATCCTGCAGAAGACATCGAACTTATTAATCATTTTTTGGATTAACTGTCATATATTTGTCGACTGCAATGAATAATGAACATAAACACACTTGCCTGCCGAATTCCATCATGGAAATTATTCAAGTAATAGCGTGAAACTGCACTAATCCCATCTTTTATTAATCCAGCTAGTGTTTTCTTTCCATATCTGCATCATAAATCCAAAAAATTATCAATATGATGGTGTAAGGAAACGGAAAATCACAGTATTCATTCGTTACCGGAAATTTTCATACCTAACTAAGTCCCCTTTGAGAGCATTAGTCCCAGCATACTCGAGGCTTATCTCATCACCTTGCTCTGCCCATACTAAATAATATTATTGGATTCAAATAAGCAGGTTATAGTTCATAGAGAAGAATAATAGAAATTATCAAGAAATCTCATACATATTCTGAATTTTCCATTTTCTTCGTCGAACATTGAAATGCACTCAGAGGAAGTAAGCACTCCAATTCTCTGCAATTGAAGATTTAATGCCTTCTGGGCAATATAACACTGCAAACAGCGGCAAGATAATCAAAATAAGTAGTTGCATAACTTACATAAAGGACAGTCAAAGAAGGATTAAGAAACTTTAAATCAAATTATCCTTTGGCGGGGAACCTGAGTAACATTTGTTCGATCAAGGGAATCGATGCAGTTTGCTCTGATAATTCCTTTCTGTTCCTCTAGTATATCTCCTTTTCTATCTATCATGAAGTATCTGCTCAGCTGAAACAGAAATGATTAAAAGTCTGAATCATAGATTGCCAGCATATCCGGATTGTGGCATCTAGCTACTGATATTCGTTAATAAATACGTGAATTTTTTTTCATTACCTTTGTTTTTCAAAATCCTCTGAAATTTGATCGTAAAGGATTTTCATACTATCATAATTTGAGTTCCCACAGTGGAAATGGAAATCAAAAGGCACATATCTGCCATAGTTTCATGATCCGTGAGTCATAAATCAACAAACGTTAAAGAAAAAATGTGAATCAGATTAGTCAAAAACAAGCTGATATATATCACAACCAGAGCGAACTCGATAACAAGAATAGAGTATAAGAAAAAAGTCGAAATTATCACCTCACATTTTGCTGATTTTTCATTTCAGCGGCGTATGCTGCACTTAATTGACCTTCTTCACCATGCTGTTGCAAAGCAAAATTAACAAGAAATTGATCAAAAATAGAAGACACAAAGTAACAAAAACAGTTGAAAGGGAAAGTTCATTGTAGAGATTGGCTAAGGGTGATTTATATCCTAAAGGGTAATGCTAATCAAACTTGGCCGGTCCAAAAAATAAATTTGCGATAGATTCAGATTAGTATTAAGAGTACATAGTAGAAGTCTTACTTTGTCAGTTAGATCAACTGCTAATATCTCTCCGTATCTTTGTGAGAGATCATGGAAATGACGCTCCACAATATTTGGCTGAAACAAAAGGGAAAAACAATAAGAAACTCATAATTATATTTTGTGAAAACAATTTAAGAACCAGAAGAATAGAGAAATAGAATTGTACTGTTTGCTCATGACTAATAACCCTAAGGTGTGGTTTATAGCTTAGATCAACAATCTGCTCCCACAAAATAGGAATCGAACCTCGAACCTGCAAAATATTAATTAGAGTACAAATCACAAATAGGGAGCTAGCTCAAAATCAATATTGTAATAGAAATTATAAAACAAAACCAACTGTAAGGAGAAACTATCAAAAGGAAATAATGGAAGTAGATACTCATTAATGTAAAATACTACCTGCAAAAATGAGAAACTGGAATCTTCAGTTTCCAGTAACTGTTCAGTTTCAATGAAATTGGCAGTGTCACCTTCAAAGTTAGCTCCTCTTCTCCACATTCTAGTTCCTGTGTCACCATATTGCCATATTATAATGAGTTATTGCAAATTTATTGAACTACCATTATGAGAATGAAGCATCATTGGACATTTTACCTAGACGTCGTGTACATCTCCTTGATATTAACGTCAGTTTAGCACATGTGTCTTTTAGCTTCAGCTCAGCTGTTTGGAAGCTTAAGCACCGGTTAAGGGAGAACATAACAGGCTTATTATACAGAAAACACATACACACACAGACATCACACAAAATGGGGACAGGGGAGAGAAAACGTAGTTAAAATTTCAGGATATTCCCTTGTACTAGGGGCAAGATGAATCTGTCAAGCTGTCATCGAAAAAATTTTACGTTAGAAGAAGATGAAATTCATTTTTTGGTGAAATTGAAAAAGAATTTTTACTTCAGCAAACACCAAATGCTGCAAAATTATCTGACCTTAAACTCAATGAGCTCCTCCATAAGATGCTTGTTCCATACATATCGCGGGTCAGCCTGAAATATAAATCGGAAAAGAAACCATAAAATTTCAAGCAATTCCGCCCCTTGTTATTGCATCAAATGATGTCAACAGGTTCAAAACTCAAAAGGCCTTTCTTCGATCTTTCCTATTGTAAAAGTAAATGCATAAGAGAAGTGGATGGAAAGTGATTTTCCGTGACACGCTGCAGTAGCATCATGTCAACTAACCTGCTTCCATAGTGGCTTACTCATCCACCCTTCGACTAACTTGCTTCTTCTCTGCAAGCTGATCGATATGACGAATTACATATGAATATTAAGAGACTAAGATGATAATAGTAATAAACCAGCAATATAAGCACCGCGACACTCACTTTAATGTAATATCTGTTTCGTAAGAATAGTATAGGCCTGGCATTGACTCTACAATTTTCAACAATGTCAAGAAGTAATCTTCATCCCGTTTCTACAAAAAAGACAGAACACAAAGGACATACTGAGTAAGGCTCACATGTATAACACTTGATTGATACCTCGACAGCTTATAATTACACAACCTCTTACTTCTTGTGAAGTTGAAAACTTCAGAGCCTCATTACATGCAAGAATTCTCATAGACATCAAGCGATACACCGGAAAACCAAGGAAACTTCCAACTTCCTTCCGAGAAGTTATTACAACGGCATAAGTTCCTGTAGCAATATAGCATTATTCAACCTTAATGCGTATAAATGACGTTATGTTGTTAGAATAGGTGGTTCCTAGATAAAATTAAAAACATATCTACCTACAACCAATCTTATTGTTCCCACAACACCGTAAATCGTAGATGTCTTTGTTGGACTTTCTAAAACTGTGTCACCTGCAAAAGATTCATACAACAACAAAAAAAAATTATTACATTAAAATGGTAATTTCAAATATGTTATTGAATAAATGCAAACCAAATAAGTACCAGCAAAATCTGGAATATAAGAAACATTAAATTTTGATAAATAACTTCGTCAATAAATGCATATATGTAACAAGATTAATCATAATCCTCTCTTTCCTAAAATAATATTAATAAATAGCCAAAACCAAAACCCTGTAGTTCTGTTAAGTCAGATCAATTGATATCTGTGTAGGAACATCATATGCAGAACGCAAGTTTGAACACGCGACATTTTACTAATTTACAATAATAAAGTGAATTTCAGCCACTAGAATGCTTGACAAAAAAACCCAAAACCCTACAATAAAAATTCCACTTGAAAAGCAAATCAACTTCTCCTAAAAATTACAATAATTAAAGCTACAAGCTTCATAAAAGTAAAACATCTTATTTCCATTTCAAACCAATTCATAAAGCTAAGAAACAAATATTCAACAAAAAATAAAAAAAACATGAAGAAATTACCATCAAATGAATTGATATTTCCATCAACACGACTAATCCAAAATCCATGATTAGGAGATTGACGAGATTTGATAACAAATTTGTCCTGAAACTCTTGCAATTCAAGTTCATCGTAAAGCTTGAATCTTTCTGCAGAATCTGAAGGAGATTCACTGTCCATTACCAAATGGTTGAGGAAAAACAAGATCAGAATGTAATATGTTGACAAGATAAAATCAAAACCAAGATTTTTGTTTGAATTTATGAGAAAGTCCTGTTCTTCCTCTTCAACAACTAAACACAATTAATGTAACCATTTTGGGTTAAATTACTTTAATGTCCCTAGAATAATAGTTTAAAAATCAATTCCAGATCATGCTAAAATCAATAATTTGTAGGTTAATAAGATGAAAAATATAATTAAAAATAAACGATATTTTTAATTGAGGGTGTAGCATGACTAATTTTGAATTTAAGTTTTTTTGGAAAATATTACTCAACCTTGTCTAAACTTTTTATAAAAAATATTTAGATTAAAAAAAAAAACACTTGAAAATAATCATACTATAGAAATAAAGGTTATTCAAAAATCATACAAAAATAGAAAACAAACAACACCCCTGTTATTTTTTTAAATGATCAAATTTATTATTAATTTTATAAATAAAAAAAAAATTAAAATATATTAATCTCAAAACAACCCTTCAAGCACAAGGAATATTAAAAGAGTTACTATTATAAAAGATACATCAACGCAAGTCATACAATACAACCTAATCCAAAAACCCAATTTAGCCACTAGTATTTATGGATGACAAAAAAAAATTGTACTCGCGGATATCTGCGTATAAAATTCATCATAGATACGGGGCAGATAGTTTAAGAGATATCCTCAGATAAAATAAATTGATATTTAAATACCTATTTAGTAATGGATATGGATACGAGTTTAATGATATCATGTCTGTGGATATCTGTTTCTGTTAATAAATTATAAGAATTACTTAAATATTAATTTATTATACTGTGTCTCCTCATCTTCTAAAAAGATTTTTTTTTTTAAATTTACTTTGAAGAAAATCTTTAACATTTCATACAAATCATATTGGTTATTTCATATTTAATTTTTTTCTTTAGTGCCTACCTCAGGTTGACAATTCCACCTTCCAACCAACTATTTTCATGTCCAATCGATGCATTCATTTTTACTCCTTTGTTGTTGGTTCTTTCACCATAACTCACAATCACATTATCTTTCATTTTTTTAATTGAAATGTATGGATATTATGTTTTGGTGAAAATGAAGAAAATTAACGTGATAATTTTTTTTGTCAAAATAAGAGAGATTTGTATGGATGTTATGTGATAATAACTTATTTTGTCTTTAAAAGAAGTTGAATTTTTTTTTTTTTTAAAAAAATAACAAAAAACATTATCCATGGATTTCTGTGAATATCCACAGATATCTAAAAACCCACGGATTATTCGTTTAGGGGATACCGGCACAAATATGGGACAAATATGAATATCATATTTATCCAATGGGACAGACACGGATATAATATTATCCGTCATCGTGAATATTCATTTACATCCATAATACCTAGAATACTCAGAGGTGACTTAGTCCTCTAAACCTGATACGCAATCCCAAAAGATGACTAATGAGCCTTTAACCACCATAAAGCTTAAACTTTAACCTTCTCACAAAGATTCATCAAAGATAGACTCAGATTATAAAAAATTAGTTGGTTTCTCATTTTCCAAATTAACCAAACTACAGCTACCCATATAATATGAAAACATGTTTATGCTCCTTTAACCTACCCCCCCAACGACACAAATTGGCCAAAATGATCCTTATAATTTCCTTGAAAAATCGACTTGTTAGTTCTGTGTTGGAAGCAATTTTGGTAAAATATTCTGCTTAGGAAATGTCATGAAGAATTCCTTAACATATGAAGCAAAATGTATCAACAGTTTTTTACAAGATGTCAAAACTGATGTCTTGACATGTGCTCAGAATTGAACTGGCTTTTCTACTTATAAATTCTAGGCGTTATTTTATTTAAGTTGTTTGCTTGAAGTTAGCAAGTTTATGTAAAGTTCTGTTGCAATATATTTGGAGAACTTCTATCCTACTTTCATGGAGAAAGTAATGGAAAGCGTTAAAGACTTATGAAGCGTATTTTGGACCAAGCCCTAGTTGTTGTTCGTATAAAAGGACAACTAAACCTACTTGCAGAGTTAGTTACATTGAAGGAAGCTAAAAGTACTGTGTTTAGAGTTTAAGTTTTAGTCTGTGTTAATTGTTCCTTGTGAGTCATGTAACACCCCAATATTTCCAAATATTAAATAAATAGAATTTTAATTATTTATTTAATTAAAATGGAGTTTTTAGTATTTTTGGGAATTATTTAATTAAACAATGAGAATAAGGTGTTGGTTAATTATTATTGTAGAATAATAATAATAAAAAGTAATAAAAGAAGAAAAAGAGAGTTGGGAAGTATTTTTGGAGAAAGCTATCGTACGTGAAAGTGAGAAGAGCGGAAGGAAGGAGAAGAACCAAGAGTTCGAAGAAATTCATAGGTAATGGGTGATTTCTCGTAATTACTATGCCTTATAGGTTTTGGGATCAATAGAATTGATTGAGCATGTTAGGAATCCCAAATTAGGATTTTCTAGGTTTGTAGGATTTGTCCCTAAACTATTTAATTTGCATGAATTCGACCGAATTAATGTTATAGGAACATTGGATATGATTGGTATGTGTTATATTGCATTGTGTCATTGTTGTTTGGTTGATTTTGATGCAATGGGATGTATAAATTCGTGTTGGAATGAGGAGCATGGATTGGGGAAACAAGATGCTGTTAAACTGCATGTTTTCTGCTACTGATGTCGCAGGAACCAGTTTCTGTGTGGGAGGAATCGGGTTCCTGGTACAAATTCCAGAGGAGAGGACTTCTGAGTCTGTAGGAGCCGATTACTCCTGGGGAGGAACTGGGTTCCCAGTGTAAAAATTACAAAGAAATCTGACTTTTTAAGCAGGAATCGGTTCCCTGGTGGGAGGAGCCGAGTTTCCTATACAAAAACCAGGGGCGTGTTTTCACTGAGAGTGTGGGAACCGAGTTCTCCTGGGGAGGAACCGGTTACCACTGTGTTATTTTGAAAAATCCTTAAACTTTGAAAAATCATATTTTCTAAACCGTAAGTCCGTTTTCAGTGTCGTTTTAGACAGTATTCTTTAAATCAAATAATCTATTTTATGAAATGAAGAAAATAATAATTAATGGGGTTTATCTTGGAAAGTGTTGTTTTTCCGAATTATGGATAATTGTGTTCAGTATGAATGGTGTATGAACTGGTATATGATTGTTCTGACGAGTTGAATGTGGATTGATGCTTGTATGCTATCTTCATGTGGTTTATTCATGATGTGTTGATACCATGCGTTGATGCAGCGGTATATGCGGCAAGCAAAGAGTTGGTATTATTTTTACCGGGTGATATATACCGGTTAGGTTATATCGTATCGTGTCCACAGAGATTGGTTATTGATTCGTCGTCGTTCGACAATTCTACCGTTAATGAGTTTGAGATTAAAAGACATGAAAATAAAAGACAAAAAGTAAATGAACAAAAAGTATAAAAGATAGACAGCTTGTCTGGAACGAATGTAAACTACCCGTCACAAGACTTAAATCTACCACCCATGTCATACTCGGCCTACGATACTCGTCCGTGTCATCACATACCTCTCACAACCTTGGTTATTTCTAACCCAAATTGAGAATCCTCCTAAATCATCTCAATAACCATGTTTGGCCTATCTCGACAACACAGAAGTCAACTGCGTCACCTCCATAACCATCTCTAGCATACTTCACCAACGCAGAGGCATTAAGTTCAGATACTCTATAGTGAATGTTAGATCTAAACCCATTTCTAGTATTCAGAAACTAACAGATAATCATACTAGGTAAGAATCTAAGCAATCTATCTCTAGTAAAGCTCAAATCCCTAACATAGAGTAAAAACCTAAGACAATCACCAACACAGATTCGTAAAATAAACTTTATACAATGCCAAGGGCGATAAACATACATGAGTTATGAGTAGATATACATACAAAACCCAAAAAAAGAGATTACAAAGAGAATAGAAGAATAAGAACCAAACCTTTCTTGGTTTGTCAACACCAATCGACGAGGGATTCGACTCTAGATCATCCAAATGCAAGCTCCAATGTTGTTTTCCAAGCAAATCTATCAAAAAAATGATGTTGATGGTGTTGGGACTCAAAAATACCCAACCCATAACCTAAAAATGTATTTTTAGCCCCTTTTAAAGAATTTTGAAGTCGCAGGGCGCGCTAAGCGCGGTATTCGCGCTAAGCGCGGTCTATGATGTTCAGCATCTTGTTTTTGCCATATCTTGAGAACTGTAACTCGGAATTGCGCCCAGTTTGAAGCGTTGGAAAGCTTATTAAATTTCCTATCTAACCATGACAAAATATCAATCAAATTGATGATTTTTATTCTTTGATTTTGAGCTTTATTCGTTGATGAGTTGCTCAAATCGCGCGTTTGAAGACGTGTCTTCGACACTTTATTACTCAATGCTCCAATTATGAATGAATACCTATAAAAGAGATGAAAAACTATCAAATGATATAATATTTACACAAAAAATCAATTATTCTATTATGTACACATTTATACAAAAAGCGGGGGATTTATTCGAAGAATATCAACAAAAGAACCGATAAGTGCCACTAAACATATATACAAAATAACTAAATTTTGGCACTTATCAGTTGTTGATGTTGTTTATTCATGATATGTAGTTGTTGATATCATGTGTTGTTGTTGATGTTGCATGTTGTTGAATGTGCATGCATATACATTGGTGGTAGCTAATTCCCATTGTGTGGAATTAGTGAGTTGACCAACATCGGTTGCCGAGTTGGAATGTGCGTTGAGGTTTTATCTATGTCCGAGTTTGAATGAAATAGATGTTAATATTGTGTCCGAGTTGGAATGGAACAGTATGTGAATTTAGTTCACTGTCGGTACCACATGCATAGAGTCTTGCATTACATTGTATAGGGATTATAACATGATAGGATGGTTTCCAGTGTTATAATCTTATTGTTGTTATCGTTGTGCATAATATGCCTCTGTGACTTGTGTTGTGTATTGAATCTGATTATACTAAGGAGGGTGGAATAATATACTTGAGCTATTTTATTATTTTGAGAAACTTATAATGCATTTTAATTTATGATGAAGTCTCACCCTTACTTTGATGATTTCAGATTGAAGTTAGCGGCTTAGGAGCTGGTGAGGATGGCTCATTGAGCTGTTCATTTACTATTTACGTGTCGGTGTCATGCTCTAATTTGTAACACTGGGGAAAGTTTGGTTTAGAGTTATAATTAAACTCTATTTTTCATTTAGATTTATTTTGGGATAATTGTTGGTTTGAATTTATCCGGTTTGGTGAATAATTCCGCTGTGTAGAACATGTTTCTAGGATTATTATTTTAATAATGTTCTTCAGTAAAGCATGACATTTTAATGGAATTTTAATTTAAATAATTGTAATGCCCTTTTATTACATGTTAGTTCTGAATCTGTTAATAATTTGCGGGGTATTTTAGAAGGGTGTTACAAGTCACTCTTATATTCTTTAATACTTGAGTTGGACATTTAGTTGAGTTGTAATTTGTTAATCATCCATAAGCTTTGAAGCAAGGATGGTTATGTGTCTTTGAAGTGTGTCTTCAAGTCTTTGTTATTGTTTTTATCACAGTGTGTGATTGAGGGGGAGTGAGAGGGGCTTCTCATATCTAAGAGGTTCTTAGGTAGAATTGTCATTGGATAGTGATTAAGTGAGGGGTTGTGAATAGGAGAATTTAACTCTAAATTGATACTGTTGATAGTGGACTTCATCCCTTACTTGGTAGTCTCCAGACGTAGGTGTGATTGCACCGAACTGGGTGAACAATTTGCTTGTGTCAATTTTACTTAATGCATTTAGTATTCTATTATTCCTTGTTCACCATACAGATATTAGTGTCGTGACATCGTCTGTAACATCTCATATCTGATACCAAAATTTTAATTGGTATCAGATCAGACATCCTGCTCTATCTCTAGGTGATATCTAGGAAAGATAATTTCTAGTAATATGGAAAAAGGAAGGTGGTTTTGTGAACATACCACCCATTCTAGATGGAACTAACTATAATCTCTAGAAACCACGTATGGTGACATTTTTAAAGTCCTTGTACAGTCGGGCTTGGAAAGTTGTTTTGAAAGGATGGACACATCTTGTTATCATGGGGGAAAACAATCAACCCACCGTTATTTTGAAGCCTGAAGAGAACTAGTCTAAGGAAGAAGATGAACTTGCTCTTGGAAACTCTAAATCCTTGAATGCTATCTTCAATGGGATTGATAAAAACATCTTCATATTGGTGAATACTTGTGAAGTAGCTAAAGATGCTTGGGAAATTCTCAAGACTACTCATGAAGGAACTTCCAAGGTAAATATGTCAAGACTTCAATTGCTAACCACCAAATTTGAGAACTTGAGGATGAAGGAAGATAAAAGTATTCAAGACTTTCATATGAATATTCTGGAGATAGCCAATGCATGCAGTGCCATAGGAGAGAAGATACCAGAGGAGAAGCTGGTGAGGAAGATTCTCAGGTCTCTCCCCAAGATATTTGATATGAAGGTGACTGCCATAGAAGAAGCTCAAGAAATCAACAACATGAGAGTGGATGAACTCATTGGATCTCTTCAAACATTTGAATTATGCATCGATGACATAGTTGAGAAGAAGAACAAAAGCATAACTTTTGTGTCTAATACTGAAGGCAGAGAAGAGGAGTGTGATTTTGACACTGAAGAAAGATTATCTAATGCTATAGTGTTTCTTGGAAGACAGTTCAACAAATTACTGACGAAGATGGAAGGACAGTCAAAACCGAATGTCAAGAACATCTCATATGACATCAGCCAGTCAGGTGACTTTGGTAGACAAATAAGGACATAAGAAAAATTCATTCAAGATAGAGGAATACAATGCCATGGATGTGAAGGCTTTGGTCATGTTAGTGCTGAATGTCCTACGTATCTTAAGAGACAAATGAAGGGCCTGACAATATCTAGGTCTGATGAAGATTCTGAAAGTGAAGTTGAAGAGGAATATGCCAAGCAGATGACAACCTTGACTGGCATATACACGCCTGATGAAGATACATGTAAATGAGAGGTAATATACGATGAGCTGACTACTTCCTACAAGAAACTATGCATCAGAAATGATGAAGCATGTCAAGAAGGGAAGAAACAAAAGAAGATTATAATTCAATTAAAGGCAGAAATGAAAGAACATCTAAGAACTATATCCAAGGTGGGAAATGAAGTAATTATGCTAAAATCAAAACTTTCCAACATGTCCAAATATGCCAGAATGCTAAACAGCGGATCTGACACATTGGATAAAATTCTTCAGGAAGGAAGAGTGACAAGAGATATGAGTGGTCTATGATTTAATGAAACAAATGAACCTCCCTAAAACCTCACTCATATCTAGACTAAACCAAAGATGTTGAATCAAATATCTCAACATCATGGTAGAAGAAATCTCATATACTCCAAAAGAAGATACCAACACTAGAGGTGTCATTATTGTGGACGGTTTGGTCATATAAAGTCCTTTTGTTTCAAGCTGCATGGATATCCAAAGCTTGTACCTCAACCCAAGATTAACCATATCATTACTAATGCCAATGAGAAGAAACAATGGGTTCCCAAAGTTGTTGTTACTAGTCTTATAGTGTTCGCGTTAAAAGGTGACGTGCCTGAGGATGAGAACGTGAGTTCGGATCTTCTGGTACGCAACGATTTAAATCTTTTGATTTGTTTATAAAGATGCCGCGAGCATCAAGCTTTATTATTTTCAACACAAGAAAGATGATTTAATGATTATGAAAAGGGAAAGTGAAATACCCTCAATTGATATTGGTATGCGTAACGACTAGCGCAAACTAGACATAACGCATTGGGAGATTCGAGTAAGGGATTGTTATATAAAGGGAATAGATGGAGCACCTAAATATATGTAGTTATCTACACTTTATATATGAATACGTTTGATATGTTTGTATGTTTTAATTTCTATTTCTATGATTGGGAAAGTTTCTCCTTTGGGATTTTTAAGAAACAGTAGATTATGTGGGATTCTAGGTTTTGTTATTATTGTGCTCGCAAAGATCTGGATCTTCGCATACATATCCCCTAGTGGGAATCGAGCATTTGTAGCTCGGATCTACGTGGTTCTATGGTTTGTTTGGTCCGAGAGATAGAAATTTGCTCGCAAGGATGAGACCTTGTGCCTACATATTCTCAAAAGGATGTTGAGAAAGTCGAGCAATCGTAGTTCCCACTTATGCTAGTGGAAAGCAACGGGATGTTAGTAAGAGATGACAAATGTCATCTTAATGAAAAATGTATCTAATCTATTTCATCACATACATTTTTGAAAAGTTTGATTGATTAAAATCTTTCGTCGTAAGTATTAGGTGTTTTGCTTGAGTGTACAAGCGTTACCACTTACATGTTTAAGAAAGATGTTTGAAAAGATGATTGAATCTTTTAACTGTAAGTATTGGGTGTTTTGCTTGAGTGTACAAGCGTTACCACTTACTGTTAAGAGATGTTTTTGTTTGAAAATAGTTTGAAAAGTTTGAAAAGTTTTGAAAAGTTTTGATTGTATGTGATGTGATAGATGAGATACTTCTTCCATAGAGATGATAGATGTCTAAATCTCAAGGAGAAATTGATTGGATTAAAGGGATGCTTTTAAGAAGCCCGTGGGTCCTTGTATTGTAAGCCCAAGAGGAGGCATTCCGAGGGTCATCGAGGGTCATCGAGGTCATCGAGGTCCTTGTATGAAGCTCAAGAGGAAGCTATAGGGTATGGCATTTTGGCTTGAAAGGGATTTCACCGAGAAACCATCCTTTTCGAATAAGAGCAACTTCACCGGAAATTTTACTCGGGAATTTGAAAGTGATTTCACCGGAAACCGTCCTTTCGTGGTTCTATCTTAGCGAGTGATTCTTTGTATTGGAAGCCCAATAGAGGTGTTAAGAGATTTCGTCTCTTTCATTGTATGATGCCCAAGAAGGCTAAACTCAATGAGGAGTTCTTTTGAACGAAGCCCAAGAGGAGGTGACTCAACAGGAGTGTTGTCTTATACTGAAGCCTAAGCGGAGGCTAACTCAGAGTTTCTTTGTACAAAGCCCAAGAGAAGGTGACCCACTGGGATAAGTTACCTTGTATGAAGCCCAAACGGAGGCTAAACTCAACTGGTGATGAGTTGTCTTGTATGAAGCCCAAGCGGAGGCTAACTCTGGGAAACCTATTGATTAGTCTAATTGTTATGTTATTATTAGACAGTTTGTATAAACAGGTGTGTGTGTGTGATATGTATTCACAGGAGTTTATGAAGGAAATATAAACAATGCATGATGTTTATTTACAGCAGTTTATGGAATATAAACAAGTGTCTGTGAAACGAACGTTTAAAACGAGCGTAACTTGGTTATTTACAAGTTTGAACTGTGTACAAGGAAGTGAATATGTACACGAACGAGTATTTATGTACAGAGAAAGATGGATGTACATAGGAGGGTTGGGACTTACACCATAAGGGAGGCCCATTGATTTGAAAGCGCCACGGAATAATGCTCCTTTCAATACCAATGGTATTCAGTAAAATGTACAGATGAAAAAAATGATTGATCAAAGTTTATCCAAAAAGTATTTTCAAAGAAAGAGTATCATATATGTATGTATAAAAGGTTTTAAAAAAGTATCTGTTATGTATGATAAAAGGTTTTGAAAAAGAAGTATCTGTGTTATGTACAGATAAAAAGTTGTATGTGTTTGGAAAGTTTTTGATATGTACAAAGAAATATTATGTACATAAAAGAATGTTATGGGACTTATACCGTGATGGAGGCCAATTGGTTAAAAAGAAAATTTGCTCAGGAGAAACCTTCCTTTAGAACCAATGGATTCAGCGTATAGACAAACGAATGAAAACAAACGAAAGAAATTTGTTTATGTTTGAATATTAACAATGATGATTTGAGTATGTACAAGTAAAACTAAATATGTACATAAAGGATTGGGACTTACACCATAAGGGAGGCCCATGATCGATCGAGAAATTCGAGAAAGAACGAATTTGTTTTATCGTTTTAAATCGGATTGATCATGGTAAAAGATGCAAGTTTGATGAAATGTTTTGAAAAATGTTTTGAAATGTTTTGAAATGTGAGGTTCATTTATGAAAAGTTTTGAAAAAAATCGGAAGTCGAAAACTTGAAAAATTCACCTTTTTAAGGAGGTTTGAAAAGTGTTCGGAACGTCGTTTTCGGCTCGATTAAAAATTAATCAAGATGAAAATATTTTTGGATTTTTTTGACATAATCATAAAATATATATATTAAATGACAAGTGTACAAAAAACTCATCTCAAAATGAGAAGTTTTGATTGGTTAAAAAAATTGTTGAAGTTTGATAAAAAAAACATGAAAATATGACAAGTTTGTAAAAAATTTGGTCTTGCTGGGTTTTGAACCCATGACCATGAGGTGGACGCGTGTCACAGAGCCTTAAGAGCAAGCAAGCAACCAACTGAGCCAAACGCGCTGAGTGTTAGTGGATTATCACACGTGTAGACATGATATTGGAAAGTTTGAAAATTTAAAAATGAATTACACCAAGAACACGCGCGTATTCTGGGTTCATGGTTTTGATTCTCAGTTTGCCAAACTCGATCCAAAATCTTCGTTTCTCCATGAAATTGAGTGATGTAAAGATCAATCTTGCTCGATTTTGAACAACGAATACGATGGCGTTTGTTAATTTCATTTATTTTCAGTTAATCATGTTTGAATTTCAGGGAATTCGAAGAACCCTAGAAACTGAGAAATCAAATTAAATGACTTGTGGTTGATGATTGTTTGATTTTATTGAGGGCTAATGTTCGTTATTAGTGCAGAAAACAATTGGCCAAGAGCTTTTGTCAAAAGATTCAAAGAATTATGAGAACCAAGTTCGTGTTTATACCTGGAAAAGTGAAGATCGAAATCGATGCTGGAGTGTTTCCAGTGGTTGTTTCTTGATTGTTTAAGCTCCAACGACATGTAAGGAAGCTATGTGAGTGGTTTGCACATCATGAATTCATCTGGATCGTGCCATCCAAGTTCACCTGCATACACTCAAAAATTGAAATTGGAAATCGTGTTAAAGATGTTACAGGTGGTTGTTCTTGATCCGATCAACTCCATGATGCATATGGATCGTGTTAGGATGCTCACAACTCAAAGGAATCAAGCCCAAGTCCAAATTCGATTGCTATGGCAGTTTGGCAAGTTTGGAAAAATAGAAATGCAATTCTGATTTTCTCTTGCTTTTAGTTTGATTTTAAGTTATGAACAAGTTGGATATTGATTATGAGACATGTTTGACACCAAAGATCATCATGATTTTACTTGAATTTCAAAAATGCAAGTTTGGCAATTTTGCTCTATGTTACTTGATTTTCAAGAAAAGAATGAAAGCATGGATTTTTGCATTGTTTTTGGTGTTGATTTCTCTTGAAATGGTGAGCTATTAATAGGCAAACAAGCTCTGCAAAATTAGGCAAGAGTACAAGCTAATTGGATATTCAAGGTTAACTTAAGGGGCAAGAATGGTTTTTTACCAAAAAAGGAAACTTCCTTTTTTCACCATGTGCTATATTTTTTGCATTTTGATCCAATCTTCAATTATATCCTCTAGGTTGATATTTATCAGTTTGATCATCCACTTGGCAAGGCTAGAAAGCTTCTAGATGAAGAAACACAAAAATGACCTATAATTTGATGTTTGAATTTTGAAAAATCAAGTTTCATGGAGCCTTATGTTTCAATTTCAAAGACATAGCTAGCCTCCATAGATTTGAGAGTTCTTGGACATTTTGGAAAGACCTTTCCACAAGCTACAACTTTCATGTTTTGAGTTTTTTCCAATTCAAATTGGAACTAGGTGAAAAAATGGCTTGAAGTTTGGAAAAAATGAGAAATTTCAACACTTAGAAATTTTTCTAAGTGTGAAAACTTTTGACTTTTTGTTGACTTTTCCAAATTCTTGATTTTTTATGATCATGATGGATCATGTGAAGTATTTTGATGATTGAAAAAGTTTTGTTTTGAAAATTTTGACAAAAAGTCAAAGTTTGACTTTTCTGTGCAGATGAATTTTCATCAGACATTTCTGAAATTGACTGATGAAGTCTATGAACCTCTGTGATGTTTTGAATCCAGAAATTAGGTCAAGATGTTATATCTAAGATATAATGACCAATCTCTATCCAAAAAAGTTATTTCTTGTTCAAAAAGTCAGAGAATTCTCATGCTCGACCAAAACCCTAATTGGTCGATCCTCGATTAATCAGTGAGAAAAATGGATATCTGAGGATTGAAAGGTGATGATTTGATCAAGATAGATCAAATGGAGTGAGAAAATCTCAAACCCTAATTGGTTAGCTCTTGAATCAGATGAAGATCTGGTGAAACCCTAGTTTTGACCTGTGAATGCTATACCCAATTAATGCTGTCTGAACTGTTAGTTGTGCAATGATGCAAATGTAAGGTGGTATATTAGGTCAAAATTTGGGGTATGACATATAGCACACACATCTCTCAGAGCCTCAGCCAAAGAGGATTGGTATTTTAACAGTGGATGTTGAAGACATATGACAGGAGTCAAAAACTTGCTGGTGGATATCAGATCTCAATCCACTAGTTATGTGACTTTTGGGGATGGAGCCAAAAGTGAAATCAAAGGAGTTGGAAAACTGGATTTCCCATGAATACCAAATCTAGAAAATGTGCTGCTTGTTAAAGGGTTGACAACAAATCTAATCAGTATCAGTCAACTCTACGATCAAGGCTTCGAAGTAAATTTCACAAAATCTGAATGCATTATTACCAATGGGAAGGGTGAAGTTGTGATGAAAGAAGTCAACTCTAAAGATAATTGTTATTTATGGATACCTGAAGACTTAATCTTCTCTTCCACATGCTCTATAGCTAAAGAAGATGAAGTTAAACTATGACATCAAAAACTGGGACACTTGCATCTAAAGGGAATGAAAAAAATCATCTTTATGGAAGCTGTGATAGGAATTCCAAAGCTTAAAATTGAAGAAGGAAGAGTATGTGGTGAATGCCAAATTAGAAAGCAAAGATGTCACATCAGAAGGTCCAACATCTCACCACATCAAAAGTCTTGGAACTTCTTCACTTGGACTTGATGAGACCTATGCATGTGGAAATTCTAGGTGGAAAGAAATATGCCTATGTGGTTGTGGATGACTATTCAAGATACACCTGGATGAGCTTTATTGGAGATAAAACTGAAGTTTTTGATGTCTTCAAAGACCTCTATCAAATACTTCAAAAGGATAAGGACATCTATGTTATTAGAATCATAAGTGACCATGGATAAGAGTTTGAGAACAAAAAATTTGCTGAAATTGTGCTCATCTGAAGGGATTAACCATGAATCCCCCTCTCCCATTACGCCTCAACATAATGGGATTGTGGAATGAAAGAATAGAACCCTCTGGGAATCTGCAAGAGAAATGATTCATGTTAAGAAGTTACCCTACCACTTTTGGGGTGAAGCCATGAATACTGCATGTTATATCCATAACAGAGTAACTCTAAGAAAAGGTACCTCAACTACTATATATGAAACATGGAAGGGAAGAAAACCTACTGTCAAATACTTTCATGTTTTTAGAAGTAAATGTTATATCTTAGCTGATCATGAACAAAGGAGAAAGATGGACCCTAAGAGTGATGAAGGAATATTTCTAGGCTACTCTACAAATAACAGAGCCTATAGAGTCATCAAATCTAGAACTAAAGTAATGATGGAGTCGATAAATGTTGTTATTGATGATAGAGGGTGGAATGAGGAAGCTGATGTCTTAGAGAATGTTGAAACATTCCTGGATGACATCCCATCATATACTACATATGAAAGCGGGGATCCTACTCCCACTAATGAAGAATCTGATAATGGTCAAGCCAACAAAGGACCTTATATCAGAATTCAGAAAGACCATCCTAAAGAGCTTATTATATGAGATCTAAATAAAGGAGTCACCACCAAGTCAAGAGAAGTCATAACAAACTCTTGCTTTGTCTCACAGGTTGAGCCTAAGAATGTCAAAGAAGCCTTAACTGGTGAATTATGGATTAATGCTATGCAATAGGAACTAGAACAGTTCAAGAGGAATGAAGTGTGGGATCTAGTCCCAAGACCTGAAGGAAAAAATGTGATTGGAACTAAATTGGTATACAAGAATAAATCTGATGAAAAAGGTGTGATCACCAGAAATAAAGCAAGACTAGTTGCTCAAGGATATACTCAAATTTAAGGGGTTGATTTTGATGAAACTTTTGCTCCTATAGCCCGCCTTGAATCATTCAAATTGCTATGGAGTTTCCCGCGTTCTGAGATTTAAACTATTTCAGATGGATGTATAAAGTGCCTTTCTAAATGGTTACTTAAATGAAGAAGTCTATGTAGAACAATCGAAGGGATTTGTTGATCCAACACTGCTTAATCATGCGTACTAGCTGAGGAAAGCTCTATATGGACTGAAGCAAGCTCCAAGAGCTTGGTGTGAGAGACTGACATAATTTCTTGTTGAAAATGGATACAGGAAAAGTGGTATAGACAAAACTATTCGTAAAAGACGAAGGAGGAAATCCCATGATTGCATAGATTTATGTTGATGATATTGTTTTTGGAGGAATGTCTAATGACATGGTCCAACATTTTGTCAAGTAAATGCAATCAAAATTTGAAATGAGTCTTATTGGGTAATTAACTTATTTCCTTGGCCTTTAAGTCAAACAAATGGAAGACTTCATATTCTTATCTCAGAGTAAATATGCTAAGAATATTGTAAAGAAGTTCGGGATGGAGAATGCAAGTCACAAACAAACACATGCTTCTACATATGAAGTTATCTAAAGATGAAAAAGGTTTAAGTGTGCATTAAAGTCTCTATAGAAGTATGATAGGCAGCCTAATATGCCTCACATCTAGCAGGCTTGACATTGCCTTTGCTGTTGGAGTTTGTGCTAGATATCAAGCTAAACCCAAAGTGAGCCATATAAATCAAGTCAAGAGAATACTAAAGTATGTGAATGAAACATCTGACTATGGTATGCTGTACCCTCATGAATGTAGCTACACTCTGAGCGGGTATTGTGATGCTGACTGGGCAGAAAGTGCTGATGATAGAAAAAACATATCAGAGGGATGCTTCTTTTTAGGGAATAATCTTATATCATGGTTTAGAAAGAAGAAAAATTGTGTTTCTTTATCTAGTACTGAAGTTGAATACATAGCTGCAGGAAGCAGTTGTATTAGAACAAGATTAGGTTATGCAATTATGTCTCTGAGTTTTGATGATAACAAAGAGTATGTTTGAGTGAACAAGTTTTGTTACTCTAATGTTTGTTGTATTTTTAAGATAAATAAATAGGTTTTGCTTTTGATGAATAGCGTGGCCAAGACATTAGAAGAGAATATGTTCCGCTTCTAAGCTACAAAGGTTCAGATGAACGAGTAGCAAGGAAAAGCTTCAGAAGACTCTGAAGTTACTCTGATACGTTCGTCTGAAGAAACCAGTCAAAAGATCTAAAGACATAAGTGTGAATTATGTCAATATGATGAAGACTCAAGTTATAGAAGACAAAGGGTTATGAAGACCAAGTGCTTGAAGACTCGGAAGACGTGGCTCTGAAGATTCGAAAGACTTGAAGTTCTTGTGAACTTAGGTTACTACACAAAGGATTCTAAAGACCAAGTGCTGAAGACTCTGAAAAATATGATTTTGAAGATTCCAAGACTTGAAGTTCTTTTGAACTTAGGTTACAATATAAGGTTACAAGACCAAGTGCTCAAGACTCTGAAGAATGTGATTCTGAAGATTCCAAGACTTGAAGTTCTTTCAACCTTTGGTTATGATACAGGGTTCTTCAAAACCAAGTGCTAAAGTCTCTGAAGAGGAAGATCTAATGACTTTGAAGACTTAAAGTTTTGATCAACTAGAATTTAGATTCTTCACTTCTAAACTCATGCTCGCAGAAGCCTCTGAATTGCAGAAGGAAAGAATATAACATTAACGTGGTACAATATTACATGGTAGAAACAAAACGTTTCATTCCAAAACCATGAAGGATAGACGTTGCATATGATTTTGTTCCCCATGTTCTTTCAAGCCGCCACAAATCTTATATTCCAAAAGTACCCTCCAACGGTTACACCATGCATGGCACTATATAAGAGCTTGAAGAATTGAAGAAACAACTGCTAATTCTTGAGGAAACTCTTCGCGCATAAATAATTTATTCTTTGTAAAAAGCTGTAAATTCATTCAAGTCATTTTGTACTAAAAATCTATTTACATAATCAGCTTGTGTAGAAGCATATTTACTTGTAAACAAACATGTTATCAAATTGTTGTTTGATTGTTCCTTGAGAGACCAGTTGGGTTAGCTTCTCAAGAAGTCTAGGACAGTTAGTCTTACAGGTTGTTAGTTGTAACACTCTTCTAAAATACCCCGCGATTATTATAATAAATTCAGAGTTAACATGTTCTACACAACGAAATAACCTCAAAACTTGGATAATTCAAACCAAATAAATATCATAAGGTCAACGCCTTAGTTCACAAAACAATTATCCAAAACAACCTCAAATAAATCAACAGAGTTTAATCATAACTCTAAACCAAACGTTCCCTAGTGTTACAAGACCAGAGCATGACACTAACACGCGAATAAAATAAAAGCATAGCTCTACGAGCCATCCTCGCCAACTCCTAAGCCGCTAAAGCTTCAATCTGAAATCATCAAAGTAAGGGTGAGACTTCATCATAATTAAAATGCATTATAAATTCATAAAATAACATAATTTCATAAGTTATTATGCCACCCTATTCAACATAATCAGGTTTATTTCACAATCCAAGTCATAAACATGCAACACACATAACAACAAGATTATTAACACTGGAAACCATCATATCATGTTATAATCCATACAAAATGCAATGCAAGACTCTATGCATGTGGTACCGACAATGAAATAAATTCACATACTGTTCCATTCCAACTTTGACACAACATTAACATCTATTCCATTCCAACTCGGACATAGATAAAACCTCACCGCCCATTCCAACTCGGTAGCGAATATTGTCCAACTCACTAATTCCACACAACAGGAATTAGCTACCACCAATGTATATGCATGCACATCAACAACATGCAACATTCAACAACAACACATGATATCAACAACCATCATGAATATACAACATCAACAACAACGCATAATATCAACAACTATCATGAATAAATCACCAGAAATATAGCATGCAAGTATCAATCCACATCCAATTCATCAGCACAATAACATACCAGTTTCCTCCACCAAGTACACTAAGTACAAATATCCACAAAATCGGAAAAACGAATACTTTCAAAATAAAATCGATTAATTATTATTTTCTTCATTTCATAAAATATATTATTTAATTTAAGGAAAATTGTCCAAAACGGCGATTAAAACGGACTTACGGTTTGAAAGATATGATTTTTCGAAGTTTAATAATTTTCCAAAAAGTTACAGTGGTAACCGGCTCCTCCTGGGGAGAACCCGGTTCCCACACTCATACTGAAACACGCCTCTGGAAAATGTACTAGGAACTCAGTTCCTCCCAGCAGGTAACTGGTTCCCACATTTAAAATTCTGGTTTTCCTGAAAAATACACTAGGAACCCGTTCCCCCCACAGGGTAACCGGTTCCCAAGACACAAAATATCACCTTGCTGTAAAATATACCAGGAACTCGGTTCCTCCCACCAGGGAACCGGTTCCTGCGAACACCTGTAGCAGAAAATTGCATTTTTGACAACATGCTTCATTGTTCAATTCATCCACACATACAAATACGAATCAATCACTAATTCATCATCAAAATCATCCACCAAATAGTGTTTCAAGGCATGAGAACATAATCTAACAACACCTAACATATCCATAACATGTGATTGACTCAATTTCATGCAATTAGACAATATTAGGGACAAATTCCATAAACCTAGAGAATTCTAAATTGGAATTCCTAACTACTCAATCAATCCTATCATTCCCAAAATCTATAAGGCATAATAACTAAGAGAAATCACCCCTTGCCTTAGTCAATTGCTTGAATCCTTGAATCTTTGGTTCTTCTCTTCCTTCTGCCTCTTCTCTCTTTCACGTATGATCAGTTTCTCCAATAACTCCAAATTCTCTTTTTCTTCTTATTATTCCTTTTTATTATAATAACAATAAAATAATTGTTAGAGACTTATACTCTACACACCCCTCACTTTTACTCATTACACAAACAACCCAATTCTTTTCCTTTTATTTAATTAAATAATTCCAATAATTCTAATAATTCAAATTTTAATTAAATAAATAACTAAAATTCAAATTATTTAATAATTGAAAATATTGGGGTGTTACATTAGTCACACACAGTTGGTGTGTGTAGGAGTTAGTCACCGGCGGTTGCCTGTGCAAGTGTAATCAGTTTGTTTATAGTGGATTAAGTCCTCGGTGGAAAGAGGCAAATCACCTCGGAAGGGTGGACTAGAGTAACTTGATGTTTCAAGTGAACTAGGATAAAAATACTGTGTTATTTATTGCTTTCTTATCTTTCATTCTTAATCAAAGCAAAGCATATTCAAGGGGATTGTCTTTAAAGGAAAAATTTTTCAAAGGATCAAACCCAATTTAAACCCTCTTTTCTTGTGTTTTTTATGCCTTTAATTGGTATCAGAGCTCCGATTCTTAAGAGATAAAAAGGTTGATTTTTATCAAGCACCTAACAGTGTTCAGTACCGATCCAGTGTCTGAAAAACATCAGTGGGTGCTTGAAATGACAATGCAGTTGTTATTGCTTCTGATCAAGAAAGAGATTATTATAGTTCAAAGCCTCTGATATTTGATGGAGAAAGATTTGACTATTGGAAAGATAGGATAAGAAGCCATCTTCTTGGATTCGACCTAGATATATGGGATATAATAGTTGATGGCTACACATATCTAGTTGATGAAGAAGGAAGAGAAGTTCCCAAAAGCACCTTGACAAACGCTAAGAAGAATATGTACAAGAACCACCATAAAGCAAGAACAATCCTTCTCAACGCAATCTCTTATACAGAGTATGACAAGATCTCAGATAAAGAGACTGCTAAGTCTATCTTGATTCTTTTCGGATGACTCACGAAGGAAATGCTCAAGTCAAGGAAACTAAGGCGTTGGCCTTAATACAGAAGGAAATGTTGTTTCTCTAAACTCATGGTAGCAACATTTGAGGCCATTCTTCTTTAATTGCTTAAAAACATCACTCAAGTGAAAGAGAATGAGCAGTTGGTCGAAACAAAACAGGCAAATGTGAGGAGGAATGTGGATATGGTGAGAAAAACCAAAACGGTGATCAAAGGGCTGAAGATGCACATTAATTAGAAAAGGCAAGAGCAAGATCCTAAAAGGAAACGAGCAGCTGAAATACGTAGTCGAATTTCCTCTTTGTCGAAAGAAATGGAAACTTTGAATGCGGAGTTGGAGCTTGTCGTTAAGCAAGACGAAGAGCTCAATCAAGCTATCGCTCCTACTCAAGCGGAAATGCTGCAGCTGATCAAAGATTCCATCATTTTCAGCACTGCTACTGCTCAGGTCGAAGAGGAGTTATTAGCGCTCAAGACAAGAGCAGATGGGCTAAGCTATAATGTTGTACATATTCATGGTGATCTGGAAGCGTTCCAAAATAAATTTGGCAATTTCTGATTAATGTAGCCATTTTGGTAATGTAACTATTTTGGTGGTCCTTTTTGCATACCACTTGTAAAATTTGTACAATGGTTTTAACCACTTTATGTAATGCTCTATTTCTCGCCTTACACTGTCTTTTTATACATATAACACATGAATGATACGCTGGCTTCGATATTATTCTTTCCAGCTCTATTCGACGTACACTTTACGTCATCGAAATTGTGATTTCTTGAAGAATGGGTTTGTACTTCTTCAAGTACTTACCATTTACCCTCAGAATCCGTCGATCTAGGGCTAATTCTTCAAGTTCATATGCGTTGTTGGAAAAAAATTGAATTACCTTAAACGGTCCCTCCCAATTAGGCGACCGTTTTTCTAAGACTCTATCATTTCTGTCCATAGGTAATATCACTTTCCAAACTAAATCATCGACATGAAATACTTTATCTTTTACCTTCTTGTTATAGGCCTTGGCCACTCTGTCCTTTTGTCTCCTTAGTGAATCAAGAGCCAACATCCTCTCTTCGTCTAAGTCGACTAACTCATGTGCCATCATATTCCAATAGTCTTCAGATGGTATTTCATGTTTTCGTTGAATGCTTATGGATTGAACATGTATTTCCATTGGCAATACAACATCATGTCCATATGCCAATCGAAATGGTGTTACCCCCGTTGCTTCTTTAGGAGACGTTCTACATGCCCATAAGGCTTGGTCTAGTGTTTGATGCCAATGTCTTGACTTTTTGCCTACATGTTTCTTAATCAGGCTAATTATTACTTTGTTGGCAGCTTCGACTTGGCCATTTGCCTGAGCATAGTAAGGGGTGGACGTTAACAATTTTATTCCAACCTCCTTTGTAAATTCTTGCATTTTTCGCCCCGTGAGTACTGTTCCTTGGTCGGTTGTGATTGTTCGGGAATTCCAAACCGACACATAATATGATTTTGTATAAAATCAATCACAGCCTCTTGGTCGACATTTTTCAAAGCTACGGCCTCAACCCACTTTGTGAAATAATCAATGTCGACTAAAATGTATCTATGTTGTTTTGATGATGTTGGCTTTATTTCCCCAATCACATCTAAAGCCCATCCTCTAAACGATAAAGGTTTTATAATGGCATGCAATTCTCTTGCAGGCACGTGTTGGATGCCCCCATGCATTTGGCATTCCTAGAAGCCTCTAGAAAATTCAATGCAGTCTTTCAACATTGAAGGCTAGTAGACACCTGATTGCACCAACATCCATTTCATCTTGTATCCGGCTTGGTGTGCACCGCTTGTTCCACTATGCACACTCGACACTGCTACGTATGCCTCACTTTCTCCCAGGAATTTGAGTAGTACTCCTTCAATAATTTTCTTAAATAATTCATTCTCGATTAAAATAAAACTTAGGGCATGATATTTTATTTTACGATCTATCGAACCCATAGGAGAACATAAGTAGTCAACCAGGGGTTTACGCTGCCCACTATCAATTGTTAAAATTTCAAAATATTCGGCATCTATTGCACCTAATTTTATAATTGACAAATGTGAAGGAGATAACAAAGTAGCTCAAACCTTTTTCCTTACTTGAATAGGTTCTTCATCTTCATTCTTCTTGTATCCTGAAGCTTCTTGCACCAAATCATTAGCTTCTTGGTTTTCCCATCGAGGTATATATCGAATGCTTGCTTGCTCGAAACGTTTTAGTAATCTTATGGCAATCACAAAGTACATGATTAGGTTTTCTTTAACGCACCTATACTCTTTTGGCACTTGTTTGATTACCAATTCGGAATATCCTATAATTTTGACATTTCTTGCCCCCAATTCTAGCAGTAGTTCAAGTCCAGTTATTAGAGACTCATATTCTCCCTCATTATTGGTAGATGTCGTCGATTGCATACTTGAACTCTTCTAGAATTCCGTTAGGAGAAATTATTATTCCTCCTATCCTGACGCCATTTTCATGGCTAGAATCGTCAAAATATAATTTCCAAGGTACCAATTCGACAATATTTTGTGGCATAGCAACCATAGAATGATCGACCAAAAAGTCTGCCACTATCTGCCCTTTCATTGCCTTTAAAGGCAAATATATTAGGGAGTATTCAGTTAACGCTAATGTCCATTTACCAATTCGACTGTGCCTGAAATTCTGGTGACAACCAGACTCAAGATGTCGTGACATCTGATCCGACATTATAAAACAGACAAGGTAGAATATACAATTAACTGTGCAAGAAACAAAAGAACACAAGAAATTGTTCACCCAGTTCGGTTCTAACCAACCTACATCTGGGGGCATACCAAGCCAGGAATGAAGTCCATTATCAGCAGTATTAATTCAGAGTTATCCTCACCTGTTTACAACCCCTCACATAATCCCTATCCAATGACCCTTCTACCTAGGTCCTCCCTAGATATGGAATGTCATCATCCCACTTCCAATCATCACAATGATGTCTAGCAGTCAACATCTCAGCCATTGCATCAACAGCTTGATTTCCAACAACTTTTCAACACCTTTGGAGTTACTTTACAACTTCCTCCAAGAACATAACTCAACTCATTACTTCACAGCTTTTGAGTGAGAACAACACTCCTCTTGCCTACAGGCTTCGAGGTAAACTTGGTGACCTTTCCACAACCCGGGAGGTTCACTCTACCAACTCTCCTAGAGAGTGGTTATAGACACAACAACCCTAAAAACTACATCATGATAAATCATGGCTAGTACCGAACCTAGGTTACAAGGCTTCTATTTATAACCTATTACTCAACTGGATTTGAGTCATCAAATAATAACAAATAACTTGCTAAAATTGCTCTAAGATATTCTCCACAAGAATAGGTCTTCAACAGAATCTACCTAATATATCTCCATAATTTATGCTCCAAGTAACAACAAATAAGTTGTTACACTTCTGCACCAGATTCTCCTACAAAGTCTCCTTGATCTGTCAATATAGCACCACATAGGATCTTAACAAAACAATCCAGCCCAGAATAAACTAACAGAATCCTGAAACTCTCAGGAAATATAAAACTGCATAATCCACTTATACAGTACATGATGTCTTAACATTGGGTGTGACATCACACATCCAGCAAACTGTTCTTGCAGAACTTGTACTTTTGATTATAACATAATCATCTGTTATGCAAAGATTCTGAGTTGCACCTGTAAAAACACTCCTTATGCATAATTTGTCTTCATACCAGAATGTCATGACATCAGTCAAGACATTGGCACACCAATCTGGTTTTACCAAAAATTGCAGCCAACACAAAACACTTATAGTGAAAAATTAGTTTAGACAACATATGTTTAATAATATCGAAATGTGCAGAAACATACACGTCAACTGGCTTTATATATTGCTTTAGTTTGATACAAGAAAAATACAGACACAGGCATAACTTTTCTATATCACTATACCTAGTTTCAGGGCCATTTAACATTCGACTAAGATAATACACAGGTCTTTCGACATGACTTTCATCTTCTTGAACTAACATACTTCCTATAGTCGATTTTGAGGCCGCTATATACAACCTCATAGTATTATTTCTAACTGGAGGTGCCAATATAAGTGACTTTACTAAATATTCTTTGATCGTGTTGAAAGCCTTTTGATGTTCTCTCCACCAGATGAACTCCTCATTTTTTAGTTGAAGAAATGGTGAAAATGCTTTAGTTTTTCCACTTAAGTTGGATATGAATCGCCGAAGAAAATTTATTTCTCCCAACAACGACTGAAGCTCTTTTTTGGTCGACGGAGGTTTGACGTCCATGATGGCTTTGGTCTTGCTTTGATTGACTTCTATGCCCTTTTTATGTACTACAAAACCAAGGAAATATCCTTCCTGCACACAAAAAGCACATTTTAACGGATTCATTTTCAATCCATATTTTTGCATTCTTTCGAAAGATTTACGAAGATGTTCCAAGTGTGTCAGTTTACAATTCGACTTAATTACAATATCGTTGATGTAAACCTGCATAAAATCTTCAATAAAGTCATGGAACATAGAATTCATTACCCTCTGGTATGTTGCTCCAGCATTCTTCAAGACGAATGGCATGACCACCCATTCGTAGGTGCCTAATGCCCCTGGGCAATGAAACACCGTCTTCGGCACATTATCATCTGCAATACAAATTTGGTTATAACCAACATAACCATCAAGCATACTTAAATATTCAAAGTCGGCATCTGAATCAACTAGCATTTCAGCCACGGGAATAACGTATTCATCTTTAGGAGTGGCTGCATTTAAGTCTCTGAAATCAATACACACTCGGAGTTTACCATTTTTCTTAAGGACTGGCACAATATTGGCCAACCATTTGACATACCTTGAAGTTATGATGAACTTGCTTTTGAGGAGTCTTTCTATTTCCTCCTTGATCTTTGACATGATTGTTGGTGCAAAACATCGAGGTGTTTGTTTCACTGGCTTTTTCCCAGCTTTTATCGGTAACCTCAGCTCGACCAATTCCCTGTTCAAACCTGGAATTTCGTTATAGTCCCAAGCAAAACAATATTTAAACTCTTTCAATAAAGATATTACCTCAGATCTGAGTTTTTGGTCGATGTTGGCACTAATATACGTTGGTCTTTTATCACCCTCTGCGCCAAGGTCGATTTCTTCTAAAGGATCTTGTGGCTGCATCTTTTCTGGTGCCATGGGATCCTTTTCAAAACCTAAAGGTTCATCATCGTATACGTAATCCAAACGCTGCTCATCGACGTCTTCTTTGACAAGTTTGCTTTTTCATGGTAGTTTTGGCTCGACAGCCAAAATGACTTCTTATGGAACTGGAAGTTTATTGGCTTCTATAGCCATGTTCTTTTCAGCTTCTGGGGCCGAATTTATCTTGTTTTTAGCCATGTTCCCATGGTAGTTTTAGTTACTTCTTCATAGTCCGACAGGACCACGTTGTGAGTTCTCTTGTCGGTGTCGAATTTACCAATGTTCTTCAGTATGTGATGTGGCATTATATTAATTGTAATGCCACAATCCACTAACACTTTATTAATGGCAGTTTCTTCGACTTTCGCCTTAATCAGTAAAGGCTTAAGATAGCTCCTCCTAGCCATGTCAGGCCTCTAAAAAAAGGCATCTTGGCTCTAAATGGAGCCATTGTTCATCACGGTAACGGGTTGGCTTGTGCAAAGCCATTTCCGCAACATCGACATCATCAGTGTTTTCCACTTCTTTCGGGATATTGTATTCCTCGGGGAGTATGGACACAACATTGACTAGGATGTCAAGTATTTCTTCTGAGTCGGAGGCAAAATTGTCAGTCGCCTCATCAGAATCGTTTGCGACTGGTTTGTCGACAAGCCCTTTAATTTGTTGCTTGACAGCAGAGTCGACCTTTTCCTGGTACTGCCGTTGATTATTATCTTTGCCGACAGCAGTTTTCTTAGCAGCAGTAGCAGCGGCTTGTCTTTCATCCTACTTCTTCCTTTAGAATAACCTCCATTGAGTTCGACTCATAGGATTTTTGCCCCATGTAATTTTTAGATACATGGATCTTCTTCTCGGAACGCACTTCGAGTCGGTAGCTCATAGGAGCTTTTCCTTTCACATTTCTCACAACACTAGCAACATTTGATGGCCTCGCAGCCATTTGGGGCTTAATCCAAGTCCCTTTTGGTGCAGCATCTGACATAATGAAAGTTTTTGGCTTGGTCTAAAATGCCTGCCTAGGATCCCTTTTGTTCCACTGGACCCTCCCTCTCTCCAACTGCAACCTCAGGAAATTCTCAGTAGCAACTCTATTAGTCAAGGTGTTGCATCTAGGGCACAAGCCGACTTGGGCGCCCTTATTCTTGCAACGATAAAGAAATCCTAGTAGATCTTCATCATCTCTTGGGTAGACATCCGGTAGCTTGACGTTTGGGCTTTCGTCGGTGCTTTCCTCAAGCATGTTATTGTCAGGAACTTCAGTGATATCTACCATGTTGATGTTGACAGGCTCAGTAAACAAATCCTCTTCTTACCTTAAAGGGTCAGTTTCGATTTTCTTCCTCCTCGCAGCGAACTTTAGGCGACCCTCCTGGAGTGATTTTTGAACCAAATCCCTGAAAAGAAAACATTGAGAGGTTGTGTGACCAAGATAATTATGATATTTGCAAAAACCTCTTTTTTGTATTTCTTCTAATGGTGGTAACTTATCATTTAGGGGTACTATAATTTGACCATCTTTAACTAATAAATCAAAAATCTCCTCGCATTTGCTAACATCATAAGTATAAGTTTTTGCAGGGACTTTCGAACTAGTTCCGACAGGAGGGTTCTTTCCTTTGGCACGAAACAATGAATTGCATTCATATGCAGGCCCTGATTTTAATTCAGCCACAACTACATCTGCCTCAGTCGGTGAAATGTAATCGTCTTCATATATGGGATTTGTGTCATCATAGTCGACATAGGCTACCTTCTCTTTCTTAGCCTTAGCTTTAGTATGTCTAACTTTTTCTAGTCGAAGACGCTCAAGGGGTCGAACCCTGTCAGCCAGTTGTGACATACTTTTGACAAAAGTTGGGTCTATTTTCTTCCTAATGGAATAGTCTAGACCTCCAGCAGCCATTTGAACAAGTTCATGTTCAGGTACTTGGGTAAAGCACCTTGCTTTTAACGATCTAAACCTGTTCAGATAGTCATGTATTGTTTCAGCGAATTTTCTCTTAATGTTTGATAACTTGACCAAACTAATTTTTGAATGCCCCTCATAAAATTGTTCATGGAAAAGTTTCTCTAACTTCGACCATGAATCAATAGAATCAGGGGGCAAGGTGGTAAACCATGTGAAGGCAGCTTTAGTGAGGGATGAAGGGAAATGTTTTACCCTCAGGCCTTCATTATTTGCCATGTCTCCCGACTCAGTTAGGTATCTAGCAATGTGCTCGACCATCGATTCAACCGTTTCTCCCCCAAACTTAGTATATTTAGGAATTTTCCATCCTCTAGGGTTTTCAGTTTGCAAAATATACTCAGATAATGGGGGGAATACGTCGGCCTTTGCAGTGTGGTATTCATACAATTTCTGGCCATAATTCTCTCAACAATATTGGTCAAGTTGTTTTCGACAACTAATTTCTCTTGTCGAATTTGGTGGAGGACCTGGTCAGCCTCTTGTTGTCTATGAACCAATACCCTAGGTGGATAGACAACAACGTTTCTTTGAGGCGTTGCAACTTGACCTTGGTATATAATATCTTCTTCTACTTCCCCCATGTACCCATGAACAGGTATGGCTTGTCGGACTAGTGGCCCTTGTTAGACAACCGCTTGGGGAGCACCTAAGAAGTTACACAAACGTGTTAACTGTGCAATTACATGTCGGTTTGTTTCGGCGGACTACCTATTAGTCTCAACCGATTCTTGTACTATAGGGTTAAACACATTACTCATTTGGTTAGTTAACATATTAACCAACTCACGGTTGCTATCATCTATTTGTTGCCTTAACACTACCACAGACGTATTGTTTAGGTGTTGTACATGCATTGCCCTATTTCCCCCCGTTGCAGATCCTTACAAAGGGGCATTCGTGTTTTGTGCATTATCAGACATCATTGCTGCACTTGAGGTCGACTGATATCCCATCATTAAGGAATACAAAATTCCATAAGGGGGATTCGTAGTAGTACCAAATTGAGGTATCACTGTGTTCAGAATGACGCTCGTGGCCACCACATGCCCCAGACTCACCTGTGTGGTCTGGGGAATAGGGACTGATACTAATGCAGTTGACCCTGAGACAATTGTGCTATTTAATGGGGGAAATGGTGCAAGTTGCGAAACGACTAGGTTGAAAGTACCCAGAATTCGTGATGGAATCTCATCCACGTTCGACGCGGAAGTAGTGTTTGTCATCTTAGGTGTACGTTTTCTAGCAGGTGGTTTCCTATTGGCTGAATTCCCACTTCTAAGTTTCATACGCTTATGGAATCTAATGATAAACCTCAAAGCTTAGAACTAGGTCCCACCAGGTGTGTCAATTTGTTTATTGTGGAAAATGGTAAATAAGCGCTGGTCCTCCCTAGGTCCTAAAACTAAGGGTTACTCGCAAGATCGACCAGTTGATCTTAAGACGCGTGCTAAGATTTTGTATGTTATACTGACTCTGTTGAAATATATCTTGGCTAAGAAACGGTTTTCTAAGACCAAGGGAAGCAGTACAACGACTTTCCACACAGAGGTTTCGAACACCTAACTAACCGACAGTAGGTTCTGGACGAAACAAGACTTAACGAACTAACTGATTCGTGACTCGTGACCAACAAGTGATATTGAAAGGTTCATGTAAAGTTGTTTGAAACGAAACGAATATGAAATGTAAAGACATTAAAGAGATAAAATTGAAACATAAATTGATTGCATTGAAAGTAAAGATGGTGATTCACGTACGTCAAAAGCTTAGTGACTCTTTCTTCTTTAAGCGCAGAACTGGGCAGAGTGTTGGTAAGCAATTCGAGAATACAAGTGAACACACCTAAAAATTACAATGAAGTGACGTATTTATAGTACTTTACAAGATAACTGCTGAAAGAAATCAACAGATGAAATGAAACTAAAACACAACTACTACATAAGATTTCGCCATCTATTTAGCGCCTAACAACCATGATCTTTTGAGATAATTGCCCACGATCTTTATATTTTGACTCTTTCCCGCTTGTGATTTCAGAAGGGTTAACCGCTCCTAGTTTTGATGCATCTCAGGAAGAATAATATTCCTCTAAGTCCCCTAAACTACTCCTTCGACAACATCATCTGAACTTCGATCAATTCTTTCGCTTAGCCCATAACATGGTAAATCGACCAACAATAAGTTGTCCGTCCCTCCAGTCGATGTAGTTCATTTTCAACACATTTGTCTTGTGTTTATTCCTTCTAAATGCCAATCTCGCCTTTTTCAGGTTCATTCGACACTTTGGTCGAATTGATCGATTTCCTGGTTCACTTTCTTGGTCGACACACTTCTTTTTGACATTTCTAACTTGGTTTTATGACTTCTCCTAAGGAAACTATATTCGTTCAGGATCGGCCCCTAACTTGTAGGGATGTTTGTCTTTGACACATGCCCTTAAACATATTTAGAAATTTCCAATTAACAGTTACATAACGAATATCTATTGAATTTGTTAATGAATATCTATTGATGTTAATGAACTTATTATCTTTGTTGATGAATATATATATATATATATATATATATATATAGGTAAAATGCCACCTAAGAGTAAGGATAATGGTAAGAAGTCCCAACGTCCGAGGGTAGTAACATGTGAGGCACCTCACTCAGCCATGTGTCCCCCCTAGAGTCAGGTTGATCATATGTCCATGGCTAATACTCAGGCTTTTGTCCCATTACTCTCCTCTAAGACATTCCCGTCTGGGGTACCTGCATCTTTTATGCCACCTGGTTTTCAACAGACCCAAATGCCCTCATCCTTCCAGCAGGTTAGAGTACCCAGTTTTCCTTATCCAACATAGATGCCATCATCCTTCCAAGAGGCTTGAGTAGCCAGCCTTTCCCACAGACCCAAATGCCCTCATTCTTCCAGCAGACTGGAGGACTTGGTTTTCCTTTCCCACAGACCCAGATGCCTTCATCCTTCAAGTAGACGGGAAGACCCAGTTTTCCATATCCCACACAGATGCCCTCATCCTTCCATCAGGATGGAGGATGCCGTAGTCCACGTCCCACACAGGCTGGACGATCCCCCAGTCCACGTCCCACACAGGCTGGAGGATCCCGCACCCCATGTCCCAGACAGACTGGAGGATCTCACACCCACATCCCAGATAGGCTGGAGGATCCACCACCCCACGTTCCACACATGTACCTGCACGTGAGGATGTTGGTGATGTAGATGTGGCAGCTAATGAGATAGATAAAGCTGATCTTTGTGGGGGGGGGGATGATTTGAGTGAGATTCATGCCATTGAAGGGAGGTTTTGGATTTGGCCCGAAGGAAGCAAGTAAGTTTCTTATTTATAAACTTTTATTTAAGTATGTATACATTTTCATTTTTTGTATAAATTTATACTTAATATTGTTAATTCAAAATGTTGTTGTTTAGTTTCGCGCCGAGTCGGACTGCTGCCAAGGTTATAAATTATATAATTCAGGAGATGTATAAATCATTTTGGAAGAACTTTAGCGAGGGTACAAATAAAGAAGAATGGTTTAAAAAATTTAAGGTATTGTTATTTATTTAAGTTGTAAATTTAATTTATTTTTTTAGTTATTGTTATTTAAATGAGATTTTCATGATAATTACTTAACTTTTTATTTTAATGTCATACAACATTGCATGAGCATGTTCGGCGAAACATTTTAAGAAGATTAGGGCATCTAAAAAGGAGGGATGTGTCAATACTCTTGGAAGTATTAGTATTGCGGAGCATGTTCGGCGAATGATAAATATTATTAATTTTTTAAGTTATATTTTTATTCATAATATATTTTATTAATTAATTTTAATTTTATTATTTAGACTAAGGAGTTGGGGAGACCACCATTGATCATTGAATTATTACAAAGACTCGTACACAGAGATCAGGAGGTTTTATCGATGAGCGCACGTGGAGAGCTTTTGTAAGTAATTTAATTTATTTTTTTCATATTATTTTTGAATTTAATAACAAATTTGTGACGTGGTTTTCACGTGACAACCAATAAATTGTGGCGTGAATATCACGTAGCAAGTATTTTTTAAACTTAATGACAATTTTGTGGCGTGATTATCATGTGGCAACTAATAAATTGTCACGTGAAAATCACGTGGCAATTCATAAGTTGTGGCGTGAAAATCATGTGACAACTTTTTAATATACTTTAATTTAGTATAAGTTGATATATATATATATATATATATATATATATATATATTTTTTTACTGTATGTATGTGCATGATGATTATCAGAAGTTGCTCGCAGTTTTTCTGGAAAATAATCCTGAATATACTCTAGCAGAGAGGGAGCCGCTTCATGCGGATGTTGATTTCTATATTTGGAATCAAGTAGTTGAGGGAAAAGGGCCTAATGGTTTCTTTTTTGGGGGTAGAAATTTGGCGGCCGACTTGAGAGTTGGTGATAGAAATCTGTTTCAGAGAGTTATAGATGGAGAAGGAGAGTTGCGTCAACCAAATCTGACACGAGCACAAGTTGAAACAATAAGACAATTGGCGTTAAGTGAGGCGAGACGCGAAATAGAGGCCCAAATGGCGGTAATGAGGCAAGAGCAAGCGCAACAATTGGAGATCATGCAGAAGAGGAAGTCTGATATGGAGGAGCAAATGCGGCGATTTATGTAAGGTGGTGGAAATCCAAATGTTCCTGATCAAGAGCCGGAGGGTGACAGAAACGATGATTTTGATCTTGATAATTATCCGGGTGAAGATGTCCCGTAAAAACACTTTGTATTTAATTTGTTTTTAAATTTGCATTTATGTAAATTATTTTAAATTTAAATTTATTAAAATATTAAATTATAAATTATAAATTTTAATTTATTAGTTTTATTATATTAAATATAATTATATAATTTTAGTTTATCAAATTTATTATATAAAATTTTATTATATGAATTTATTATATAAAATTTTATTATATGAATATATAATTATATAATATTATTATATTAATTAATTAGTTTATTATATATAAAAAAAGATTATTACTAATTAATTAATTTTTTTAAAAAACGTCATCTGTAGCGACGTGGAATACATGTCACAAAGTTGTGACATGTATTTCACGTTGCAACTAAAGCTGCATTTATGTCTACCACAACTGCTTCTAAAGCAGAGTTATGTTCCCTATATAACTATGTTGCGTCGTGAATATCACGTCACAACTTTGTGACATGTATTCCACGTCGCAACAAATTTGCCACTTGTTCCCCAGGGACATAAATGCTCACGTCGTTGATAACGTGCTGCGACGTGATTTCTCAAGTTGTGACGTGATATTTATGTTGCAACAGAGAGTTTTTTTTGTAGTGTGAATCAATTAGGTAAGTTCTGTCAGCCACTTACAACCTGTTAAGAACATAATGCTACATATTATTGTTTTCATAACATTGAAACAATAGATGGTCTATCGTTTCAATGTCCAAACACAAACTGCGCACATTCTTTCCCAAGATTCCTATTTTCATCAATCTATTTTTGGTTGCTAGCCTATTATGACATGCTAGCCACAACACAAATTTGGCCCAATGCACAAATTTATTTCAAGTGTTAGTGTTAGTTTTATTGTTATAATTTTAGAAAAATAAAAAATATTTTAATTATTTGAATTTCCACATCTATTTTATTTTTGAAATAAAAATTATAATTGATGATATGTTGTTATAATATTTGATGCATTGGATTTAACTAGATTAAGACCCACACGATGCACAATTGTAAATTAGAAATATGATTACTATATTATAAATTAGTAACCATATTTCAATATTATAAATTTAGTAATCATATTTCTATATTAAGATTTGGTTTTGAAAAAATATGATTACAAAATTTATATTACAAGCTTTTTTAAAAAATTATAATAAAGACAATAATATAAATTAACCACATAGAGAAATATACATTTTATTTAAAAAGAAAATACATGCGTGTAAATTGAGAGTAATTTCCGCAATCTAGGTTTGTAAACTTACATATGTATAAAGTTTTTTTTTGTTTTGTCTTGATTCTTATGTTTTTATTTGCACTTATATTTTATTTAGATATTTTACTTTAATTTGTTAAACATATGTATTATTTTCAAAGTTAAATAAAATTTAAAGTTTACTTATAATTATCATAAAATAAATATTTCATTAACTTTATAGAATTTGTGTCTATTTTGTCGAACTTTATAAGATTATTGTATACTGTATTATTTTTAAGATCAACTAAAAGTGACTTATATTTAAAAGTTGTGTAGGAACTACTTTAAAATTAAAAACATTTATTTTAAGTGTTATTTTTATTGTTATAATTTAAGAAAAACAAAAAATATTTTATTTTGTTTGAATTTGAACATCTCTTATTTTTTAAATTTGAGAGAAATATTCTTAAACTAAAATATATACATAGTTGAAGTAATAATTTGTTTGTTAGAACATTTTGTCCAAAATAAGATAAAAACATTTTATTTTGTTTAAATTCTCTTATCTCTGTTTTGTAGTATTTTTTTATTCATCATTAGTTTATTATTCAATATTATATTAAAAACATAGTAATAAATTTTATAGACGCCATAAAAAATTGTTGCATAGTATATTATATTTTAATTATGTACAAAGTGACTTATATTTGAAAATTATGTAAGAGTTACTTTAAGTTTAAAAATATTTGTTTAAAGAATTATTTTTATTGCTATAATTTCTGAAAGAAATATTTTATTGTATTTGAATTTTTACATCTCTTTTATATTTAAAATTCTTTTTGCACTTATATTTTATTTAGACATTTTATTTTAATTTGTTTAATATATGTATTTATTTTTAGTGTTAAATTAAATTAAATTTTATTGACGATTATTATTAAATAAAATTTTCAACAATATTATAAAATTTATGTCTATTTTGTCAAACTTTATAAGATTTTTGCATATAATATCATTTTTTAATATCAACTTAAACTGACTTATATTTCGAAATTGTGTAAGAAATATTTTAAGATTAAAAACATTTATTTTAACTACATTATTTTTATTGTTATAATTTCAAGAAAATAATTTTTTTATTGTATTTGAACTTTGACATCTCTTTTATTTTTGAAATTTGAGTGAAATGTTTTTAATGTAAGAGAATATGCATCGTAGAAGTAATGATTAACTTGTTATACCATTTTTTTCCATAATAAGATAAAATTATTTTATTGAGTTTGAATACTCTTATCTCTTTTGTGTAGTATGCTATTATTTGTCATTAGTTTATTATTTAATATTTAAAAAAATTATAATAGTAAAGTATATAGACTTCGTAAAAAATTATTGCATATTATATTATACTTTAAATAAGTTTAAAGTGACTTATACTTGAAAAATATTTAAAAAATAAAAAATATTTATTTCAAGTGTTACTCTTATTGTTATAATTTCAGGAAAATAAAAAATATATTATTGTATTTGAATTTCCACATCTCTTTTATATTTGAAACATGAGAGGATATTTTTAATTAAATGGAATATGCATTGTTGGTTTGCTAGATCAATTTGTTCAAAAAGACAAATATACATTTCATTTAAAAATAACATACATGGATGCAAATTGAGAGTGATTTCCATAATATACATAGTTCAAGTAATGATTAGTTTGTTAAATAAAATTAAAAGTTTATTTATAATTACTATCAATAACTTTTTAAAATTTATGTTTATTTTGTCGAACTTTATAAGATTGTTGCAGATTATATTATTTTTTAAGATCAACTTAAAGTGACTTATATTAGAAAATTGTGTAAGAACTACTTTAAGATTTAAAATATTTATTTTAACTATGTTATTTTTATTGTTATAATTTCAAAAAAATAAAAAATATTTTATTGTGTTTGGACTTTGGCATCACTTTTATTTTTGAAATTTGAGAGAAATATTTTCAAAACAAGAAAATATACATTGTTGGAGTAATTAATAAATTGTTTGACTATTTTGTTCAAAATATGATAAAAACATTTTATTGAGTGTGAATTCTCTTATCTCTTTTGTGTAGTATTTTTCTATTTGTGATTAGTTTATTATTTGATATTATAAAAAGAATTATAGTAGTAAAGTATATAGACATCGTAAAAAATTATTGCATACCATATTATATTTTAAATAAGTTTAAAGTGACTTATATTTAAAAATTATGTAAGAACAATTTTAAGATTAAAAATATTTATTTTAAGTGTTATTTTTATTGTTATAGTTTCAAAAAAACAAAAAATATTTCATTGCACTTGAATTTCTACATCTCTTTTATATTTGAAACATGAGAGAATATTTTTAATTTAATAGAATATACATAGTTGGAATGATCGGTTTAATTTATAGAAGTATAGATTAGAAATTAATTTTAAGATGTATCACATAGAATAATGTAACAAATTTAATATTTTATTTGATAATGTGTTATTATAATGTTTGATGCATTGAATTTAAATATTTTATTGATGTAGATACATTGTATTTTTCGCATGTCATTTTGTTGTGATTTAAAATATTATGATATTTAATTTTCAAAACTGCAACCACACTTCTTATGACAAAGAGAGAAGTAATGGACTGGAGTTTAATTGGTTGTGTCCAAAAAGTATTTATGAGAAAAATAATATGTTTCTAACACTCAAGAAAAATATTAATACAATTTTCATCATATAATAGGACAGGTACATAATATTGTGTTGATAAAAATCTCCTATCTTTCTGATTGGGCATCATGGACCACAACCTTTTTATTCATTCATTCACGTGATAGCAAAAAACAACAATGTTGGCCCCAAATCAGAGATTACTTGGCAAGTCGGCATTATAGCAAAGATGCATCACTCTCAATTTCCATAATAATCATTGGGTCCAGAGGTTTATTTTTCAGAAAATTTGAGTACCATTCAGCAGAGAGTTTTGGTTGTCTCTTCAAATTTGGATCTTTCAAATCTATGTAGTATAGGCCAAAACTTACTTCATATCCAGTAAGTATTTCAAACACATCCATAAAGGACCATACGAAATAGCCTTTTATATTTGATCCACTCCTTACTGCTTTAGCTATGGCACCAATGTATTTCTGCAAGTACTTTATCCTAGAAAAGTCATTCAATGATGCATTATGAGGTGTTTTGTGGCCTGCAATAAAAATATTTGTCAGACAAATAAATCAATATTGAGAAGATTTTGAAAGAATAAAATGATCATGAAGTATATTGGAAAATGTACCATTTTCATGTATGTAAATTGGAACATTTCCATAATCATTCTTCAATGAATCTAGCACCTATTGAAAATTTCAGGTTGCAGTCACAAACTAAACCAATCATAAGGAAATGAAAAGTAGAAGAAGATCTTGTTACTATAATTATGTTACCACGTCTATAGATGTATCTTTTTCAGGAAGCACTACAACAAGAAAGGAAATTTATAAGTAATGTGGTAAAGTTCCATATAGAATCGGTTATGCATTTAGAAAAGAGCAGAAAAACAAGTTCTAACATACTTGTAATTTGTGCTGCCATATCTGGCATTAAATCTATAGCTTCCGAGTTCAAGCTTTCGGGATCGTTGTTAACCGAAAATGTGTTGTAAAAGTTTATTCCTAAGAAGTCAAATGAGTTTCTGATCATATTTGATTCCTTTTTAGTGAAGGAAGGAAGCCTTGAGCCAACATTTCTTTTCATTATTTCAGGATAATCACCAAATATTAATGGATTTAGTACCCTGCAATAATAAATTAAAAATTAATGTAATAGTGACTAATTGTATTGCAAAAAAGAAAGGCACATAAAATAAGGAAGAGAAAAACTTAACTTTTATTTAATACCAATTTGCTTTAAATATAAAGTTGTCACCCAAATAAAAAACTTATATTGAGAAATGGACTGTTAAATTTTAGCCATAAGTGACTCATTAACTTTAGCCATACTTTATTAGCTAATTAGAAATTGAAATATTAAAACAAACTCTTCTAAAGATTTGGTCAATTAGTGCATCAGACAATAACAACTAATGAGACACATGTTTAACATTCCAAGTTTCTCCCTTATTAACTTAAACAAGTCATTTTGAAAAGCTTTTGTAAAAATATCTGACAATTGGTCTTCGGTCTTGCATCACATCAAACACACATCTCCATCCTTTTGTACAATCAGATGTGTGTTCTTAGGTTATAGTAACTCTCACAAAGGGTATAAATGTCTCAATTCCCATGACAAGATCTTCATATCAAGACATGTTATTTTCAATGAAGATCACTTCCTGCTTCATGATGGGTTTCTCAATACAAGAGGTCCTCTAAAAATAACTTACAATCCATCATTCTCTTTTCACTTGTGCCCTGCAGGTAATCCTATCACTAATGCAATCCATGAAGAAGATATCTTAGATGAAATGAACTCAGCCGACTCACAAATTGAGCAACGATCACAAGATGACAACAATTCCACAAAAGTTGACAACAATATCACAAAACAATCTGAAGATACTATACTAGATGATGCAACTCATCCAGAGATACAACCTGACATAACCCAACAAAGTATAAGTGAAGCAAACAATGCAGACATCATACAAACTAGAAGCAAGTCGAGCGTTCACAAGCCAAAGCTTTCCTACATTGGTCTAGCCGAGACCTACAAAGATACAATGGAACCTACAAATGCCAATTATGCTCTCACAAGGTCCTTGTGGAAGGAAGCAATGCAAAAGCAGTTTCAAGCACTCGTGTCTAACAAGACTTGGACACTAGTCCTTATCAAGATGAAAAAAACATAGTTGACTAAAACGGGTCTTCAAGACCAAATATAAGTCAGATAGTACCATAGAAAGGAGAAAATCTAGGCTAATTGCCAAATGATTTCAACATATAGCTGGCATTGATTATGAAGAAACCGCCAGCCCTGTAGTCAAAGCTAGCACTGTCAAAATCATTCTTTCAATTGCATTCCATCTCAATTGATAATTCAAGCAACTCGACATTAACAATGTTTTCCTAAATGGATATCTCAAGGAAACATTGTTCATGCATCAACTTGAAGGGTTTGTTGATCCAACTAGGCCTAATCACATATGCAGTCTATCTAAGGCAAACTATGGACTGAAGCAAGCACCCAGAGCTTGGTTTGACAGTCTCAAGGCTGCGTTACTTTCAAAACACAAAGACTGATTCCTCTCTTTTCTTTCTAAAAGGTATAGATCATATTAATTTTCTAATTATATATGTGGATGACTTAATAATTATATGTAGCAACACCAGGTTCCTTCAAACTTTCATCGCTCAGCTTAATGATGTATTCTCTCTCTTAGACTTGGTCAGCTACACCACGTTTTAGGCATAGAAGTGAAAAAATATACAAGTGGAATATATTTCAAACAATCTAAGTACATCAGTGACTTATTAAGTAAATTCAAGATGGATAAAGCCTCACCATGTCCCACACCTATGATAACAGGTAGGCAGTTCACAATTGAGGGAGAAAATCTAGTTGACCTAATTGTGTTTAGACAAGTCATAGGTTCCTTACAATACTTGACTCACATAAAACCTGATATGATATTTTTTGTTAACAAACTCAACCAGTACATGAGCTCACCAACACTTAAACACTGGCAAGGCATAAAAATAATCTTTAGGTATCTCCGAGGCACCATAAACAATTGCTTACACATCAAGTCATCCACTGATATGGACATTCATGGCTTCTCTAAAGTAGATTGGACCACTAGTGTTGATGACAGGAAATCCATGGTTGGTCAATGTGTGTTCCTTGGTGAAACAATTGCTTCTTGGTCATCAAGGAAGCAAAAGGTTGTATCAAGATCAATCATTGAGTCAGAATACAGAGCCTCAACTGACCTATCTGCTGAAATAGCATAGATTCGTTCATTACTTGCTAAAATTAAACTCCAACTTCCAAGGAAACCCATATTATGGTGTGATAACTTGAGTGCCAAGGAACTAGCTTATAATCCTTTTCACCATGCTCCCCCCAAACACATTGAAATTAATATTCACTATATCAGAGATCAAGTAATACAGAATGAAGTTGTTGTGGCCTATGTTTCGACAATTGATCAATTTGCAGACTGCCTCACCAAACCATTAAGCCACACATGTTTCATCCAGCTCAGAGATAAACTTGGTGTTATCCACTCACTACCAGTTTGAAGGGGGGATTAGAAACATGATTCCTTGATATCAACATCATGTCCCTATTGTTTAAGGTATAGTCATTCACATTTATGTTTTAATTATAGGCTAGAATATTATGTTTCCATATTCAATACATAGCCATGAATACTAGCTTAACTATATCATCATGTCTTCCTTCTTATTTGTATATATGTGTATGTATCAAATCAATGTAATCTTCCCAAGTTTATACATATTATAATTTTTCTACTATCTTGCTTACAAAAAAAGGAGTAAGGACCAGGGTATGACCCCACTTCAGCAACATAGAAAAGCGATATTTATAAGGCAATAAGGATTGTTGTATTAGAGCATCAATGAATATTTTTGGTTATTAAAAGTCATATATAAAATAAGGAAGATAAAAACTTAACTTTTAAATTGTAGCCATAAGTGACTCCTAAACTGTAGCCATAAGTGACTCATAAACTTTAATCATACTTTGTTAGCTAATTAGAAATTGAAATATTAAAACAAATTCTCCTAAAGACCTGATCAATTAGTGCAGTGGACATTAACAATTACTGATACACATGTTTAACAGTCATCCTTTGGATTATAGGTTTGAAATTGCAGGTTTTTAATTAGTGAATTAAGTCCTTGTTAATAAGGTCATTCACCTAGGTTGTGTGGACTAGAGGTTGCCTAGTTAATGGAGAACCAGGATAAAAATCAGGTGTTCTTTATCGTATATGCTATCCTTTAGTTTGTTTTTGGGAAGTTAGAAAGTGTTAAATCTTAAAACCTAATTCAAACCCCCTATTTCTTGTGTTTCAATGAACCTTCAATACAACCATTATCCACCAGCCAACATTCATTTGAGCTACAACTTGTAAACATATTGCTACAAACAACCACTCTTTTCTTCTTCTTCTACCTATTAATCTGCGGCTTGAGTCTCATTATTTTGTTAAAAAATGTTTCTATAGATTCTCTCATGTTGCCCTAGCTTGCTTCACATGACACTTCATATTTAGGTTTTCTCCAACATTTGAAAGTAGGACGACCCAAATATCCACAATGCTTGCAAGGGGAAATTCTATATTTTTCTCTTCATTTATGTAGCTAGTGCTCCAAGATAATTCATGTTTGTTGAAACTCTTATTATACTTATTTCCCATGCTCTTTTCTCCTTTGCTGATTTTTAATTTAACTTGCAGCACTTCTTTAGATGAATGTTTAGACCTTGTCATTTTCTTTGATTTTGGGCTTCCATGGCATTTACAAGATCTGTTATGGTAAACTTTGACATGTCCTTGTGTTACCTTAAAATTTCTAAACATGTTTAAGGGTATGTATCAAAGGCAAACGTCCTTATAAGTCGGAGATCGATCATTAACGAATATAGGTTCCTCAGAAGGATTTATGAAACTAAGCCAAGGATGTCAGAAAGAAATGTGTCGATCAAAAGAATAGACCGAGAAATTGGTCGATTCAACCAAAGTATCAAATAAACATGGAAAAAGTCGAGATCTGCGACCAGAAGGAAAAAGGGTCAAGACAAATATGCTGGTCGATTCGACATACTATGGATTAAGTGAAGGAATCAATCGAAGTTTAAATATTGTCGAAGATGGAGTCTAGGGGAGTTAGAGAATTTTCATTCTCTCTGAGATGTATCAAAGCTAGGAGCGGTTAACCCTTTGTAATCACGAGCGGGAAAAAGTCAAGCTCTGAAGATCGTGGGTAGTTACTTTAAGAGATCGTGGGTTTTAGGCGTCAAGTGGATGGAGAAATCCTATGAAGCAGTTACATTTTAGTTTCAATTTCATCCGTATATTTCCTTAAGCAGTTATCCTGTAAATCACAATAAATAAGTCATTCTGCTGTAATTTTTTATGTGTTCATTTGTATGTTCAAACTGCTTGCGAAAACTCAGCCCAATTTCGCACTTAAGGAAGAAAGAGTTGCTAAGATTTTGATGTACGTGAATCACCGCCTATATTTCAATGCAATAAGTATATCTTTTCACTTTATCTTTTGAATATCTTTTAGTGTTGCATTCCCTTAATCCTTTCATCTCCTTCATATTCTCTTTTGAAGAAATTCCAAATTTCAAATGTTGATTTGATAGTCATGATTCTGGTGAAAATTTCTTTTGTGACATCAACAAACAAAGAAGTTTTTGCCTTTGACTTTCTTGTTTTCCTTTCTTTGAAATATTTTATCAGGGGCCACTGTTTGATTGTTTGGAAAAGGAAGAATTTTGTAGTCCTCCTCAACAGCTTCAAAGAGGTCATTTGCATCTAATAACACCTCCATTCTTGTTGCCCATATATGGTAGTTTTCACCATTAAACACATGTAATGGTAGGGCTTTGTATGATGTTTCGGAATCCATCTATTTGATGAATTGAAGAACAATGTTCTATCTTTTATGATGAGTTTCACTCATATCACTCATAAGTCCCTCTAAGAAGAAAGCTTTAGATACCAATTTATTGGTGATTAAACGTGATTCCTAAAATAAGGAAGAGAAAAACATAACTTTTATTAAATAGCAATCTACTTTAAAATGTACAAAGTTGTGACCAAAACAAAACACAAATTCTGAGTAACTGACTCCTAAATTTTAGCCATAAGTGACTCATAAACTTTAGCCATACTTTATTAGCTAATTAGAAATGAAATATTAAAACAAACTCTCCTAAATATTTAGTCAATTAGTGCAACTGACAATAACAACTACTAATACACATATTTAACAAATATACATGCGTGATCCTTTTGACATCAGACTGGAGACACCATTCATTTAGAGTTGTTAACCCAATGAAAAGTGCTAGTTAGTATTACGAAACTTAAGATAGACCTACTCTAGAAGGATATTTGATCAGAATAGCTAGACGGTGCATAACTATGGGATCATTCCATGAGGGATCCTCTGACATCCTTTATTACAACTATTTAGAGCAAAGATTATAATTCCTAAGAATTTCTAGAACTTATAAAACTTAAAGCTTTGCTATTTCTACACCACTTTCCTATACCAATATCTACATCGTATATAATGGTCACCGTATTTATACAGTGAACAGTATTTTTTAAAAAATAATATTAAATAATGAATAATATTCGTGAACAGTACCTGTGAACAGTGTTCACATATAGTATATGAACACTGACTTATAATAATAAAATAAAGTTGGTTAATGTAGTGTAAATCATTGATTAATGAAGTGGTGAAATTGGTTAGTACATGTCTAGATATTAAAAATAATTTTTAGTAGTAAAATAAAATTGATTAATGAAATGTAAAAAATTATTTAATGAAGTTATAAATTTGATTAATAAAATAATTTTGTTTTTGTACTCCCTCAATCTTTAAAAAATGTTAAAACAAAATTTAAAAGGTATTTAGTTTTTATTTAAAAAAAAACTTATTATATAATATTTTATTGTTCACCGTATTGGTGAACAATGAAATACGATGTAGGTGTACATTGTTTATAATAGTTTCATTATTCAACACCCTCTTTTTTCATTTTTTATACTACACATCATCTTCTTTTTCTTCCACTTAATAATTCAACACACATTCAACTTTTACTCACTACAATGGTTTTGTTTAATAAAATTCAACACCATATCCCACCACCATTCATAACACACTAAAAGTTTAAACATTCAAAACAATAAATAAAATTTTACAAAATATTTTGTGGGCCTCACTTTCTCCTTATTTTTAACATCAATTAATCCACATCATTTTCAACACCCTCATCGTAAGCATTCAACTATTGAACTTTTTTCATTGTAGATAGCCTTAGTGTAAGATTACTTAGTGTAAGAATATAATTTTTTAAAACTTAATAAAGACATCACATCTAAGTTCACAATATTTTAATTTTAAAAACGTCACTTTTGTATCAAAAAACAAAAACCTCATACTATCACTAATTTGGGCGTCAGAGTACTTGAGGTACCACATTCTCATACTAGAACCAAGACCATCGACAACATCCACCAACTCATGATCTCTCTTTTCACACCCTTATTTGTGGAGAGACCCTTATTAGTGAAGAGGATGGACCATTGGTGGATAAGGTATATTGATTGATGCATGTGTGTGATTGTAGTTTAAGCCAAAGAAACCTTATCTATATGGACGTGAGATGGTTATAGACAAACATTGAAGAAAGAGGCACTTAATAAAATCATTACTTACCATCCGTTCCAAAAGTCATGCGCCCTTTGAGTGGCAATAATATCTCCACTAGTATTTGTCCGTGGAACAAAACTAATAGTAAGAACATTTAACCCAATAAAGCCATGTTGTTCTCCCTGCACTTACAAAAATGGTTTTTATAAACATAATAAAAGCTAACTAACGTCATTCCAAAATAATATTGTACCTTATATTTCTTGTTATACAATCTTGTAGCTGAACCATGTGCTAACAACATATGATGTGCTGCTAAATATGGCTCAGTCGATGAATTTCCTCTTGAGCAGTTAGCTATAGTGAAAGGAGAACACCTCTGAGGTGGTGCTAATCCAACACCATAGCCAAACATTGCAAAAATATTAACCTCATTTATTGTGGTCCAATACTTAACTCTATCACCAAATTCTCTGAAGCATACATCAACATAAGCTGTGAAATCGTACACAATTTTTTTACTAATCCACCCTTCGTATTCTTCTTCAAGTGTTTGTGGTAAATCCCAATGGTGCAATGTAACATGTGGTTGGATCCCATGGCTGATCAGTTCATTTATGAGGTTGTTGTAATATTCTAGTCCTTTGGGATTGACTGGTCCTTTTCCATCTGACAATACATTCATATAAGATTAAACAAATCAACTTTCAATTGTTGCATAACTTTTGTAAAAATTGTATACGCTACCGCGACAGAATATAAAAATCGTTGCCTATTATACTCTACAACAACGGTTTTCTTACCTTTCAAAAATTAGAAGTTCTCGGAAAATAAAATTAAAAATTAGAAGTTATCATAGAGTCAAATTAATATAGTGCAAGTATAAATTACTTTGATATTGTTTTAGAATAATCTCTTTAGCATCACTTTAGTGATCTTACCTGGAATAAGTCTTGACCATGATATTGAAAATCTATAGGCATCTAAGCCCATGTTGGCCATGAGTTGCACATCTTCCTGCAGAAAATCAAGATCTTGTATAAATTTCATATTATCCACACATAATATAATCTATATAGTCTATAGTGACGAACCTTATATTTGTGATATGCATCACATGCAACATCTCCATCACCTTCGAACATATTCGCTGAGAATATATATACATATATTAATTAAGAAATGGATTTCTATATATTAAAAATGAAGTATGTGTTAGTAAATCTAAAGGACAATATACCATTTCCAGCATGGGAAAAGGTATCCCATATGCTTGGTTTCCTACCATCTTCATTTGCTGCACCTTCGACCTTTTAATCATAAGAGTTAAGAGATAATAATTATTTATGTAACACATGACTTTGTTATAATAATATCATTTCTCAAAAGTTAAAGTAGCTTTTTTTCTCTAATTATTTTTGAAAATCAAAATCAAAGATAGAGAAGAAGATACCTGGTAAGCAGAGGTTGATGCACCAAAGATAAAGTCAGAAGGGAATTCATCTCTGTTCAAACTGTATGCACCAGGGAGGAGGAAAACTACTACTAACACTGACAAAGCAAATGACATGATATATTAGGTTTTGCTTCTGCTTTTAGCTGTATTTTTGTGATATAAGTCAAGTTTATATGTATTTCGTTTCTATATGAATTTGGTTTTTTCTTTTTATCAATAGTAAAGAGGATCTTTACTTTATTCTAACGCAAGGTCTAATTAATGCCATGTGTTATGTCTTTTTATCAACATATATCATTTTAATGTCTATTAAACAAAGATAGACTTTTCAATAAGGTTTTATTTGTTAAAAATATTATTAACACTTTTGATTATTTTTAGATTTTTGTTATTTTATTTAAAAATAAATATGTTTTTGAACTAATTTTTGTTATGATTTAAATATATTTCTTATTTAAAATATAAATTATGCCCAAAATATTTTTTTTAAACGACAAATTGAACAGAATATAATAAAAAGGTTATTAAAATATAAAGAGTTAGAATGAAAGACAAGTAGACAACAAATTAGATGGTTACCAGATAAATTATTGAAATAAAATGAGTTTGAATAGAAAGTTTAAGATAAGTCACGCCACAACCAAATTATTAAATAATATATATTAGTTTAAAATAGATATTAAAATGAAATAAATTTAAAATAAAAATAAATAGTGATTTTAATAAAAATGTAAAATAAATTTGATAATTTTAATGAAAATATATTTTAAAATTTTGAGTTAAATATGTGATCCTCTTAAATATCTCAAATTTTATTTTTAATATCTTAATTTTTTTTGCATAATGATCTTTTTTTATTGCATGTTTATTTTTAGTCTCTAATATTATAACTGTTATTAAAATTATCGTTAATTCAATTACTAAATAAAAAACTGTGGCTAATCTTATCACAAAATTATGTTGTTAAATTGCAAGAATGGCATATATATATATATATATATATATATATATATATATATATATATATATATATATATATATATATATATATATATATATATATATATATATATATATATATATATATATATGAAATATTTTAAAATTTCATTATTTAAAATAATTAAAATATTTAATGAGACTACAAACAAATTCAACCTTATATTTTCTGACACATTTAAGAGTATCTAATCTAAATGATACAATCAAAGTTGATAATTTATTAAAAATACTTAGTCCAAACATGCCATGATTAATAGAAATGAAAGTAGATTGTGATGGGTATAAAGTAAAATTTTACACAGGGAACTTTGGAATTTAGATACATACAATAAATTTCCAATCATGATTCATGCCGACTAGTTTTAGTCTTGGTGATCGAAAATTTCCTTATTTTGGACTAATTTAAATATACCGATGTGACTTGCCGATTCAATATCTCACTAAAATCAAACAAAAAAAAAGTTTTCTTAAAAAAAAAAAAAACCATAAAATGCACATCGATTGAGTCGATATGGAAAAATAATATTTTTTTAAAAAGTATTAATATATGCTCTAGAATAGGGAGACGATTTGCTATCTACGTATATTAGTAAATAAATGTGTTCCGTTAGTGCATAAGATATTTTTAATGAAAGAGAGAATAAGAGAAAAATAAAGAATATTATTAATTTGAATTGTAAAAATAATGATATTTATATATGCATAACTTATGCATTGATCTGAGCATGTATGTTGAATTGTTGGATTTTATGCAGGTATGCCTTTTGTTTGAACTGAATGGCTGCAATGGTGTGAATATTTTGAACGGTCATGATCTGACAGGTACACTTTATGTCTATCTTATATACTTTGCACATGGTTTAGAAATAAATGTATGTTGATAGTTTTATGGACTTGCTTAAGATGACATGACTAAGTATTGCTAATTTGAAAAGCATAAGTTTATTTGGGAAGTTCTTGATGGTTGTCTCAAGAATAAGATTGAGATGGCTTGATCTGATATCATGGAAAGTTCTTGATGGTTGTCTTAAGAATAAGATTGAGTTTCATTGGTCTGATATCATGGCTCTTATAAAGCTAACTACCCTGAGGATGCACCAGGGACATTGGAAGTTGTTTTAAGTATTTTTTTTAGTTTTACAAAATAAGCTTTTGGTGTTTCTGCTTATTTTGGATAACAATTATTGTATCAAGCTAAGTTTTTTATTTTGTATGTTGTAGCTTGCAAGGAGGCCTTTGTTTTTTAGGGAGATCAGGAAGCATCCCTTGTGGCAAACAACATCAGACTTCACATGTGGACAAGCCAACATTTATAGGTATAATAATAGAGTTTAATGCATTTAATATAAGTGCAAATCAGTGTTGTGATATTGATGTCGGATAATGAAAAGCCAAAAAAATACGCCTCTATGTATTCCAAGTGTTTGACAATATGTTTGACCCATGAGAATTTCTGGGAGTTGGGTGTGATCGAATACCATGATTTCGTTGATTTTTGATCGCTATATCATTTTAACCATTAAAAAAAAAGCTCTTCAGCAAAGTGATTTTGTGATGTGATAATCATGTAACGAAAAAAAAGGAATTGCGACATGATTATCACGTCACTAATTATTTATAATAATAAAATATTCGGTCTGCAACATTTATACGGGGAGTCAAAATTTATTTTAAAAATAAAGTGCAACGTGTTAATCATGTCGCAAGTAAAAAATTTAAAATAAAAAAAGAAAAACTGTAACATTTAAATGGGGAAAGTAAAAAAATTTCAAATTTTAAGTTGTGACGGGTATATCAAGATTTGATGGGGTGCAGAAGACTTTTCAGTCTTTGTACTATTGGTTGGTTGCCACGTGAATATCATGTGGCAAGGTTGCAACGTGATATTTCATGTTACTGATTGGCCATTAATTTATTACTATTTTTGGTTTGCCACGTGAATATCATGTGGCAAGGTTGTGATGTGTTTTTCACGTCGCTGATGCTACTATATATTTTTCATTCCGCTCATTTACACGGAAAACATATTGTTTCTTCTTCTACATCTTTCTTCTTCCTCCCAACCATTTCGACCATTCTTCCTCTATTCTTCCATTCATACAATCAATTTCCTCTTCAGTTTCTTTCAATCATCAATTCAAATGTATGATTTTGCCTATATATTATTAATTATTTTTTTAAAATTTTCGCTTATAATTGTAATTAATAAAATTTCTATTTTTTTTTTGTATGGAAGTTGAATTTTTTTCAAACTTCGATCTTCAAGATACAAACTAAAAGATATTATCAAGCAAATTTCAAGAGGTAATTTTGTCTGTTAAATTATTGGTTTTCAAGATTTGTATTGAGTATGTTGTTCGTTGTTAATTTGAAAAAAATTGATTTAATAAATATATATTAAATTTTTTTTATTTATAATATATAGATTAAAAAAATGAATGTTAATATAAACATTTTTTAAAACAGATTTATACGATCAAGATATCCAAAGATTAACGTCAAAATGGACTTTCATATAACTTTAATTTTGATGTAGTTCAATGACATAATAAATCATTATAGATTAATCTGAAACTTTATAGAGATGATCTATATGATGGTATGTTTCAATCTAACGGTTGATTTTAAAAAATATTAATCCGAAGTGACGTTTTTGAGCGAGTGTAACTCATGGTGTAACTCTTTGGATGTAATTTGATCCCTCCTCATATATATATATATATATATATATATATATATATATATATATATTTCAAAAAGTTTATAAATATCATTAAAAGTAGAATAACAAATATATTAAATAGAATATAATTATAAAAACAATATTATTGACATGAAAATCAAGTGACAACCTTAAATTTTTTATAAAAAAAGCATTTTAGTATGTTTATTTCTAAAATGAAATTAATTTACAACATGATTTTCACGTCACAGTTGTGACGTGAAAATCACGTGGCAACAAAACTTGCTGTTATGACTACCACACTTGATGCGCCTATGTTGTGATGTGATTTTCACTTCACAACTTTGTGACATGAAAATTATGTGGCAAACAAGTTGTCACACGCTTCCATGCGATGTAACCAATCACGTCGCATATAATAGATTGTGACATAATTTTAGAAATTGTTACATGATTTACACGTCGCAACAGAGTTTTTTTATTTATATAATGAACCATTTATTGTCCTCCAAACTCAGATAATTGTGAACGAAATATTTTAGCCCATTTTGTAGTATTACTATTTAAACATCTAAGCCATGCGTACTAATCTTACAACCGTTGTACTTGTATTATGGAATTTCAGGTACCCTATGTATCATGGATTGTGTAATGGCATAACTTGAGAAGTTGGGTCTAAAATATCCCTATCTTCTATATCATAGTTTGGATTTTGCGGGTTACGAAAAAAATTATGCATCATTCTCATACCTGTCGCAGCTTCGAATAGATCATATATTAATTCTCTTTCTCTAAAAAATATAGAAAAAAGGGGTTTGTGCACCAATATCTTCCATAAAGCGTCCCAGCCATAGTAGATGAGAAGCTATACGACTTAACTCCAACATAATTACTCGTGTATAGCTGACTCTTTTAGGTACTTGAATATTTCCCAATTGTTCTGGCCCATTTACAGTATTGCTTCTGTGAACATAGTAGATAAATAACCCCAACGTGTTACATAAGAGAGATATTGTATAATTGTTCGGTTTTCCGCTATTTTTTCTATACCTCTGTGTAAATAACCCAATATTGGTTCACAATCAGTAACATCTTCACCATCCAGAGTAACAATAAGCTGAAGAACACCATGCATCGATGGGTGTTTAGGCCCCATATTTACTATCATGAGGTCTTTTCGTGTAGCTGGGACATTCATAGATTTTTCCTCGATTCATTCGTCCATGAATCGTTCAAAAAAAAGTTCATCAAAATTTAGTGTCTAAGAAATCGAATAATTGAAAATGATTCTTGAAATTACCTAATTTGTGAATCCCAAATACCAAACCAATTTATTAAATTTTCATAACGTATTTTGTTTTCTTTGACAAATACAACAAGAGTCGTTGCCGCTTTCTCAGAATTATACGTAAACCTATTTGAGATAAATAGTCTTTTGGGTGTAATTCAAAATGTGAAGTAAGTCTTCGTATCTTATTAGTGAAGTTTACTACTTGAAATTTAACCAATCCCGGGTTTTTTTTTTGTTGAAATAACTGGTATGAATGAATTTTTTTTATCATAAAAGCTTTTCTTTCCCCCTCATTTTTGGTAGATATTTTGATTGATCAGTAATAATAGTAATAGTAATGACACTCATTTTGAATTTTATATAGAAAATTTTATCATAATTTATTTAACAATTCAAAATTCTGAATTTCTTTTTTTTTTCTTGTCAAATTCATTATTAAGGAATGTAATTCAAATAGAGAATAAATACTATATTTATGTATTAAAAAAAAAGACAATTTTTATTTATTCATTTTTCTATTGATATATTTCTATCTAATGGAGACATCATTGCGTATGTGCGTTTATTTTATTTATTGCAATGCAATTATTTGCGAACATATATATAAATATGTTCACATATCAGCTATCAGATAGATATGAAAAAAATCTAGATTTTCACTCTAGGATACATATGTATTCTTAATATATTGAAACGGCTTCCATTATGTGTATCAAACCAATAGCGATTCATACAAGCTAGATCTTTGAATCGATAATTTGGCCAAAGAAAGAATTTTAAATTGATTAGTTTTTTTGTATCGTTATTAAGATCTTTATTTTTAGTTAAAACGTGAGAAAAATTATTTATTTGTTTCTCATTGTCATTTATTGTGTTTCTATGCACAGTATTGCTATTCCTATGGTTCAAACAAATTAGAATTCTCAATTCTCTACGGCGTCTAGTGGACAAAAGATTTTCAGGAACAAGTAAATCATAATTATTTTTATTGTTCTTTTCTGTTATCTTTTGATGAACACGACTTTTTTCTGAGTTTCTTTTCAAAATTTTACGTTTGTGCCTCAATGATATGTTTATGGTTTGATATATAAAAAATTGTTCATAAATTTTGATAGAAATACGAATAGGTTCAATAAAAAACATTAGGTCGTCCGACAATTCCTCTGTGTCCCTACATTTTGTATAACAAGTGTCCTTAATTTGCAGACGCACCGTCGTTTCAAAATCTAAGTCTGTCTTTTTTATAGACTTTTTTTTTTTTTTAGATTTTTCAATCTAACCAGGAGACAATATAAGTTGATATTCTCCATTATTGTTTCTTGGACGGGAGTTAGACAGGGCAAATAAAAACCAAAATATTTATCTAGTAAGAAATTTTGTTCGCCATTTAGATCCTTCCTGTATTTATTTATATTATAACGAGTTTTCCTATAATAGTTTGAGAGATATGATTTTAGATATGCTTGCTTCACGTATTCTTTTTTTTTAACTTTAAATTGACTACATCAGTAATGTTTTTGTTTACATAAAACCGCACAAAAAAGAAATTGATTGGTAAGATCCAATGATTCTTCTTATATGCACTTAATTTTGAAAATAATCCAAATCTCGAAGTTAATAATTTCTGATTCATTTTGGAATTCTTTTTTCTTTTCCCATCCAATTTAGATACTTTTTATTCAGATTTTTTCCATTGTTTCCATATAAATATCTATCACACCATCTTCTGCTATATAATTTTTGATAAAGCTATCGCCCATTATATCAAATAATTCTTTTTTATTTTTAGGTGTGTTGTAATTAATCGTTTCGTTTTTGTTTGCTTGCAATGATGATTTATATCCATAGATATAGGATTTTTTATTATCTGCATAATTTAGATATTGATAGGAGAAAAGATCATATCCATATTGTTTTTTTTCTAATAAGTCTACTTGTTGTTTTTTTTGTTTTTTGTAAAAAAATTAATTGGTTTTTTTTTCAGATGAATCATATTCAAATAAATCTTTCTTTTGAGCCACGCGATGTTCATGGATTCTATTCCTCCACTTTTGTGCTACTAATCTTGACCATCCTCTATGAGGTAAAGAATATTGATAATGAACCTTTAACCAATTTGTCCATTGATTCATTATAGAATCGGGAAGATTATTATGTCTTAATTTGGAATTGAATCTTCGTCCTTGTATTCGGAAAAAAATCTTTTATTTCATTCTTCAGAAAAAAAGATCTTCCATGAGATTCAAAAATAGATCTTAACTTATACTTATATCCATTAAAGCTAAGGCTAATGGATAATTGGATTTGGGGGAAACTAAGAACTAACGCTGAAATAAATGGATTTAGGAAATAATACTAAAACGAGGCCGGGATATGATTTCCAGCGCACGCTGCCATGGTATTGTCACACCGCGCAAACCTAAAGAAAGTGTCCTAACAACCACACAACAAACGTTACGAGTACGAGACAATTCACAACATCACATGAAAGCTAAGAAAATCACAAATATGTACAAGTATGTAAAGTAAACACAACATGTACAAGTAACAATATACAAATTCATATGCAAAGCCTATACAACATATACAATAATTACAAAACTCAAAAACAACGGAATTATCGCAATACAAAACCAATAAAACCAATCCCCGGCAACGGCGCCATCTTTGCTTGCCGCTATACCGCAGCTACAAAATGCATTTTGTTGATGCGGTAAAGCGGCAAGCAAAGAGTTGGTATTATTTTTACCGGGTGATATATACCGATTAGGTTATATCGTATCGTGTCCACAGAGATTGGTTATTGATTCGTCGTTCGACAATTTTACCGTTAATGAGTTTGAGATTAAAAAAAATGAAAATAAAAGACAAAAAGTAAATGAACAAAAAGTATAAAGGATAGACAGCTTGTCCGGAACGAATGTAAACTATCTGTAATAGACTTAAATCTACCATCCATGTCATACTCGGCCTACGATACTCGTCCGTGTCATGACATACCCCTCACAACCTTGGTTATCTCTAACCCAAATTGAGAATCCTCCCGAATAATCTCAATAGTCATTTCTGGCCTATCTCAACAACACGAAAGTCAACTGCGTCACCTCCATACCCATTTCTAGCATACTTCACCAACGCAGAGGCATTAAGTTTGGATACTCTATAGTGAATGTTAGATCTAAACCCATTTCTAGTATTCAGAAACTAACAGATAACTATCCTAGGTAAGAATCTAAGCAATCTATCTCTAGTAAAGCTCAAATCCCTAACATAGAGTAAAAACCCAAGATACCAACACAAATTCGTAAAACAAGCTATATAACACCAAAGGCGATAAATATACAGAAGTTATGAGTAGAAATACATACAAACCCAACAAAAGAGAAATACACAAAGAGGAGAAGAGATAAACCATAAATCTACACTGGTTGTCAAGTCAATCGAAGAGCAATCCACCTCCAATCATTCATGAGCAAGCCCTAATGTTGTTTTCTAAGCTAATCTACCAAAAATGAAGGTTGATGGAAATGGGGATCAAAAACCACCCCAAAACCATATCCTAGAATTCTGTTTTCTAAAGTATTTATAAACAAAATCCGCAGACCGCTAAAGCCGCTTAGCCGCGCGTAGCGCTTAGCGCGCTTAGCCGCTAAGCGCGAGTTACTTTATTATTTTATTACATTAAACTGCCTCACCGCGCTAAGCGCGCTCAAACCCGCGCTAAGCGCGAAAGTTGTTGTTTTTCTTCCCAAAAATGCGTCTTCGGAGCCGTGTCTTCGACACTTTATTCCTCAATGCTCCAAATATACAACAAATACCTACAAAAATAGATACAAAACTATCTAACGGTACATTATGTACACAAAACACATTAAAACGTATTTACAACAAAAATTGGAGTTATTCAACGATTATTAACAAATAAGAACAGATAAGTGCCACAAAACATATCTACAAAATTACTACATTTTGGCACTTATCAACTCTCCCCAACTTGACACATTGTTTGTCCTCAAACAAAGTCAAATAACTCGAAGAAACCAAAGACGATAATCAAAGAATCACGAATCAACAAGTTTTTGAAAATGGAAAAAAAAAGTATGGTTCAAACGAAAAACGTACACGACAAATACAAACTTACCACTATACTACAACAATAACATATAAACGAAACAAATCCTAAGTACAAAAATCATGCAAAACATTCTAAAACAAAACAAGCTCAATCATGAATCCCACCTAGCAAAAATTCATCGGTAGATGAAGAACACACAAAGGTGAGGGATAAAAAACACTCCTCCACAATCTTGCAAACAATAGACTAAATTATGCATTCATCAAAAAAAAGTATTGAAAATACAAATGCAAGAATCACAAGGGCTTTTCAAGGTTGTAATGTGGCTTGGTTAACAAACAAGTGATAAGTCCTAAAGCTAATTGAAACATAAACTTGCCTAAACCTAAGGGAATGATCAACTCACAAAGTTCCAAACAATATAATCTCAATCAAACTTATTCTTCATCACCAATTTCACACCAAACACACCTCACTTATTAACATAACATTATTCCTACTCTTTTTGTTTTTCTTTTTCAAAGCTTTTCTCTTTGTTCTTTCTTTTTCTAATCTTTCTTTTTCACATTTTCTTTTCTTTTCTTTTTCTTTTCTCAACCTCATATCCATCACATCATAAGCACATAAACATTCCTCTCCCCAACTTGAATTCAACCAAAATCATTATGTGAATACTCCCTACTTTCTAAGGCTAGGTAAAAATCCATACAACAACATATAGTTGAGGGTTCAAGAAACAAAGAAATCAACATCCATACAAAAAAAATGAATTGACACTCATAGACAAGCATCAAGTTCAAATAAACATGGATATTGATAAAAGCTCAAAGGGGCAAACAAAGGTTCACACACTCACAAGGTGAATTGAATATTTGGCCAAGGTAGTTATGCTCAAAATCAACAAAATGCCTTGATCATTTTCTTGCAATCATACAATTAACACAAAATAAAAGATTAAGCATAATAAAATCTAGTTAAAACAAGAATGTGGACTCTCATATGTAAACAATGGAAAGTTTTCTCACATTTATGGTTAAAAAGGTACTAAAGTGATTCAATTCATGAGCAAGTAATGCAAAAAGAATGAATAGCATGGTAATTATACAAATGATAAATTTCCTAAACATGTTATGCTATAGAAAGCGATAAACGAGTAACTGACGTTTAGCAACTTTGAAAATATCATTACCATACATCTGCGAGTTGAAATGATCAAACTCGAAACTCACCTCAAAAGTCTTCAAGTTACCGGACCAAAATTTGAGTCCAAACAACAACAAAAGAATTAGAAAAACAATACTAATTTTATTCAATACTAAAAGCCTTAGTGAAAGTGGGAAAAAGGAAAACTAAGTGAAATTTTAAAAGAATTCACTGGCCCTACATAGCAGAGCGCGCTAAGCGCCAGCAGAGCGCGCTAAACGCCAGCAGAGCGCGCTAAGCGCGCTACACCAGTTGCAGAAAAATGACAGCAACAGGTGCAACTGCTATGCAAGCTCCACTTACACACCTATACAATCTCATTTACACATCTAAACAATATTTACAATACATACACATTTCCACAAGCTAAAACACTACAAACTTGTGGAAAATAACAAATTGACATAACAAAACTAAAGCAAATAACAATACAAACAATTGGTGAAAAGGAATTAACAAGTTGAAAAATGAAAATTTGAAATTAAGAGCAAGTCCTATTTCAACTTGTCAAAATACAAGTCACCACACACATAAACAACATAAACAAACATGCTTGTTTTACGTCGTAAGCTTGACGCCTTTATTGTGCGAGCACTAGTAACCTCCTCTCGTCATGCCATGGTATTGTCACACCGCGCAAACCTAAAGAAAGTGTCCTAACAACCACACAAAAAACGTTATGAGTACGAGACAATTCACAACATCACATGAAAGCTAAGAAAATCACAAATATGTACAAGTATGTAAAGTAAACACAACATGTACAAGTAACAATATACAAATTCATATGCAAAGCCTATACAACATATACAATAATTACAAAACTCAAAAACAACGGAATTATCACAATACAAAACCAATAAAACCAATCCCCGGCAACGGCGCCATCTTTGCTTGCCGCTATACCGCAACAACAAAATGCATTTTGTTGATGCGATAAAGCGGCAAGCAAAGAGTTGGTATTATTTTTACCAGGTAATATATACCGGTTAGGTTATATCGTATCGTGTCCACAGAGATTGGTTATTGATTCGTCGTTCGACAATTTTACCGTTAATGAGTTTGAGATTAAAAGAAATGAAAATAAAAGACAAAAAGTAAATGAACAAAAAGTATAAAGGATAGACAGCTTGTCCGGAACGAATGTAAACTACCCGTAACAGACTTAAATCTATCATCCATGTCATACTCGGCCTACGATACTCGTCCGTGTCATGACATACCCCTCACAACCTTGGTTATCTCTAACCCAAATTGAGAATCCTCCCGAATAATCTCAATAGTCATTTCTGGCCTATCTCAACAACACGGAAGTCAACTGCGTCACCTCCATACCCATTTCTAGCATACTTCACCATCGCAGAGGCATTAAGTTTGGATACTCTATAGTGAATGTTAGATCGAAACCCATTTCTAGTATTCAGAAACTAACAAATAACTATCCTAGGTAAGAATCTAAGCAATCTATCTCTAGTAAAGCTCAAATCTCTAACATAGAGTAAAAACCCAAGATAACTACCAACACAAATTCGTAAAACAAGCTTTATATAACACCAAAGGCGATAAATATACAGAAGTTATGAGTAGAAATACATACAAACCCAACAAAAGAGAAATACACAAAGAGGAGAAGAGATAAACCACAGATCTACACTGGTTGTCAAGCCAACCGAAGAGCAATCCACCTCCAATCATCCATGAGCAATCCCTAATGTTGTTTTCTAAGCTAATCTACGAAAAATGAAGGTTGATGGAAAAGGGGGATCAAAAACCACCCCAAAACCATAACCTAGAATTCTGTTTTCTAAAGTATTTATAAACAAAATCCCGCAGACCGCGCTAAGCGCGACTTACTTTATTATTTTATTACATTAAACTACTTCACCGCGCTAAGCGCGCTCAAACCCGCGCTAAGCGCGAAAGTTGCTGTTTTTCTTCCCAAAAATGCGTCTTCGAAGCCGTGTCTTCGACACTTTATTCCTCCATGCTCCAAATATGCAACAAATACCTACAAAAATAGATACAAAACTATCAAACGGTACATTATGTACACAAAACACATTAAAACGTATTTACAACAAAAATTGGAGTTATTCAACGATTATTAACAAATAAGAACAGATAAGTGCCACAAAACATATCTACAAAATAACTATATTTTGGCACTTATCAGTAAGCCAATAATATCCTAAATGCATCTAAAGCGGTCTCACTGTATTTAGATTTGTTGCCTAATTTCCACTATCCAGTTCGATCGCCACGCTCTCGCAGTGTCGGCTCTCACCTTAATTGATTTCTCACTCTCGTTAAAAAATCGTGTTAAATAACTCTTACTCTCGTGACAAAGCTATTTAAATTAGACTTGGAAATTAAAACCAAAACAGAGTTTATTCATAAGTTTGCACATATTATTTTCTACCGAGTCCCGTTGGTAACGATGATCCTCATACACCGGACTCTAAACTATTTAGCCAGAATGTTACTAATTAAAAATGCATAAATAATTATAGTTACGATAAAAGACGACATTGCAATTAAATCGGCAAACAAAATAATAATAATAATAATAATAATAATAAATAATGCGATAAAAGGAATAACAACGATGATAATAATAATAATAATAATAATAATAATAATAATAATAATAATAATAATAATAATAATAATAATAATAATAGAGGTAAACTGAAGAACCTGTAAATGCAGAAAATAGAAATAAAGAGAATTTGAATTAAAATATGCAGACCAGTTTGAATCTAATACATAAAAAGAACGATATAAATAAATTCTAAAACTAAATTTTTAATAGTCCCCTGATGTGGAGAACTATTACTTTTACATTCTTAGAAAAAGCCATGAACGAAAAGTGATAGAAAAATGGACGAGAGAGAAAAAGAGTGAGAGAGGGAGGCGTGTGTAAAATGGAGAATGGAAATCCTATTTATATAGTTTCTAAGAACTGCTTGTTGAGAAAATGTAGGAGGAATTTGCGTTCCTTGCTTGACTAAGTAAGTGGAGAAAATATAGGAAATAGTTGTAACCATCACACCGTTCGCTACAAGTAAGGAGAAAAAGTCTTCTTCAAGTGTGACGTTCGTTATGGGCTTGTGATGAGGGTGTAACGGTTGTTACACCTTTGCTTGTTGAGAAAATCCCGCCCTGTAACGTGCAACGACCATTACAGCTTGGCTTGAGGGGGTGTGACGATCATCACACCTTGCTGGGCTGGTGAAGGCGCGTGTTCCTTTGGGATGGGCCTTGTCGTTTTTCATTTATTCCTTTCAGCCTTACTTCTCATACCCCCATTTTGCTACACACCATATGTTTGCATATTTTGTTCTTTTTGTGGATTTTAAGTACGATTTTCTCGACTTTTCTCGACTTTCTTCGCACATGCCTTGTAAACATCAAATTCCTAAAACATAGAAAATACCGGCATAATACGAATATAAAGCAACATAATTAAGATAAAATAAAGATATAATCTATGTAAATTAAGATAAATATACGATACATTTTCGTGTTATCAACTTCTTCGATGGCGTTTATCACAACCTCCGAATTCTCCTTCACAAAGGCCTCCTTAGACTCGACTAATTGTTAATTCTCCTTGATACATTCAATGTTATGGAACATAGGAACAAATAATTTCTCAAATGCTGTCATCATGATTCGGGCCGATTCAGAAACGTTACGATCTTCAAACTGGGCAAGCGCATCTGAAATCTCTAGTCCAATAGGTGGATCAGAATGAAGAAAACGAAGCAAATCGGGATTCAAGGCATAAGTATGAATCTTAGTCGTTTAAGTCTTGACTTTTGTTGCCTCAGGTCCTAGTTTGTTATTGTGAATCTGAGACTGGTAGGAATCAGAAGAAAGTGTACGAGAGCTTACTAAGCTATGCAACTTAGCTATTGCTTCTAGAGGAGAATGTTTGACCACCATTTGTATTGATGTGGTAGGTGAATCAACATTTTATCGTTCTGAAGAAGTGTGAGGCGCGCCTTCAGGAGGGGGCAGAGGTTGAGAAGTGGTGGCATCTTTGTTTGCCTCTGAACCCTGTAGTGAATCTGAAAGACTAGAGTCAGACCTAGTCGAATTAGAATCCTTATGCATGGCAGGACTAATGATTGAGTCTGAATCACGAAGTGTAGTCTGAACAGTCAGATCAATAAACTTACTAGCAGCAATAATAGGAGTTTCATGATGGTGAGGAGAAGAAGCCTCTCACAGTGGAATGTAGTCAGCCATACTTTGTTGTTGTTGACCAGAGGCCTCAACCTAGAGAAAAGGAGATGCATTAATGGAAAAAACCCTACAAGTTAACTTAAAATCTAGAATCGACAAGTACCTGTGTCGACAAGTTGGGATCAACATTTGCATCTTTCTCAGCATAAGCAGCGGCGGCGGTCCCAGTTGGACCTGGAGCTCCAACAGTGTTGGGAATAGGAAGTGGATCATCAACGGATGTTTCCACCATTTCAGTAGAAGCGTCTGAGCTAAGGTTAGATTCAATATCTTTGGCTATAGATGCCTTTCTTTTCTTTTTCTTTTTTGCCACATTATCCTAAGTAGGAGAAGAATCATTTTTCCTCTTGTGGCTTTTGGATCTATGGGAGTGCTGAGAGGAATGAGCATCAGGAAATGGATAAGTACAAAAAAGAAAATATAAGTTGGCGTTTCACGTAAGAAAAGGAATTAATTCGACAAGACATACATCCGTCCTCGCAGTAGAATGATGTTTGTCCTTCTTGGACCTTTTCGACTTATTGGAGGAAGTAGTCAAATCCGTCGAACGTTTTTGACTTTGTAGACAAAAGAAACGTTTGTAACAATTAATGTCATAAAGGGAATAGAAGAAAAAGTATACAAGTACACCTACTGAAGAATAGGTTTTCTTGAGCACAGTGGAAATGATGTCATCATCAGAGGGGGTGTTGTTAGGAATGATCTGCAAAAGTTTTGCTAAGTTAGAGATGCCAAATCAAAACTGATAATTAGCAAAAGTTTGAGCTTGAAACTTTTTTGTTGAAGGACCAGTTTGGATGACACGAGCATCTTTTTTACCTGAATAGGGATGGCTAGAAGAAAAAATAATAAACGTTCAAACAAGTGAAAGTCTAATTGGAAAAGAAGTCAAGCTTTCTAAAAGATGTTAGCATTTGGTACGATAGCAAGCTCTCTAACATATTAGTGGTCAATATATAGAGGAACTGAGTAGTTGTACAACCAATGCTTCGTCGACACCACTCTTTCATCCTTTTTCTTATAAGCATTTTCCACATTCGACCAAGGGCAATACCACCAGTCTGGGATAGGCGGACAAAAGGACAAAGCCAAAGGGATAGATGGCAAAGGAAGAAATTTAATGTTTCCAAAATGAAGTGCGTAAACATATTTATCTTTCGCGTAACCAGGAATTTTAAGTTTTGGGATCATGTTGGTTACCTTCTCCTTTAAGTCTTTGGCTGCCTCAAAAATGGTCCGACGAAGATCATTAGGTAGATACACCACTCGAAAATATTGCTGGAAAGCTTGAATTTGTTTGATGTGAGTAGTCTTACATTTGGTCGATTATGCCTGCAAATGATTAAAAGCTTTAGTTAATTCAGCTAGCTTTACTTCAAGATCACCAATATATGCAGCAATATATGATTGCCACCAAGTCTCAAATTCCTTGGTGCAGTAAAATGCTGGTTAGAAAGGTGTAGAACTAAGCTTATGCCTTTTTCCCAAAATTTTACAACATCCTCTTTGAAGGTCTCATAAGGTTGATCACTTGTGATATTGAGCAGCAATTCATAGGAGGAAAACAAAGATTTGGGAATCAATTGACAGAGCCCAAATTGTCGAGCCACCAAATTAGGATGATAAGAAACCAAGCCTGAAGTGGTACCAACAATCACAACCGACAGAAATTGAGGAGTCAAAAAGTGCCTCCAGATAGCTAGAGAGCTATTTTTGTCTTCATTTCTTGTGGGAGGAAAGACTCTAGTGAACCATTAAGGGCCATCAGGTCTATCATAGAATGGGGCCATAGAGGGATCAAAGTCAACGCGAGTCAACATGATATTGAACAAGAGTTGGAACACTTTGACATTTTGAGAGGTTTTGTCGATGAGAGTCATAGGGAGCAAGCGTTTCCAGACAATGTGACACTGAGCCGGAGGACATGCTACCTTTTTCATCCTATGCGGCTTGATATTGTTGGAGAAAGCGTCATTTAGCCACAATTGTAGGAACCAAAAGGGGCCATGGGCCAAAACGTTCTTTTTTCTAGAATTGGCCAGATCAAAAATTTTAATTTGACTAACAACGTCATTCAATGACTCATAAAGAAAGGCCAATATCTGTTGGCTAAGAGAAACATCATGGACTTGATGCAATTGGGTAGCCAAGTATGAAAACAGTTTGGCCACTTGCATAGACCGAGAATAGAAAAAAAGCGAGACAACCATAAGGCCAGAAATGCTACATGCTCTTCATCAGTAATAAGACCTAAAGTTTTGGCATAGTGGTTGATAAAGTTGTTGTAATTCGGTTTACGGGTGTCACCTACATCAAACTATAGAGGTATAGGTTCTACGTCCTCATGATTGCATACTCAACCAGGAAGATTTAACCCTGTGATGGAAGTGATATCAAAAAGAGTAGGACTGATCATGCCACACTTTGTATGGAAGGTATTAGTCAAACCCTCCCATAAATGTATTGCACCTAGCAGCATGCCACAAGAATAAGGTGGACCACATCAAGAGATTTGCAGAAGGGTATAAATACCTAAATCTTTCCACTGATTAAGTTTTTCTTTTTCTAAGCGTGTCATCCAAGTGTTGAACTTATGGAAGTTTCTTGGAGGAACAGTTCTAAAATTCCTATCCACATAGTGGAGTGAAAGAGGTTCTTTGAGTGAAACTAATGGTTTGGTGAGACAACTAGTGAGGAAGAATGCATGTTCGTCTATAGAAATTTCTAATTGGTGTTCTTCAGGAAGAGGGCCCAAAAATGCCAGAGGTTTATCTTCAAGCGAGAAAGGAATTAGTACCTGAGATTGCCATATTTTCATCTTCTCTTAAGAATAAGGAGGTTCATGGACGTATTCTTTACTGTCGACGAGGAGGGGACGGGAAAGTGTTGCATAGGAAGGAATATTGTTTCTAGCGCCTGCCATTGAAGAAAAGGGTTTTTATATGCCCTAAGTGAGAAAAAATAATAAAATAAAGAAAAATATTTGATTATATTTTTCCTCAATGTCATCTGTAGGCACGTGATCAGAGAGGGTAGTAGATGGTGGGCCACGTCTCCCACTAAAAAGCAAATTGATGGAGATTTAATAGTTGCACGTCTCGAGGATAACTCGTACTACGCTATCATGATGGTGTGACGTCATGAGTAGGGATGGAACAATTGTGCCAACTGAGGAAGAAGTGGAAATGAATGTGTTGAGAAACAAGGGTCAACATTTCAAAGTTGCCACTGTCTCTGATTGGTCGAAATTCGAAAGTGGCATCTCTAGGGGGAAATTTGTTACCTTAAAAAATCTTTAAGGTATATTTTATTATGTGACAAATAAAGATTGTCCCATGAGGCAAAAGTCCTATGAAATAAGGATTTTAAGAGTATTAAAGCCAAGATGATCGAAGATTGGTTTGTGGCGGCTAACGGATTCAATGATCAATAGGACTAAGGTTAAGAGCTAGCAGAGAGGGAGGTCGACACAAGTAGAAAACAAGAGAGCCGAAGTTGGTTTCTGTCCACCAAAAGAAGTCCAAGACTTAGAGAAGTTTGGATGTGTGGATTTATTATTTTATGCTGGGATAATGTCAAAACAAAAACTGGAGCGGGAAGATTTTGAAATTTGAAAACACCAGCAGTTGCAAGGAAGTTGTTCTAATCAGGTGCCAATTATGTGGCGAAATCTAGAGGAACACTCACTTTAGGCAGAATACGTGTCGAGTTGATAGCATGTAGGCAGTTATGTTGTAATTACTATAAATAAGAGGATCCAGTGTAGTATTCGCGTGTGTTCATTTGTACTAAAATAACTTATCAAACTCCATATTTCCAAGTGTAAGGAAATAGAGAGTGCAAAAGTGTCTGATGTACGTGAATCACCATTTTTGTTTCAATGCAAATCTTTTACTTTTCACTTGTTCCTTTTGAATCTTTTGCTTGAATTTTATTTACTTTTGAAAAATCCCTTTACATTGTCATTTACTTCGTTTAAACACCCCCTGTCGGTCATGAGTTACCTTTCAGTCGGTTGAATCATATTGTGGAAGCTTTATTTATACTCGTTCCCTTATTTGGAGAAAACCGTTTCTCATACTAAGGATTATTTCAACAGAACAAGTCATTTCGTTATCTTAGCACATGTCTTAAGATCAACTAGTAGATCTTGAAAGTAACCCTTAGTTTTTAGGCTTTAGGAAGACTAGCGGTTATTTACCATTTTCCACACTAAACATAAATATCGATAACCCTTGGTTGCTTGCCAATGCTACCACTAGTTGAACAGTCTCCCATCTTGCCATTGGACAAAAATACTTCAGAGTAGTTGAGTCATTCTCTTTGAATAAAACCACGAGCTATTAATCTTGCTTTATGTATTGCTATCGACCCATCAACATTGTGTTTCAACTTGAAAACCCACCTTACTTCAATAACTTTTATATGTGTTGGCGATTTGGCTAACTCCCATATGTTGTTTCTTTTGATTGTCTATAACTCTTTGACCATAGCATACTTCCATTGTTTAATATTTAAATCCTCACTATAGTTGATTGGTTCAACATATGCAAGTAAAGTAAAATAAACTAATTCTTCATCTGGTGTGACTTCATCATCACCAACCACTATATAATCATTAAGTCTTGCTAGAAGAACTCTGGTTCTTTGAGATTTTTGGCATGTGCTAGTCACACCCTCTTCGACTTTTTTGCTGTCGGGAATTTCAGCAACAATTTCGGCCTCAATTGGAATATCACCAATTTCTTCGAATTTGACTTCATTAGTTTCTTCATCGAAACCATAAATCATCAATTGCTTGTTGATTGCATCACCAGAATTCTAATCCCATGCAGAATTTTCATCAACCACAATGTCTCGACTTATCATAATCTTCTTATCGATTAGATTGAATAGTATGTATGTATCAGTTTTATGATATCCTCACTACTACAAAATGCGCAGACAACAACACCATGTTTACGACATATCCATATACATCGTAGTAATAGGTTAAAAATTTTGTGCCCAGCGAGTTCATAGATTTTTTAATGACGGTTGATTTTAAGCACCATAGTAAATAATGATGTGTAGCACGCTTCAATATCTAGCAACCACATTTTTTCCAATTTTTAGAGTACATTAAGCATGTGTCACCTATTTCCATTATTTAAAAAATAAATTGTAAATGATTTAACAACGGTGAATACCTCAACCATTGTTATAAGACTTAAGTTTCCACTATGGTTGCTTTGTCCAACAGCGATTAAAGAGTTTACTGATAAATTAAAATAAATCTTATTTCATATTTCTTTCATAAGAGTCCCTACGTGCATAACCGAGTCAGAGATGACAACGGTGGATCAAATCTTCGTATCATTTCATTTGGAGCTCAAATCTTCACCCTCTTCATTCATTTTATTCTTCAACTTCGTAGTACGGTACTCGTTAACAACTACATTAGTTTTTTCTTAGTTTATGTTGTATATGCTCAAATCTTCACCTTATTCATTCATTTGATTCTTCATCTTCGAAGTATGGTAGTATTCAACATCTTCATTCCTTTTTCTTTGTTTATATTGTATATATGCTTAAGTCAGTATGAGAGTGTTCACAGTGATTTCTGGTGAAACAACCGCTAGTCCTCCAAACTATCAAACAAGCGTTATGATTGTTGTTTAATCCCTTTGGTAACTTGCAGGATCGACTAGATTGATCCTATGGGGTTATTGGTCGTTTGCATAAACTTAAACCGCTGGTTAACGCTCAAGGCTTATTTTTAGATGTTTTATATATGTCTCAAGTGTATTTCGATTATGATATTCAATAAATTAATAACGTAATCAAGCAGAGCAATATAAAGATGATTTGAACATATAGGGCATAAAGACTTCGAATTGCAGAAAGTATGTAAGTGCAGGAATGTTCAAATGACTTGTGAATGTAAAATATTTTCAAAGTAAAACATGAAGTGTAAAAGATAGGAATGTAAAAGCAAGTATGTAGAAGTTTTCTGGAAAATAATAGCATGAATGTAAAGGTTTCTGAAAAGTAAAAGGCTTCAAAACGAAAGGAAAAGCGTTTAGATGCATGGAAAATTAAATGACTTTGAATATAAATGATTTAAATGACATTTATGCAAGATAAAGGTAAATTGGAAAGATAAAGATACGTTGTTGAAAGATAAAAGTGGTGCAATCATACGTACATCATTCGTGCATTCGTTTCCCTATCCATGTGGTATTTTGAATGTTACTGAATTTAGTACAATAGATATGACACACGAAATCTTAACACTAAGACTTCTATTTATACTATTCTGACCATAACGGTCTGACTTATGAGAGCTTGCCACGTTTCGGACATTTAGAATACTATGCCTCTCTAGCCTCCACGCCTCCGAACCGCTTTTCCAACACATATTCGAACGTCCATTCATCCCGCCATATTTTGAATTTCAAATATCCGAATCGCTTTTCGATTCGAACGCGCCTAACACCATGCTTCCACCATTTCAAGCTCCTTCACAATTGCTACCAAGCCCCAAGTTTCAATATCTTATTCGAAGAGCTGATTCCTTCATTCCAAACCATGACATTTTCCACGTTCCAATGAATACTGACATTTTTTCATTTCGAGCTCAGTGATTCTTATTCAAATCATCTGCATCAAAATCTTCAGCCAACAGAGAGTACATTTTTCATATGCTTTAGGATTAGATTTTCACATTATTATATGTGTATAAATTTCAAAAGTTGTTATGGATCATAGTTCGATGGAATCCAATACATTACGTCCGGTTAATGAGAAATAAGTTCTTGAATATCTTGAATACATTGATAAACATCTTCCCAACAATGATGGTATATTTTATTGTCCTTGTGTTGTTTGCGCGAATATCGGTAACGGTACAAAGGAAGAAATATTCCAACACCTTTTTTTGTGATGGTATATGTCAAAATTATATAATATGGACGTGGCATGGTGAGGTGGGTAAAGAGGAAAGTCGGGCGCCACAAAGTCAAAGAGTGGATGAAGATTAATATATGGAAGGTCAACTAGAGGATATGTTATGTGATATCGGGGAATCTTCTTTTAAGATTGCTCAAATTTATGATACGATATGTAGTGATAAAGACACCCCTTTATATAAGGGATGCACAGAGTTTACATGATTGTAGGAGGTGTTAAAGTTGTTTAATCTGAAGGCAAATAATGGATGGTCTGATAAAAGTTTCACGAAATAACTTGAATTGCTAAAACAATTATTACCAGAAGTGAACAAATTTCCAGATTGTTTCTACGAGGCCAAGAAGATATTGTGTCCAATGGGTATGGAGTACATCAAAATACATGCTTACCCTAATGATTGCAAATTATACATGAAAAGTATGCAGACTTGTATCAATGTCCGAAATATGGTGTGCCGCGTTACAAGCTGAAGGCCAACAATGGTGAAGCATCCTTCTACTAAAGTGTTATGGTACTTGCCAATAATTTCATGATTTAAGCGATATTTTTCTAATTCGAATGACATAAAGAATCTTAAATGACATGCATATGAAAGTACTCATGATGGAAACATTCGCCATGTAGCTGATTCTTTGCAATAAAAGAAAATTGATTTTTCGTTTTTAGATTTTGTAGTTGACCCATGAAACCTTAGGCTTGGACTTGCCACCGATAGAATGAACCTCTTTGGTAATATGATCACTAATCATTCATCTTAGCCTGTTCTTATCACTATTTAAAACTTATCTCCTTGGTTGTGCATGAAGCGCGAATATATATTATTAACTATGATGATTTAAGGACCATGACAACCTGGTAACGACATAGATGATTATCTAAGTCCATTAATTCATGATTTACGACTCTTGTGGAATGAAGGTGTTGAGGTTGACGATGAATATCATGGGTGTTGCACCCCAAATTTTACCCTGATATTTTTCTACTCGCATTTTGTTTATATAAAAAAAACAGTCATTCACTCGTTGCATTTACATCATTACGTCGTATTTAAATTGACCAAAATTCAGTTTAAATCGATATTTGCATCATTTTATAATTGTAAAATACCCGTTATTTTACTTCATTTATTTTTACCTCTCTGTCTGTTTATTGCATCATTTTAAATTATTTATATGTTGATGATATCGATATTTCGATTTTATATACAGATCGTTAAAAGCGATTCGACACTGTGCGGAAAATTAGCGGGAAAATATTTCAAGTTTTCGCTTTTAACTCACTTCTTTATGAATCTACGTGTCGCGTAGATCATGAAAATGTTCTCTCTCTAATTTTTCGATACATTTTTTACTCTCGTTTTTAACCGTGAGCGTTTTAAAGCCGGTTATTCTTTATTATCATTTTATTTTGATTTCAACTATTTTGATGATTTTTCTTTAATCTATGAGACCCGTAGTTTATTTTAATGTACTTATTTTATTTTTTTGGATAATTTAGTGTTCAAATTTATACCATTTTTGACAATTTTAAGTGTCCAATTTTTATCTCCAAAAACTAAAACAAAATTGTTTTCGGATAGTTTAATTTTTACATTTTTGGGCCTTATAGCCCATTTTTTCAAAAGGGTACTTTTGGTATTATTAAGTTATTTCTAAACCTAATGTGTTGCTATATATCTAAGTTGATTTACTGTTAGGGAAAAAAGAGCATGAGATCGTAAAAAAAAAGAAAGAAACTCCAACGTTCATCTTCAACCCCCCTTTTCTCTTTTCCTCGCTGTTCAACCTCAATACTCACCGTTGTTCCACCATACCCCTCTGTCTCTGCTCCATCAATCTCACCATACTCCCTCCACCGTAAGCCTCTGCCCATTTACTTCCGCTCACACTCATAATAACCAACCTCCAACAATTTCCTCTCTGTCCTTGTCGCACTCTCGCTGTCAATCCACGCCCAACCCTCACCTTCACCTCTGTTCACCTCATCCTCAGCACAACACCAATCTCCGCCACTTCCACCATCCCTGCTATCTTCCTTTAACCCACGTAAACAACACTCAGCCATCTCCTTCATCTTTCCATTATCCCTGCCTTCCTTTGTCACGCCATCATAGTCCCTCCATCCTCTTCTCCCTCTCCTCAACACCATCTCGCTGCTACTCTCTCCAATAAACCAAGCTCTCTGACGCAACTTCGAGTCAGCTGGTGGCAGATTCAACTGTTCTAATAAATTCGACTTAATTTTGGCATTCTGGGTTAGTTTTGACGTCCTCTGATTTGATTGTCAAGTTGCTATGGTTCTGGTTTAATTTTTGAGATATGTTATGAATCTTGTGTTGAAACCCTATCAGCTTCTTTGTATGAAAATATGTGTTAACTCTTCAATTTTAATAATCTGATCTTGTGTTTGCTATGTTCTTCATTATAATATCACTATTTTTTTTGTGAATGAGACCATGGTTTTTGCTGTAAATCTGTGATAACCTGTGAATTTGGTTTCTGATATTTGTGCTGCCACAATCCATGCTATCTTCCTTAACTGTTATTTGTAGCCTTGGTTCGACGGATGCGGGTTTTGTGTTGCTAAAGCGTTGATATCCATGTTTTGGTTTCGATGATGGTTTAATATCGATGATGTGTTTATTCGCCTCTAATACAACCGAGAAAACTAAGGATATATATTATGTTGCAGTTCCTATTGTGTTGCGTTTCGAAGCTCGAATTCAATTTGGATTTCGAAAACCGTATGGAGACGTACATTTGGAGTATTCGGTTTAGTTTGTGAAGAGTAATTGATTGAGGAGTCCATAATAGTTTCGATGACGGTTCAACGTCTATATTGCGTTTATTCGTGTAAGATGTAACCCAGAAACTGCTGGGGTAGCTGTTGGTTTTCTATAGTTGCAAATTTTCTTTTTGTCTGAAAGAGGTTTAGAAACGATTCAAGTTCGAATACAAAGTTTAATTGATGATGGCATCACTTTTGGTTGATGGTTGTAATAATGTAGTTTCGATGATGGTTTAGTATTGATACCGAGCTTATTCACGAATAATACAACCGAGAAACTTATGGGGCAGCAAGTTTGTTTTCTCTTTGTTTTGAATTTGAATAAAAGATGTTGTCTTATTCTCAATTTTATGGAATTTGTTTGAGTTAGAAGCTTGTGCTCATTTCAATTGGTGACTATGCTTAATTGTTACTTCATTTCGAATTTGTTCGAAATCGATACCAAGTTTTGAATCGATCGGAAACCATGATTGTGTTATTTAAGTTTGAATTAAGATTATGTCATGTTTGTTGGAATCCCATTGGAAAGGGATTTAAGATGATATTCTAGTTTCATTTTGAGCTTAAAATCGAAAGAAATTTGTGTGTCATAACGGATTTGTGTAGTTGCTTCCCGGAATTCTGTTTAAGGATATAGAGCTTGCTTTGAATTTGAATTTTCGTGTTCCAATTTAAATTTTTGATCCTTGTTTCGTTTGTGAAACGATAAGCATGTTTATCGTTGCGTTTACTTGAGTTTAAATGTGTTTAACACAATGTATATAGTGCTGAATTTTAACATGTACATTAAATACTAACTTATTTTCTTGTTTCTTACGTGTAAATACACATTTGTTCATGAACATATCGTATCATGTATTATCTTGTGCGTGATTTCTTTGGTTTTGATTGTAATTGGCTTCTTATTCATGTACATTCATTTTATTTCACTTCGACTTTATACCGTGCAATTTCATTTTGTTTTGAAGATATCAAGGATCGTTCAAAGAATTCATTTCATTAGCACATATACAATTGCTCACTAGCACTGTAAATATGGAATTACTATTTTGATTTATTATCTAGTTTTGGTATTTATAAATATACAAATATTTAGTATTTTTATTCTTATATTTAGTATTGTAAATATATATAATTATACTTCATTACTTTTAATTTTATACTTTACTATATTCATTTGTTAATATAATTATAGATAATACTTTTGATTCTATACTTTGCAATTTTCATTTATAAATAAAATTATACTGTAATATATCGGTTGACTTCTTAGAATTAATTTCTATAATTTATTCTAATTAATATAATAAAATACAATAATCGATATTTAAGTTTCTCCGCATTTGGTTTTTGTTTGTATTCCGTTAAGACATAATTAATCTATTATTGTGTTTTAATTAATTTATTTATTTACTCCCATTCGGAAAAATGTATCCCAATCCCTTGTTGCGTTGTAAATAATTTACCGCTTTCTATTTTATTTTATCGTTTAATATTTATAATCGATGTATCCCTCTCCCCACAAAAACTTGTAATAATTATTTAGTTTGTCTTTACTTTATTATTTAATTTAATCGTCACTTACACAAACCAAAAATATCATTTTCAAACTAATAATTGTGAATCATTTTAAACCCGTAAGTCGATAAAGCTTAGAAGCGTCGCGATGACCACACATACACACATGTACGCTTGATCCTGGGCCTTCTTGCAGTGAGCCTATTTGGATCAATTGTTCAAATTAGTCGTCTTAGTAGACTAGCCTACTTTGCTAGTACACATGTATTTGGTCACTTTATGATTGTGTTGGCCACTTTGTATGAGCTTTATCGATTTTATTTGTTATATTATTATTATTTGCAATATTTCGTTTCTCCATCTCTCGCCACTTGGTCCACATACCAAGTCTTCTCATTTCCATAAGGGTTTCATAGTAGAGAGTAGGCTTGACTATTCTCTCGATATCGATCATGTTTCATGGCTTAGTTGATCATAACCTGATTCTTTCTTTCTCTATTCACCAAGCATTTAAAACACCTTCAATAAAACTCGATTCAATGTCGAGTCTTCTTCTCAAACCTCGATCCAACATTGAGTTGTTTTCAAAAAAATTACAATAAACTTGGATGATGTTTGTCCAAATCATTAGATGGTAGCATAGTGGCTTAAACAAACTTGAGGTCTTTAGATTGTTGGATGATAGCCCAATAAGCTAAAAATTTCTATCCATGTCAAAAAAAGCTAGAGCGATATTCATTTAAATTATTGGATGATAGCCCGACGGTTTAACCGAATTGGAATTATTTAGGTTGTTGGATGATAGCCCAATAAGCTAAAATACTTCTATCCGCATTAAAATAGTGGAACGACATTTTTTTAAACTGTTGGATAATAGCCCAACGGTTTAATCGAATTTAAAGTCTTTAGATTGTTGGATGATAGATGTTGCTGCGGTAAAGCGGCAAGCAAAGAGTTGGTATTATTTTTACCGGATGATATATACCAGTTAGGTTATATCGTATCGTGTCCACAGAGATTGGTTATTGATTCGTCGTTCGACAATTCTAGCGTTAATGAGTTTGAGATTAAAAGAAATGAAAATAAAAGACAAAAAGTAAATGAACAAAAAGTATAAAGGATAGACAACTTGTCTGGAACGAATGTAAACTACCCGTCACAGACTTAAATCTACCACCCATATCATACTCGGCCTACGTTACTAGTCTGTGTCATCACATACCTCTCACAACCTTGGTTATTTCTAACCCAAATTGAGAATCCTCCCGAATCATCTCAATAGCCATGTTTGGCCTATCTTAACAACACAGAAGTCAATTGCGTCACCTCCATAACCATTTCTAGCATACTTCACCAACGCAGAGGCATTAAGTTCAGATACTCTAAGTGAATGTCAGCTCTAAACCCATCTCTAGTATTCAGAAACTAAGAGATAATCATCCTAGGAAAGAATCTAAGCAATCTATCTCTAGTAAAGCTCAAATCCCTAACATAAAGTAAAAACCCAAGACAATCACCAACACAAATTCGTAAAGCAAACTTTATACAACGCCAAGGGCGACAAATATACATGAGTTATCAGTAGATATACATACAAAACCCAACAAAAGAGATTACAAAGAGAAGAGAAGACGAGGAACCAAACATTTCTTGGTTTGTCAACACCAATCGACGAGGGATTCGACTCCAAATCATCTAAATGCAAGCTCCAATGTTGTTTTCTAAGCTAATCTATCAAAAAAATGATGTTGATGGTGTTGGGACTCAAAAATACCCAACCCATAACCTAAAAATGTGTTTTTAGCCCCCTTTTAAAGAATTCTGAAGTCGCAGGGCGCGCTAAGCGCGGTCTGTGATGTTTCGGAAAAAAAAATCAGCATCTTGTTTTTGTCATATCTTGAGAACCGTAACTCGGAATTGCGCCCGGTTTGAAGCGTTGGAAAACTTATTAAATTTCCTATCTAACCATGACAAAATATCAATCAAATTTATGATTTTTATTCTTTGATTTTGAGCCTTATTCGTTGATGAGTTGCTCAAATCGTGCGTTTGAAGCCATGTCTTCGACACTTTATTACTCAATGCTCCAATTATGAATGAATACCTATAAAAGAGATGAAAAACTATCAAATGATACAATATTTACACAAAAACTCAATTATTCTATTATGTACACAAAATGCAATAAAACGTATTTACAATAAAAAGTCGGGATTATTCAACTAAATATCAACAAAAGCACGGATAAGTGCCACAAAATGTATATACAAAATAACTAAATTTCGGGACTTATCAACTCTCCCCAACTTGACACATTGTTTGTCCTCAAACAAAGTCAAATGACTCAACGAAACAAAGAATGATAATCAAATAATCACGAATCAACAAGTTTTTAAAACGGAAAACAAATGTATGATTCAAACGAAAACGTACATGAAAAATACTTACTTACCACATTCGTACAACGATAACATATAAACGAAACAAATCCTTAGTACAAAAATCATGCAAAACATTCTAAAACAAAATAATCTCAATCATGAATCACACCTAGCAAAAATTCATCAGTAGATGAAGAACACACAAAGGTGAGGGATAAAAAACACTCCTCCACAATCTTGTAAACAATAGACTAAATTATGCATTCATCCAAAAACGTATTGAAAATACAAATGCAAGAATCACAAGGGCTTTTCAAGGTTGTAATGTGGCTTGGTTAACAAACAAGTGATAAGTCCTAAAGCTAATCGAAACAAAAACTTGCCTAAACCTAAGGGAGTGATCAACTCACAAAGTTCCAAACAATATAATTTCAATCAAACTTATTCTTCATCACAAATTTCACACCAAACACACCTCATTTATTAACATAACATTACTCGTACTCTTTTTGTTTTTCTTTTTCAAAGCTTTTCTCTTTTTTCTTTCTTTTTCTAATCTTTCTTTTTTAATTTTTTTTCTTTTTTTTTTCTTAACCTCATACCAATCACAATATAAGTACATAAACATTCCTCTCCCCAACTTGAATCCAACCAACATTAATGTGTGAATACTCTCTACTTTCTAAGGCAAGGTAAAAATCTATACAACAACATATAGTTGAGGGTTCAAGAAACAAAGAAATCAACATCTATACAAAAATGGTGAATTCAACACTCATAGACAAGCATCAAATTCAAATAAACATGGATATGGATAAAAGCTCAAAAGGGTAAACAAAGGTTCACACACTCACAAGAGGAATTGAATATTTGGCCAAAGTAGTTATGCTCAAAATCAAACAAAATGCCTTGATCATTTTCTTGCAATCATACAATCAACACAAAACAAAAGATTAAGCATAATAAAATCCAGTTAAAACAAGAATGTGGACTCTCATATGTAAACAATGGAAAGCTTCCTCACATTTATGGTTAAAAATGGTAAAATTCATGAGCAAGTAATGCAAAAAGAATGAATAGCATGGTAATTATACAAATGATAAATTTCCTAAACATGTTAGGCTATAGAAAGCGATAAACGAGTACCTGACGTGTACAAACTTTGAAACTATCATTACCATACATCCGCGAGTTGAAACGATCAAACTCGGAAAATCACCTCAAAAGTCTTCAAGTTACCGGACCAAAATTTTAGTCCAAACAACAACAAAAGAATTAGAAAAACAAAATTTACAATATTTACAACAAACAAATATCCTCAAGCTAAACACGACAAGCTTGAGAAAAACACAATTTACGTACGAAACAAAAGTAAATTACGATACGAAAACTTGGTGACAATGAATTAACAATTTGAAAAGTGAAGATTTAAAATTAAGAACAAGTCTTATTTCAACTTGTTAAAACACAAGTCACCACACACATAAACAAACATAAAGAAACATGCTTGTTTTACGTCGTAAGCTCGACACCTTTATTGTGCGAGCACTAGGAACCTCCTCTTGTCATGCCATGGTATTGCCACACCGTGCAAACCTAAAGAAAGTATCCTAACAACCACACAACAAATGTTACGAGTACGAGACAATTCACAACATCACATGAAAACGAAGAAAATCACAAATATACACAAGTATGGAAAGTAAACACATAACATGTACAAGTAACAATATACAAGTTCATATACAAAGTCTATACAACATTTACATAATTACAAAACTCAAAAACAACGGAATTATCGCAATATAGAAACAATAAAACCAATCCCCGGCAACGGCGCCATTTTGTTGCTGCGGTAAAGCGGCAAGCAAAGAGTTGGTATTATTTTTATCGGGTGATATATACCGGTTAGGTTATATCGTATCGTGTCCACAGAGATTGGTTATTGATTCGTCGTTCGACAATTCTAGCATTAATGAGTTTGAGATTAAAACAAATAAAAATAAAAGACAAAAAGTAAATGAACAAAAAGTATAAAGTATAGACAACTTGTCTGGAACGAATGTAAACTACCCGTCACAGACTTAAATCTACCACCCATATCATACTCGGCCTACGTTACTAGTCTGTGTCATCACACACCTCTCACAACCTTGGTTATTTCTAACCCAAATTGAGAATCCTCCCGAATCATCTCAATATCCATGTTTGGCCTATCTTAACAACACATAAGTCAACTGCGTCACCTCCATAACCATCTCTAGCATACTTCACCAACGCAGAGGCATTAAGTTCAGATACTCTAAGTGAATGTTAGCTCTAAACCCATCTCTAGTATTCAGAAACTAACAGATAATCATCCTAGGAATGAATCTAAGCAATCTATCTCTAGTAAAGCTCAAATCCCTAACATAAAGTAAAAACTCAAGACAATCACCAACACAAATTCGTAAAGCAAAATTTATACAACGCCAAGGGCGACAAATATACATGAGTTATCAGTAGATATACATACAAAACCCAACAAAAGAGATTACAAAGAGAAGAGAAGACGAGGAACCAAACATTTCTTGGTTTGTCAACACCAATCGACGAGGGATTCGACTCCGGATCATCCAAATGCAAGCTCCAATGTTGTTTTCTAAGCTAATCTATCAAAAAATGATGTTGATGGTGTTGGGACTCAAAAATACCCAACCCATAACCTAAAAATGTGTTTTTAGCCCCTTTTAAAGAATTCTGAAGTCGCAGGGCGCGCTAAGCGCGGTCTGTGATGTTCCGGAAAAAAAATCAGCATCTTGTTTTTGCCATATCTTGAGAACCGTAACTCGGAATTGCGCCCGGTTTGAAGCGTTGGAAAACTTATTAAATTTCCTATCTAACCATGAAAAAATATCAATCAAATTTATGATTTTTATTCTTTGATTTTGAGTCTTATTCATTGATGAGTTGCTCAAATCGTGCGTTTGAAGCCATGTCTTCAACACTTTATTACTAAATGCTCCAATTATGAATGAATACCTATAAAAGAGATGAAAAACTATCAAATGATACGATATTTACACAAAAACTCAATTATTCTTATATGTACACAAAACGCAATAAAACGTATTTACAACAAAAAATCGGGATTATTCAACTAAATATCAACAAAAGCACGGATAAGTGCCACAAAATGTATTGTCGCACCCCAAAATTTACTCTCCTTTCCATAATCTTTCTTGGAATATTTGTTCATACTTTTTCTTGTATCCACCAAAATTATTTGAAACGAATAATTTGTCAAGGTTCGTGGTTCTGAATTTCTTGAAGTTTATGATTTATCGGTCGATTATTCCATTTTTTGGGATTTCTTTTAAGTTTGTGGTCTATGCAAGTGTTTGAGTTTTTTAGACCAATCTTGTACATCCAAGTTTATATCAATTACAAGATACAAGGATTGTGGTTGGTGCAAATCCATCCGAATTCCGGTTCACAATTGCAAATTCCTAAAGCCCAAAAGGAAGTTCAAGTTCTCGAGCCAATTGGAATGATTGGTTTATGATTTAGCAAGTGGATCGCGAGTTGGAGTTCAAAGGAAATTTTGAATTCTATTTAGGAACAAGGCAAGATAGGATTATTGAATTTTTTATGGCAACTCAAATGTTCAAATTATTAAATTCAAATTCTAAGTCCTAAGTTTGCACCAACATTGGCAAGTGGAATTTTGAACACCATTCAAATACGGATTTTATTCAAGTGTTCTAAACGCGTTACAAGTTCATTCGAGGTTTCTTACAAGTTTTGGAAAATTTTGCCAAGAGTTGTTTCATTCAAAGGTCACTATAAGGACAATTGCATCAACATTTCAAGGATTACAAATATGGAACAATTGTGTTATGCGATTCAAAGATTGGAAAATGTTCAAACCAAGCTTGCTTCTTTCTATTCTAATTACAACTTCTTCACAAAAAGAGAAAAGAAGGAAAAGTTTGTAACAACATTGGAAATTTGAAATTAAACTTTCATTTATGTCATGAATATTACAAGATTGCTACAAGTTTGATTTCAGATTACGATTTGTTACAGAAAAGCAATTCTAAATCCTACAATTCTAAATCCTACAAGTGTCTAAAGGTTCCCTAATCTAATGCTACGATCTCCGAAGTTTTTCTTCACGTATGGTCGTTCCTCTTCATCTCCATGCTGTGCCATCCAAGCATACCAATTCGCAACATGAAACAAGAAACAAAAGAGCAAGTTAGCAAGCATAAAATTGAAACGAAACGCGAAATTATGAAAAAAATTGTTTTTCAAAGGATCATCATTAGGTGTTGGCGGGAATCAGGTTAGTCAATAAGCCTCAGAATCTTGAAGATTAATCATCGGCGAAAAACACTTGCTTGCAAATCACGGGCTAGCCCGGTTCACAAACAAGCAAACGAATGACAATCTAAATTCCAGGCAGCAAGTATTATAACAGTTCACAATCTAAATTCCAGGCAGCATAAGCAAAAGCAAGTATATATAATCAGTTCATGATTTATACACAATAAGGCCAGCATGTATAAGAAGCGACAGAGGCAGTTGGGAAGAAGGAAAAGAGGCAAAACTCAAGTCAACATAACAGGAAGCCCTCAAGGTTATCAAAAGCAGGGACAATGGAAGAAAATTCAGAAGAAGAGGCATCATCACAACATACATTGAGCCCACAGCCAGCATACAAAAGCAACAAGCATCATCAAAGCAAGCGTGTAGAAGAGGCAGTTGAGAAAAGAAGAAGATATAAGCCACAAAAGTCAAGAAAAACTCAGAGCAGAGTAGAGCAGAGATAAGCCACAAAAATCAGAACTCAGAGCAGAACAGAAATTCATCATGACATAAGGAACTGGGACAAGGGACATGCTAAGATCGAGGCAAAAATCTGTTCAAGATATATCATAGAGGCAGAGAGAAAGAAGAGGAGTTCACATTGATAACCAAAAAAACAACCAGAAAAACAAGTGTAGCATCTTGTTCTTAAAACACTAAAATCCCAGAAAGAGCAGTTTACAAACCCAAACCAGAAAACACAAACAACAACATAATCAAGAAAACATAAACACCAAAACGTGAACAACACTAAACAAACATAGCACATCATCATTTTCTCAACACCAACATCCTTCAGTTCCTAGTTTTTCAGACATCTATATTCTGAAATTTCGAGAAAGAATAGAGGAAGAAGAGCTCGGAAAGGTCTCACCAGTTTCGACAAGGTACAAATCCGCGGCCTCTATGTGGGTCTTTTAGGGTTTCAAAACCCTTTTCCATCTACCCAACAATCATTCCCAGCAAACCTGTGTCAAACAAAGCAAAAGCAGAAATCAAACGATCAGAATCGGAACATGCAACTGTGTGTGAGAAAGAGAGAGTTCCGATCGTTATGAGATCGAGAGAGAAGAGAAGCGGAAATAGCGACGCCGTGAGAGAGAGAGAGAGAGAGAGAGAGAGAGAGAGAGAGAGACATGGATCGCGGCCATGGTGAGAGGGTTTCGGCGAGGTTCCGGCGAGAGAGAGCGGCGGGTGAGAAGAGAGAAGGAGAACACGGGTGAGTGAGAGGGAGAAGACGATGAGATTGCAACGAGAGAGTGAGAATGTGTTTCTCTGTTTTGCCCATTTTGAGAAATATTTTGTTTTAAATTCTTTTTTCTTCTTTTCTTAAAATTACAAAAAATAATATATAAAACAAATTATATTTTCTTTTCCTATTAAATCTGGTGGTGACAAGTGTCACCACCTTATTTTCATAAGAAAAATCTGTTTATTATTATTTTGCCATTCTTTAAAGAAAAGTTAAAACAACAAAAATGTTAGTATTTGGATAAAAGTACATGTGGTGTAATATTATCATGTGGGCCATTGGATTATTTTCGAAGAAGAAGGATCCGACGCACCCGAATCTCCAGCAATACGACGATTTTTGCGGAGTATTCGAGTTCAGATGGTTTTCTTTCCACATCGTCCAGAATCACGGCATTACAGGCTATTTCTGAATTTTATCTATTTCAATTAATTTATTTTGTCGTCAATAATATTTTGTTGCGATGTACTAAATGATTATTGGATCTGATAGTTTTTATTTGATGATTTATCGATTAAACTATTATTCGATTTTTCATCAAACAGAAAAAATCATCTCTAATAATTATTTAAATTTCCGATTGTATTGTATGGTATTTTTGTCCGTTTATTTACTCGTTCAGTACTTATTCACCAATATACACTGTGCACACAATTAAAATTAAAATCAATTCGATTTCATCCTGATTGGCTCATACGCCGATTTCTTAAAGGGTCTCATGGTTGGGGATGGGCATGGTCATCCTCACGAGGTTGATTAAAGCCCTTGTTGCTTTAATCAATCATAACCCGAAAACAACATTGGTCTATATACCAATCACCATGCACCAGGGTCTCATGGTTGGGGATAGGAGCACCTATCCTCACGAGGTTAATTGAGTCCATATACTTGATTAACCATAACCCGCTTCCATTCCATCTCAGCACGCGTATCAGAATACCTTCGCAATTAAGTTTCAAACCTCGATCCAACGTCGAGTGCATTTTCAAAACTTTTTCATAATAAAATACAAGTTTTTAAGTCGTTGGACGCTAGACCAATTGCTTAAAAACTTGTCCCAAATGAATTCTTAGTCTTTAAGTCGTCGGACGCTAGGTCGGTTGCTTAAAGACTTCTAATTAACATGAGAGTTGTTTCACTTCTTTTTCTTAAAAAGAAAACCTCTTGGCTCATAGGCCGATTTCTTAAAGGGTTTCATAGTTGAGGATGAGCATGACCATCCTCACGAGGTTAATTAAAGCCCTTGTTGCTTTAGTTAATCATAACCCGAATCATTCTTTCTCTTTTGGTCCGTTACCGAACCCCGTCTAAAACACTTTCATAATTACAATGCCAAACCTCGATCCAATGTAGAGTGTCTTTTCAAAAATTCTTTTTCATAATAAAATACAAGTTTATGAGTCGTTGGACGCTAGACTAATTGCTTAAAAAACTTGTCCTAAATGAAATTTCAGTCTTTAAGTCATTGGACGCTAGACCAGTTTCTTAAAGACCTCTAAACAACATGAAATTCGTTTCACCTCACTCTTTCATAAGAAAACCTTTTTGGGTGATAGACTACTCGTGCGAGCACCAGTTCCGCGGGTTCCTAGTATTTGAATCGTGAGACGCTAGCCTCGTTGTTCAGTACTTTTTCATCCACATAAAAAACAATTCAACCCATTCAAATCCTTTTCTCGCTCATACGCGATCATCAAACTCTTTCTCGACAAAGAGGGTGCAATATTCGTTTCTAATACGAGCGAGGACTTAAGCTTTTCAAACAAACAAAACAAGTCCTAGCTCAAAGCATTTGAAACGTCTAAACGCACGTTTTTTCAGATAAAATCAATACAACCAATTAAAGCCTTTTTTAGAGGAACTACAGAGTTTTGACTTTCCCATTGCACAAGGGAATATGTAGGCACACGGTTCTGAAACCGTGCCAAACTCAAAATAATAATAAACAAATTCTGTTTTCTTTTAGCGTCCATAACTTAGTAAACACACACACAAATGCGTAGAATTAAATGGGTCCCATCGAGTACGATGGATGTAAGGGGTGCTAATACCTTCCCCTTACATAACCGACTCCCGATCCCATTTTTTGGTCACGTAGACCGCCTTATCCGCTTGTTTGGGGTTTTATCTATATTTCTCCGTTCTTTTTAGAACGAACAAAATTAGGTGGCGATTTCACTATTTTCGAAAATTGAAAAGATTTTTGAAAATCGAGTTGCTTCATGTATATACAACATAACTAAATTTTGGCACTTATCAATAGCCCAATAATTTAAATATTTTATGTCACTCTAAACACTTATTTCATAATAAATTTTTTAGGATGAGAGATGATTGGTTGAGCTCACTCGCCAATTTCTAGTATACGAATCGTTAGATGATAGCCTAATGTTTCGATACTTGTTGTAACACCCCAATATTACCCAAGGTTTTATATGCAAAAATCAGAGTAAATTAAAATTTCATAAATTCAATACTGAGGCATCACACCTTCAAAACCAAATTACTTTTAATAGTTTGCCTTAAAGTAAAAATCTCTGATACATAGCATCGCCGGAAAACATAAATTGATTCATAAAAATAAATACATCTTCTTTTATTAAACTTCCTTAACAAATCATATTTTCATAAAGTATGATTCTTATTTACAAAAGGAAAACAACAAAAGAACAACAACAAGACAACATAATTATTCTCCCCGAGTGCTACGTATCAGAGTGGCACCGACCCGACTAATAGCAGCTATAAACTCTGTCTTCATAACCTGCATGTTACCAATATAAAGGTAACGGCGAAACAAGTAAAGGGTGAGATACTCCAAAACATATAATTAAAGGCATGATAATATATATATATATATATATATATATATATATATATATATAGTTTCGGAATTATAAAGGGAATAGATTGATAAGTGCATTCCAACACATATCCAAAATTCACTTACTCTATCGTCATTCTAAAGTGTATAATCTACACTTAATCGCCTTAGCCTCATCGGCACAAATCATCGCAACAACACATAAACCTCCGTCACCACGAAATCGTCACAAGCTAATACATCACAAATTAACACGGCAATCATAAACAACAACATCAAACAACAACATTAAACAATGCTAATCACATAAGCAACATAAATGAAATCATCACAAATTGGCTAAAGCCCATCGTCGCTTTTGGCATAGAATCCCATCGTCGCTTTTGGCATAAAAGCCCATCGTCACAAACATCATCACATCATATTTGCATTAAGCATTTCATCAAGTTAAATCATCGCCAAACTCATCATTTATATTCATCGCGTAGTTATCATGAAATTATTAAGTTATATTCATTTCATGTTCATCATAAAGATCATCACCAAACAAAGCATCATATATCATCGTAAATTCAATATCATCCATCAATTAAAAACCCAACGTCAAACAACTCAAACATAAACATAACCGACTCCATGAGACACGACTATGTTATTCATGTGGTACCCGTCGCTTTGTCCATAATTAGGAACACTTGGCATAAAAGCCTCGTCGCTTGGCATAAAAGCCCATCATCGCCATTGCAATGTATGTGACTCGACAATAAAACAACACAACAAAAACATCATCGTCGCTCATCAAAATTGGCATAAAGCCCACATCGCCACAATTTATCCTCATCAAGATAAATATATCATCGCATCATATTTGCATTATGCAAAACATCACCAATAATTCATCATCATCAAAAATCATGCATTCACAATTCGGAAGCATTTCTTAACAACATCAATATAATCGTCACATCATCATGTACAAAGATATATATCAACGTATCGTATATCAATAAGTATTCATTAATAAATACACCGTCGCAAATATTATGTTTATTCACACCGCATCATTATCAATTAATTCACCAAATTCCAAAAACAGAAAAATAGTCAAAACATCAATAATCGTCGCGAAAGTCATTCTTAATAACCGACATTAATCAAAATCATCAACATCGAAATCGGATTGTCCATTCGTACCTTAAATCCACTAAAACGCAATCCGATTCAATTTAACCGTAAATTGGCCTATTTTGGGTCATCTCGTAAAAACTCGTAATTTCTAAAAACTAACCTCACCACTACGTTCTACACGTCGAACTTAGCTAGCACGTCAATTTTCGTTGAATTCGGAGCAACTTGCTCCATCGTCGAATTTACTGGAATCAGAAAATCGGAACATAACCGGGTTCCAAATTTTATCGGCTAACTTATGCCCTAGTTATATTTTATTAATACTAACTAGTAATATAAGAAATTGGGGAAATAAAAAGAAACAGAACAAAGTTATGCAGAAGGAAAATTCTACAGAAAATAGCAAAATTATGCAGACAGCACAACTGGGAAAAACACAGAAAATCCTTCCCCCCTCCATGCTACAAGGGACGCACGTCCCAGCTCAAAGGAAGAAGGGAGGCGGGCGTCTAGACCTTGGGGACGGTCGCCCCACCATGGGAGGTGGGCGCCTCCCCTTGCCCCGGCCTCATCCTTCTTCTTCTCCCCCAATTCCCTGCGTTATCTGGTTTTACAGTTTCTGTGTTTTGTTTTTCTTTCATTTCCATTTTTGCAACTTACTTCTTCTAGCCTAGCAATTAACACACCAACAATTCATACTCCTAACCCAATCTTTTCTAAGTTATCTCTATAATCAACCAACCAATACTCATAAATCATCCTATTAATTTTTTCCCTAAATAAAAAATATATATCAACCAAAACCTTAACCATATGGAAAGGATAATCAAACCCCTTACCTCTAGCTTAGTTGATCCATGAAGATTCAACAACTCCATCCTCAAGCTTGTTCATGTTCTTCCTCTTCTTCCTCTCTTGATCTTCTTCTCCCAAAACCCCTTCTTTTCCTCCAAGTTTCTAAGTTTGGTTGGTGTAGGGAAAATGGGAAGAAAAGGGAAAGAAAATGGTTTTATAATTATGTTTACTTACTAGCTAGGGGTGTACACGCAATCCTCACTAATTTCTCCCCACACCCCTAACTTAATTAATTAATTAACATCTTAATAATATCTAATAATATTATTAATCCAATTAATTAGAATAATTTCGGGAATTAAATATCAGATCCGAATAATATTTTACCGGACCGAACAGAACGTCGCCAGATAAATTAATAGATATATCGATTAATATAAATATTCTCGTCGCAAAATAAATATCGATCGGTAATTCGAAAATATTAATATAATATAATACTAATTAAAACGGGCGTTACACTTGTCATCCATAACTTAAAATCAATTTTAACACATTCAACATCTTTTGTGCGTTAGAGCACCTTTTACCTTTAAACCCTTTTCAAGATTAAACATGATTCATTTATAATTGAGATGTTTCTTCCTCTATCCCCAAGGTTTTCGACTTCTTCACGTGAGTACAAGAGGTGTTCTCAAACCCTCCCTCATGTTGGTGCGTACTCCTTTATTCTTTATCACACCTTGTGGGCGTTAGACGAGGCTTCTCCTTTAAAAAATGACGACTTGTCTTTTCATTTAAAATCAACCAACAAACAATCATTTTCTAGCCGAACTACAACGCTCTGACTTTCCCATTGCTCGAGGGAGTACGTATGCACTAGTCTTACGATCAAAGGCGAGCAAAAATAATAAAAAAATTTCTTCTCTCTTTATTTCTCCGTTCAAACCTTAGAAGATCGTAAATTTTCACACTAACACACGAACACACTTTGAACTAAATGGGTACCATTGAGTACGATGGATGTAAGAGATGATAATACCTTTCCCTTGCATAACCGACTCCCAAACCTGCATCTCTTAATCTCGTAGATCGTCTTATTTTTTCTCTCATGGGTTTTATTCGATATTTCCCCATTCCTTCTTGGAATAAATAAATCTCGGTGGCGACTTCATTTGTGTCGATATATCAAATTTTTCGATAGGCGTCGACGATGGAGAAAAGTTTAGGATGCGTACAATGTTTTTTTGCACAATAAATGATTTCCTTCTTACGATTGGCACACATCATAATATTCCAGGAAAAATAAAGATAGTAAGAATTCATGACTTGAGAAGTTCATGGATCGCAACCCATATTGCATTTCTATTATCTTGAATTTGCTACGAATATGTGAACTTTACATCCCATCGAATATCCCGGAGATGCTTTTATACAAAAAAGAAAGATATTTATTATGGTCTAAATGGTTGTATTTGTGTTTCTCATGATTGTATGGTTCATGATTATGACTGGATGTCAGATCAACACAATCATCTGAATCCTGATTACCAAAAGTTATTGCTCAAGTACAAATTATGAAAAGAAACTAACTGCTTTTTTATGCTTATTTTGACTTACTTGAGTTAAAACAATGAAAATTTATAGTAGAATTTAAATACCAATTAATTATTATTTTCATATTATGTTTGTGTGTTTGAATTATGCATTAAGAGCACTTTGATAGTTTTCCCTTTTATTAAAATAGCAAAATCATGTATCACAATGCATTGTTGTAAATTTGGAGTTATGTTTTTTTTTGCATGTTCCCCATAATTTGCAAGAGTTTTTAACCTCCAAAAATATAACATCTGTTGCTTAAATAAAATGCTAATATTTTAATATGTACGTGGACTCGACTTATTAATCAATATCTTGTTGTGATACCTCGTTGACGAAGTTAATATTTTTTTTAGAAAATTTAACAACAAAGATCAATTTGATTAACAAATTCTTTTTAATGGAAATAATATGTAGCATATATTTGATTAGGGATTAAAGTAAAAGTTTAAAATTAAGTTAAAGGAATTTGTCTCTAGTTAAGCCTTTAGTATATTAAAGTGTTGCAGTGTCCTGCATCCGAATTTATTGAACAAATAAAAAACATAATAATTTTTTGATTGACAAAAATATATAAAGAAATATTTAATGGACATTATAAAAAAATGTAGTTTTTTTGAGATATTTATGTATAATGCAAAATAAACTAGTTTTGTGAAACGAAGGGAAAAAAATACTTGGTAGAATAAATTAATATCTGTAATTTTTAGAAAATTTATGTTAAAATCCAATTCGATATCAATTTACATGGTAGAATAAAGTAATATATGTAATTAGAGAATCAATTAATGGATAGTATTAAAGTAAATCAAGTACTTTGTTAAAATATTCATGTCTATTTAAAAAATAACCAAATATTACGCTGAGTAAAAAATTAGAAAAACAATTAATGGATTTTTTTTTTATTTAACAATTAATGGATCGTATCAAAATAAATTGTAAAATTATTTATGTCAATTTAAAAAAAATCAAACAATTTCAAATTAACTAAATTGATACTCGACTAAAACACCTTATATATACTACTATTGATTAGCTTTCTAGGGCACCATATACCTTGTAAATTCAAAATGTCCATCACCACTTTCAATTATGCTCTCCCTTGCAAAACCCACAACAAGTACGATGTTTTTTTCAACTCTTTAACTATTCACACGATGATCACAAATAGTCCTTCCATGGTCGACGAATGGCTTTTAAGCATCAAACCTTACCTCAACGACAACGAGAACGTCATCGTCGGCTTGGATGTTGAATGTCTCCTCGCAAAACGTCGCGGTATGCCAAACACAGCTGCTGTCCTTCAACTTTGCATCAGTGGAGAATGTCTTATTTTTCAAATTTTACATGCCTCGTTTATCCCAAAATCACTCATTGATTTTTTGGGCAATAAAAACTACAAGTTTGTTGGTGTTGGAATCAAAGACGACGTGGACAAGCTTTTTAGAGATTTCTCCTTACGTGTTGTAAGCTATGCCGATCTTCGCACACTTGCTGCTAAGAAGATGAGTGACAAAACATTGAATTTTTCAGGGCTTAAAACATTGGCTTTTCGAGTTCTTGGAGTTGAGATTGAGAAACCAAAGAAAATTACTTTGAGTGATTGGAGTAATTTTCCACTTACTCTTAAGCAAGTTGAATATGCATGTATAGATGCTTTCATCTCTTTTGAAATTGGAATGCTTCTTCTTTGGTAGGGTTTTATTGATTTTTACTTTGTCTTTTATAAGGCTTTTATTCATTTTCTGAGTATTTGAAAATTTTATCATTTATCGAGAATGTTATAAATTAATCATGTTATATACTTTAGTCTTATTAATGTTTATGTGAAGTTAAATTTTGTCATCGTTTTCCTATAAATATTATAATGAGGTAATGCCGCCTTGAGTTTTTACTTCTGGACATAATGAAATTATATAAAGGTTATAAGTTCAATTTCTTAAATAATGTATGAAACATAATTTATAATATTTTAAATCCGTTAATATAAAACATAATTTATAAAATTTTATTTGTCCATAAATTAAAGAAATATTTGCCTAGAGGTCTCTAAATTAAAATAGAACACTAAATTTGTCTCAATATAAAAAAACAAAAAATTGAATATTTTTGATCTATAAGATCTTTTAGATTTTAACCTAGATTTCAAATCCATTAGTATGAAATCGTCGATTACAAGATTTGATGTGCCTATGGAGTATATAAAGAACTTATGCAGAACTGTAAAAATGAAAAAGAATTTTATAAAATTTAATTTGGCCAGATTTCTTATAAATTAATACCTCGGATTTAAAATCGATAATATTTTATTTTAGATTTTCCCCTTCATTTTAAATCCATTAGTATAAATGATAATTTATAAAATTCAGTTGTCTGTGAAAACATGTTGTGTAGAATTGTTTAAATAAGCAAAGAATTTTATAAAATTTGATTTGTGGTTGTTTCTTCTAAAAGTATATATTTTATATTTTAAATAAATATTTTTTATTTTATCTTTATTTTGAACCCTTTAAGTAAAACATAATTTATAAAATTTTATTTATTTATGAAGTATATGTCTAATTATCGTGGTTATCCTCTATGTTTTTATTTTACCCTTTATTTTAAATCATTAGTATAAAACATAATTTATAAAATTTTATTTATTTATGAAGTATATGCCTAGTTATATTAGTTATCCTTTATTTATGAAGTATAATATGCCTATGCCTAGAGCTATTAAAACTAGAAAATAATTTTATAAAATTTGATTTATCCTATTTATCATGGTTTCTTATAATGTGAAGAAGGTGTATCGATATGTTAGGTGACTTCTTGATTGAGCGTCAATGAATCAAACATCATTCATCCTAGACAGGAAAATTTTGAGAGAGTATTGTCAGTCAAATAAAGTTATAGATTTTGCAAAAAGGAGAAAAAGGAGTGCATGCTATTCAAAGTGGATTTTCAACAGAAATACGATTGTGTGGATTGAGATTTTTTTAAATTCGTGTTGAGAAAAGTGGGATTTTCCTTAAAGTGGTAGAAATGGATGGAAGCAGGGGTATTTTCAAGCTCAATGTCAATATTATTTAATGAAAGTTCAACATGAAATATTCACGTTAGTAGAGATTTTAGACAAGGAGACCATTAGTCTCTTATTTTGTTTACAACTCTTGTGGAAGAGTTGGCAGGTTAGGTAAGGGAGGATATTTGAATGAGAATGTATAAGGAATTTAGTTTTTGTGAGCAAGTGGCAGACAACCTATTTTAATTTGTGGGTGACGCAATCGTTGTTGGTCAAACCTCATGGGACAATGTTTGTATTTTAAAAGCAATATTGAGAGATTTTGAAATGTTATCAGGCTTAAGAAATAATATGAGAAAGCGTAGGCGTTACGAGTGCAGGTTCTCGAAGCATTTTTTGCAGGCAGCAAGACTTTTATGTCGTGCAAGGTTGACATGATACATTATACTTTTTTGGGGTTAGCTGTGGGAGGCAGCCATAGAAGTATTAAGTTTCGAAAATCGGTATAACTGTTACCAAGCATCAAACAAAAATTATTTAGCATCGTCAACAATTAAATCAACGCAAGGTTGAGCATCAACACATGAAATTACAGAATTATCTACTATTATTAACTCAAAAATAACGTCGGCGCGCAAAATCATCACCAATTTTTTTCTCATTCATGAGATGCGAGCAAACAAAACAAATAATCAACCAATACCAACCATTATAAACATTAAAATCTCCATGAATTAATTAATTTCACCAACGGAGACGAGGAGTTGTGATCGGAATGGAGGCTGGACACGAAAGAGAGCAATGACAGGGGAGAGCGCGCCATAGTAGGAGGCGGAAGTACGGCTGGCCGGTTATAAGGAGGAGGTTGGTCGACGGAGGGACACGCGCCATATGGAGGGCGTTGGGTGCCGATGGTCGGACAGAGGTGGGTCATGACTTCTGGAAGGAGATCAAAGAGAGTGAGGAGCCTTGATAGAAAAGACTTGAGAGCTTGAGAGAGCCTTAGGTGCTTGATAGTGATTTCGTGAATAATGAGCAATAATTCTTTTGAATTTCGGAGAAAAGAATGAATAGGAAGGGCTTAAGTCTTTTTGGAATTTGGAATTGGAAAACTAGTTGTTAGAGCAAAAATTCCTCCCTTTTCATGACAAGTTTTGGTTGCGCGGCTCTTTCATCATATTTTCATGTTCGATTTGAGAAGCGAGCCATAAAGCAAAACCTTCTGAGCATAATTCGAACTCGTACTTTGAAGCAAATTTTTAGATGACAGAGTTTATGATACCATGTCGTGTGAATCGTCTCAAAATATTGAAAAAATGAGAATGGTATGATTTTTTCAATATTTGAGAAAGTGTTGACTGGAAATTAGCTTCTCCACATAATTTTATGGGAATTTGCATTTTCGGAGATCTTCGTTACAGAATTTGCTCTTGACCCGAACATATGAAATGAATCAGATATCAAGGGGATTCTTATGACCAAAGACCCACAAAAAATATTGTTCCGCACCAAAATTATGAATTTTTGAACCCGGACCGTGAAATACTAGTTTTTAGTCTGAATCGTTTCAAATCAATTTGAACACTTGATTTTATCTATAGTTCGAGGCATGTTGGACCACATGGGATCTTGGTGTTATAAATACTTGATTAATCACCGATTCAATAGCTTGGAGAAAGGTGTTAAGTGTATTTTGACCATGAAACCCTTGAGTTCGTGCTTCATCGTATTTCCTGATGAAAAAACACCTTCTATAGTCTGAGAGGCTTAACAGAGAAATACCTTGATCCCATGACCATAAAACTAATGATATTTATGCATGAGTATGTTAGAGAAAAAATAAGCCAATTAGTATTTAGATTGTAGAAGGTAAAGTTTCGAGTACAACGCCATGAATAAACTCAAAGGAGAAGGTCATTTATGTCATTCCTTTTTTTTATTACATCAATTACTTGCTAATTATTTTAAGAGGATTTGATTTGAAATGTTTACATTGCTAAAATTTATAGATTTTGATTTCATTTCACACAGGTTTAGACTAAAGAGAATATTTTGGAGAATTGTTCACAGTGATTTCTGGTGAAACAACCGCTAGTCTTCCAAACTATTGAATAAGCGTTATAACTGTTATGTTATTCAATCCCTCTGGTAACTTGCAGGATCGACTAGATTGATCCTATGGGGTATCGGCCGTTGGTATGAACTTAAGATAGAGATCCATATTTGAGACTTGTTTTTGGATGTTTCTTATAGGTTCAAGTACGTTTCGATTACTTAGTGATATGATCAAGTAAGTAATGTATATTTGGTTCGAACAAACAAGAACATTCGAATTCGAAATGGCAAGAAAGTATATAAATGCAGCAATATTCAAATAAACTCTTAAAGTGTAAAAGATTTTCAAAGTAATCATAACGTAAAAGACAGAATGTAAACAAATGTATAAAAGCTTGGAAATAACGTTAATGTAAAAGTTTTAGAAAAGTAAAGAACTTCAGCGATGGTAGAAAAAACATTTAAATGAAATGACTTTGAAAGTAAAGAAACTTAAAAGACATTGATGCAAGATAAAGTTAGACTGGAAGGATAAAGATACATTGTTGAATAATAAAGCTTTGGTGCAATCATACGTACATCATTCTTGCATTCGTTTCCCTAGCCATGTGGTATTTTGAATGTGATGAATTTTAGTACAATAGATATGACACACGAAATCCTAACATTAAGACTCCTATTTATACTAATTCGACCATAACGGTCGACCCATAAGATCTTGCCACGTTTAGAACATGCACACCATGCTTCTCTTGCTTCCACGTTTTCGAACCGTTTCTTCGCGTTTCAACTCCCTTTATCCCGCCGTTTGAATTTCAAATGTATCACTCACTTCGATTTGAACCCATTTCCTCGATGCAATTCTATTGCCCGATCGAGCTTGTTTTACATATCACCATTATTTCCGTTCGACACTCGGAACTCAATACATCCATTCAAGGGCTAATTCTTTTCTTTCCAAACTATGACATTCACTATGTTCCCGAATACTTTAACATCATCTCATCTCGAGCTCCATGATCCTTCTTGAATCACAAGATATCAAAATCTTGACTAACAAATGCCCCTTTAAAATATGTATTTGAATCCCTTTTAAGAAATACTTATTTTAAATATATCCACAAGATTTTGATGTGACCACGAGTAATTATGACCATAAGATTTCCATCATGTCAATCACGATGACCCCGGTTTCGAACCGCTTTACACAAACCACGGTATGATGCATTTATTAAAAGCAATGATCACCCTTAATCATGCTTATTACCAATACTAACTTCACGCCACCTCACCGTGTATCCAACCCACGTCCCACGTAACTTGGCATTAGTTGATGAGTGTTTCCACTTCCTCACTATAAAACCAAACAAACTTTAGTCTTTTCACTTTTCCACACTGAATCTTCTTTTCCTCTATTTCTCGTAAAGAACCCTAATCTCTTTAATCAAAACCCCAACAATGTCTTCATCAACACCCTGTAAAAAGATTTCTAAGAAGAAGAATAAGAACACGGAACAATTTTGGAAAGCAAGGTTGGCACTCACCAAGGTCAATCTGTACTTATACCCTGTGGAATCTCCAAAGAGCAAGAGCTCTTATACTCCTCTCGGTATTAATCCCTACTAACGCTCGGAAGAGATTTGCCCTAATGGGTCCTCTTACGGTTTTGAGATTCTTAAGGATACACGAACCATATTTCCTTTGTTACGATTTCAAACCTTTATTCAATACAATGGAAACCCCTAGGGTAGGCCGATAATGTCAATGATCCTGTTGCTCCAAAGGACGTAGAAACCCCTATGACTACCCCAAAAGATCCTTTCATTACGGACTATGTTAAAAACAACTTTAAACCATTTCGATCTGTCCAACTGATGTAGCATATCGAACCGGTTCGCCAAAGTGGAAGTTAAGAAGTCACATCAATGGGAGGAATTAGGTATCTATAATTTCTGAAATTATCCAAACCGAGCTTCACATACAATATCCTATGTTATTCGCATCCCTATTTGGATAGCACCTATAATACCTTCCACCTCCCGGAGGATGATCACACCCACACTCTTGACATAATCGCCATCACGGACTAACACCAAGAAACATATGTTCGATCTTGAGGAACATTCAAGTATTATTGATTTCGATATCAAACTAGCCAGCTTCTCCAAATTCATTAGTCATTACCATACAGAAGGTGATAGTGTCTCCGATGTTGAACACATTGCCTTCCTTACTCTTTGGCTATCAAGATCGTTTTGCAGGTCACTTGGGTAGCTAGTAGGTTCATTCCTCTAGCAAGAGATTTGCATGAGAACAGGAGGATTAACTTAAGTGAACTCCTGCTAGTTGACCTTTATGAGAGCCTGAGATCAGTTGTTTCGAGCTTGAAATCTCATACCTCCAAGAACATCTTGTTAGTGGTCCCTTCGGTTGCTCGATTATGGCTAAATGCTATGTTCGAGTCTTCGCTCTCCACCGGATACTATTAATGAGCAAGATCCGAGATAGTTGATCGAAGCGTTGAGGGCACGAGGTGAGGAGATGACTCTAGTGATGAAAAGGCCGATTTCCGTTTCATTTTCAAGTACATTATGCTTCTCTCAAACAACATGAATTTAACGAAACTATGGAGCCTTTTGCTTCGAGGACTCATGGACCATCATGGTTCACTATGTCTCTTTCGGAGGTAAAAAGCAAGGAAATCCAAGATATCTGGAAGGCCTTTTATTACCAAGACTAATCTCCTCAAGAATTACTCCGACCAAGAACGGATCCTCTTATTTGCCTATCAACCTAACCGTTTCGAGACAATTTGGTGCGTGTCAATTAATACCTGAACCCTTGTTCCAAACTCAAAGCGCCATTACCTCTGGTCGAACTTTTAAAGCCAGAGATGCCAAGCTTCAACAAGAACAATATCAAGAGTTCTCCCAATTCAACTTAATCCCTTTCGAACCAGCTCCCTTATCTTCAAAGAGTTTTCTAGATTGGTGGATTAAATTCTATCAATCTTATATGTTTGACACTCTTACCATTCAAGCTAAACTGCTGACTGCTGCGTTCGATGTGCGGTACATAAAAGAAAGGTATGTTGACCCTCAAGAGATTAAAGCTTTTCAGACTTACTTCGAAACTACTTATGATCCCACGCGCCTGCAAACCACTGTATATCGAGCGGCTCAAACCTTGAGGGAAAAATTTAAAGAAAAAATTTCTAAGTTCAAACTTCCTTCAGGGTTGTCACCTGAGGATAGGTATAGGTTGGCACTCGAAATGCATCCACCTAGATTTCCAAAACTACCTACTTCAGAATTGGCTCTGGCTTGGTTTCCTCCATATCCTTGGTGGTTAATTTGCAGCAAAATGCTCAAATATAAATCCCACAAGAAACCAAAACCATCTGAGACTGTGACATGGGCTCGATACTGGCTTCATAATTTCCCAGGACATCTTCGCTATGACCTTTCCGCCATGTCGATTCTTTCGAATGAGGGCGCAGGTGCGAATGTTTGGGAAATCCCAAATATTTATTGCTTTCTTTGTTTTAACTTTTCGTTTTAATCGCTTCGATTTCCAGCCCTCAGGATCAAGACTACCGCATCAAAGACCAAGGAAGGAAACAGTTCTCAACAATCCCACGAGACAAATGATGGTGTGCCTGAAGTGACTCCAACAATCAATCCTGCAACTATAACAACGAACACCGCTGCACCCACTCCAACAACTACTCAAATCACACCACCCACAACAACTGTTCCGATTCAAGGTAATTATCTGGTATTTGAAATAGGTCTGATTTTTTGTAGCTTAAGTCTAAATTGCGTTTTGTACCATTTCGAGACGGTAAACTTCCTCCAACCACTCCAAAAAGAGAAAACTAGCACCATTGGGAGGACTCTCAAAGCGGAGAAAGTTCTCCAACGGCTTTGAAGAAGCAGAAAAAAAACGTACCAAAGGATCGGCGTCTGGACTTGATTCAAGAGACGTTGCTCCCACCAATCAAAATTCCACCTTCGACCTCCAACGTAATGTTGGAACATATAGACAGTAACATATCTACGGATAACCCACAGGTGAGTTTACTTCGAATTCTTAAAATGATTATTCGTACCTTAGTTATCAGTTTCTAATCTTTCTTTATCTATGTAGGATGATTCGACCCAGATCCCAACCACTTCGACTCCTCCTCCGCAAACATCCGCTCCGATTCACTCTTCTCCTCATGGGGATTCGAATAATCCGATTGCAAAGCAGGCTCTTCTAACATGGCACTCCAATGGAGCTTCGATCGACCGATGATCAAGGCACTTCGCCTCCTCTCAGGAGACCAATGAAATAATGCCGAAGGCGCTATGAAGTGCCTCGAGGATCTTCACCCAAAATCCCTCCAGGAATCCCTCAAGGCGTGAACAAATACCTCAAAAGAGGAAAAACCACGCCTCTCGAGAGTGAAGATTCTAGCGAGGAAGGTCGAGGATGAAGAAGGAGAAGACGCTCAAGAAGGTTCGAGCGAAAGGGTCGATCGATGGTGATCGAATGATGACATCGAGGTGGTGGATTTGTTGATGATGAACAAGATGATGGAAGCGTCAATAATGGCGGTGATGGTCTTCGTACTAATGAGCAAATGGACTTGAAATGGATGTTACTCCATTACGTATGGAACTTCCGGTCTTCTCATTGAAACGGTGAAGAATTAGCCAATTTGAAAAGAAATGACCCTATTGGGTACATGAAGGCTAAGTTGGCTCAAAGGGATATTCCACTTTCTACGATGGTGGTTCGACCTCTAATGCAATGCCCTCTGCGATAGGGTTGTACTTCTTCATAGAATTAGAAAAACAATCCTTGATGTGGATCTATTCGAGTGCTTAAACAAGATAGTACCGCTTTGTTTCATCATGAAGGGATTCTTGAACCAAGTTGACCTCACTACTGCTCTCGGAAGTTAGTACCATCTGTTCGAACTTCATCTTTGTTGGATAATGTGACCGGATGCCTCCTCCGGGATGAATCTGCTGCAAATAAAGTCCAATAGAAAAGAGCTTCAATGGATCGCTTATGAACATGCTTGAAGCTTTGAAAGAAGTCAAGAGCAAGCCACGCATATTAAGCAAGCTAGAGTGACTATGAGCTTCGATCTCAATCCATCCTCCTCTGGGAGAAAGCAGTTCAAGAACTTCTAAGATCAAAGAGGCCCAAGCAACAAATTGCCTACGAGTCCAACACCTTTGGGAATCGATTCAAGAACTTCTTAACAAGGGCCTTCTTGAACGAACGGTGAGCAACTCAAAGGTGAAGTTGCCATCCTCGAAGGTGCCGGCGCTTTACCCAACAAAGACTTGAGTCTTTCAAGAATATCTTCGACCGGTGAGGAACAATCCCCATTTTTGAATCTTGATTATTTTGTAACTCTTATATTTTGATTAAATGTTTATTCAGAACGCTTGAACAATGCCATTTTGGCAATTATGTTACCATTTTGGCATTTCATTATAATATTGTGACTACGTCATTAGTATTGAATCTCCGCAGGCATGGTTTATACTTCTTTAAATACTTCCCATTTACCTTTAGGATTCGTTTATCATCCGGTTCTTCTATTTCATACGCATTGTTCGAAACGTTTTGCTATTCGAAAAGGGCCTTCCTAATGAGGTGACCATTTACCCAATGCTTTATTCTTTTTGTCCATGGGCAATATGACTTTCCATACTAAGTCATTAACGTTGAATGTCTTACCTTTTACTCTTTTGTTATATGCCCGCCACTCTTTCCTTTTGCCTCATTAGGATTTCCAATGCATGTAGTCGACTTCGTCTAACTCAACTAACTCATTCACCATCATTTCCCAATATAATGACGGGAGTTCATGTTGTCTTTGGATTCGAATCGTAGATGAATTTCTACAGGCGCATCATGGCCAAATGTTAGTTGGAAAGGTGTAGTATTGGTAGCTTCTTTAGGAGATGTTCTACAGCCCATAGTACTTGGTCTAAAGTTTTATGCCAATTCTTTGGCTTTTTACCAATGTGTTTTTGATCAAACCAATTATTACTTTGTTGGTGCTCGACCGACCATTTGCTTGAGCATAATATGGTGTTGATGTCAATAGTCTAAATCCCATCTCTGAGCGAACTCTTGCATCTTTCTACATGAGACCCTTGGTCGTAGTTATGCTTGCAATCCGAACCTATAGATTATTTGTTTCGTATGAATTCAATAATAGCTTCTTGATCTACTACTAGTGTATCGCTCGATCCACTTAGTAAAATAATCTATTCCTACCAAGATGTACTTGACCTTTAGGCGAGGCAGATTGATTTCTCCTATTAAATCTAACGCCCATCCTCTAAAGGGCCATGGTTTAATGATCGAATGCAGCTCACTCGCGGAGCATGTTGGATCCTGCATGTTTCTGACATTCTTCACATCCTTTAGCGAAGTCTATGCAATCTTTGTGCATGCTAGGCCAGTACATACCATATCGAAATAGCAACCACTTCATCTTGTGGCCTGCTTGATGTGCCCCACATGCCCCATTATGAACTTTTGATAATGCTAGATACGCCTCACTTTCTCCTAGGCATTTGAGCAATACACCTTCTTGGGTCTTTTGAACAATTCATTTCCCATAAGGACATATGATAATGCTCTATATTTCGTTTTTCTATCTACGTTTAAGGTTGGATCCTTTAGATAGCTTACAATTGGGCTTCGCCAATCTGCATCTGATACGGTGTTTATGGCTAACACTTCGAATCTATCTTTACCACTACAACCTAACTTAATATTTTCTAAATCTGATGGTGTTAGTCTGGTAGCCATAACCCTACCTCTTATTTCGATCAACTCTTTAAAGTTTTTTGTAGAGACTTTATAACCTGAAGCCAACTGTGCTAGGTCATTTGCTTCTTGATTCTCTATTCTTGGTATATGTTGGATATTCATGTATTGAATTTTTTGATCAATCATTAGCTATGACGATATGTCATCAAATTTTCCTTTATGCATTTATATTCCTTTGTTATTTGTTTGACCACTAACTCGAGTCACCTTTAATTTCAACTTTAGTTGCCCCAATTCCAACAAAGCTTCAAGTCCAACAATAAGCGCAGATTCACTTCATTGTTTGAGCAACGAGGCCATCAATTTATACTTGAATTTTGTTGGAATTCCTTCAGAGAAATTATAAGAACTCCAACACCACTACCCTCTTTGTGAGTTGAACCATCAAAGTATAATTTCCAAGGTTGCGTCCCAACATAACCCATAATGGTCTTTTCGACCGTGGTGATCCACAATGAAATCGGAATTACTTGGCCTTTCACACTCTCAAAGGCATGAAGGTTAAAGAATATTCGCTAGGGCTAAAGCCCATTTACCCACTCTACTATGCATAATTGGTTTTGACATGTGTTTGATAACATCGAAATGAGAGGAGACATAAACATCAACAGGGCTTTATATAATATTTAAGTTTCATACAAGAGAAGTATAAACATAGGCATAACTTTTCTATGTTACTATATCTAGTTTACGCATCATTTAGCACCCTACTTAAATAGTATATAGCTCTTTCGATGCCATTACTATCTTCTTGTGCTAACATACTACCTATAGTAAATTGAAGCAGATATATACGGTCTCATGGGCTTTCCCCATGAAGGTGGAACAAGATAGGAGGTTGAGAGAGGTATCTTTTAATTTCGTCGAAGGCCTCGATGTACTTGACTCCACTCGAAGGCTGGCCTTGTTTTAAGCGAAGTAGTGGAGAGAATGCTTGAGTCCTTCCACTTAGATTCGAGATGAATCTTCTAAGAAAATTTATCTTCCCAGTGACGCAACTCTCTTTTGATGTGGGTGCTTTAGTCTCCATGATGGCTTTTGTCTTATTTTGGTTGATTTCGATTCCTTTTTATGAACCACAAAGCCGAAGTCTCTGCGCACAAAAATGCACATTTAAGGATTCATTTTCAAGCCATGTTTTCTCATTCTTTCGAATGATTGGCTCGAGATGGTGCGGATGAGTTTACGAAGAGCAGACTTGATGACTATGTCATCAATATACACCGCATAAAAGTCTCAATAAAATCATGAAAAATGGAATCCATTGCTCGTTGGTAAGTGGCTGACATTTTCAAGCCAAAAGGCATCACTACCCACTCATAGGTGCCTAAGGCTCTGGACAACGAAATCTTGTCTTGGCAATATCCTCTTGACAATAAAAATCGGTTATAACGAATATCCATCTAGCATGCTTAAGTATTGAACCACAGCGAGTCTATTAACATTTACGCTACAGGCATGAATATTGGTCTTTGGGGTTGCCGTATTTAAATCCCTAAAGTCTATGCATATTCTCGAGGAACCATTTTTCTTAATAACGGGCACTATATTAGCTAACCATTCGACATACCTTGTGGTTACGATGAACTTGCAACGCAAACCTTCGACCTCGACTTTAATCTTCGTGAAGGCGTGAACCTCCTAGGAGTTTGCTTGATGGGCTTCTTGCCATCCTTAATTGGAAGTCTGCTCTACTAACTCTCTTTTCAAACCAGGCATTTCGTCGTAGTCCCATGAAGCAATCTTTATTTTGCTTGAGGATTTCGATCACCTTTTGCTTGAGACTTGGACCCGATGTACTTATATAGGTTATTCATTTTGTGTTGTCATCCCCAAATTTACCTCTTGAGTTGATCTGTGCCAACATCTTAGCACCTATGTTTGTAGGATCCTTCTCGAAGCCCAGGGGTTCTGTATCATATATGGCATCTAGCCTTTGTTCTATTTCATTTTCTTCGCAGGGTGAGTCTTTCGAACCAGCCCCTTTCGTGTTATTTTCTTCAACTATACTGTCTATTTCAGCCTCTGAAGCTGCTATCCATTTGTTCTCAGCCATGTAGGCCGAAATCCTTTCGAAGAAGGAGGACTCAATCATGAGCAATTGTCGAACTCGACCTTACGGCGTCTTCTCGAAGTACCTTTGAGTCCTTCGTCTCCTTTAATTATTTTTCTATCCTAATACATGCCATCATGGCGAAGGGTCATATAATATTGTGCATCTCTGGCTTCGTTCATCTTCTCATTTGGAGCACAAGGGGCTATTCGTGCTAGATACTTGTCATAGTTTCTTTTGTTGACTAGGTTGTTGTAGTCATGAAGTAACTACGATGCGCCTCGATGTTCTCCACTATCCCATCTTCTCTCCATAGCACTAACCTTTGGTGCATTGGCGAAGGAACGCCCTACGCCATGAATCCATTCTCTTCCTAACGGCAGGTTGTAGTTGGCCTTGGCCGATTACCATGAACATGGTGGGCTGCAGCTCGAACCAGCGGTTAACTCCACTTGCACCACTCCCAATGTTTGACCAACTTTCCCTTCATAATTTGATAGAACCATGTTATGCGGTTTGACATCATTTTCTTGTATTCCCGCTTTTTAACATAAAATGAGGCATTAGATTAACATTGCGCCCATCTACGGGACCTTATTCACACCATGGGCATTAACCTTTGCTCGAATGAACAATGGCTTCAAATGATTCTTCATCGCTGGCTCGGGTGTTGAAGAATGCATTCGCTCTTGACGGCGCCATTATCCATGACATAATAGCAAAGGCCTATGTTTCATCATATCAATGGTATCATCCTCTTCTTGTTCTTGATTTCGGTTTCTTGCCCGAACTCGGAAGGTAATCTGAACCACGTTGGTTTAGGTTGAGTGAGGATTCTCCGATTCAAAGTTATCTGTCGACATATCCTCATCTTCCTCGTGGGTATATTCTTTTGATTCATCGGTTTTGTGTCGACAAAAGTCTCCTACTAGCGGAGGTTTGTTTTCGGGCTGCATGCTTGTCGTTGGTTTGTTAGTCTTTGGACATCTCTTTCTTCTTTGGTCGAAACTACCTCTTCATTGCCGACATTTCCTTCTACTTCGAACACGTTGTTGCCTTCGCCATTGGGATCTTGACATGGGATTCTTCCTTTATAGTTTTCCGCCTCAACTCTTCTTTTCTTTTGTTGTTGAGCTGTCTCCTGTACACCATGGCGTGGCGCATTTCGCTCATTGCTTCTCAATTATCTTTCCCTTATTGGTTTTGACGATGCGACCATCTATCGGTTGGTACTTGGCGAGGATTACGAATGTTACTCTTGAGCACCTTTGGGGTAAGGACTATCGAGCTTTCTTTGATTATGATTGCCGAGGTGCGACTCTTGACCCATCTCCTTGTGATTCCGGCAGCGGGCGGGTTGAATGCCCGCCATGTTTTGGTCATATCTTCTTTGAACACCTTGGGCAAATCAAACGCCGTTGCCCCTTTATGGCGTACAAAATTCAACGGACTCTCTCGGTCGAGGATAACATCTAAACAATTGATTGTCTTGGCGCGATTGGCCTTCGAGCCCTTTGGCTCCTTTCGAACTCTGCAGATCCTCTCGTTGCGATGATCTTTATCTGGGCAAAGCATCATCTCGGCGTTTCCTTTGTGGCACACCATGAGGTAATTTTTAAGCGGTATCTGCGCATATCCTTCCTCCATTTTGTATTTTTCCTTCTCAAGATATTTCTCCATTTCATGCATCTCGAACAAGGTTTCTCCACGTCCACCATATTAACATCCACTGTCCATCTTTTCATCATCTCCCCAACTGACGGTTCGATGTCTTTGAGTTGTATTTTCGAACTCTCGGGTATTTCACGGTAGTCGAATTTGCCACTAGGCTCCCCAGTGTCCCAAACTTCCTTCTTGGGCTTGTGTCCTTCTACCTCTCCATCTTTGGTATCCTCGTCTCCCAACGATGGTTTGATGGCTTGATTGGGATTTTGCACTCTGGGCGAATATTTTACCGGATAGTCGAATCTTCCTGGGTTCTCCCAAAGTATCCCGATCTCTTTCTCGGGGTTGCTTTGTAATTTGGACCTTTTCTAATTGGCGCCTCGGACCTTGATGCTTTGTACCAATTTGTCACGACTCTCCGGCCCTCGTGCTGGATGTCCTTGAAACCAATGATGCGGCTTGAAGCCTCGGTTGTTGGTGGATGTCTTGATGACTCCATTGTTGACTCGATCGGTCCCAACTCTCATTCTCGGTGTTTTCATCTTTCAATGTATTGACCCCTTGTTTCCACCATATTTATTTCTCCCATACTGCGGGCTAGTTGGTGTGCAATATCCGGAGGATCCTCGTCTACCTTCATCTTTGGCTTATCGGCAAACTTTAGCGCCTTCTTTGATTGCATTCGAATTAAGTCCACGAAAAGAAAACATGTGAGGTTTTGTGGCCTAGAAACTATGATATTTACAAAATCCTCTTTTCTTTCTTTGATCTAAAGGAGGTATTTTAACATTCGATGACACAATTAGTTGACCATCTTTGACAAGCGGTCAAAATCTCATCACACTTTGTCACATCAAAGGTGTACACCTTCTTTAGAATTTGTCGTTTTCATTTTCAACAATTTCTTTCCTTTTGTAGGAACCAACGGTTTACAGTAGGGTGGGGCTGTTTTAACTCTGCTAGGTCCACTTGACCTCCTCGAAATCGGGACGATCTTGACTTCCTCGGTTTCGACATAGGAAATTCTTTCTTTCTTATTACTTTTGAAAGCCACGGCCTTCTCGGCCTTTAGTCTTTCGACTTGTCGAACCCTATCAAGTGAGCCATATCTCTCAAGTATTGCGTATCTAATTTCTTCGAATCGAATAGTCAAGGCCACCGTGACCATTTCGACTAATTCATGTTCGGGGACTCTTGTGAAACATCTGGATTTCAATAGTCGAACCTATTCAAGTATTCGTCTATGGGTTCGATAAACTTCCTCTTAACACTAGCTAGTTCCTTGGACTTATCTTGGATTGTCCCATGTAGAATTGTTCATGGAACAATCTTTCTAAAAGGGCCGGTATCTATGGATCCGGTGGTAATGTGGTGAACGGTGAAAGCATTTTTCGTGAGGAACTCGGAAATACTTAATCCTAAGGTTCTCATTATTGGCTATGTCTCTGCGGTGAGATACGGCTATGTGTTCAATTGTTGATTCGTTAGTATCTCCGTGAACTTTGTAAACTTAGGGATCTTGTGTCCCCTTGGTAAGTCCGTATGCATCACATAATCTACTATGGGAGAAGCATAATTTGGCCTCTAATCCACATTAATACCGTTTTGGGCCATTATTCTCTATCATGGTGGTTAGGTTATTTTACGCCAGATATTATCATTTGAATTCTATGGACCACATGACATCTTGGTTTCTACCTACCATAACTACTCCTCTAGGTTGTTCTTCTCGAAATGGGCCTCTTGCCTTTCGAGCACGGCCCTGGTTCCCCACTCCCTCGTGGTTCCTCTCGAATCAGAGCATCATATCTTCGATCCTCTCCTTTGGTTCTACAACTCCCCTAAGTGGTTCTTCTCGAATCACTGGGGCATTTCCTCTTTGTGCCCTTGCCCTCAGGTCAAATTCTTCTCTAATTGGCCTATAGGGTGGGTCAATGGCTTGTTCGATGATAGGTGCGTTCGCTCGAACCACATCCACAGTTCATCTCGCCTCGGCGAAGAAAAATCTGCTATTCGACTCATATTATCGCATTTTCTCTATTAAATCACGATCACGTTCTGAACTATTGGGGCAAATATTTCTTGCATAGTTTGCGCTAATACTCCTATCATGTTATGGTTACTATCATCCATCAATTGCCTAAAAGCCATTTGGTTTTCTATGGTTAAGGTGGGTAAGGCGCTATAACTCCCCAGACCTTGGTTATTCGTAAGAAATTGATTAACCCTAGATCCAGATCCTAATTGGGGTGATGCATTTGACGTCGAAGTTTGCAAGCCTGTCATAAAAGATGTTGGCATCCCATAAGAAGGGTTTCTGGGTCTATTACCCTCGAAACTAGGTGGTCTAGTTTGTAGTGGGGTGGCGAAATGGGCTTGTGTCCCTGGTTGTGGGACGGATCCCCCGGGGTAACCAGTGGTTCCTGTATTGCCCAAGATCGAATTGTTTGTTGACATACCACTTGTTCCATTCGTGGCTATATTACTAGTCGAAGATGCAACGATGCATTGAAGGGATCGCGGACGTTGCGATCGCAGCATTAGTGCCTGTTCCATGTGGGGCATTTTGTTCCCCTTATTGATTATTTGGATTAGACATTCTATTATTTCGATTTCTTCTGGGTAAAGGTTGGTTATTATTAGTTATTCTACCACTCCTAAGGTTCATATACCAATGAACTTTGTTTACTCAGAAAGAATTTTTTATAATAATTATGGTTATAATTTTCTTAATTTATAACGGCCTACATCCCTTTCGTGCCATTTTGTTCACGATGATTTACGGTGAAACAACCGCTAGTCTTCAAACTATTGAATAAGCGTTATAAGCATTATGTTATTCAATCCCTCGGTAACTTGCGGGATCGACTAGATTGATCCTATGGGGTATCGGCCGTTGGTATGAACTTAAGATAGAGATCCATATTTGAGACTTGTTTTTGGATGTTTCTTATAGGTTCAAGTACGTTTTGATTACTTAGTGATATGATCAAGTAAGTAATGTATATTTGGTTCGAACAAACAAGAACATTCGAATTCGAAATGGCAAGAAAGTATATAAATGCAGCAATATTCAAATAAACTCTTAAAGTGTAAAAGATTTTCAAAGTAGCTATGCGGCGTAAAAGCGAGAATGTAAACAAATGTATAAAAGCTTTACGAAATAACGTTAATGTAAAAGTTTTAGAAAAGTAAAGAACTTCAGCGATGGTAGAAAAAACATTTAAATGAAATGACTTTGAAAGTAAAGAAACTTAAAAGACATTGATGCAAGATAAAGTTAATTTGGAAGGATAAAGATACATTGTTGAATAATAAAGCTTTGGTGCAATCATACGTACATCATTCGTGCATTCGTTTCCCCATGTGGTATTTTGAATGTGACTGAATTTTAGTACAATAGATATGACACACGAAATCCTAACATTAAGACTCCTATTTATACTAATTCGACCATAGCGGTCGACCCATAAGATCTTGCCACGTTTAGAACATGCGACACCATGCTTCTCTTGCTACGTTTGAACCGTTTCTTTTGCGTTTCAACTCCCTTTTATCCGCTCGCGTTTGAATTTCAAATGTATCACTCACTTGATTTGAACCCATTTCCTCGATGCAATTCTATTGCCCGATCGAAGCTTGTTTTACACATATCACCATTATTTCCGTTCGACACTCCAGAACTCAATACATCCATTCGAAGGGCTAATTCTTTTCTTTCCAAACTATGACATTCACTATGTTCCCCTGAATACTTTAACATCATCTCATCTCGAGCTCCATGATCCTTCTTCGAATCACAAGATATCAAAATCTTCAGCTAACAAGAATATATAAGATGTTTCTACACAAGAAGCTTACAGGGCCAAAATTGTTATGGAAAAAGCTGAACAAGACAATAGAGATATTGTGATTAGAGCACATGTAAGAGTAAACTCACTAAGAATACAATAACCATCATATATATATATTTAAAATTTAAAATAAATAAATAAATTTATACATCTTTCCAGTTTAACAATTTTGATTATGTTATCTTGATATAGATGAATATCATGGGAGTCTTTGCTTTTGATTTAGGAAATAATTCTGATTATTAATATTTAATCAATTTAATAATTTTGATTATGTCCTTGATGACGAGTCTTGGTCTTTGTTTTTTCTGTACCCCACTAGTACTTACATATTTATATAGTATTTATTAATTATCTTACTGTCAAAATTGGTTTCCATAAGTCATTGAAAGTCAAGTACTACTCTTTTGTTTAAACTCTGGTGCTAAAATAAATTAGCACTTTTTAATTTTTGTCTCATCATTTTGAAGTTATATATATTGAGTTATGTATTTTTTAAAGTTCATTAGTAATTGAAAAATTAAGTATCCTAAGCTTGTTATGATGTTTGCGGTTGTTGGTTGATTTAATGTAAATTATGTCAG